>CAMAPF010000219.1:1200000-1823836 GCA_945859915.1 Cuscuta epithymum
TTTTCAACATATGAAAACGCGTCGGGGACAGTTGTGCTAAATTGACACCACTGACACGAACTCCTGGCTCCGCCACTGCTCACGTGACTAGGTTGCAAGGCGCACCCACCAAGTTTTCCCTATTAAAAGCGGTGGTATCAAATGTGTAATAGGAAGCACCTCCCTTGGGTGAGAGATGTTGAACTACAAAATATATTGGACTTGGTTGACTATGGGCAAGGGACATTCCCGGTAAGGTACCTTGGAATACCGCTTCCCCCTCTTAAGATCTCGGTGGCACAATATGCGCCCCTACTTGATATAGTCAATGATTTTTTGAAAGCATGGAATACGAAGACTCTTTCCTATGCCGGGAAAATCGAGCTAATACGATCGGTGATCCAAGGGGTTCAATCGTTTTGGCTTCAAATTTTTCCGGTTCCTCAAACCATTTTGGATAGGATAGTCTCAATTTGTAGAATTTTCTTGTGGGGAGGAAAGTTTGCGAAAGTTTCTTGGGACGACATATGTCTCCCAAAAGAGGAGGGGGGCCTCAGCATACATCATGTTAAGACCTGGAATGATAGCCTCCTCTCTCACACGCTTTGGGACGTACACAAAAAGAAGGATACCCTGTGGGTACGCTGGGTCAATGGCGTTTATCTTCAAGGTAAGAGTGTGTGGGAGTTCATCCCACACGGCCGGGACTCGCAACTCATGAAAAGGTTGGGCCAAATTTGAGACAAAATTCGTGGATGCTTTAACAACCTAAACGAAACTTTAATGGGACTTAATGCCAGGAGCATAGATGGGAAATTAATATCAGGTAAAGTCCAAGTCTACGAGCTCCTTCGAGTTAAAGGGACCCCTAGGACTCCAATGAGCTTCATTTGGAAGTCCTATATACCTCCCAAATTTTCTTTCAATATAAGGTTGGCTTTGCGAAACCGGCTTCCTACTCAGGATAGCCTCGGTTACTTAAACATAGTAAATAGGTGTGACCTTTGCAAGGGTGGATTGGAAACAATTTTGTAAGGAATAAATGTACTTAGATTTTGATGATGTTAGGTCAATTAAAATATTGGAGTACCCTTTTAGAAATCTTGTATTAGAATTTTCCTTTGTAAGTATAGTCAACCGGCCAGAGATCCTCTTGGACCTTCTGATCAGAGTTGCTACCAGAGCTGCTCGACAGAGAAACATCAGAGTTCGACGTCAGAGCTGCCATCAGAGCTGCCATCAGAGTTCCATAAGAGAACCTCATCAGACTTGCTGCTACTTAGAAGAGTTCGAAGGTACTTCCAACGGCCGTGAAACCAATGGGAAATACCCTAACGGCTAGAAGCCAATCAATTATACATGGTACTATTCTCGCATTAAATGCTCAATTAATGTTGTTCGTACGTTGAGATATTTAAAGCTGATGATTGAGCCTGCGGATATCCTTTCGCCCCCAAAATAGCAAGTTGAAGGACCAACCGGTCAAATCAACAGTACAAGCATTTAATGAAGCTGTCTTCTACACTCCAACGGGAAGACCGCTCCAAGTATAAAAGATACTACTCGAAGAACAATCGGATAACTTTGCTACAACTTTTGCTCTCACAACATTCAAACATTCAAGCTTTCTTGAGATCCAACTTTCATCTTCCTCGACAAGAAAAGCCTACGTTGGAAAGATATCATCTCCATATCATCCCTTCCAACAAAGAGCAAAGTTCCTCCAGTTCTTCAACACTTCAAGAACCTCAACTACACATCTTTTGTAACGAAGAAACGTTGGAGAAACCTGATTTTCAATCAAACACTTCTTGTAAAAGAAGGGACGTCTCAAACTAGCTGGAGTAGTGAAGTGGAGATACTTCAAGAGACTCAGTGAAACGAGACCAGTCATCAGGAAGCCATGAAGAGCATCCCGGGTGACAACTAGGCTTGAAGAAGACGTGGAGTGCTTTTCAAGTTCTAGGGACTAAGGCGTTGTAATTGTTGACTTACAAGCTTAGTGGAACAGTGGACTAGAGGAACAAGCTGTTCCTTGAACCACTATAAAAACTCCGGTGTCATTTACTTTACGCATTTAATTTCTGCACTTTAGACTGCAACTGCTTAACTCCCAAGAACTTGGACTCTGTGCTCAGCAGATCTTGTTCTAAGAGTTATCAGAAAGGCATTTGCCTTAGTGTTTCCCTGAGGCTACCCAGACAGAACTTTTATCCGCTGTCAGGTCCAGTTCTAACATCAGAACTCGACCTTCTCTGTCACCAGATTCAGACCATCTCTGATAAGTCAGTGTAGACTTATAGAAAAGTCTGAAAAATCTAAACAGTCTATTCACCCCCCCCCCTCTAGACTGTTTCCTACTTAAACGGGACCAACAGATTCCACACCTGTTTTTCCGTTGCTCATTTTCTTGTAGGGTATGGGACAACATTAGAGAGGCATTGGACTTGGGAATCAGATGACAACGCTACTTAGTGCAATCAAATGGATCACCAAGACGCACAAAGGAGCAACGATGAAGGCAAAGGTGTGTCGGATTGCACTTTGTGCCGCGGCCTATTACATTTGGCAAGCAAGAAATGAGGCGAAATTTGATGATGGGAAGAAGACGGAAGATGGTGTTGTGGCCAAGATCAAGCATGTGGTTTACAAAATACTCTTTAGTATTTACCCACATCACTTGGTCAATTTTTGAGGATGTCATGGAATGGATATTTTGGATGCCGCGGCCTAGACATATTGGATGCTGAGGCATGGACATTTTGGAAGCAACACCTTTTATTTTTGCTTTGATTTCATTGTATTGTATGATCTGTGTGCGTGCATATGCAGCACCGATACATATTTTGATTTTTGATTGGACAAGTGTTTATACTTGGTCCTTGAGCGTGGATTAGATCGAGAAAAAACCTCCTCTCACCCTACATTATGTGGGGGTGAGGGATTTTAGGAGATCTAGGACACTTGATGTATACTTTCTTGGGTGTTAATATATATTTACATTTCATCCAAAAAAAAAAGGAAGCACCTCCCTTGACCCTTATTACTTCCTTATTGATTTTTTAAAATACATAATTAATTATTTGAAACATACGTAATTAGGTTGCTAAGCCTTATTGCTTCATTAAAATAAAAATAAGTTTTAATATTTCCTAAAATTTTGTGTAACATGCTTCTAAAATATAGCGTACTAAATATACTCTTGAAAATTATCTAAAAAATGGGAGTAATACTCATGATTTTCAGACTTGTGAGGTATTCATCTGCCTCACTATTTGTATCTCATTCTTTTTTTATGTGTTTCATGAAAATATCTAGAATGTTTTTAATTGAGATGTTTTTGTGATGATTTCTAAAAATACGGAAAAGGCAACGAGTAATGTAAAAATCGTTAAATTAACCGCAAAATATGTTGCCAATGTCGAATTTCTTGTCATAAAATGTACTTTCTGGTTCAAAAACTCTTAAATTGCAAAGACCTATTATTTAGAGGACCCAACAGCATGCGAATAAAGTTACAACACTAATAATGAGTATAGTCAAAAGTTACAGGACTAAATTGCTCAAATATAAAATTTAAAATATATAGCATTACAGCTTGCCTAGTAAATTACCTTCATAACTAAAAGTACATAATAGTCCCTCGGTTTTTTAAAAAATACACTAATAATATTTTTTCAAAAGTTTACAAAAGCAATATATTATATTTATCGTATGAAGGATCATAAAAAAATATTCAATTCAATATATTTTTGTCAAGATGGGAGAAGAAATAAAAATAGTATAACATTTTATACACAAAAAGTCGTTTTATCCATTTTTATAAAAAAATGTTATTTGCACTCAATTTAAATTGGATCAATTTTTGAGTCATCAACCAAAGTTACCTTCGAAGTGACAGCATAATGGTTTGTCAATATATACCGTATACGGAGTAGCAAATTAATAAGTGCGCCTAGCAATCCTTCGTTTATATTACTATATATATATATATACGCACTTTATTAGTTTTAAAAATGGGAGGGGCAACATGGTCTAGCTAAGGTTACAAATAGCAATAATGGGGGTGCGCCTAGCAATCCCCTTTGCTACTTAAACACTAATAGGACCAGTATAAAATAACTTATTAAAAAGTATACCTTCAATGGGTGTCATTTGAGGACTGGCACCGAGTAGCGATACCATACATATTTGTTTGAATCTCAATTAAGCAAGGCCGCAAGTGCTGGTGTAGTGGGCTAAGTAAACCAAGTTTGGAATAAAATAGTTGAATGACCTATAGTAAAATAAATATGACATATAATAGGAGGGGGACGAACAATACAAGTTCCATACAAGCTTACAAACTAAGAACCTTACATCACATCAATTACATAATATTCTTAAAATGTGCAAAATGTGTACGAGTGGTATGTTAGTATGTTTTTGTCAATTACTAGAAGTGGTATGTCAAAAATATAAAGAAGAAGTTAGAACCAATAAAGTGATATGTGACACTGGCATGTATAATATATATCTCAATGAAGCATGAATAACAAGGAAATTAAATTACTCAATAGACCACATAACAAAAAAGAACATGATTTTTTTATTGTAGCATGGAGATTAAAGGACTTTCCTTATCTTTAATAGATCATAATTGAGAATGATATAATGATTTAATGCATTATTTACTTGTAGGTATCCATCAAGTATGTTTATCTTGCAATCGGTTCTGGTATAGCTTCTTTTTTACGTAAGTGAACTCCTCTTCAATCAGAAAACACATTTCTTTTAATATCAATAATACTCATGATATGGAAAGTTGTACTTAAGTACGCTACTTCAATCACAATTCAAGGTTTTTATTGTTTTGAGACATTTCTAAATAAAGTCTTACTTTAAAAATGTCCCTTATTACTTCAAATATAAGGGAGTATTCCCTTATAGGATAAACTGTACAATAATCACTAGTTCACTACGCCGTTAATCGAAAAAGGTTAATAACCACTTAATCATTATTCCCTTATTAATCTGTTATAGATAATGATTGAAGTGTTCCAGTTCCCTTACTAAAACGTTCCTTCCTCATTACTTCACACACACACATGCATATATATATATATATATAGAGAGAGAGAGAGAGAGAGATTTTTCTTATGACGTCTTGGCTGGAACCGTTGTGTGAATGCCTCCATTTGGGGTGCTTCCGAGTGGAATTTTTGGATGAAACTTTGTGAGAATGTTCTTCACAAAATTTAGATTATATCCACAAAATTTTGCCTTATAAATCAATCGGGTAGTCAGAAAAATAAATTATTGAAAAACATTGTACCAAACAATATATAAAAATCGAAGTGTTTTTCAATAATTTATTTAATTGACTTTCTGATAAAATTTTATGCATATAATTCTCGGTTCATGCAGAACATTCACACGAAAGCACCTCAAAAATTTCACACACACACACACCGTATATATGAGAACTCCTTATAATGAGAACATTTAATCTCAACCTTTCATTTATTGCAATTTGATTCACATAAGGTCATATTCATAATACCCCACATTTAAATGGAGCATTTTTGCAATTAATCCTAAATATTTACAAAAATGCCACCTTGTCATTATTAACCATTGATTATAAAAATGAACGGTGAAGATTAGAATTTCTTATTTCAAAATGAGTTCTCATTTTGAGAGGGGTTCTCATAAGAACCCCCTATATATTTGATACTTATATGATACTTTTTAGTATAATGACCTAAGTCATGGGTTTAAAAAGTAGAATGGTCTATTTGAATCTTTTCTCTTTAGTATATCATTGAAATACTAATTTCTCATATATTCTATATATAGGGTCTGGTTCCAATAAAAAGTAGTCTTAAAATACAAAATGCTAACGCCTCCACTTTTGAGCGTCTGAGTTGCACTATTGCATTGAGAATATTTTCGTCATCCACTTTTGATCCTTTACGGTACATTATTGCACACCAGAAGTCCACTTTTAGAAAAGAAGAAAAACTTTGATTTATATACAAAAATCTCACCGTGTTTTTCATCCACTTTAATGCATTTTTGACATACTTAGAGCCATTAGATCCTATATCCGATGCTTCAGATTCATTCCTATTTTTCATTGGAAGGACTATTTGTGTTTGATCCTAAACATATATATATTGAATAGAGATTGAATACAAACTCTCCTTAATTTACAAACTCATCGTGGTTATCCGATGAGTAGATTAAAGGTTATAAAGGTACGGTGACATTTTTGTAATAAAAGTCAATTTTTTTAGAATGCAACTCTATGAACATTAATATGCATATGCTATTTTATGGTTGAATAACGTACAGATGCATCACACGCATTTGCACAATAAACACATTTTGTACCTGATCCGCCCTCTACACACAATTGTAGATTGTAATTGTCATAGTTAATTCCATAAAACAATAGAAGTCAAATTGGAAACTTTATCTCAGAAAAGGTAAACATGGCAGGGTTTCATGTATGTGTTTTTAGTTATTTCTTGTGTTATTGTTGTCATTTAAACTTTAAAGCTAAGGGAAATATATTTGATAGATTACATATTCTTGTGCTAAAAGAAAAGAAATTTCTAATTTGCAATGTCATTACAGAAATGTCGTGTTGGATGGTTACCGGAGAGCGACAAGCGGCTCGTATAAGAGGGTTGTACTTGCAAACAATTCTGAGACAGGACATTGCATTCTTTGACATTGAAACTACATCCGGAGAGATAGTAAGTAGAATGTCTAGTGACACTATTCTTATTCAAGAAGCCATTGGTGAAAAGGTAAAAGTTAAATGTTCCTAGTCTGTAGGGTAAAATTTGTTCATGTAACAAGAATGCGTGTATTAGTATAAGATATTTACATGTGTGTTGTGTGTATATATATATATATATATATATATATATATATATATATATGGTGCTATGAAATTTGGTGAAAATTATTCTACACTATTTGATATTGATGGGTTAGTCTAAAATTGACTTTGTTAAAACAAAATAGAAAGATATTGCAAATTGACATTTTATGCAAATTATAAGGTCATGGTTAATTAGTTCATTTATTTTGGTTATTGTTGAATCCCACAAATAAGCTACTAACATATATGGATGCACACACATAATGAATAGAGAAACAAAGAGGATTCCTTTGATAATGATATGAAAGTTTTACAAAGGAAAACTCTCTGCTCTCAACAATGTCGCTCGTGTAAGGATCGTATGCACACATACCTAATGCGGTATACGTAGATACCTAGGTATTTGTGCTATCGCCTACCGCCTAATCATGGGCCTATTCATTTCAGGGTCCTATTTCATATTTAGGCTAAAAGCTAACAATCTAACAGGCCTAGAAATGGAAATACAATTATTACAGAAAACATTAAAGATAAATTGATCACAATTACAAAATATGTTCTAATATTTCTCCCACTTTGTGATCAATTGCATTGTAGCTCTTATTCATATCTGCTTGTTGAAATATGATTTCCTCAGCTGCAGGGCATGCTCAAAATGTTGCAACAATTGTCGCATATCAATTCTTTCATTGATGGCACCGAGCACTTTGATCATCCTATCAAAATCCTCGAGTTCTTCATCATTGGCTTCTTCAAGTTTGATCTGCTTTTGTAGCTCTTCCAGCTTTTCTTAAATGCTCCTCAGGGTCCCATCACAGAATTTGGCAATCTCATCTAGCACTAGTAAAGGCTTCTTCCCTTTATGATTCAGATAAACTACTCCGAACTAAGGCTGGTAAAAATGTGATAAGGGGGCCGAACAAACATCAAGTCCTTGTTCGGATAGTTTTGGCTTTGTGAGATTTGCTTTTTGAGCGTTCTTCTCAAGGGCCATCTGAAGATCCAATGCAGCATGAACTCTTACTTGTCTCAACATGAACTGTCTAGGATTCTTCCTTTCACAGTGTACTTCTTGTAGATCATGGATATCTCATAGACATCGTCGAGTTTCAGCAGTGAAAAGTCAACTTCTTGAAAAGTGAGTATCGATTCATCAGAACGTTGAACTTTGTAGATGGGGTACAAGATACCTCCAACTTGATCTTCAGTAACTTCAAGAATATAAAAGACCTTAAGGACTTGTTTGTTCTCAGGTTGTGTTTGAGAACTACTCTTTGTGGTCCCATTGACCTATGAGAGAGAGTATATATAAGTGTCTACCTCTCTCCTTTCCAGCTAAGTGCGAGAGTCTTCTGACTTCAAGTTCATCCAGTCTCTTAATCTTCTCTGGTTTCCTCCAGATGTCCTTTCTGATCTCCTCTTGGAAGGGGACAATTATTCTGACATTATCCTAAGGTATATCAGGTTTGTTTGATTTTGGAATCTTTGCCCGCCTGATAACCTTTCGTAGTCCTTTTGGGATTTTGTTGTAGTCTTTCCTTGTTTGAGTTCATCTTCATCTCCAATAAGCTCGGTAACAACATTCTTCAACAGGTCTCTGAAAATGAACATTATATGCATATCATCAGCTTCACACTCGGCTCTTATTTCGCTCCATTCATTCCATTTGTGATTCAGGGCGTAATATTCTAGTGCGTCATTTGTGCATGTTGGAGCTTGAGTGTGAGAGGCTGTTGGCTGTGAAGATCTGTGAATAGTAACACATGGATCACGAAGATTACCCGTTGAAATCGCGTCAGAAACAAGTTTTAACGGATGGCCTGTTGTAGGTGTAAGCGTTGTAGCTACCTCGGGACTTCCATTCAATCCTCGGACAACATCCGTGGAGAATGAGCCTATGAATGTTTTATCTCGATCGGCCAGGCCAGAGGTTAAAGGGAGAATGGTTTTGGTTTTGGGCCGTTGGGTAGGTTGTTGGGGTTGGTTTTTGGAGGTTGAGGGTTGATGGGTTGTGGTTCCTTGCTCAAGTATATTTTGCCTTTTCTCCCCATCGTGAGATTCTGAATCATCGGGATCCCATGTGGACGTTTGAGGCCGCGGAGACTACCACGACAAGTTAGGTCAGTATCTAGGATGTGGAGGAGGCGTTGTTATTCTGGTGTTAGGTTATCTGCGGTCGATAAGTGAAAATGTAGGATATCGGTTAGAGAGGTTAAGGATTCGGTTAGAGGATCGATGAGGTGAGTGGGTTGGCCCGGAGAGGAAACTATTATTGTATCATGGGTTCCTCGTGATGTGGTAGGCGTGGGTAGACGGTTGATAGAGTGATCGGATAGCAGTAGGGTGGTGGTTGGTGATGGTTGTGGATGTGGTAAAGTTGAAACAGGTTGCAGCGCTTGAGTTTATCAAGATCATTGTACAACTGCGGTTATTGCAGACTGCACCCTTGAAATAAATGTGTTTTTGAAAGCTTAGAAGGCGTACTATAAATGGCGTTGCAAGAGTTCCACAATGACTACTTCATTTTGGGGGTCATCACTACCAGTAACTGGAATGCTTACCATTCTCACGGTAACGGTGAAGATTACCGGTGTGGCAGTGTGTGGCCTGCTGATAATGGTAGAGCCAATTGTTGCGTAGCAGGACTTCCGACCATCATCGATGTTTCTCCTGTCGTTGTAGTGGATGGTGTGTGAAGTGTAGGTGTCCTAGAAATATCAGAAAATATAGGAATGGTGACACCTAGACTCGATGTGGACGAATGAGAGGTAGTGGTCTAGGAATGTGGACCACTATGTGTATCCTTAAACAAGGCTTGGAACAAGAAACGTAAAGTATGAAAGAATTCCTCCAAATCTCATATGATAAAATGAATAAAGCCTAGGGTTTAAATAGCCATTACAAAGCTAAAATGATGGCACACATTTACCTGCAATAAACATGGCTGGAAATGTGGCTATTGTGACTCAAATAGCTGACGAAAGATGTTTTCTTTGGACTGAAATTTGTTTGTCTAATTTGGTCTTATCTGGTTTGGTCTGAAATGGTCTGATCTGGTCTGGGACTAAAAACAATCCAAAAGAAAATATCCTAACAAACCAGTTATATAAACTAACTAGTCTGACAAATTCAGCTCCTAAAAGCTAGGTAACAAACTAAAACTTATTCAATAGTAAACTTGGTCACTGGCTCGTCCGGATACCTTCAAGCTTGATACCTTTAATTTCAACACTATATGTTAAATACATGCAAGTTTTATACCTTTCGACCTTATGTTTCAAATTATTAATGAACATAATTAAACATTAGTAATGCTTAATTAAATACTCAAATGAATATTTAATGTTTTAGTTATGCCATGCTATTCCTGTATATTATAGTAACTCGGTCCGTCAATGTTTTCAGGTTGGCAACTTCATACAATTTATGTCAACATTCATTGGAGGCTTCACAATTGCATTTATAAAAGGATGGCTACTAGCGTTGATTTTAGCTTCATGCATACCCATCCTCGTTATCGTGGGTGGATTAACGACATCTCTCATGTCAAAGATGTCAAGTCGTGGACAAGTTGCATATGCACATGCCGGAAATCTAGCAGTGCAGACAATAAGAGGGATTAGAACGGTAAGCCAAACTCTACTAAACATGCATATTAAGTCTTGGATCTATGTATTGAGTATTGGCATGAGTTTCATTTCAAAAGCTAGGTGAAGAAAACGAGGAGTCGTTCAAGACTTATATTATGTTAATAACTTGTATTTTTTTTAAAACCCGGTAGGTGTCCAAAACCCGAAGGTCTTGGGATAAGGGCCGGGGAACACCTTACCTGTTTATTAATGAAATCAAGATACAATGGGTAGGAGGGCTAAACCAAGCCTACACACAAATTAAGATACATATGGATAACTAATAGCATCAAATTTGAGGATACCAACAAAACGATTAAAGTGAGTAGTTGTGGTTTTAATTGAAGTGCTTTTATATGCTAGGAATTCTGCTGCTCTATTGACTCTTAGATTGATCTTCGTTATTGTCCAGTTCAGATGCTTGAGCTTTTTCTTGATTGTATGAATTCGTGACCAGCACTCCCAATGTTGGATTGAGTGCCATGTGATGCCTTCATAGATATCCTTGTTATCTACTTCAAAAATAACATCTGTTAAGTTTGCAATGAAGAGGTAGGGAATGATATTTATAATAGCATCATAAAGAGCAAGGGTGCAGTTTTTTTTATGTAAATTGGTCTGATGACCAATATAGGACCCAGAGTCATTCCGAATAAGGGCAGCCGATAACCAGATTGGTGTTAAGAGCACAAGAGGCAAGATTGATTTTGCTATAGTTTGTAGGAGGCCTGATCCAATGGTTTAGGGCTGGTTTGGTGGCAGTTTTGGGGGGATGGCAGTATGCATGGTAATTTGGGGATTTGGGCAGTTTGTGAGAAAAGGTTTGGCAACCGAAAGGGAGAAAATTTCGGGTTTAATAGTGTTTATAGCCTCAGGCGGGCGACCCTTATTATCATCATAAATGAAATTATTTCGAAACTTCCAAAGATGCCAGGTGATGGTATTAGGAAGCACGAAATTCATGTCCCGAATATTACCTTTGAAGTCAGTGTACCATCTGTTAAGATAGTTAATGAAACTACCATTACGGGGCAGACGGAATTCAAAAAGATTTTCAAAGTATTGCCAGACAGTATTACTAAAATTACAAGAAAGAAAAAATAGTCGACAGTGTCATGATTTTGGCAATAAGGGCATTTAAAGGGCCCGTTAATGCCCATATGCATAAGGTTATCTTGAAAGGGAAGAAGACTGTTATTTAGGCGGCAAAGGAAAAAGGTGATTTTTTTAGGCGCCCGGTTATTCCAGAAATAATTATTGATAGTCAGGTTGGGCATAGCGGGTCGAATAGCATCATAGGCGCTATTAAAACTAAAATTTCCATTAATATTCGGTTGCCAAATGGGTCTGTCTCTGTTATCATTAAAGTGGATATGTTTATCACAGATTTTATCAACGACATAACGGGGCAGGATTCTTTTGATCTCAAGGGACAGATTGTCATTGGGCATAGCCTAAAAAATAGTCAGGTCATTGAGATTAGGAGGGATATCCTCCTGATAATTATAAAGAGGGCCAATACCACTCCAATTAGAGTACCAAAAAAGAGTTGTGACCGTCATTGACCTGCAGGCAACAATTCTCATCAAAAATATCTCTCACAGAATCAAGTGAAGAGCTCATGATTGAGGAGGATTCGTCTTTAAGGGAGTTGACCCAAAAAGCCCAGAGACCATGGTTATTTTGAAGCTTCCATTGAAGTTTTAAGAAGTAGGCACTCTGTATATGGCTAAGGCTTCTGAAGCCCAACCCATTTTCATTGGTCGGGTAACAAAGTTTGGTCCAGCTACACCAAATGCGTCTATTTTGGTCATTGTGCTTATCCTAAAGGAAATTAGAGAGCTTTCGCTCCATGTCCCTAGCATGCATGATGGTGTGTCTATATATATAGGCAGGGGCGGAGCCAGGAGGTGAGGGTAGGGGGGGCAAAATGCTATTACATAATATACTCCTCTTAAAGTTTATTAAATTAGTATCCCAATTTTTTCTTATAATTCTTTTATATTAGATACTTTAAGACGGATATCTCCAATACTACTCCATAATATATTATTAATAATATATTTTTACATACGGAGTACCGAGTATTATTTATGGGGTAATAATCACTTCTTCAAAATATAGTGTTGTTATAGATTAATATTTTCCAAAATGACTACTTCTAGAATATACGACGTATAATGTTTTTATACATATGATATTTTAATGAAGTATTGAAAAATTATAAATGTAGTACGGAGTATAACTATAAACATATTTTGAACTACTATGCTACTAGATGAAATACAAATTTGGGGGGGGGGGGGGCAAAAAAAAAAATTCCAAGCTAATAATTAAAAAAATAAAAATGTTGGGAGGGGCAATGGCCCCCCTAGACATATGCATAGTTCCGTCCCTGTATGTAGGGTTGCTTATGACCGGTCAGCCGACCCCCTGAAAATTTGAAAATGCAGAGTATTGAAATACTTTCGTTTTGATACATTATAGTTCGCTTAATTTATTATGTTTAAAGAGTAATGACTCTTGGAAATAATATTAGTTACTCCATATATATTTAAAAATAATGTCTATACCCTTATATATCAAAACAATAATTCTAACCAAACATTACAACTCAGCTGGTTGTGAGGTTACCGTGCCTAGTGGGAGGTCTCGAGTTCGAAACCCGCTAGACACATAAGGGTTCGAAACTCGATGGAGTGAGTTTCAACCCTGATTACTCCAGGCCCCCAGCCCTCCCTCCCCAAACCCCCTGGAGTTAAAAAAAAAATCAAACCAATATAATAATTCTCTAGATCTCATTTAAACTAACGTTTATCTCATCTAGATATGAATTATTCAACTGAAGTATTGTATCAAAATGATTCGACCTTTTGATACTACTCTACATCACCAAGATTTGACCCCCGACATGTTTTTATGGCTCAGCAACCATCTCATATCAAATGAATTATCTTGATGTGTTGTTTATGTGTAGGTTGCCTCCTTCACAGGAGAGAAATTCGCAACCGAGAAATATGATGACAAGCTCCAAATTGCGTATAGATCAACGGTGCAACAAGGACTGGCTTCTGGTTTAGGACTTGGTCTTATGTCACTGGTGGTTAATTGTACTTATGCTCTAGCTATATGGTATGGTTCCAAGCTTATAATCCACAATGGATACGAAGGAGGAGATGTGATTAACATTCTTTTAGCCATCATTACCGGAGGAGCGTAAGTATACATATACATTATTACATTTGTTTCGATCACTTATATTACAGCTTGGCCTGGCCCGGGGGTTTAATTAATTACATGTAAATTGATCACAAATTAAAGATTATATATATGTCTATATACATATCAGGTCACTGGGCCAAACAAGTCCATCTCTCAATGCATTTGCAGCAGGCCAGGCAGCAGCATACAAAATGTTTGAAACAATACACCGAGAAACACACATCAATGTGCATGACCCAAATGGCATTGAAATGAAAGACATGAGGGGTGATATTGAATTTAAGGATGTTTACTTCGCATATCCAGCAAGGAAAGATGCACAAATCTTTGCAGGATTTTCTCTTCATGTCCCAAGTGGCAAAGTTGCAGCTCTTGTTGGTCCTAGTGGAAGCGGAAAGTCTACCGTCATCAATTTGCTTGAAAGGTTTTATGACCCCGATTCAGGAGAAGTGATCATAGACCACATTAATATCAAGAATTTCAAGGTCAAGTGGTTAAGGGAGAAAATAGGACTAGTCGGCCAAGAACCATTCTTGTTCTCTACTACCATAAAAGAGAACATAGCATACGGTAAGACAAATGCTTCTGATACAGAAATCGCAAAGGCAATAGAGCTCGCAAATGCTGTTGAATTCATTGACAAGCTCCCTAAGGTATGAACATCATTCAATTTTTTTAATTTGTTTCATTTAAAAGCTAGCTAGTATAGTTTTGATTTATATATATATATCCATAGTTCACTTTAATTAATTCCTTGATCGAAGTGCATGCATGCATATTTTGTTATACATATATAGGGGCTTGATACAGTGGTGGGAGAAAACGGAACACAACTCTCGGGTGGACAAAAGCAAAGGATTGCAATAGCAAGGGCTATTGTTAAAGACCCAAAAATCCTTCTCCTAGATGAAGCTACTAGTGCTCTGGATGCAGAATCAGAACGCGCTGTGCAAGGAGCACTTGACAAGCTTATGAAGGACAAAACCACTATTGTTATTGCTCATCGTTTGACTACGATTCGAAATGCCGATATAATCAACGTACTGGATAGTGGGAAACTTGTGGAACACGGTACGAATCGTCTTTGTACTCGATCTTGGAGCTAGGGTACTGGGTAGGGGTGGGGGGAAATACCGAAAATTCAGTATACCGCAATTACCTTACCGAAAAATTCGGTATTCTGTCATTTATGGTACAGTATCATACCGTAGATGACCGAATACCAAATTTTCGGATTTTTTCTAAAAAATTGGTATATCGGTATATATAATACCAATATAATACTACGTACTACTTAGGAGTGAGGAAGGGTCGGTTACAAAGAAGAATACCAAAATATCAAAATCAAGACCTACTTGCCCACATCAATTCTAAACTACTAGTGTACTTCAATTGGGCGGCGGCATTGAAATGTACAGAGCAGAGAGTTGGTGACGGCCGACGAGTGCATTGTTTGATATTATTATCCATGGCTTAAACATCAAATTTTAGTATTCCTAAAAACCGTTTAATTATGGTGCATGAAGACCTGGTTTGTGTAATCGCGTACTTGTTATGGCTTTTTGGATGGATTTAACTTTACTGTTATGATAAAAGTTGTTAAATTTCATTGCGCAAAATCATGAAATTCGACTTTAAAAGTTTTTAAAGGTGTGGTGTTGTATATGAAAAAGATATGGTGTGGTATACCGAAAAATATTCGGTATTACCGATTTTAAGGTACGAGTCTTTTGTCAAACGGATTTTTCGGTACTGAAACACGGTATACCAAAAGTTTTGGTTCAGTAACGATGTATAATTTTATGATATAGCAAATACGTATGGTATGGTATACGATATCTCTTGAGTATTTCAGTACATTGTACATTTGTACCAATCCACCCCTAGTGCTTGGTATGTACATGTTTGATTGGTTCAAGTTACTTCAAATTATTACCTTGGACTGCTTTGTTTAGTAGCAAGTGTCTGTTGATATTGTAATTAAGCTAGGAGCCTATGACCAACCACCCGAGAGTGGTCATTTGTTGATTATTTATAACATGCATGGGTAGCTCAGTTGGTAAGTGTTGGAAAAGTTGGAACATTGATCAAGGATTGAAACTCACAGCGGCCGTGTGGAGGTTACAGCTCATGCGTGTTTGGGCTGGACCTCTGGTGCGCACGGGTACAAGATCTACCATCATTGGGGCAGAATAAGTCGTCGTGACTTAGAACCTCGTAAATGCCTTGTCGGGTCGAGGCGTGGGAAGCCCGGGTTGGGGATTCAACCTTTGGAACATTGTTGATTATTTATGTCTGACTCCGTAATACGTATTTTGTGTACTTTGTAGGAAGTCATGATGAGTTAATCCAAGATAGTTGTGGGGTATACGCGCAGTTAGTAAGATTGCAAGTACAGCAGGCATATAGAAAAGATTCAGAAATTACAAATGTGGATGATGATGAGTCATCAACACATGAGCCTCTCACGCTTACCGATGATCCAATTCACACCCAAGAAGACCAAATAAAAAATGAAGAGCAAGAAAGAGTGGGTGATGATAAAGCATTGAAGAAAAGGAACATCAATACCGCCGCCGCGTGTTTCAGAAGGCTTGCCGCTCTTAACAAACCAGAGATTCCATATTTGTTTGTGGGAGTAATAGCTGCATGCTTTCGAGGACTGATCTTCCCCTTATCGGGCACCCTACTCTCCATAGCGATCAAAGAGTTCTTTGAGCCTCAAGCAAAATTGCAAAAAGATTCCATCTTCTGGGCAGTCATGTACATTCTTTTCGGCCTTTTTACTTTGCTAGTTGTGACCATCCATGATTTCTTCTTTGGAGTTGCGGGTGGCAAATTAATTCAGAGAATACGTTCATTGACATTCAAGAAAGTTGTCTACCAAGAGATAGCCTGGTTCGATCATCCTTCAAACTCAAGGTACATTACATATATATACGTACGTACACACATACCATTTTTAACTTATTGATCATTATTCCTTCTATGATCTACTAAAACATATATTATATAGCATTTGTTTTTATTTTGTGGCAGTGGTTCTATTGGGGCAAGATTGTCTGTCGATGCTTCCAGTGTTAGGAAGCTAGTAGGAGACGCTTTGGCACTTATCATTCAGAACATAGCAGCCATTTTGGCAGCCCTCATAATTGCCTTCACATCCAATTGGCTTCTGGCTATAACTGTTCTCCTTGTGTTACCATTTATAGGATTGCAAGGTTTTGTACAGATGAAGTTTTACCAAGGCTTTAGCAGAGGCGTGAAAGTAATCATATCATACTCTCTAGTACCTACCATTACTATATAGGCATGGCAATTATTTCTTACAATCGTATATGGGTCATGTCTCCATCAATTGAGGGCGTTTTTAATTGGACTCGTCTCAGTCCCAAATTAGACCACAACATACTTCCAATAGATAATCTTTTATAATTGATTTTATGTTATAAACACACCAGATCATGCTTGAAGATTGATAATTCTTTTAAAAACTTACTTTCATCTATAAACGATTGATTTTATATTATAAACATTTGCACATGCATTAAAATATTAGGTGTATGTATGTGTACGTAGGAGATGTATGAAGAGGCGAGTCAAATTGCAAATGATGCAGTTGGGAGTATTAGAACGGTTGTATCATTTTGCGCAGAAGAGAAGGTTATGCTGATGTATGAAAAGAAATGTGAAGGCCCTTTGAAGGAAGGGATCAAAGTAGGAATTGTGAGCGGGATGAGTTTAGGAATTGGTTCTGCAGTTCTCTATCTTGCAACTGCGTTTTGTTTCTATGTAGGAGCCGTTCTTGTTGAACATGACAAGGCCAGCTTTGCTCAAATCTTTAAGGTCATACATACTATATACTACGTATAATGTACCTACCTACATTTGGTCATCAATTAATCCACTTTTCTTAGCTTTTCTTTAATATAGTTTGATCGACATGCAGGTTTTCTTTGCATTGGCAACGACTGCAAATGGGGTTTCTCAAGCTTCTATCACAGCACCAGACCTTAGTAAGGCTTGGGATTCAGCGGCCTCCATATTTGACATTCTTGACAGAAAACCAAAGATCGACAGTACTAGTGAGCAAGGTATAGTTTTGGCTAACGTCCGGGGAGAAATTGAGTTGCAGCACGTCATTTTCCGATATCCAACTCGCCCTGATACCTTGATTTTCAAGGACTTGTGCCTAACCATGCCCGCTGGAAAGGTATGCACGTATATATGCATGCTTAGCTTAATTAATTTCATAAGATTTTATTATCATTATTATATATGCAGTGTATATCAATAATTAAGGATACAGACATGTATTATATGTACAATATAGAATTTGATAATGCTTTAATTTTGAATAGACATGTGCTCTAGTAGGAGAAAGTGGATGTGGGAAATCAAGTGTGATTGTGCTATTAGAAAGATTTTATGATCCCGATTCTGGAGAGGTGTTACTAGATGGAGTTGCAATCAGGAAACTGAAGTTGAGGTGGCTAAGGCAACAAATGGGGGTGGTGAGCCAAGAGCCAGTGCTGTTGAACGAGACGATTCGCGACAACATAGTATATGGGAACTGTTGCGGCAATGTCACAGAGGAAGAGATGATGGAGGCGGCAAATTCATCCAATGCGCACAACTTCATCTCAGCGTTGCCTCAGGGGTACGAAACTGTGGTGGGGGAGAGAGGGGTGCAGCTATCAGGAGGCCAAAAGCAGCGAATAGCTATTGCCCGGGCGATTCTTAAGAACCCCAGAGTCCTTATGCTGGATGAGGCTACAAGTGCACTAGACAATGAATCTGAGCGTGTGGTGCAAGAGGCATTAGAGCGAGTGAGTGTGAACCGGACCACTATCATCGTGGCGCATCGTCTGTCCACTATTGCAAGGGCAGACTTGATTGTGGTGCTGAAGAATGGAGTGGTCACAGAGAAGGGAAGACACGATGAACTTATGAGTATCAAAGACGGAGTTTATGCTTCCTTGCTGGCACTTCACACTCACACAACCTAACCTCAATTTAAATCTATATACACATGCATAAATCTATATGTACAACTAACTAATCCAACAATCACGCATTTAATTTAATATAATTAATCAATGCAACAACTCAAACACTTTCTTATCCACATATATCTGTACACTATATATATACATATATATACATATACATAGTATAATACTCTGTACAAAAGTACTAATAGGAATTAACGTGCGTCCTTATTCTATATATCCAAATGTTACCATCTTAAATTGAAGACTCGTGAAATAGCCAGCTAGGTTCAATTAGGAGTAGGAAAAGGGTGCGGCATTAGACGTACTGCCAGTGGTGTTTTCACCAATTCACGATTTATATATTGCTCTTGTACTATATATAATTCAGTTCTGATATTAATCTCTCAACACCTTCAAAAAATAACATTTACAGATCCATAATAATACTACGTACCAAATACTCGATCATACAACTTTTATGTGTTTTTGTGGTAGGCATGAGGCATGAATCACCAATTCAAATGCTTTTATTGTACATCAATTTTGAGTTTTTTACACTACCGTATAAGTGTATAACTATACCATGTATGACAATAAAATTCTCAAGCTATAATAACCCTCCAAATAATTCACAATATATTCTCAACATTATTAATAGTAAAATGAATTCAATCTCATGTATAAAAGAAGTGAGCCCCCTGATCAAATTGTGCACCTATTTAAACTCGAAGTTAATTTTCAGCCAAGTAATTAAAAAATAAAAAATCAATTTAATTTTTTTTTAAAATGAAACATCTCCAGAAAACCAAATCAAACAAACACGGTATGGTAGAACTTGCTAAGAAGCAGAACTTGGCTTGTGTGTAGTGTATATTCTATGTTGGTTGTTAAATTATATCCCGTATGGCTGGACTCTGGAAGGTCTCTGGCTCTCTGAATAGGCATGCAGAATACCGGCACCTTAAGACTCCTTTGGCGCACATGTTTTATATTTACAAAACATTGTTTACTTTTTGAATTTTTGTTACTGTATTAAATACTCCTATAGTCCTATGTCCCTATCTATTCGCATATAGTTATCACTTCCCGTGCATTACTTGGTTATATATTATCTCCGTCTGTAAGGGGAATAATATTGAAATATTTTAGATTGATAAATTGTATTACCACCAAAGGAGCTAATTTTATTCAACTGCACAAAAACATTGAACAAATCCTGGCGTGTTTACACTTCACACCTCCCTTCCTTAACAGTTAACACTAGACAATAACACGAGTTGAAGATGCTTCCAAATGCTGGGAATTTAGTATGTTATGTTTTAAGATAGATTCATTCGCATATTTTTACAAAATTCAATGTACAATTTTTTCAAGCCTAACCAGTCACATTTCCACAACAATATTGCACTCCACAAAAGGCTATAAACATTATAACCACTTCCATATTTTCTCCCCTTCTCAACACGTCATATAAACAAGTCGAGGTGAGCCAAGAGAACAAAAACGATTAGAGACATGTATGTCAGTAGTCCTTATTAGATAAGGATCTCCCCCTCTTCCCCATCTTCATTTAAAACTGCTTCTTCTTCTTGCAGAATTTCCTCCTTTATATACAAACCAAGCCTCTCTAGTGGATTTCTAGCTTCAGAAAGATTCACTCCAACTCCATAGACAAGTATATCATTAGAGCGTGGGCATTGACAAAGCTTCTCAAGATCTTTGAGTATCTTCAAATTGTCATCAAGATCAACAGTTCTTTCCATCTGTGTACAACAAAAAATCATGAAGAGGTTTTCATTACAGATGGGTGGGGGTTTTATTTTTCATTTTAAGATAGTTCTTTTAATGTTATAATATTTACAATTATCTTGTCATTTAGTGATTACAGCAAATCAAATCTAATCCTCTAGATTTAGAATTCTTAAATAAAAAACTCTCCTCCAATAAATCACTCGCGCACATGCCTAGGAAGCACGGAAACGCCAATCGGGTAGATGTCACCGTCTCGGAAAACGTTTCACAAATGCAAAACAACGGAAAACGGCTAGAAATGCCGAGGAAATGATTCTGCGATTGTGGGCTGTTGGGCTGAATAGGGGAAACGTTTCGGAAATGAAATTTGAGGTGGGCCGACGCATTTCTTGTAAATTTTTAAGAACACCTGGGTCAGTCAATCAGTTGTACTCTCCATGGGCAGACTGAAACTCTGAAACAATACCTGTGAGGGCTGCGACTTGCGAATCCTCACTTAGAAAGAGTGCAACACTCGACGAGAAGAAGAAAGCGACGAAGGGCGATTCGAACTTGAAGGTTGAAGCAATAGCTATGTTGTAAAAACCGGACCGCAAGAGCGACCCGGAAGAATGATCGGGTCACAGGCCAACCAGGACCTGGCGGGCCAACGCCGCAAACCCCGGTCAACTTTAATTTTTATATAAATTTATACTGCCTCTGTCCAGATCTGTAAGACATTTTACGGTTTACGATGTTTGACCAACGATAAAGCAAATTGACCCCTGTCAACACTGAAATTAGTTTTAGAAAATAAAATTTACATATTCAGAAACTACATTAAAACCACTACAAAACCTACAAAAAAAATAATTCAAATTTCATAAACTTTTGATATATAAAGTTAAAGATTAAGAGTGATTTATGTTACAATTTGGGACAAAGGGAGTAGTAATTAACATATCTTAATATATTTTAAAAAATAAAAAACATTTATTCTTCATTATGATAAAATAATAATAATATTTAGTAAGAAATTTTGTTATATTCAAAATTATTATATGATACTATGAATTTGTTTTAGTTTTAAAATATTTGAATATTTCAACATGGTATTGAATAAGAATTCTGAAGTATTTATGAATATTTAATATTCAAAGATATTCACACATTCATCATATTGTAAAATATAGTTTTAGGCCTATATGAAGCAACAATATTATTTGAAATTTATTTTATACATTTATAAAATATTTATATTTGATTTTCCTTCCATAGTAAACATTATTTAAATACGAAGTATATAACATACTTTGATTAAAATTATACTTATTATAAATGTTAAAAGTATTTTGCGAGTTAACTTATATTTGAAGTTTATATACACATTAGGATCATATAATAATAGAAACAATATGTATTATTTTATTTATTATGCATTCATGAATATTTATTAATACCATTTTAACTTATCAGATTGATAGATGTAATGCTAAGTCTCTACCAGGTTAAGCAGACATTTGGAGTGCATGTTGGAATTTCTCAAGACTAAGCAGGGTTCAAATCCTAGCGATGAAATAGCTTTTGCATTTGACTTACATCTGGATTCTTCCGGGTTCCCACGGGCCCGGGTTGCACCTGGGTCCGAGCGGGCAGGCGAGTTTTTCTGGTTTTAACTACATTTGCGGGTCAGTAGATGAACGGACAGGATACGTGGCTGGTTCACCAGTTTCCAGGCCGACCCACCTGGTATGGTTCGGTTTATTAAACATAGAGCAATGGGCGACGCTCACAGGACGCAGAATAGGCGATTCCGAGTAGAAGTGCTAGACTGCTGGACAGCTGAAGTTGGTGATTGGCATCTAATTGCTTATTGGATGGTGGGTATTCGGGTGAGAGGATTCAGATTATATTTGGCTAATTTATCCTTAGATGAGCCAGAATTGGAGTGTGTTCGTCGCTGAATGAAACATTTACTTGTTTATTTATTTCATATTTGTTGAACGAAATATTATCTATATTAGTAAAATTTTAATTTTTAGTTCAACGTTTCCTTGACGTACCCGTATCTTGATATTTTGACATTAGAGTTTCCCCATCCCCATCTCCGTCCAGGTGCTACTTAGACTGAACAACTGAGATACAGATATTGCCTTCACCTTTCATATAATTTAACACTTTCTTGTTTTACCATTAAGATGAGAGAGATACCTTCTCCAATGCAATCCTGGCAGCTTCCCTTTCTCTCTCCCTCTGGATTTTCAACTCAGTCTCTACCCTCATTCGCGCAGAGGTTTCAGCAGCTTTAATTTGTTCTTCAATCCTTGCTTTCTCTGCAATTCATGATATCAGTTAGATCCTGAGACAATACCCCAAAAGAAAATTACAAAACAGTGCTAATTTGTATTAGCAATGCAACTACTACAGCATATATGTGTCTTGGGAACACACAAGACATGCAAACCATTGCATCATTACTCTACAACAACATACAATCCTTAGGCCCAAAAGATTTTGGGGTCGGCTAACATGTATCAATACATGATAAGAGGAAGAAATCTGAATGTGAACCTGTCATTTAGCCCTTGTTGGGTTAGAAGACTTCAGGAATAAGAGGAAGAGTGAAAGAGCTATCGATTCTTCCTAACTCCTCATATTCCACTTGCCCAATTTTGGACCTTTGGCTAATTGGAGTTATCCTTTTTAAATTTCCTTTTCACCTTTTTTAAAAATCAAAATAGTTCTGCATCAATTTTGTCATACATCTAGATTACTATGTTTTTTATTGCACTAAAATATTGGTAATATATATATATATAAAACTATTATGAAAAAATACACACCCTCAAAGCTCTATTCCAAAAATTACATCTATTAACTTTCTTGTTTTCCTCCCCACCCCCTTCCACCAATTTTTCCTCGCGTTCCCATTTTTTTAATTGTCGAAGAAGGAATTACTGGTCATGATATGAATCTTAAAATAAGACAAACACAAAAGGAACAAATTCGGATTTTGAGCATTGACCATCTTAGTCAATTTAATGAGCTCAAACTGCGCCTTCCAAGAAAGATGTATCCATGTTTTTGACTTGGAAACATGGATAACTCATTACTTCATTATGTAAATAATAGCTCTTCTCAAATTCTAAAAATAATTCAAGCACACTTTCTTTTACCTGCAAGCTGCTGCTTTTGGAGTTTCTCTTTTTCTTGCTGCAACTTTGATGGGTCAACCACATCATCCTGAACAACACAAGCAATAAATCAAGCTATTTCTACCTTCCTATAATAATCACATAATGCATAACACCACATGAGAATTGTACTAGATATGGCATGACAAGAACCTTATGATTTGCTTTGAAAATTGTCTCTGCAAAACGGCTTTTAAGCATGGCAGCACGTAGCGCCTTTGTTGGGGAAAGCTGAGCATCAACAAGTGAAGCGCAACCTACAAAGAGAAAATCAAGAAGAGCCCTAACATTTTCTGTCAAGGTGGATAAAGCAGATTCTACATGTTTAGGTATGAGAGACGAAGTGTTGATTACATTTAACCTCCCTTGAGATTTGGTCAGTGACACCCCCTGTAAATTTGTTGCAAATGACGCCCTTAACACCAAAGTATGATACTCCATATGTTAATATGAGACACCAAAGTATGATACTCCATAGAGTGTTTTGTGCTTAAATTTGACTGCGGAATTTGTATCTCATCTGCCATCACCATTGGGGGATAGAGGTATGCTGTTTGATACTCCACAGTGTTTTGTGGCCATTAGCTAGCGAACTGTTTGCTTACTTGCCTACGTTTCAATATTCCCTTTTTCTGAAGCTGTTTTATGTTATTTTGAAACTTTGTTACTAAACATTTTTGGCCAAACAGTATATTCACATTATTGACACTGCCTTGCAACTTTGGATATCTTTCTCCTACTTCAGACTTTCACTAAAATTTCAAATTTATTTCAACTTTGTAACATCTGTCCAAACCTCCTAGCTTTTCCTATCTTATGAAAAGAGAATATAGGTTGACAGCATTATACTCTATCACAACCGTTCAGTGTCATATTGTCACTTGTGAAATATATTTGGCTTTTCAAGGGATATATTTGAACTTTACAGAAACGTTAAAGATTATATTTGAAATTTGACTGAATCTCGAGGGAGGTGGATGTCATTAACTCAAAAAATAGCCAACCCTTATTACCAGTGGCGGTAGTGGTGGCACATGATGAATGGTCAAAGCTAGGAATTTCAACTTCCTTTTGCGAACCAATCTCTTGTGGGCAGCATTTACACGGACTACCACAAGAGTCAACCTTGGGATCAACAGAGCTCACTGAAAGTTTGGTATCTGTGGAGACAATAGAATTCCGCTTACTAATGTCCGTCAACAAATGGATTTTTTGGATTAGCTAGTGAAACAAAACTAGCAAATAGATAAAAAAAAATCTCAATGACATCGGTCAATCATGCCTTTGTGGCTAGTTTTCCCAGAAAGGACATGTTGTGTCACTTCTGCAGATTCTGCCTGCATGCCAAAACATCAATGACAAGGCCGTGAAACCCCAAATTTCGAGCATAATAGTGAAATGTCATGATATGGTGGAATGAAAAAGATACGGAGTTTCAAACAGAAAATGTTGCAAAATAACCAATTGGATAAATAATAAGAAACATCTTTAGGTAAAATTTACCCTTATATCCCTGGCATCCAATGCGGCATTCAACACCCTCTTTAACTCCCATAAAGTTTCATCATCCAGCATGTCTAAATCAACTTTCAAATTTCCTTTTCCCATCACAGCCAAGCCGAACTTTTGGAGTGCACTCTGCATAGTATCAATAACCTTTCCCCTTAAGAGCTCAGAAAGTTCCTTCTTCAATTCATGTTTGTCCTCAACCCGCATCAACCTCTTTGTCGTCATCAGGCTAACATGCAAAGGGGTTTTCCTATGGCAATACTTATTTGCATCTTGAGAATCGTTTCCATTTGGATTCAGAAGACAACTATGTTCACCAGTTCGGCTCTTACTTTTCCACTTCGCTTCCATTACTTTCCACTTTTTATTGAAAAAACAGTTCAACTCCTTTGCCATGACATGAAATTCATTCATGGGTGGGTTATATCTCATGCAATTAGCAAATACGAGCCTGATATCAGCTGCAAATTCCTCAATAGTGGAGTATAAGTTGTTTCTTAACTTTGATTTAATTGTGCCCAGATCCATAGGGTTAGTGATAATATCAAAATAATCAGGAATGTTGAAAGCAACAGGGTCTACAGGTTTTAGGAAAGCCCACCCTAGTTTGTGAGTCATTAGACCTTCAAGAATAGTTCCACATTGTTGCTTAATACTCCTGTCCATTTTCCGCCTTTTCACCTTTTCAGCATCAACTGTTGCTTGGGGTCCTCTCTTATTAGAGTTGGCTGGTACAGGTACAGGAAGCTTAAACTTTATATTCATCCCAGGCTTGTTTTTATCATCCAAAGATTTTTGTCGACTTTGTGTATCATTGTTGATGTTGATTTTCGCCTCATTTTCGTGAGCATCTATTTCACAGCGAGTTCCAACTGTTTTTGAGCCGATCTTGATTTTAAGCTTTTTCACTACAGTTTCTGTTACCATCATTGTCTGGAAATTAAAGCAAAGAGTCTCTTTAATTTCCTGATGACAGGTACTTAGCACCATAGATATGGTAACACATCAAATTGCTGGAACACTTAATTGTTTCCATGACACGGAATAATCATCATAATGGAGTACAAAGAAACAAGAGGTCAAAGTCATCCTGTCAGAATTAATTAAAATACAATAAAAGTTCAGAATATAGCCTTTACAAATTAGGCTGTAGTTATAGAAGGAAATAAAATAAAATACCCAAGTCATAGAGAATTTAAATTTCAAATATTCAAGTAGAAAGCATAAAACTCTTAATAGGTATTGTGAAGGTATCTAAAGGGGGTGCAAAACTCAAAAACGAAATCGATGATTAAAATTCAGGGAAGAATAAACTATAAGACGAAGTACTAGAAGGAATATTAAATGCCAAAACAAAAGACAGCAACTTTAGAACATTCACATTCTGTATAGAGCATCTGGTCGGCCAGAGGAGCGAAAAAAATGTGACTTGTGTGAAGGAACTACAAGCAAGCAGCAAAAAAGGTGGAGAAATTGAAAGCATAAATACAAAATACAGAACCTGTAAATCCCAGATCTCACACTACAGCAAGTTACACGATGAAGATAGGATCATACTCACGCGGTAGCAAGCTTAATCAAATCGAGACTGCGCCGAATCCTTTGGTTCTTGAGAAGAGGCACAATCCCCAAACATCAAGAAACATACATGAATCGATGGGCGCGAGGCCCCTTCGTAGAGAAGCCCACACACAGCAAGGGGAGCAGTGGATAAAGGTCAAAGGGAGTGCGAGTGAAACTAGGGTTTTTTAATTGGCTTCGTTAATTCGATCTTATTAGCTTCCCCTTTTTTCCCTCTTTGCATAGCGCGTTGCGGTCTCGGCGGCACACATGGGGCTAGACCGACCCGGAACCTGACGATCCGGATAAAACCAGTTCAGTTAATTAAAACTCCGGTGATCAAAAACCGGAAAAGTCTTGCCGACCCGGCAAAACCCGGTCTAAACCCAGATCCGGAAAAATCCAATAAACCCGAAAGAATTCGATTTTGGTTGTTTTTCCACTTTTTTTTAATTTTAAAACATTTTTTACCAATAACATTTCAATTTCAATACTCTAATAAAATATTTATACATTGGTATTTTGGAATACTATGAGCTATGAGACTTTGTTAACTTTCAAGTGTTTAGTAAGTATTATTATTAGTTGATTATTATGAAATAAATACTTTTTATTTTAATTTTGTATATAATTATATGTTTATTATTGTTAAACGGTTGACCAGTTTTATAGCGTTGACCGGGTTGACTCGTGACCCGGTCACGCGGCAGGATCGCTTCGCGGTCCGATTTCTTAAACATAGGATGAGAGTATGTAGAACAAATTCCATCAAATTAAATTTAAATATACCATACTAGATGAGATAAAATCAAATTAAATCAGACTTTGTCAGTTATAAAATCAAATTAGATCAGACTTTGGCAATTAGAGTATTATTATTCAAAGAATTTGAGGTGAGGCAATTATTTTGGAAACTAAATTGATATGATAATTATTTTGAGAATTATAATAATCACTTAATATGGCTGATATTAAGAAGTTGTTTTATTCATCTGATATGAATATTTACGAACTGAAGTATTTGAGATCTGGTCTAATATGATTTGAATTTTTCTGATCTTGTATGATCCCGCATTATGAATCTTTCTGATTTGAATCTTCTGGTCTCATCTAAGTTTTTCAGATTTTGATCTGAATTGAATCATTCCGATCTAATCTAAACATTTTTATGTGATTGAGTGTTTATTAGTATTATTAAGTTATTATTATGAATATCATTGTCATTATTATCATCATATTTATAATTACACTTATCATTATAACTGTAATTACATATAATTATAATTACACTTATCAAGATAACTACAATTATAATATCATTTCATTATCATTATCTATATCTATATCTATATAATATAATAAAGCAAACTTTAGTGGAATGCTTTAGAGAAACTTTTGACATATGGCAATACTCTTCATAGGAAAATTCGCCAAGTGGCAGCTCCGTATTAAATTTTAATCCACATTCCTATGTAGCAGTTAGGTAAACACATATATATACTTGGCCTAAAATATACACACAACATTTATATGCATTTATAAGAAAATATAAAAGAAAAAACCTATTTAGCTTCTAAAGTTGGATGCAGACAAACATAAAGGAAACTTTTGAAATTCTTAACACACGTATATTCCTATCAACCTATGTAGCAGTTACGTTAACACATATGCATGGGATAAAATATACTTCCTCCGTTCCCTTTTAATTGCAACAGTCAACATTTCACGTTTGCCAACGCACAAGTGTGACCATTAATATCTTTCATTCCTTATTAGTAAAACATTCAAAAAATTCATATTTTGAAAATTTAGAATGAGAAGAATTTAATAATATTTTTAAAAAAAATAATTTATAATACATTAATGAGTAAAATAAAGTCAAAGTAGAATATGTGAATAGTGCAAAAAGTCCAATGTTGCGATTAAAAGAGAACGGATGATAGTATATGCACAACATTTATATGCATGGGATAAAATATATATACACAATTGATAAAAGAAAAACCTATTTAGCTTCTAAAATTGGATGTAGACAAACATAAAGGAAACTTCTGACCTTCTTAACACACATATATGCTCCATAATATGTGCTTACATCATTTATAAGCATTTAAAATGATCAAGAAAAATTCATTCACCTTCCAAAACTTCACATATACATACTTTGTACGGAGTATTATGTATTATCTCTGTTCCACTAACATTGAGACAAGAGAAAATTACATGATTACTAAGAAAAGCGAGTTTAGGTGTGGTTGATTATTAAATTAGTAAAGTAAGAATAAAGTAAAAATAATCTAGAGCCACACGAACTTTACCGAATATAGTATGAGACAATCTTAGTAGAATTTCTCGAAAGGGTAAATGAAACAATTTTTGCGGGATGGGGGGAGTATATTTTATATAACATGAAGGACACCTTCATATGAAAACGATGTCCCCCTATAATACATCGATCACTTATGTCTTCATGTTTACTTTTTATGCATATTTAGCCTACTTATTATTGCAGTCAGTGCAATGGTTATTTTGTTCACCTACGTACTTATGTGTTATAACACCTTAAATAGAAACATTTATTATCAATGTAAAGACAAAATAAATTCAAAATATTTAAGTCAAAAAACTTCAAAGATTCCATTTTATTTAGACATGTTTTTGATAGGTCATCAACCGGTAAAACTATTTCAATCTAAAATTATTAAGCGTTTTGCTTCACTTTATTGATTAATCATTACAATTATATTATTATTATTCTTATCAAATGTGTTGTTTACGTTATTATAATTATATTGCTTATTCTATGGAACCAAGATTCATACAAAGATTAAGAAGATGTTGATTTATAAGTTTGAGAGGCTTTTGGATGAATCCAAATTTTACATTTTGAAAGGGTTTGAAATAATTTCAAATGAGGACTATTATAAGTGTTACGTCTTCAACACATGACTATAATTGATATTTAAAATGGATTTTAGAGTGTGAAAATTAAATGTGCTCTTTTGAATTCTTATGTGGATGAAAAGTTATTAAATGTAAATTTATCCTACAAAGTACTCTAATTTCCCTTTCCCGCGTGTGTTGTTTTAAATATAAAACATTGTATAATTTATATGACAATAACATGTCTATATGACACTGTGCCTCAAAATTTTAAGCAATCTCTTCATATTGAAATGTTTACTACAATGGGATTTGCCACAATATTTAAGAAGAAAGTAATGGGTTAATGAATAATGTACAAAAAATAAGAGAGAGGTTGAAAAGTATAAAAAAGAAGATAAAATTAAAAAATAAGAGTAATTGAGTTTTTTCAAGGAAAAAAAATTCTAAAAAGAGAAAATAATGCAAAAAAAATAAAATAAATCTCAAAAAGAAAAGTGTAGCGAACAAAAGAATAGGGAGGAAATATAAAGCTAAGTAAAAAGTTTTACGCGGTAGTAATTCAAAAATTGAAAATGCTCGGAGTTACAAAATAATGATAAATACTTCATCTCTCCCATACATCGATCTTTGTCAACTTTCTTTTTTAATTGTCCCAAATACTTCACCACTTTTCCATTAAAGTATGAAGTAACTAATTTTTTATTCTGCGTATTTCTTTCTCCTCTGCACAAACTCCAACCACCCAATTTTATTTTTCTTATTATAATATTATAATAAAATTATAATATTATTATTATTTTTATAATAATAATAATAATACTCCCTCCGGTTTTTAATAAACTTCACACTTTCCTTTTTGGGACGGTCTAAAATAAACTTCACACTTCCTTATTTCCTTTTTTGTCAAAGAAATCTACACCAAAACAGTGCCAAACAGTGCCAAACAGTGTCTCAACAGTGCCAAACAGTGTCTCTACAGTGCCAAACAGTGTCAAACAGTGCCTCAACAGTGTACTCTACAGTAAAGTCAAATTTCTTTCCTTATTTTGTGTGAAGTCAAACTGTGAAGATTAAAAAAAACCGGAGGTAGTAATAATAATAATAATCACAGTAATACTAGTAATAAATCATATTAATTTAATCTGACAATATCATGTCTGATATGAATATTTTTTTATCCAATTTAACTTGATTTGTATCATTGTGATCTAATCTTTTAATCTGATCTGAATAAAATAAGAATAAGCAACAAATTTTAGACAGACATAACAACTCCTAGATCACAAGGGCTACCACATTAACATGCATGTAAATGTATTCATTCTTTTGTCTAAGTTTTTTTAGTATGTTTCTCCTAATTTAAGATTCATTTGTCTTCCCCGGCCCGCATCCTCGATTCACCCATATATTCAATTCTATTTTTCAACACAAATGTTTATTATTTCTAAATTTCTTCATAACAATTAAATGTAATTCATTGAATTGCACCGTTTATGAGTTCACATGCGATTTAGTATTCCTTATATTTTTTAATACTTCGTATATTCTAATTCATATTTTTCATAACAAACCCTAGAACATATTTTACCATGCGATGCACGGGTACATATACCAGTAGTTATCCATATTTTTATATTTGTGATTATCATCACAATAAACGTTATGAATGTCATTATACTATGCAGCATTACTATTATAATTAAATTATAGATTACCACCAACCAGGGGTGGAGCCAGGGCACTCGACCGTGTTGAGCTGGTTCAAAAAATATTTTTAAGAAACTTTTAAAATTTGGGGTGGGCCAAGGCTTAAATTGCTCTACCCTCAACCTACACTTTTATAATAACAGACACTTATAAATACTTATAATGATAAAAATCATTAATAACAATAACCTACAATCATAACCTACAAATATTAAGGTCAAATCGAAATCATCATAATAGTAAAAGTAATAAATTATCTATGAACCTTTCTCGTTTGGTCTTATATGAATTTTTCTTATTTAATTAGATCTGGTTTAACTGTTTTATGATGTTTTTACTTGTACTATAATTTGTCCCAGAACAGACCAGATCAAATTAGACTTGGATAGTTATAAAAATACAATGAAACCAGACTAGATCAGTTCAGACCAGACCAGCAAATTACAGTCCAAGTAAAAACATCCTTAGTGTAATATGATTTGACTTTAATTTGTCTGATGACTAAAATAAGAATAAGTAATAAGAAGTAAACTACAATAAGAATAAGTGTAACAGAATAGCTTCTAATGGGAGAAACGGCGGCCTTTCCCTTAGATTAGGGTCCGGACCTTCGCCGTCATTATGCGGCGCTCGTTTTTGACGCATCTTGGCGTCGATTGCAGGTTGCGAGAGTATATCGATCGAAGCAGATTCTAATAGGCTTGGGCGCTTGGCTTGTCGATTGCAGAAGCGTACAGATGTAAGACGAAGTAGGAGGGAACCACAGGGACGGTCGCAAGCAGGAGGGAGAGCCCGTGGAAGACCTCGTTGACAAGTACGGGGGCCTGGGAACCGGAGAATGCGAGGATGAGGTGCTGCTGGATGATGAAGACGAGGGGGCAGAGGCGGTCGGGTCTATGAAGCCGGGGGAGTTTCCGGTTATTGGGACGATTCTCACGGACATAGTGGCCGTTTTCCGTTTTTCAAGGATCTCATGGCTGCGTTATGGCGCCTGGGCAAAGGTGTCTCGATTGAGGAGATCGGGGAGAAGAGGTACATCTTTATCTTTTTTCACTCTGTTGATGTGAATCGTGTTTTGGACTATGGTCCCTGGTTGTTTGATAAAAATATGATTGCGTTGAGAGCTATTAAGCCGAGGGATATCCCTCTAAAAGTTCTGCTAGATACAGTTGAGCTCTGGGTACATGTTCACAATGTGACGTATAGTCATGATAATCTTGGGACGGCTAGAAGAATTGGGAATTATCTGGGTGAATTTGTCAGGTGGGACGATACACAATTTGGTGGAAAATGGGAATCTTACATGCGTGTGAGAGTTCGAATGAATGTGACCAAACCTTTGAAGGTTGAAACTATTCTAATGAATGGTAAAGGAGAAGGGTATTGGGTAGCTTTCAAATATGAGAAGCTCCCGAGTTTGTGTTTCTGTTGTGGTGTCATTGGACATGTAGAGAAATATTGTCTGCTTTATGAGAAAGGTGACCAAGCATTGACTAGGCCATACAGTTCGTGGCTATGAGCGGGTGGACGAAAATCAAAACCCTTTAAGGGTAGCAAAAGGTTGATCTCGGAAAGGAGCTTATCGGCAAAGGGCGGGAACAGGGCACGTGTGGAGAGGTCACCTCAAGGCCATAAGTTAGAAGGGGTAGGGGAGAGCACCCCAAGCAGGAATGCAAGTTTCTTCTACTCCCGGGGAAATTTCAGTGGTGGGAGGACTAGGAGAACGGAAGAGAAGGTGCATTTGGGAGGAACATGCCAAAGAGATTGATGTGAAGAATGCTATGATGCTGGACTGGCCAAAAAACGGGGTTGGGGCGGGTGCTGGACTCCAGCCCCGCCAGAAGTTCTGAAGCTGATGACGGCTTGTTAGCCGAGAGACTTCTTTATTCTATTCGTTTTGCTTTATTTATTTCCCATGCATTGGATGTTGATTTTGTTTTGGTTGCGCTGCGTTTTTTCAGCAAAAAACTCTTGAAACTAAGACAGGGGATGAGGAGTCGTGTCTGCAAGTCATAGGCTCAGGTAAGCCCAAAGCGGGACCAGCGAATTATATGGCTTCTACAGGGATGATTAATTCACAGTCTGGTCCTTGGGCGGACAGTAGAGAGGAGACTTGTTGTCACTTTGTAACTTGTTTTGGTTTGGCCCTTTTTGTTATGATAAGTTAAGCCAGTTTCGTTAAAAAAAAAATAACTTCTAATGATATGTTTTTCTTCTACTTTTTCTCTAGACTTTTACATTAATGATTCCATCTCCATTACGAACTAATCAAATCCTTTAATGTGTGGAGTCTACATAATGTCAAGTGTTAGTTATTTAACGGTTTCCTCCTACTTTTTTTCTCCCTTTTCCATTATAGCTGTTTCATATCCTTCATTTGGAACTAATTAAATGTTTTCATAATAATGATAATAGACTTTTTGTTAACCCATATATAACTGAATGGCCTGGCATGTCTGTAGTTTGTAACCCTGTTTTACTAAATATTATGTAAAACAATAGATTTAAATATTTAATAAAAATTGGATTTCTTATGTGTCACAACTACTCTATAAATGTGCACTTCTCATAATGCACATTTAAACTCAAATTGTACTATACATTTGCTATATCATTGATTTATAGCACAATTTTTACAATAGTTTTTTATATATGCAAGTTGGTGTCATATAAAAGATCATAAAACTTTATGATATTTTTATATTTTTTTTGTAAAATTCGGAGTGATGCACCGAATGAGTTGCCTATGTTAAAATGAATAGTAGTGATGAACTAAGTGAATAACAGTGACGCACCGAGTGAACTTAGATTAATTAAATGATTTAGTAGTAATGATAATGGAATTTTTATTAACTAAGAAGAAACTCACTAGTAATTGATTTATAATTCAGTTTTATTATATAAATAATATTTTTTTGTATTATATATGTAATATTGATGTCATATAAAATATTATAAAAACTTATGAATTTTGATACATTTCTTATCAAAATTGGAGTACAAAAAAATTCTCCTCCCCTTTGCATAAGTTGGAGTGATTAAAATGAATAACATTGATGCACCAAATACATAGTAGTGAAACACCAATTAAACTTGAATTAATTAAATGTTTTGGTAGAAGTGATAATAGATATTTTATCAACTAATAAGAAACTAACACATTACTGGTTTATAACTCAGTTTTATTATATAAAATAATAATATTTTTATTTTATATATGCAATATTGATGGAATATGAATATAATGATTGTGAGAATTTATGAATTTTGATTTGATTTTTAGAAAGATTGGAGTACAAATAAAAGAGTTATATCACCTTAAGAAGAGATTTTTTTCGTTCACTTTCTCCAAATGAGTTGGCGTGATTAATATGAATAGCTCTAATGCACCTGGTGAATAGCAGTGATGTATGCATCGAGTTAACTTGCATTAATTAAATTTTGGTAGAAGTGTTAATAAAAATTTTATTAACGAATAAGAGGCTGACACATCATTTATTTTTAACTCAATTTTTTTGTACAAAATAATGATTTTATTTTTATATATGCAATACCGGTGTCATATTAAAGATCGTAAAAAATTATAAATTTGATGTATTTCTTGTAAAAATTGGAGTACAAATAAATAAGTTATACTCCCTCTATCCCTATTTAAAAGTGTTACTTTGTTTAACACACAATTTAAGAAAGTGACATTGTTTGACATTATTTTGACACTGTTTGGGATTGCTTTACTATTTTGTTTACCAAATAAGGAAAGTGACATTTTCTAGGGACGAATCAAAAAGAAAAGTGAGATGTTTAGTTAGGGACGAGAGTAATATACGGAAAAAATGATTTTTTTTCTCCCTCCTTTCCTTCAAATGAGTAGTGATGCATGTAGTGAATAGCAACAATGAACCAAGTCAACTGATATGAATTACATATTTTAGTAGTTGTGATAATAATTTTTTTATTAATCAATAAAATTTTAAACTTATTTTTGGTATATAAAATAATAGATATTATATATATATATATATATATATATATATATATATATATAATATTGGTGTCATATGAAAGATCATAAAAAATTATGAGTTTTGATATTTTTTGTAAAAATTGGATTATAAATATAAAAGTTATATCACTTTAAGAAAAGAGATATTTTTTCTCTTTGGCTTGCTCCAAAACAGCCTTGATGCACGATTTTAGGAGGAATAATACTATATAATAGTGATAAGGGTGAATTAATGAATTGTTTTAATAATAGTGATAATAGAATTTGCATTATTCAATAGGAAGTTGATACATCATTGATTTTTAACTCATTTTTACTATATAAAACTATAGATTTGAGAATGTCAAAATCTATTTAATCCTATTTCGGAAACTTTATTTCCCTATATTGTTTTTCTAGGACGTAACGCATATTTCATATTTGCATGTACGCGGGCAAATCTTTGTACTAAATTTTTGGATCTGCTTTCCAAAATTTACCCGGCATATACGTGGCGTTTTGCATGCGGCGGTTAAACTATAAAGCACATTCTTGAGAAGATATTTCATGAAAGTTTTCACAAAAAACCATTCCATGCAAGAAATGGCGTTGCTTTTTTATCCATTTTCCTGACACTTTAACCAACCCAATCCATTGGGAGCCATGGCGTTTCACTAAATTAATACCATGCATAATTTTCATCCGCACATGTTTTTAATTGAACTCTGTGCCAGATCAGAGAACATCAGAATGAACTCGCCCCATAATCTTTCCTCATTGTAAAGACAAAAAACCAAAACAAATATCCATCATTTTTGAGGAACCCAATGGAACAAACACCAAGAAGGCAAGAGCACACTGCACCAAAGGAAAAAGTGTGACAGGGTAAGGAGATTGATAGTGTTACAGAATGAACTCAGATGGGAATCCGCAACATTTAATTGCGGGCTTTCAATCAGCTCTTATCCATGTGTTCACAGATATACATATTATTACACTCTAGAGCTGCATGGTGGACTCCTAGAGCACAAGTACAACAACACATTTGCATTTTATTTGCATCACTATCACACACCGTATCACAGGCTCTGCCAAAGTAAAACAAATCCGGGGGAGGAACTATGTGGTTCTAGGAACAAATCGGATTTCGATTGCCAACAGCAGTTGTTTTTCATGCACAAGACTCTAGCAGCTTCCTTCTTGACTCATCCTGGGATCTTTCCATGTACCAAAAGTACAAAACCAACTGTACAACCCCAAGAATTGCTCCAATCCCATTTGGGGCCTGATTACATACCCAAAATACATATACTTTACAAAAAACACTTATAAAAGGAGTTGCACATTTAAAAGGTACCTTCTCTAAAAGTGGTATGTTGAATAACAAAGCTAACTGTTCCCCTATGGCCTTCTAAGCCAAGAGTTATCATGGCTTCATTTAGATTGGCTCCAGCAAAATGTATTGTGTAAGAATTTGGGAATGAAAGTGAAAATATGATTGTACGTAGTATTACTTACCGAAATAAATATATCATGCATGGACAGCCCATAGACAAAAAAAGAAAGGCTCATCAGAAAGGTTGCAAGTGAGAGATAAAACGGCATGTATTCAACACTTCTCGTCTTGATCACCATATTCTGCACACACACAAAACAGTTCAGCAAAATGCAATTCACAGGTCTAAAAAGAGAGGACAGAAGCCATACGAAAACACGGGTGTACTGTTCCAGGGCCAACTTACAATGATAAAGAGTGGAGAAGCGAACATGGAGATGAGAGAAAGGACAGACAAACATCCGACGAAAATCTGTCTACCCGGAGGCTCATATATACACAGGCTGACAGAAGCTATAAGCGCAAATACAGCTAAAATGCTCAGAACCGACCCCATCATTTTTAACTGCAACAAACCATTTTGGTGTATTACGTCACACCATTCCAGAATACAACAAATTCAATAAGACTGAGTTTGGAATGACTTATTTTCAAGGAACAAGTCCTTCTTAGAGGAAGAAAACTACTTTTACTTAATAAAAATGAAGCTTTTTTGGCACGACAATCCGGCATGTAAAAAGTGTTTTCAACAGTTCATAAGATTTGTTAAAATGTGAAAGCACCGGTACCCACAAGTTGTCCCAAACAGGCACTCGGGATGTTCAGACATACTTCATCCGCTGTTAAATAATTGCAGCACTTTCCCTTTTCAGCAGTTTCATTATAACTGCCACACTTCTATTTTTGATAATAAAAAGTAACCACATTGACTACAATACCCTCACACCCATTTTGCTACCCTTAATTAATCCAACCCATCACCGCACCCAAAGTTAAATATCCTCCCTCATCCACCCACGAAATATCCACCCTCCCCTTTCTCCACTACTTCTAACCCTGCACGTCCATCACTTTCTCGATGCCCAATCCCTTGACCCCAAATTGAAATTCTACTCAGATTGGGAGCATTCTGCTTCAAAAATTATTTTCATTATTTTTGTGTTTTGAGAAGTTTATACTTTCAAATTATGTGTGGATTAAGTCTGTTGAACTGGAAGAGAAGATGGAGGAAACATGGACAGTGGTGAAGAAACAGATGAAGAGGTCAATTAACAGTACATAACAAACTCAAAGGCACAAAGATGAAGAAGTCAAATTTGAAGACGGAAATGGAGCATTTATTGAAGTTTGTAAAAAACGGGCCATTTCAGAAACTAAAGACTTCATATATTTTTCTTAATTCTTATGCCCATTGGCATGTTGCATCTACAAATGAAAGGAGGATAGTAGGGAGCACCAACCTTTTTTGCCGCATCTGCATATATGATGAAGATGCTGATATAAACTAACTGGAAAACGGCTCCTATGGAATTGACAGAGAAAACCAATATGATGCCGGGAGTAACAATTGGTGTGCCATACCAAAGACATATTAAGCAATTCAACAGAGCATAGATATAAGGTAATCCAGAAAACTGTTCTGTTGACTGGCATCTGATTATTCTCTTGAAAGTTGGTCTGCAAGAGATATTGTGACGTCAATTCAAGTACTCAACATTTAAACGGGACCTACCTCATTCCAAAAGTAACCTCAAGAGGTGAGGTTTGCCTCACACTTATATACTAGACTCCGATCTCATTGACAACCCCAATGGATACTAGACTACCATTGGATTATTCTTTAGTCTTGTGTTAAATTAGGTCTAACTTGCCACAGAAGAATCCTCAAGATGCAAGATTTACCTTAAACCAACAATTAGAGTCATAACCTAGTAAGCAATGTTGGATACTCAAAATCAATCCCACAACCCACACATACACACATACTACATGAGTACATGTTCTAGCCTCTATATTAAGGTTTGGTGTTGTGGACTTACATGGGCGATACGAACAACACAAATGCAAATACATTCCCTGCATTTGAAAAATGCAAAACATATATAAGTACCTCATACTATCGTTGTCCTCCTCTAATGGAACACAAAATGATTATAGAATTACAATCAAACTCCCTAGCACAGAGAATAAGAATGTTGTAAACCATCTTTATTCTTAGTCTGTGTTGGAACTTGCAAAATAAACATGCGCATCACCTTACAAAATCCTTCATGCTTTCTGAGGCCATGTTATGAGCATGCTAAAGTATAGGGAAAGATGAAAATGTGTTTTTACATCAGAAGGATCCAAATGGAAAAAGTTAAAGAGACTATGAGAAAGATGAGGAGGAAGAAGGCAATGGGGTCCAGATGGGATATCGATCAATGCTTGCAGAAGTTTGGAGATAGGAACAAGAAAATGTGAGTGGTTAACACGTTTCTTGAACATGATTTGGAGAAACAAGAAAATGTGAGTAAGTTGGCGGAAAAGTACTTTTATTCCCCTATTTAAGAATAAGGGTGATGTACAAGAATATGCCCACTATCGAGAGATTAAGCTTATGAGTACACCATCAAACTTTAGGAGCGAGTGATTGAGCAAAGACTTTGAAGAAGTGTGAAAATTTCAAAGAATCAATTCGGTTTTATGCCTGGATGCTCAACAACTAAATGAGATCATTCACCTTCTTAGAAAAGTTGTGGATACGTATATAGACACTAAAGATCTGCAGTTAGTGTTCATTGACTTAGAAAATGAATATGATATGTACCTCGAGAAGTGATGAGCCTTAACTAGATAGAACGAATACAGAAAATTATCTTTGGAGTTTATTTAGGAATGGGATAAACCAGGGGCGGATCGAGGAATCCGAGATGCCCTAGGTTGAAAAGCAATTATACTTGGTTAAATATTACCGGGATGGGCTAAATATTAAAAATTAAAAAACATACACTAAAAATTTGAAAAAAAGAAGTAAGTTGCACTGGGCTCAACCCACCATAGCCCATGCAAAAAATAAGTTGCACTGGACAGACGGAATGATGTTTGTACTGTGCAAAACTGATGTACAAACATTTGTACCCAACTATGTTTGCACAAACAAAATATTTTGAACATTGTTGTAGATATAAATAGAACGAGTGGGAACAATAATATGAATTCCATTTTCTCATAAGGACATTCCAGTTCCTAGGACAACAGCTCACAATCATTTTTTTTTCAATCTGAACAGAGCACACAATAAGAACCCAAAACACAATTACAAACAAATTCTGCATTTAAGACAAAAGATGAGCAGAAAAAGGAAAAAGAAAGACCGAAATGTGGATAGATTCAATCACAGTGATCTTATTAATGAGATCAAATGGGCAGAGAGGCAATGGGTGGGTGGAGTAGGTACCTGCAACTCCTGCAGCGAAGCTGAAAAGGGAAGAAGCAGAAGAAAGGGGTCCCGGAGACAAGAAACTCATCCCAGAAACGTACGTAGTAGAGGACTGGACTGGACGGTATTTCCTTCCTTCTTCTTCTCCTCAAAATGTTGCAGTTGCAGAGAAGAGGGGCGCTTTCCTCAGGGCGTTTCACCTACTAGTCAGCCAGTCAGTCTTCCAACTTGGCGAACCACAATGATGGGTGCGTGGAGAACTTATCACATGTGATAAATAAGGACCATTCTTGGTGTACACAAGATGTACACAAAATGTGTACATTGTCTGTGTACACAGGCAATTTGACATCAACTCATACCCCTGTTTTAACGAATTGCCTGTGTACACAGACAACTAGGGGGGTTTTGTGTACAACTTGTGTACAACTAATGTATACTAAGCATTTTCCGATAAATAATGAGTGCTGCTGAGTATCATATGTCAACCCGGGTGGGACCCACATGACAAGGTCCGTACTCTTATACTACCCATTTTTTGGATTGAAATATGTTACTACCTCAAAGTTGTTGACTAGGACGGAGAATAATAAAGTAAAAATTGTGTGATTGAGGTTTGTGCAGAGGAGAGATAAATAACTGAAACCACAAAATAATCTATTAAAAGGGAAAATGACAAAGTTTTTTGGATCATTTCAAAAAGGAAAGTTGACAAAGTTTTTAAGAGATAGAGAAAGTATAATATACCAGTACTTCTTTTTGTTTGAGATGAGACTTGAACTTGCGGCCTTCTTTTTGTTTGGTTGAAAGATTGATGCTATCACACCATTATAATAATAATAATGTCCTAAAGTTGAAACGCCCATGTCCCATTCATACCACCTGCTCTTATATTGGAAGAGGGAATTTGATGTTATGTAATCTAATCAGGTTTAATGCACCAAACCCCCTCGTGATATGAAAATTCGGCGTATTAGCCCCTGTGATTTAAAAAATGCGTCAAACCCCCTTGTGTTTTAATTAATTATGCGCAAAATCCCTTCAATGAACATATTAAATTGTCAAATGAAAGAAAAATGATTAACATTTTTGTATGATTTAGAGATTTTGACATATTTACTTTCATATTCAATCAGATTATTAGGAAAAGTGATTTCCTAATTGTTAAATTTATTCATAAAAGGGGTTCTGTGCATGATTAATTAAAACACAAGGAAGTTTGACGCATTTTTCAAATCATAGGCGGTTAATGCGCTGAATTTCCATATCACAAGGGGTTTGGTGCATTAAACCCAATCTAATCTAATCTAATCTAATCTAAGTTTACCTAAAAGTAGTATGCAGTTGAATACCGCCAACTTTACCAATTATTCTTTGGCTTTTAGCCAAACAAACAACCCAAGTTAGGCGCGACGTGTGTCTACCGCATGCCTTGCTTGCTTTAGATTCTGCATGATTTTAGGTACATATATATACACGTATACGTAGGTTTTGTTTGCAAACAATTAATTTAAGTGCTTTTGACTTTTTTTTAAGAAAAAAACACTTATTTTACAAAACAATACCAACTTTTACTTTCTCGGTTTTCGTGTACAATCTACTTTTTATTTTTTCTATTACACAAAAAACACTTATTTTACCAAACACTACCAACTTTTACTACTAATCACTTTTCCCCAAAAAGTGATTTTATTTAAGCACAATCACTTGCAAACAGAGCCATAAAGTAATGTTCCAGCCATACTTTCCTGACGTCTGGACTTTTTATGGGATTAAAGGTAATGATGAGGCTCTGAGTATAATTCTTTAATTTGGAGATTCTTTCACTGTACAAAAGAATTGTTAAGATTCGAGGTTACATCCTAAAAGGTCAACCTGATAGGAGGAGTAACACAAAGTCTTATATAGTATTTAATTGTTTTATAGCTTTCCGGTGTGGGACAAATGCTTTAACACGCCCCCTCATCTCGAACCGGGTTGGACAATATTGGGGTGTACGTATAAACGGGCCAAACAAACCCTTAACAAGCTACCCTTAATCATGCGTGCTAAATTGCTAAACAAGCCGTCAAACCACAACCGGAATTGGCTCTGATACCATGTTAAGACTCGGGGTTCCATCCTAAAAGGTAACCTGATAGGAGGAGGAGCCCAAAGCCTTATATAATATTTAATTGTTTTATAGCTTTCCGGTGTGCGACAAATGCTTTAACAAGAATACTAACGGATGGAGTATAATTTTACATGGCTATCTCACTCTAGTAGAATGTTAAAGATATTTAGAGACAAAAGAGTACATTAGTTATCAAAAAATTAATAACACTTTTTATCACATTTTTTGGACAGATTTTTGAATAAAACACCTTCCTTGACACCGGGAAGTTCAAGTTCGATTGTGTATATTAGTACTTATCAATGTGTTGTTTCAATTTTTCAAGAATTGATGACCAATTTTTCAGTAACGGACTTGTTTGCTTTATAGAAAAAGGATGTGTTTGAAATCATCACAAATGAAACTATAATAGATCTCTTTCAAAAGATGAAACTCGAATAGAGCTATTGTGATTTACCCTTTTAGTTTTTTTATATTGTAATATACTTTATTTAGTTTGGAAATTTCGTGTACATTATTACAAATTTTTTTATATTCGAATATACTCCGTATTTTACTAAGTACTGTACTTTTGTTGCTTTGCCGCCAATAGTTCCGTTTCAGATCGTTGCGCAAACTATCATTTGTTCACATTTTTTATTTGTGACCTAACTTCTTTAAAAACATTTGCTAACTTTTCATTTTTACTTCTTTCATTTTTACTTCTTTAAACAGATAAGTTTTATCAATATTTAGAACGTCATAGACAATTTTAAAGACAAACAAGCAATAGTTAAAAAAAAAAAAACAATAGTTCCATTGGTCGTTTGTCTCCGATTTGGTTTCTTGGTGACTCTCAATCTCCGCCGAATATTAAGAAACATAGGGGGGGGTCCTCGTTATGGATTTCCATGGATTTTAATAGAGTTTAGAATTCCATCAAAATCTAGGTATCCTCAATATGGATTTCCATGGAATCTATTAAAATCCAGGTATCCACAAACACTACATGGATTTTACCTATTATTGATTTTAATGGACTTTGAAAGACTCCAATATAATGGATTTCCAAGCCAAAATATTGAATAGCCCAATCCACCAACGATCTCCCTACCACCCCTTGGATTTCAAATCCATCGCACACGTTTCAATGCCCCTTCAGTTCGATCGACGCCTCTATCATCTTCCCTCCTGCATCAGACCGAAGCTTCTTCCATCTTCCAACCCAGAGCTTTTCCAGGTATGCATCTTCCATCTGTCATCAGACCACGTTTCGATACCTTGGCCAGCCGGGGGCGGCCTTAGAGAATATGAGGCCCTAGGCAAAAAAAGCACCGTAAAAGTTATATATATAAAAAAAATAAAAAAAATAATTGTACTAATGTGAAGAACGATTATAAATGTCTCAATGTTATTATACACGCTATCAATCCAAACAAAATTTACTTTCAAACAAATGTTTCAATGTTAAAATTACTCTCATAAAGTATAAAATGTATAAATTTCACATAACTTAATAAATTTATACTTTTATGATGTTATTTTTAACAAAGAACATTTTTCACATTATCAATATTACCCATGTATAAATATATAATCGATCAAAGTCTAACATTATTATTTGAAAAGTCAAATTTCACTGAATAAAAGGAGACGAAGGCAGTATTATTTAAGAAAACATAAAAAAGTTCTCTAAAAATGTATCATAACTTAGGATAAACTTAATAATATAAGAACATAGATTAATCAGTAATTTTTTTCACAAAAACGTTTAGCATTATGAATCACTTACTTACATACGTAGAATATTTTTTTAACATCTAAATAAAAAAGTTAACAAACTCGAATGATTTAAAGGTTGAAAGTAGTACATATTAGTATTCATTATTTATGTCATTACTATTTATGTATTTATTTATATATTTATTTACTATTTTTACAAAAAATTGTAAAAAAGGAGGCCCTTTAGAAGTGGAGGCCCTAGGCACCTTGCCTAGGCTAACTCCCCATATGGACGCCTCTGTGGGAATGGCCAGTTCGAGTTTTTAGTGGACTCATTATTCCAAAGTCCAAACAGCGAAATATCCATACAAAAACGGGAACCTTAGAAGGTCCGTATTAAAATCCAAAAGGTAATAAGCTAGTGTTAAAATCACAGAGACATGTCTTCCATAGTGTCAAGAGTTTTTTTCCGAATTAATGTTAAATAAAAAATTATTTACGAAATTAAAGTTGGATTAAAAGTATTTACCAATATACTGCTGGATCTAACCATGGTAGAACAAAGTCGCCAAACCGTTTGGCGACTTCAAAGTCGCCAAATGGTTTGGCGACTCTTGCATTGAATTGCCGAATACGGAGGATGAAACTTAGCTTCTTAGGCAAGGAAAATAGGAAATCATACGTACGTAGATATACCATTAGATATAAAACCCACTTTTTTCTTTAACAGCCCATAACTTTTTTCGTTTTTGTTCCACTTGTTATAAAAAATATACCAAAATTCATGATTTTTTATTATCTTTCATTTAACACTAATATTGGATATATAAACTTTTAAAAAAATTGAAGGCTTATTAAACAATATTCATATTTTCCAATCTCCGTACGGATGATTTAAAAAAATATATTACACATATATGACTAAAGTAAAGATTGTTTAAAAAATTGTGACTAAGATAGTAATGAAATTATAGCAATCTATGTTCTATTTCAAAATTTAAGTTAGCATGACACGAAATTGTAGTAACTATTAGTCATATTTGTGTAAATAAACTTTATTTTATTTAATTTTAGCAAAATAAAACTCTTATTTAATATTCTATAAACAAATAATTCCTAAAAAGACAATGTTTTTTTAGACAGAAAAATCTTCCATTGGACACGGACGGCACGGTAACTTCACAACCAGCTGATCTGAAATGTTTGGTTTTAGTTATGAACTATGAAGCACGGATACTTCCCTAGGGTAGCGTATCTGCGTATCGGATACGTTCCCGTATCCGATACTCTAGGATACCCGTACCGTACGTTCCCGGGCCGTATCTGCAATTTTTAAAAGTTTCCATTTTTTTTGTAATTTTTTGAAAGTTTCTGATACTCGTATCCTGACGGATACCCGTATCAACCATTTTTTAAAAAAAAAAATCCCAAAATTTACTTAATAAAATTCCCAAAAAAAAATGAAAATCTAAAACTACATTTTACTTGGTAATCAAATAATGGGCCTATATGGCTATATCCGAATCAAGTCATTAACTCATACTCCGAAGTGGGTATTTGCACTTTTAATTTCAAGATTGCAGTTGTTTGACTTATTTCACATTTTAAATTAATGATTATTGACTACATTTATATTTCGAGATACACTAGTGTATATGAGAAATATTATGAATTTATTACTAAGTATCTTGAAAAAGGAAAATGCTTCAATGTAATGAATGGGTAGACATCATAGGATATTATATGTATACATACACACACACACACACACACACACATATATATATATATATATATATTCAAAAAAAATCTATTTTTAATATTTATAAATAGACCCCTATAACTTTTAATATTTGTAAATACACCCCCATAACTTTTAATATTTATAAATATGGCCCTGTATCCGTATCCTACTTTTTGTGATTTTGACGTATCCCCGTACCCGTTTCCGCGTTTCTGCGTTTCCGCGTACCGGTATCGGTGCTACATAGGTTATGAATATACTTTCACGGCCACACTAATATACTACTTATAATTCAAGCATAAATATAGCCTCTAAAAATTACCAAGTCCCGGCTTCATTCCCTATATTTACTCTCGTCATATAATAGGAATCAATTGTTTATATAATATTAAATAAATGTTGTTTTTCAAAAATATTAATAAAATAAATTTTATTTACACAAATATGACTAATAGTTACTACAATTTAATGTCATGCTAACTTAAATTTTAAAATAGAACATAGATTGCTATAATTTTATTACTATCCTAGTCACAATTTTTTAAACAATCTTTATTTTAGTCATATATGTGTAATATTTTTTTTGAAATCATTCGTACGGAGATTGGAAAATAAGAATATTGTTTAATAAGACTTCAATTTTTAAAAAATTTTATATATCCAATATTAGTGTCAAATGAAAGATAATAAAAAATCATGAAATTTGGTATATTTATTATACAAAGTGGAGCAAAAACGAAAAACTTATGGACTATTAAAGAAAAAAGTGGTTTTTATATCTAATGGGGCCCACACTTGTCTATTCTACGTATGATTTCCTTGCTTAAGAGCTTCATGCTCCCGATTTGTAATTGGACGCAAGAGTAGCCAAACCATTTGGTGACTTCAAAGTCGCCAAACCGTTTGACAACTTTGTCCTACCATGGTTAGATCCGGCAGTATACTGGTAAATACTTTTAACCCGACATTAATTTTGTAATTTTTTTTATTTAACATTAATTGAGAAAAAAACTCTAGTTTCAATACCTTGTTTCGAGCTTTTAGAACGTTCGTTTTGTATTCTAGTAATCAGTATTCGAGTTTTTTTTATTGATATGCATCAAAAGGTTGTTTCACAACTCCAAGTGATGAGATGTATCAAACAAAGATTAAAGGAAGGCAATATGAGAAGGAAATTTCATAAACGTAAGAATTAGCTAGTGTTATTACAATGAGTTCCTCATATACATGCACAGTTCGGTGCTTCCAGAATGAAGTGGAAGGAAAATAGTTTACAAAGAAAAATTTATTTATAATGAAAGCTTCTTTAAACATTATACTACGTATTAGTTTACATAAGCCTAGAATCTTTTTTAAACATCACACTGATGGCGGTTTGCGCGGCTGAGCAGGTGGGGGCTGGGGATGAGGACAGCGGTTTGCGGCGGCTGAGCAGGTGGGGGAGGGGGGCTGGGGATGAGGACAGCGGTTTGCGGCGGCTGAGCAGGGGGGAGGGGCTGGGGATGAGGACAACGGTTTGTGGCGGCTGAGCAGGTGGGGGGCTGGGGACGAGGACAGCGGTTTGTGGCGGCTGAGCAGGTGGGGGGTTGGGGATCAGGACAACGGTTTGCACCGGCTTGTATTTCAAAATCCTTTAAAATCCATGGAATCTACAATCATTTAAAATCCTTTAAAATCTGTGTTGGGGACACCCCCAATAATGTGACACCGCATCCGGATGTACTTGACATTAAATTTCAACATGTATTTGGATTTCCTAGTTAATTATTGTGTATAAAAGAATGGTACATTTAATTAATGAATAATTAATTAAATTATTTATCGGGCCCATAATATTGAGAATGAGCTACCAAATATTTAGTTGGATCATCGTATATTACAGAAGCCCAATAAAATGCAAACTAAAGTTAAGGAAAACGTTTGGGCAACCTAAGTGCTATTTTGACCTAACCTGTCTGAAATAACAATAATGATAGGGAGAGACTTCCTACACCCACTGGGGATATTTTACAAGCCTTTTAGACTCAAAGATAGGGAGGGGGACAAGGAAGAGGAGTGGTGTGCGAACTATTGAGTGAGGTGATCTACAAGACAAACACTTACACTCCTATGGCCCTATCTACTTGTTATCTTGCTCTTAATTGAGAAGGATACCTCTCCCCTTCCATTTGACACCATACAAACAGCCAAGAGGATAGAGAAGCTCTAGGAAAGTCTCTAACAAAGTCCTAGCTTGGAGGAAGTAAGAAGGAAGGGAACCCAACAAGAAAAGAATAGAGTTTGAGGTAAGAACTCTACCAATATTCTTTAACTAGTTTTATATTGATACGATTTTTAAGAAATCATTTGGTGGATTAAACATGAGGTTTTCTAGACGTTTAAAAGTGTAGAATATTGATATAAAATGGTGATATTTAACTTAGAAGAGTCGTGAAATCAATAGGAGATGAAACCGTCAGAAACCGTCATTGAAGGAGACTGTTTTTCGAGCTGCAGGCACGAAAGCCGCCCACCTTTTGCCAAAGCCGCCCGACTTTTGGCTTCTGTGTAACACCGTCCCCAAATTATATTTACTTTTAAGTAAATAATGTATTAAAACCTTATGGAATGGTCAATGAATTTACGAAGTTACAAATTTTTATTAATTCTTTCGCGTGAATAGTAAATTGCACGTGGGACCCACATCGGGAGAGGGGACCACCCAACATTCCCGAGACCATATATCTTATTCATCTTGGTCAAGATAATATTTATATGGTGGTGAATATTTCATTTGGCTCGTGGAAAGGCCCGGAGTTGACCGATTGGGCAAAAGAGGCCCAAATACCGGTACCGACAATATATCAGAAACAGCCCGAAAATGAATTTCGGAGACTTCTAAATTAAAGTTTTGGAATATGTGTTATTTCAAAAGACCGTTATGATTGAGAGTACATAATATATTTCATTTGACCCGATAAAATAAAATATATTTAAAACAGTCCGAAAAATACAACTTTCGGGGCCGAATGTACATTTTGGGACACAAAGGGATGACCTCCCACATGAGTGGGTGCCACCCCACGTTTTTGTGAGCTGGGATAGACAAGGAAATGGGCTGGTTGACTTGTAAGGGAAGAGGGTGAGGTGATGAGCATCAAAGGTACACCCATGGACCCCATTCTCCCTCACTCATTGTCCAAGCAAGACAAAAGAGCCAACTCCAACCCCCCTCACCCCATTAGCTCGACTAGACCATCCAAGGGAGAGAGAATGAGCTTCAAACTCACCTCCATTGCTGCAAATTAGAGCTCAAGTCTTAGTGCTCAAAGGAAGAGGATTAAAGAAAGGAAAAAGCTAGGAAAAGTGTGTAAAATTAAGGTAATGACCTTATTATAACTTTTCCTTTATTTTTCTTCTATCATATGAGGTATATATCATATGAAGGACCCTTAGTATGGTTCCACATGTTATAAGTATGGATTTATGGGTTGAAAGGTGGTTCTATGTCCAAGAATGGACTTAAGAGCCAAAACGACCGGTTCGCCGGAAAATAACCTTTTAGAGGTTATTTGTATTGATATGGGTTTTATGATTATAAAACCTTGTTAGGAACTTGAGTAAGGTATTTCAAGAACTTTCACAAAGTTGAAAGAGTCGCCGGAGTTTTCGCCGGAGTTCATCAAAAGTCGTCGGAGTTTCGCCGGAGTTCAACCAAGAAGGGTAGCCATAATGTTAATTATGATGTTATATGTGTTCATAATGAGATTACCTAAATAAATGTTATATGTGTTCATAATGATGTTTAAAGGGGTATTTAAACATGTGATTACCCAACATGGTTAAGTTTGTATGAAAGGAATTAATTGTTTATGCATGAAATATGATATGAAGAATTATATAAAACGCATATTTGCTTGAAGTGTAAGAGAAGCACAAATGAATATTATTAACTTAATTATATGATGATTAAGTTGATACGTACAAGGCTTGATATGGCGGTCAACGAAAACGTTGACCGATGGATAATGGATTAATTAATACCGGTTGGTATTAATTAATTATAAATTTATATAAGGCTAAAGGGTCAAATAGGTACATGAACTAACTTAAAGTGTTCAATTAGCCCCTTATATAGGAGGTTCAGCCCGGCCGTCGCCAATTGGGGCGGTTCCCGGTGGAATTTTTTAATGAAATTTTTTGAGCATCTTCTTCATTAAGTCTAGTTTACCCATACCAAATTTCAGCTAAAAATTCAACCGGGAAGGCAGTCAAATGAGTTTTTGAAGATAACTGCGCAGTTAAACAACACAGTACATTTTGGAAAATCATTTGACTGCCTTCCCGATTTTATTTTTAGCTGAAATTTGATATGGGTAAACTAGACTTAATGAAAAAGATGATCAAAAAATTTCATCAAAAAATTCAACCGGGAATCGCCCCAATTGGTGACGGCCGGGCAGAACCTCCTATATAAGGGGCTAATTGAACACTTTAAGTTAGTTCATGTACCCATTTGACCCTTTAGCCTTTATATAAATGCATGGCTTTGCATGGATTGTGATACATAAGCTTTATGTATCGATTTAGCTATGAATGAATAAATATGATATAGATTCTATCTAGGTTGATAGGAGGTTGATCATAGGATTATGAACTTGGTGGAGGACCCTAGGACTATAAGTCCTTAACACTCATATTATAAACTTGGTGGAGGACCCTAGGACTAAAAGTCCTTAACACTCATATTTTAAACTTTGTGGAGGACCCTAGGACTAAAAGTTCTTAACACTCATATTATGCTTTGGTGGAGGACCCTAAGACTTAAAGTCCTTAACACTCGGATTATAAATTGGTGGAGGACCCTAGGACTTAAAGTCCTTAACACTCGGATAATAAATTGGTGGAGGATCCTAGGACTAAAAGTCCTTAACACTCATATTATAAACTTTGGTGGAGGACCCTAGGACTTAAAGTCCTTAACACTCGGATTATAAATTGATGGAGGACCCTAGGACTTAAAGTCCTTAACACTCGGATAATAAATTGGTGGAGGACCCAAGGACTAAAAGTCCTTAACACTCAAATATAAATTGGTGGAGTACCCAAGGATTTTGTTTTCCTCAAAACTCATAGATTATGATATTGAAATATGGACAAGGAGGAGTCGTATACACTCATAGGTATATGGGTGGGTTGAGGTTTTTAGTCAAGAATATTGGCTACTACTATTTTCCCAAACAAAACAGTGATCCACGGATCAGGTATTTTCCAAGTGTATATATATACTAATAAGTATTTATCAACTTGGGGGGAAAGACTATTTACATAAGTATCACCCTATGTTTGGGTCTTATACTTGAAACGCTAGTTATTTTATATTTAGTCTGCTACTCGCTCGGTACTTGTACTGACCCCTTCGGGGGGGGGGGGGGGGGGGGGGGCACTTTTCTACGGGTGACATCAAATCAAGGAAGACGTGGTTTGTGCTTCCTCATTTTCTTTCAAATTACCAAACATTGCTCATGGATATTTTTATTTGTTATAAACTACTTTTGGGCTTGTGCGCCCATGTTATTGGCCGAATGTGGCCTATGAATTACCGCTGTATATTTCCGCTATTCAATGGTTTAATTGTGATGTTTGTTATGTATGTTTACTACTGAGTATGGATGGATTGTTTTCTCGAACGCCTTGTATGATTGAGTGAGGTTGACCCGCGGGTGACGTCACTCGATTATACGGCGGTTGTACACGCGCTTAGATTGCGGTATGGGGCGTGACATTATGTAATTTTCAATCAACCTAGAACTGGGATTGATCAAAGGGCTTCACAAAGGCAGCTAGTTAAGCACATCATAAGGTGATGATGACTTACAATATTGCTTATAATTAGTGAGTTGATTTCATAAGATTACCTAAGGTGATTAAATGTATTTTTCATGGATTATTAATGATTAATAATGCCTAAAATGAGAAGACTATGGTCTATGAAGAAGAGAGCATGATATACAAATTTAGGAGTAAATTATGTGTGATTATCTATTGTGAAAATGATGACATGCTAGTTAAACTTACTACGAGGCTTATGTTAAAATATACTCCCTCTGTTCCTTAAAGGTTTGCCATATTTGACCGACACGTGAAATAATAAAGAAAAAACTGCGTGACAGATATTTGTGCATAGGAGAGAGAAATAACAGGAGCCACAAATTGATAGATTAAAACGGAAAATGGCAAAGTTTTTGAGACAACCCAAAAAAAGGAAAGTTGGCAAAGTTATAAGGGGCAGGGGAGTACTTTGTACCTCATATAAGGATTATATGGATGATTAAAAAGGGATATTTTGTGTATTGCATGTAAATCATATTTTGGTTGGAAAATAAGTTTGAATGGGTTAAATGATCATGGATTGAGAATTGAACTTGATTATTCAAGATTAATCCAGCTAGTATTAAGATACTAGCCAGGAAATTAGTATGAGTTTATGCTAGAATTGATCCTAATGATGGATTGTGATATGACCTTAAGTAGTCTTAAGATATACTTTAAGCTGACTTAATAAATGAAGTAGAGATGTGTGAACTCTAAGCGATATTAGGGGTAGGCCTAAAGGGCCACTCAAGATAATTTGATTTATAAATTGATCCTAGATATGGGATTGGCCTACGGGTGTTTTCGTAGTCTTTGAGGATAGCCGGGTGAAGTGTGGTAAGACGTTATAACCATGGCCCTTCCTGACTCTAAAGAGCGGGGTTGGATAGCATGGACTTGCAGTGTGATCACGTGTAGGGGTGAAGTCCGAACCGGGGATCTTACGAGACTCCCGACTGCGGTAACACTTAAGATAGGACCCCGAATGGACCTTACCTTCCTGTAGGACGATGGGTATGAGTCTGGGGGCGGAATGTTGGACACCGACCCGAGGACCCGATGAGGCCTTTGATAGCGGTGAGCCGGTGACAAGTCTCGTATGATTGATAAGACCTACGGGTTGTGTCGTACGAACGATGAATGAAATTGAATATAAAAAGGGGCCCGCGTACCGACAAATTAATGAGTTAACTTGTTATAATAAAGATAATAAGGGTTAAAGAGGAATTATCATCATATTGTGATATCACTCTATTTTAGGGTCTTAGAAATTGAAACATTGATTATATACAGTGTAGTTGTCATCGTACTTTTCAAATGCTTCAAAGTATTGATCTTCCTTTCACGGGGGAGGCCACCTCACAGTTTCAGGTAGAAGTTAAAACTTGCTATCAGCGCCCGTTTGCTTCGGGGGGATCTAGGAGGGAAGACTTGGTTTGTGTTTCCTCCGTTTCTGATTTTAAAACAATATTAATAATGCTCATGTATAGTATTTTTCTTATAGACTGTTTGGGGGCTTGTATGTCTAAGTTTGCCAAATGTGGCTTGAACACTTCTTATACTACTTGTGTTGCTCAAATGAACATTTTACATTATGTTTGTTTATGGATGTACCATGTGTGAATGATATTCATGACGCTTAGTATAGTACGAATACGTTGGACTATGGTTGACTATTTTCGGACTATACGACGGTTGTTGACGTGTCCGGGTAGGTCCGGGGCGTGACACATAAGATGAGGCAGGTGAAGGTAGGAAATGATGAATATGATGAAGGTGAAAGATGATAATGATGGAAGATAATGAAGATTGTGATGTCAATGGAAGATAGAATAAAACGATGAAGAGGAAAAGATGGGGAAGATGAAGGTGAGAAAGATGGAAGAAAAAAATGGAAGATAGGTGAGAACGGTAAGGAAATATAGAGGAGAGAAAGAAAGAGTGGAGAGAAAAGTGTAAATGACATGTAAAAGTGAAGTGATAAAAATAAAAGGTATTTAAAATGTATTTATGAGCATTGCTGGATGTATGTTTATTACTCCCCGTCCCGCTAAAATTGTCTCAGACACTATTTACTTGGTCAACACAAATCACTCTTAATCTCTTACTTTATATATCAAAATTTTATCAAATTTGATTCAGATTTTTGCGACTTTGTAAAGCTTTTAATGTAGTTTCTAAATATGTATTTTTTTTTCTAAAAATAATTTGAGAGCGAACAGGGGTCTGTTTGCTTTATCGTCGGTTAAGCATCGTAAATTGAATTGTCCCAATCTTAGTGGGACGGAGGTAGTATAATGGGAGAACATGCAAGCGATGCCTTGTCACTATATTTTAAGAAAGTACTACCACCACTTTGTATTTAAGGATAGTGCCCCCAATAATTATTCATGCAAGAAAGAAACCACTCAATTTTAATATGCAAATGTATCCCACATCTTACAAATTAGTGAAAGCTTATCCTGTGTATTTAACTTTAAGCAAATGAATAACTAAAAGTAAGTGATGGATTCGCCGACCCGAGGGTAGATAGAAACCGAGTGAGAGTCGAAAAGATGCAAAATATAGATCGAGTAAGAAATTTGGTAGAGTAACAATAAGCTTAAGAGTTGAGAATGTGAACACACTTTCCGCAAGTTGGAAGGTGATATTTATAGTGTAAAAGTAAATACTTGGGAAACAAGTAAAATAACTCATTCACTGATCTAATGACATGTGTAAAGCCAATTGGTGAGAGAATAATCAAAACAACTCGCTGATTGATACTGTTGCACTAGAATTTGTCTTGTGTACTAGAATGCGTTGATGTCAACCCTAAAACAGTTGTCATGTGGTGACGTAAACCTGAATTTTGTGGAATCCAAATGTTGAAATGTCTAAATCCATAATCTTCGTACGAGGTCCTGAACTCGACTGTAGAGGACGAGCTCGAACTAGTGCGTTATATAGAAGGTAAGTAAGCTTGGCTCCTAGTGCGAAGTACCAAAGTCTCTCTAGACTTCTTAAGCTCATAGTACGATAATTTGGCATGGAGCTTGGCCATGGTGTTGGGAATGTTCCCATCCTTGGCGAGGGTTGACCTCGGATACAATTTTGGGCTTATCTCAACGGCTGCCATTTTTGGGCTTGAGGGCCGATTTTTACATTTCAAGCATTGAGACTTCAGAGCACTTTAAAATAGGTGTAAATTCATTTAAAAGATGTAAAGGGGCTGGGAGGGAGAGGGTTTGAAAAATCTATAAAAAACGAATTTGAACTAGGATAGACCGGGGGATCAGAAGTCCCTATTCTCATTAACTCCCTCCAAGGACTGGCCAGTCTGAGACCTGGACCACACCGGGTTCACACCTAATTGCTGTGTTTTAAAAAAATATTTAGAAAATTAAAAAAAATCAGGATTTAGACCGATATCGAAACTAGACCGGGCTAGTGAATTGGATCAGAACAAAAAATGTAAGTCCTGATCCCGGATCTCATTAATTTTCTCATAGCCAGCCAGTCTTGGACCAGAGTCGGCCATGACTTGCCCATGCCTATGCATGACCTTATATTTGTGACTCAGTGACCGAGTATTTTTGGAAAGGGAGTAACCATGTTGTGCTACCCATTGAATAGCCTTCATTAAAACAGAAGAAGACTGGAATCCAGTTTATGAGAATAATGAGAGCAACCCCTTCTTCAAACATAGAAATGCCTCGAGGCCCTCGACTGAGGATATTGTAGTCCTGGACTCGGGCCGGGTGGCCCGACCCGGGACCGGTACTGTGCTGAACCGGCCCGGTGGCCCGGCCAGTGACCGGTCCGGGTAGGCCCGGCCCGGGGGGTTCCCGGTGCGGGCTCGGGTCACCCAAAAGCCGAACCGGCCCGGCCCGTTCGGGCCCGGTTCCAGGCTTTTTAATTTTTTTTTTTTCAATTTTTTTTAACTTTTCGGGTTGAGCTGGATGTTTTGGGCCGTTTGGGGTGGTTTGGGGGGTTGGGGGTTGAGGGGGGGGGGGGGGGTTAATTAGGAAAAGGAAAAAAAATTGACCCGAGGCCCGGACCGGACCCGGTGGCTACCCGAGCCAGTCCCGGGCCCACCTATTCAGAACCGGCGGCCCACCCGGGCCTAGGCCCGGACCCGACCCGGCCCGAATCCAGCCCTACGATATTGTATCAACATTTTCGTACTTACATCAGTTCCAGCTCACTTTAACCAGTCCTCCAAACAACATTAATCATATAATCAGTGGCTGAAGTTGGAATAACTCATTCCATCGTGGGCTGAAATAGTCTTCCAAACACAGCTAAAAACACTCGATTATATGAAAATGATAATACATCATGTGCGTTCATTTTGGGAATATAAAGGCTCATATATATAATATATTAGGTACACTGCACAAAATAAAGGTGGACTTCATAACATTTAATTGTAGCGTGGTGCGAGCCCATGCATTAAATGCTCATTAATTTTCATAGATCTGAACTCTCATAGTCTCATTGCATCAATTTGAAGGTATACTATTCATTCTTATTTTTTATGCGAAGAACATTACATATAAAATACAAAGTATGATTATGATGTGACTGAACTACACTTGAAGGAAAGATTCCATGAAGTTACATGTCATCATGTGTAGATGCAAGACGTCAAGATCCATCTGTAGCTGTTGTCTTCGACTGTGCCATAACTTGTTCGGACTGGGATTCAAGAGGCAACATGTTAGTCTCTGAATATACATGAACAAAAAGTGTCACTAACAAATAAACACATTTCCATATTTAAAAGTGGTTCCTTGTGCTCCATAAAGGATTTGAAAGCTTCTCTGATCGAAAAAAGGCCATGTCACAACATAACAAGTTACACTACATTTGTTTGCAATTTGCTGATGAGTCGCAAACAAGTTAAAAATGGTAATATTGAGTTAACCAACATGATAAAGAAGTTAAATAAGAATAATAATGACATAAGAGTTGAACTCACCAAAACAAAAAAGTTTACCTTGACTAAATGCGACTTTTTTGGGAATTAGAGTATTAGATTTATATGATACTAGCATATTGATATATATCTTGTTTGGCCCAACTTAATATCTATCATACACGATATATTAAGAGGAAGGCTAGATAAGGCAGCAAGAACCTTCCTTTTAAAAAAGGTTAAAAAATCTGAGGTTCTCCGAGGGAAAGAACAAGCATGGCTCTTAATCAATAAGCTCTCATGGGGCCAGACAAGCAAAGACTTCTGAAAACACAGGAAACTTGAGATAGAGACGTCTCAGTATTCTTAGTTGGGACCAGAGAATTTTCAATATACAAATATATTCAACACAACAAACACATGCTGAACCAGACTTATGTTCAAGTTGTATTATGAAGATTCACGCGGATATATTGCTGCCTCACCTGATCTAGCTGCTCCTGTTCTTGATGTTGCTGAGCCTGGGGATATCCTCCTTGTTCTTGCTGCACGGCATGTAATGCTTGTTGATCCTGTTGGTATAGCTTCAAGAGTTGCTGATATCCTTGTGGATTCATTTGGTATTGGTAGGCAAGTGCTGAATACTGATTATAGGCCTGCAGTTGCTGATCTTGTACTTGCCTGTACGGCTGCACTGGTTGCACCATCTGCTGATATTGCTGTTGAAAATGTTGTGGCATTTGTTGTAAATATGGCATCAGTTGATGCTGATAGGTTTGGTGTATATATTGTTGTTGCAGTTGGAGATGGGGGTAGGACTGCTGCATTTGCAGAAACTGTTGATATTGTTGCTGATAATGATATTGCCACATCTGATTAAACGCTTGATCCTGGTTTGTGGGACCCCCAACCTGCTCCCAAGTTTGTGTCATGCATCCTGCCAAATTTCCTTGGGTCCAAGAAACAGGCGAAGGAGACAATTGTGATACAACAGGACCGCCTTGACCATTATGAAATTCTGCTGATATGCTACTGCCAGTTGTGGGAGTTTCTTTGTTATTGCCATTATCAGATGCCACGAGAACTTGAGCTTTATTTACTTTACGCTGAGAATCTGAGGAATGTTCTTCCAAAGAAACTGATTCCATAATGCATTGAAGCTCAATTTCCTTTGGACATGAACCATTAATTGACCTATCTTCTTCTTGAGATGTTTCTGTTGGCAAATTTGGTCCTAATAGTGGTTCAAACTCACATATCGGCTCAAGTGGTCTAGATGCATCTTCTTTGGATTGACATGTGGAGTTAGCCGCACAGTCCATTAGATCCAAATCATTAATTAATTTTAATTGTTTCAATGCATCGGTTTTAGATTCATCTTCAAACTCAACAGAGACCTTAGAAGATGGCTGCACATCATCATTCAAAGTTGAAATTCGCTCAGCAGGGACACTGCTAGGCTGTCTATCATCTACCAATGGAGGCAAAGTTAACATCTCCTGTACCTGTGGCAGGATTACATGACCAGAACTTTGCTTTTCAGATTGCAGATTGAGCAGGATACAGTCATTGCTTTGTCGTTCTTTTAATGTGGAGCGCTTATATAATGGATTGACCCTTATAAACTGGGGAAACAATTTGATGTGAAGATTCCATGCCTTCCTTACATCGTGCACCGTTCCACAAAGATCAACAAACTGCAATAATTGATAATTAACTATCTAGGAACTAAAATGTTGTGTGACAGAAAAAACAAAAGAGGTCTTGTGTTAAGCTTTATTTTATTTTATTTTATTTTCTGGGTGGTGGGCTTTTAGCCCCTGTTGAACCCATGGTACTCAGTCCCTCATAATGCAAGCTTCGTAATTGTAGAGTGGTTCCCCTCAAGGTCCCTTAATGACAAAAATCACTACTTCAGGATCAGTTTGTGGACAAAAGTTGAAGCTTGCGATTTTTGAGGGACTGCGTCTGTAACATGAGTTAACCCAACGCAAGTGTTGTTTTCCCTTGCAAGTTGTCACATATAGAAAGAGATGTTTTCAGCAGACTGCAACTATATTCAAACATTATTTTTCATGGACGAGCTTTTGGGAAGGTAAGTCAAGCATACATTGCAGGGGGGGTCATAATATGCTTTAGCTAGACGAAGGACATAATAATACTCCCTCCATGTTCTATTGTTTGCCAGAATAGGGTTGTCACAAAATTTAAGGGAAAATATTAGAAGTGAATAGTGTAGAAAAAGTAGGAGAGGTGATGAAAAAGTATGAAAAGTAGAAAAAGTAAGGGTAATTGAATATTTTTAAAGGAAAAACTTACCAAAAAGGGACAGTGTAGCAAACAAAAAAATACTTCTCATAAAGGATAATGTAGCAAATAAAAGAATATGGACATAGTATCAGTTATCAATTTCTCAATTTGATTTTGTTGAGATTAAGAAACTGATAACTGAAAGTATACAAATTGAGAAAAATATCCACTGATTCTTTTGAAAAATAGGAGTGCAACACTCCTTAAATAGACACATATCAAGCCTACCTGTAAAGAAGAAAATGTTTGTAGGGGGGGAGGGATCTCATGGCCTGGGCCTTCTAATGAATAGTCCTCCAGCAAATGATAAACAGCCAGGGGCGGAGCTAGGGGAGGGCCAACCCTGGCCCTGGCCCAGCCCAAATTTTAAAAATGTCTAAATTTTTAGTGTAAAAAATTCCGTGTAAAAATTTTTCCACTGATTCTTTTGAAAAATAGGAGTGCAACACTCCTTAAATAGACACATATCAAGCCTACCTGTAAAGAAGAAAATGTTTGTAGGGGTGGAGGGATCTCATGGCCTGGGCCTTCTAATGAATAGTCCTCCAGCAAATGATAAACAGCCAGGGGCGGAGCTAGGGGAGGGCCAACCCTGGCCCTGGCCCAGTCCAAATTTTAAAAATGTCTAAATTTTTAGTGTAAAAAATTCCGTGTAAAAATTTTTCCAAAAATATTCTCTGTATCGGCCCAGTCCGGCCCAGTGCCCTGGCTCCGCCCCTGTAAACAGAGCATTGTGATACTCCAGGAATAAATTAAATTTTCTCATGACTTCTTCAGAACAACATTTAAGAATAAAAGAATCAAAAGATATTCATGAAGTCACCACATACACACACTTGGGTGCATAAAAAGACAAAAATACGCACTTATAAAGTAAACTCAAACCAACAAAAATAAAGTTGATATATATCGCACTTTTAAAGTAACCTCTAACCTCCAAAAATAAAGTTGATATATACTCTCTATCTTTTATATCTAATCCTTCTAATTCATCTGATGAAGAAGAGATTGCTGTGGTTATAACTGTCTCTATAAACCTTAGTTGTTTAGCTCCATCATGCACCATTGCAAACCTGATCAGTTCCTGCACAAGTAAAATTTAAATCATATTCCAGGCGAGGCAGTTCCGTAATAGGAGGTTTTGAAATGGTTTTTATTTTGATGCTTTGTTAGGTTGAGAAAAGAAGCGAGGACAGAAAGGTGTGGGTGTGTGCATGAGAGAGAGAGAGAAAGAGAGTAGTGAGAATGATGAGAGAGAGGCTAGATTTTTTAGATTGTTTGGTAATAAAGAAATAAAACTTAGTTTTTAAAGAAATAAAACTTAGTTTCTCTCATCTTTCTTCCTAAATCAGGAGTGTGTTGATACGGGCAGCTTGTGTACAAGATCTCGTCACAGGCCTTCGGGTGAGTGGGAGGGTAGACTGAGCTTTGGAAGGGTTGGCTATGTTTACTGTTTGGCAGAAAATTGGGAAGAATATAATTATGCAAACTTTTATCACAAGTTGGAATTTTTTATTGAGAATTCCAGAAACTCCCTTAGACTTTTCTTGCTAAAAACTTGCATACCTTTTCCCTGCATTCAACTGGCCATTAAATAGGCTTTGCAGAGTTTGGAAAATAAAATAAAGAAAACAACTTAAAAGAAAGCAATAATTCAAAGATTGCAATCAGAAAATAATATCTCAGATCTCTCAGGGATTTGAGATCCTGAGATTTGTGACATGTCAATCAGATTTGTCTGATTTATTTGTCTCCCAGAATTGTTTGATTTTATTTGTCTTCCAAATCAGTCAGATTTGTTTGTGTTATTTGCTGATTTTTATCTTTCTTTCTTTTACGGTGATATTGACGCCCTATGAATGCATCATGTGTACATTGGTGTCACCGCAAGAAGACGGTGCAAGGAAGGGTCCCACCACAAGGTGTATATTGAGCAATCCATCCCTTGTTATTTCAACAAGAGCTCGCTCCCAAAAATTTAACGTCTCACCTCTAGGTCACACAGTAATGCCATAACCGGTGGGCCAAGACTCCTCCTCAATGAACAAATCATGACTAAGGATGTTTTTAATTGGACTGATTTCAAATCCAGTTCAGACTTGAACAATAGTAATAAAATGCACATAAAACAAATTGAGAGTTGAGGCTAACACATCAAGGTTGAGGGTAGAAAGAAAGGATCTCCCTTGTTCGCTTATGCCTCCAACCACTTTGAGGGTTGAGGCTAAAACCTCACCTCAAAAATGCAAAACGTCTCAAGGCTTAAAAGCGCCTCTTTAAACGTTGCTATGGCCACAGTGGGAATCCATTTAGTTCAAGGCATAAATTCAAATGTTAAAGTACGAGTCCAGCCCGAAACTCTGAGAGGGGAGGCAGATTCAAATAGAATACTAGAGTTGTAGTTCTAGGCTGCTAGCAGTCTGGTACTTGTTTTCCTGAACGGCTCATTAGACTATAATGTTGAAAGCACACACCTCATAAAGAAGTCTGCAATCTGGTACTTGTTTTATTCCCTTTATTAATACATCTCTAGAAGCATATGTACCGCCTGTCATCTAAAGGTAAATAGAACATAGTCAAAGAACCATAGTTACATAGATCATTAAAACAGCCACGATCTGTGTACCGGTCGTTCCGTACCCAATCGCGGTACGAAAGCGTTTCAGTCGCTACCGCGAACGCTATGTGGTACGCTTGGCTAATCGATCCCAAACGTTGTTTGAATAGATCTCAATTGCTAGGAAGGAACGATCTCAATCGTTTTTAAAGTCGATCGTTGATGAATTGCATGTAGTTCCCCAAGCGTTTTCCCAGCAAACCAGTTTGGCACTCTGAATCGTCGTTTCCTATCACACGCGCAGATTTCAAAAGATTTACAGGTCTGCAGGCGCTTCGATAGTTTTTTTTAAATCTGTGGGTGTGATAGGAAACGACGATTCAGAGTGCCAAACTGGTTCGCTGGGAAAACGCTTGGGGAACGACCTGCAATTCGTCTACAAGCGACTGTAAAAACGATTGAGATCGTTCCTTCCTAGCGTACCGCATAGCATTCCCGTAGCAACTGGATCGCTTTTGTACCGCGATTGGGTATGGAACGACCGGTACGCAGATCGTGGTTATTTTCACGATCTATGTAACTATGGTATAAACAATATGACAATTGGCTGGAAATTCAATGCTGCAAAATTAGGGTACACTTAATTGCCTACCACGCATTTAAGATGATAATAATGGATGTATAGCTTTGGAAGAAAAAACTTTCTCTCCTTATCTGAAGTTGCCCATCTTAGTGCTTTCTCATAAATCTCACAAGCGGCTTCTTGGTTTCCCTGACAATTAAGTAATCCAAGTGTCCGTAATTCATTATTGAGAATGTCTCTCCAGTTGAGGGAAATTTAAAGAGCTTGACATGTACCAGTCGCCATTCCATATTTGCTTGTTTTACAACACTTTCAATGATATAGATATCACAACGTGGGTCATAATTAGAAAAGAAGGCACGAGCACCATCTATATCTTGTATTTGTTCCATGAATCTTGCAGAAAATAGATGGAACCCGGGAATGTTCTGTAAAATGTAAATACACATTAAAATATGTAATTATTTATTTAATTTCAATGGACAAGCCTGCCGGGCTAATCCTGCCTGTCCTAATGACAAGCGGTCCCTTACTAAACATACCAACATTCAATCATTTCACACTTAAAATATTCTGTTTAAATGATTTCCTTGCATTTGACAGATGAATAACATTTTGGTTCAGCTAGGATGAGTATACACTTATAATAATTCATAAAAGGATAAAAAGAGTAAAGAGCAATCAAGCAACCATATGACGTATAATACATTAAGTTAGTGAGAATAATATGCCACCGAAGTGATTACTAATATAATACTTCAGAAATACCTACAAACCAAATAATAGAACCTTACATTAAGATATACTTTTGTTGCGCGCTCTATAGCAAACATTGCCAACTCTCGTCCTCCTTGAGCCTCCATGAAATCCACATAGCGCATCCAGAATTCAGGGTAGTTAGCACATGATATCAAGCATCTTTCGTAAAGTTTCAGTGCCTGCACACATCACATGTGGAACTCTAAACTATGAAGTATGAACAAACATAAGTCCTAATAAACGGATGTAAAAAAAATAAAGCCTACCCAATCAAAATCCTTTTGCTCTTCAATAAAGTCAAGATACTGATGCCAATTGTTTAGTTGATCATCATCCAAAGGAGTTGCATCAAAATAATGCCTCCGAATGTTCGACTCAAAGTTTTTTATTTTTTTATCAAGCTGGCATGCTTTCTCATACAGCTGATCTCCAATAACTTTGTACCTATGTAATGCTTTACACCTCACAGATATATCAGAAGGATCCCAGAGGTCATTGACAACCTGAGAGATCTCTTTGTCAGATAGTGCAGATGCATCTTTATAAGGGTCAGCTTGCACTTCAAGGTTTCCATTGTTGAGAGATTGAATCTCATCCTCCAAAGCGGTTACAAGGTCCTTAAAGCTAGAAAATGCATAGCCAAATATTTTAATGAGTCGTAGCAAAACAACGATGACTACACAGACTTGTGCACAAAAAATTAAATGCATAGAAATCAATATCTGATAATCGTACATAAACCGAGGGGCTGTATTCAGCTACAACACCATCATGAAACACTAAAAGCAATCATATGGCTATCCTATACAAGGTTAGTGTAAATTACTTCTTGTACAGCAGAAAATTACTAAAAACTAGCATGATAAACTTTTATAATTTAATCCTTGCATTTCATTTTAGACACACCCACAGATTTTTTTTAGTCTCATGCCCTTTAAATGTAACACACTCAAACATACAATATTCATAAATGGGTATAGACATCAGCATCAGATGATAGAACATAGAAGTAAAAGAAGGCATACATTTTGTAATATTTGTGTAGTTTCTTGGTAGGGAAATGTAGAGCCTGAGCATAAACATTGGCAAGATGGGCCCACTTCTGCTGGGAGAATTCAAACAATATGTATTTGTCCCATAGCACATGACAATAATAATCCTTCCCTACAATAGTCATGCCTTTTTGAAACAGTCTGTATAGCACATAAAAGATATGGAGATGTGTATCATCAAATGATTATAAAAAATTATGTAAATAAGTATGAAATGCCAACATTGGCATGCATGGCAGTGTGGGTATTTTAACATTGTGACGTTTTGGATAACTATCTAAATCATCTACATTGTTTTTAACAATATGATGCTTTTGGTGACATTAATATGATTCTAAGATTATGGCATTATTATGACATTGATATGATTTCCAAGTTTGCCAAAAAGTTTACTTTCAAATGTGACGTATTTTAGTAATGTTATGGTTTTTTACAAGATTAACTGTTTTTAACATTGTGACATTTCAATAACATTGACATTATTTGTAGCATTGTGACAATTTTGTGACAATGACATTATTTTAACATTGTCACACTCTTCATATAATGTGGCATTGTTTGTACTAAAAATTTTGAGAAGAGGTAAATATTTAAATTCAAAATATATTTATTTAAAATTTGCTGAATGGGCCTGCTTGAAGAATCAAGTTATATATTACTTCCTTTTATTAGCTTTCCTTATTACTTTCAGTTCTTAATTATGATGAGTTCTAATAGTAGAATCTTTCCTATTATGAATAAACTCGTCATTCCCTACATACATCCTTTTTGTTGGAATAATAATTTACCTTTGGAGTATTACTTCTTAATTTGTGTTCACTGTATCCAGCAACAACCTTCTTTTCTTAGGGTGGGAGATTTAAATTTTTACTCTAGAAACCATAGTTCTAATACTTCACTTCCTCCGAGTTCTCAATGGCATTGGACCCGATTCGTATTGTAGCCATTAACAAATAATTTCATAACAATAATATAAATGACAATCTTAATAATTACAATTATATAGTCTTATTAAATATTAATATTATTAATGAATACATGCATAATAGGAATAATAATAAAATAATAATGATACTGTTGTTATTGTTGTAGGAATTATTCGGATTCAAAACTCAAAATTCCACCAGTCACAAAATTACTTGTCGACACATGCACTTGTGCGTCCTTGCATATCTCTACCTTCTTTTTGTGAACCAATGATGTGTAAGGACCTAAGATCTGCTAAAGCTTCTCACCAAGACTCATTGTCTCATGGGCGAGATGCATTGGAGTAATTTCCATTTACTATGGGAGTATGGGACTGATTTACGAACTTCTACTAGTATTCAGTTAACACATTTTCAATATGCATGAATTGCAATATCATAAACGCAGCAGGTCATTACAATTCGAGGAAAAATTTACTCCATACAATTACTGCATGGAAAATGTCCAAGAACTTACCTGCGAACATTATCTCCATTATCAGAATAAGTTATGGCAAAGTTGCAATATTCATACCACAATCCAACAGAGAATGGGGTTAGCTCAACTGCCTTCTCAAAGATTTCAACAGCCTTATTACCATTGCATAGCCGTGCATGGTGATAAGCATATCGTTGCCAATACCAGTGACACGATGGGAACTTCAATAAAAGGGAGTCATATGCTGAAGAAATTATATCTATGTCATCCTGTAATAAGTTCAAGAGCAGATCTCACTTGCCAATCAATGAAAAAAACATTAAAAGTAGATTTCACTTACGGCTTTCATGAATCCATGAAAAAAAATCATTATATACCTAGTGCTGGCCCTCCTTTACCACAAATACACACGCCCCATACCAAACACACACACACACACACCGTTCTCCCTCCATCTCTGTTTCTCTACCATCGCCAATCTCATAATGACTTACCTCTTGTAGTTTTGATCATTGTCAATCACAAACAGCAGAACAAGCATAACCTGCCCCTTAATTGTGCTAAACTCTTAGCAAGTGGGCAAGTGAGTGTGTGTCTAGGGACCACCTTAGTTCTCACTAAGAGGTTATACATGCAAGCGCCCTAGCAGCCTTCTATGATGGCAACAGAATTAAACGAAACATACAACATCACAAGTTATACGATTATAATGCACTCAAATCCCTTTGACAAATGCCCTAAGTGATACATTAATGCCACTTTACCCATCACAATACTTTATAAGGTTACTTACTAACCATAACAAAAGACAGTAATACTAAGGGGGGGGGGGGGGAGAGTTACTGCTCATAGATTGTAATTGAAAGTTATAACGAGTTTAATCCACCAGACTACAATGTTCTATGGCATTCTCTATGAAAACGTGCAAGAGGATGACCCGTTTAAAAGAAAACTCGCAGCTATTTAAAAGAGAAGGGTCTGCATCCCTATGTGGCGTAAAGCATATCATGCAGCCCATGTGAACATTGTACGCTGTAAAAAACGTAAGTGCACACGGCTGCCCACAAGCTGTGTTGTCTTCCATGCATAAGGCTGTTTCTTGTTGATGGACATGCCTGTACACATGTCTCGTGGCGCCATGTGTTATGATGAAGACTTCTTGACTGATTGCAACCCACGCGGGTGTATGGATGACCATGTCCCCCATTATACCACTCCCTGATCTCATTATCTCCTTGAACACTCAAAGGACTGTAAATGGGTTCTCGTTCTTGTAATATTGGATAACACCACCAAAATACAAGAAACCCAATAAAACTGGACCAAAATCAAATTTGGTACAATAGTAATCATAAGATACTCAAAAGATAGCAGGCGCTGTCAAACACACCTAAAAGTTTGTTGAAATGAACTTACTGTCAGTGTACTGTTTGGTGCTGTATAACAATAAACAAAGAGTAAATATACCAAAGCGTTTTAATTTCAATGGATGCTCTTAACTGGTAAACCGTAAACTGGTAATCATACAAAGACTTCCAAAGCTGCAATGTCCAAAACAAGTGGAAAAAGATATTATGTTCTAAAAAGATTTTAGATTTCTATGATGAAATATGAAATGTATTAAAATTTCATGACAACTAGGCTTATGTAATTTTGTTATAAGTTGTGTGAAAAGCCGAACGTCCAATAAGACAAGTCTTTTTCAACCAGGGGCTCACCCCTTCACAGCCGCGGCATAGCCTATCATAACACAGCAGCTGTGGAGCCCGCCACCTGTAGTCCAGCGGCAAACCCTGGTATTGACGCAGTCACCCTGTCAGAACAAGCCAGAAGTAAATCGTCCCAAGGAACTACAGGTTTACAGGATAACAGTTTGTGGTGGTTGAAATTAATGGCAGCAGCAAGCTTAAATCCTTCAGCGAGTCTCTACGCAGCGCACGTGGGGCTTCAAACCTATGTGGCAAAATGTTAAGGGCACGGGTTAGCGACCATGTTTAAGGTCTGTAACGGGAACCTGGTGGAATGAGAAGAGAGAGAAACAAACAATTCTGGATTTATGTTTAACTAAATCTGAAGAGTGGCTGGAAATAAAGGGACTTAGAGGAATTAATTTTGGTTTCCGACCTAATCAAGAAATCCCAGAATGAATTCTTTGAAAAGTTGTTTTATTAAATTAATGGAGAACCCTTTAGATAGATATTAAGGGTTTCCTAAAGTAAATTGCTATTCTAATGAAACTATAATAAAGGAAGACTAGTCCGAATAGGATTAACTATAATAAAGGAAGACTTGCTTCAGCCTTTTTCCTTACCCACTCTGTTTCCTAACTTCATCTGTCCCCCTTCGATCTCTTATTTTATATGTACGACCATAAAACTGGTCCGTAACATCACTCCCCTCCTAGATTTCCTGACGGATATTGTTCAGGATCGGGGAAGCAGCTTCTTCAGACCGGGTTTCACTAAGGAGAGTATTGAAAGGAACTGTGAGTGCTGCCATTTCAATAACATATTCATGTTGTCGAGACAAGGCATCCGCAACAGTGTTGAAGCGTCCCGGTTTGTATTCTAACCGGAAAGTAAAGCCCATTAATTTGCTATGGGGACGTAGTGAGCCATTGATCCACTAAATGTTTTAAGCTGGAATGATCAGTCCGGATAAGGAATTCAGATCCAATAAATAGGGTCGCCAATGAGTGACTGCTTTTGCTAATCCTATCGATTTGTGTTCATAAGCTGCGAGCTTAACATGGCAGGCAGCAATCTTGCGACTAAAATATGCAATGGGATGGCCTTCATGTTATAATACTGCCCCAAAACTAGATCCTGATGCATCACATTCGACTACAAATTCCTTGTCATAATAAGGTAATTGGAGAACCGGGGCAGAGGAAAGGCGCAGTTAGAGGTCGTTGAACGCCTGTTCAGTTGCGTCGGTCCAGGAAAAGGCACTCTTCTTCAATAATTGTGTGAGTGGTCTGGCAATCTCACCATAATGGTGAATAAATTTTGGTAATAACCGGCTAGCCCCAAAAAACCACGTAAAGCTGTTACCGATCGTGGTGTAGGCCACGCAGTGATGGCCTGGATTTTGGCTGGATCAGCCTCAACGCCTTTGATATGGATAATATGGCCGAGATATTGTACCTGCGCTGTGCCAAATTTCTGCACAGTTGAGGCGAGGGTCTCCATGGCTGCCGGAAGGGTGGCCAGTTGTTCCACAGCCAGCTGTCGTTGGTCGGCACTCTCAATTATGATCTTCAGTGAATCGGCAGTAGTAGACTCGTTCAGCGTTCCCCATCGTCTCGGGCGCTGATACCAAGTTGTTAAGGGCACGGGTTTGCAACCTTGTCCAAGGTCTGGAATGGGAACCCTAGTAGGAATGAGAAGAGAAAGAAACAAACAATTCTGGATCTATGTTTAATTAAATCTGAAGAAAGGCTGGACATAAAGGGACTTAACGGAATTAATTTTGGTTTCCTACCTAGTCAAGAAATCCCAGAATGAATTCTCTGGAAGCCTGTTTTTATTAAATTAATGAAGAACCCTTTATATAGATATTAAGGGTTTCCTACAGTAAATTGCTATTCTAATGGAACTATTATAAAGGAAGACTAGTCCAAATAGGATTAACTATAATAAAGGAAGACTAGCCCAAATAAGATCAACTATAATAAAGGAAGACTAGCCCAAATAGGATTAACTAATCATTTCATTTTCATTTACCCCAGTGCCGCAAAGGCTCCCACCTACGGTGGGGTAAGGGGGGGTCGGATGTACGCCATCTTACCTCTGTACTGAAGCACAGAGAGACTGTTTCCGGATGACCCATAGTGAAAATCGCGTCCAAAATTGCATGGGCTAACTGCTACTTCATAACAAAGAAGCGCAGACAGTTTAGTGAGCCATTTTGCTTTATTCCATCATATTCTCAAGCCAAAAAATAATGAATCTTTGCCTCCATTGCAAATAAAATTAACTAATATTAATTATTAATACTAATACTAATATGACTCTTCTGCTTGATTGGGCCTTTTTCCTTAGCCACTTTGTTTCCTAATTTCATCTGTCCCCCTTCGATCTCTTTTTTTATATGTACGACCACAAAACTGGTCCGTAACACAAAACCAAGTTGAATCATTTAAGCAACCCTCTCTGACCATAAAACTACCCCATTGTTGGTTAAAGGTGTCAACAAATGACCACCATATTAGAAGCATATGAGTTGAATTGAAGCTGAATGCTAGAGAATGCCATAATAATAAAGCTGATTTGTGAAGAAAATCAGAATAGTTGGCCTGATAAGTCCAATCAAGTGAAGGTAGACCAGAAGAGTTGGAGAATAATAGGCCACAAAATCAGCTGAATCCGTCAGGAGTAATTACTAAATGACTACAGCTGAATGATATTAAATCCAGCTGACAGTATACAACACATGAGTTCGCAGCTTTAATAGAAAATACTTCAAATGTCCAATAAAACTTATAAGAACACTTCAGTCTCTAAATTTAACTGAAACAGAGAGGCAGAACATGGTATTCTCAAATATAGGATGACTGGTAATATCAAAACTCGTGTGGCACAACAGTTGCATAAGTAATCGCATCTACAAAAGCAACCAATAGGAGACAAGACAGGTAGACCAAAAGGATGTCAATTGGCAAACCACAGCCATAAGACGATGTCCCTATGTTATCTAATCGGCGAGTACTCGCTACTCGGGGTAGGACCTTGTCAATAGCATACTAACTCGTTCTGTTCCAACATTCCAAGTAACTAGAGTACTAGGCAATTTTCTCTACTCGGTGAATAGGTTCACAAGCCGAGTTACTCAGTCATCAGTAATTTGTTTTTATTTTGGGTTAAATCTGAATAATTAAGACTAAAGTGGGATACTACAGAATTTATAAATTACCAGTGGATATTATAAAAGCTGGAAAAAATTAGATTATAAATGACCGAGTAGCGATTTAACTACTTAGCTCGGTCCCTTCCAACCAAATGACCAAATTGGTATAACTTGACATTTGCAAAACTGGAGAAGTCCATTCGCCCAATTTGAACTTCTCTGCTCAACTTTGGACCTACAAGTTATGTTCTAAAGAAAGGCAATTTGTACCTCTCCAATGACTCTACAACATTCCATCCAGCAAAAATGCAAATTGAATAATGCGTTCATTTTTCTTTTCGCACTCTCTCAAAGTTTAATATTTGGTATCTAAAATATTTTTAGGTAATCACAACCATATATGTTCCTAACTTCCTTACACATACAGAAACAGGATCACATATTCAACTATCTTCAAATAGGATACCATTAGACTGCAAAGAGTGTTAGAGACCTAATGTTAGAGACCTAACTAATGCAAAGTGAATTCAAGAATCAAAGATGAAGAAAGAGATATCGTATAACAGAAATTGTAGAGAGAGAATTACAAGAGGCAGTTTAAAGAGAGCCACTCTCCAAGTCCCAAGTCCCAGCCCAAATGAAACAATACCAGCCTCCTTATTCTATTATTAGCTATCTATTTATAGAACCCCCTTTCCGTTTCCCCAAATACAATTCCAGCTACTTCTTATTTCCTCTAACATACACTGTCAAAATAGCTAATATTATTATTAAATGGCTGGCTACCAGTGGCTCTAACATCACTCTGATACGAACCTGAGATGGCGAGGGAATTAATAGAAATAATATTGTAATAAGCTGTAATAAGTAAGTGGGCTTGGCCCAAATAATAAGTGGACTGGGATGTAAGTGGGCTTTGGGAATAGAATAAATAGTAGGTAGGAGAAGGGAAAAGTAGTCTGGATTTGAGTAAGAATTGGGATTCTTGGAGAGTTTAGGCCTCTCGAAGTGCCTTCATCTGTATCTTCTTCTTTTCTGCACTTTATCTAAATAATAGCGATCGATTTACGGTTACAATATTAGAGTACGTATCATTGGTATCACGCTCCTGGAGACACTGACCGAATCGGAACATCACCAGAGCACTGATGGAGCAGCGAATGGAGAAATTGGAACGGACAATGGCTGAGACTCGGTCGCGGATGGTCGAGAGGATGGCTGAGGCTCAAGCGAAGTTGATCGACCTATGTAACCGACTGAAGGACCAAAATCGCCGGCGACCTAGAGGACGTTCCAGAACCGTGAAGCGATGTAGGAACTCTGGAAGCACAGGTTCATCAACGTCGATCGTCACATTTCACAGTTCACCATCGCAAAGAGCTTCTTCCAGCGCAGCAGCTTCGCCGCTATCAGGTTCTCTGAAATCGCAGGTGTTGTCCCAGTCACAAGCAACCTTCCCTAGTTCCCAGGCTCCCTCACGAGCAGATTCTCTCAGTTCACGCCAAAGTACAAAGCCATCGAGAGGAGAATCTCTCAGTTCTCAGACGACAGCCAACAAACCTGAGGAATCTAGGAACTAAGGACATAGCCGAGCCAGAAGTGAGATAGAATTGCCGCTATTCATTGGCGAGGACGCCTATGGTAGATCTTCGAAACCACTGCTTCTGTTGGATGGTGTTTCAGGTGACCTGCCCGAAAAAGGAGAAAACACAAATAAGCGCACCTACAACTACTATGAAAGCCAGGAGAAATCTGCAGTAATTGCTGGACTGGAAGCTGAAGGAAACTTTCAACCTAAAAAAATGGACTTATGCTCCAATAATCCAGAAGGGAACTATTACAGTTTTGTTCTCTCAATGGACTCAAGGCTGGACTATGATAAGGCAACACATATGAAGCTATTAATGAAGGTTGTATCCAATACAGAGGCAGGTGAATTTGTTGGGAGTGGTGTGTTTGTTGTTGATATGTTAACCGCAGTTCATGAAGCTTTAGAAGGAACTGTGAGACCTTGGCAGTCCCACTTAAGAGCTACTACGGCATTTAGGAAGGTCGTGAAGGAATGGATGTGTGTGAACAAGGAGGGTGTACAAGTGGGTACAGTTGAGAAGGATGGTGGTGGGATGTATTGGAATCCTTTTCACCCTACTCAACAGTTCTCAGCTATTGGAACCATGAATGGTAGGCTGAAAGTCGTGGGAGGGAACAATATTGGAGGCCTTATGGCCAGGGAGCTGGAAAACATACACTTGTCGTCCATATTAAAAGGGGAGTCAAACACACCCACATTCTCTGCTATCAATGGCATTCATTACACGTTTATGGAGACAAACAATGATGATATTCAACCCACAGGACGTCCACCAGATAATTTGGAAGGGGCAGAAAATGTTGAGGCCTATGCCAGCTCACGTTCACAGCCTGCTTTGCTTGAAGAGACAGTTGTTGAAGCGGCAAAGGGCCTAAACGAGGTATTGATGAAGGCTATATCCAACAGAGTGACATATGTACTGGTTGGTGGCAGTTTGTTAGTTGTTGATCCGATAACTGCAGATCTTAAAACTTCAGATAGAACTGTATTATCAACTGATATTGAGTCAGCCAGTATGATTCCAAGTCTATTACGCAGGGATTGTGAGAGGGGAAGATTCTGTGGGGTAGCAAAAGCCACTGCACTAAGTGGACATGTTTCGTTTCGAGATGAAGTTACTGCATATATTGGGCTTGATATTATGCATAAACTGCCTATAGCTTTTTGGAATGTTACTGGAATGGGTGAATGTGGTTTGAGAAACAAATGGCAGGTTCGTGCGGAAGCAAGGCGTGTAGCTCTTGCATCCTCTACAACATTATTTGGTTCTGATGGTGATGATTCAACTTGTAAGGACCTGATTATTGGTCACGATTCACTCTTACCATTTCTAGGACAGTTGAATGAGCCTGAAAAGCTTTCTATGATGAGCAACACTACATGTACTTTGTTAAACTACTGTCAAGTCCAGCCCCCAACAACCCTTGACCTGGTCAAAGCTGCCTCACGAGTTCGTCAGCAACTAATCCATATGAATGAGGAAGTGATGAAGAATGTTCAAGAAGTGAAGCTCCTAGCTCAGAAATCAAGGAAATACTGGGAAGGCAGAGGTGCCAAGATGAAACTGAATAACATGCCTGTTTATTACTCCCCACCTCGAGGACAAGGTGGTTGTCAAAGGGGGGAGTGATGATACGAACCTGAGATGGCGAGGGAATTAATAGAAATAATATTGTAATAAGCTGTAATAAGTAAGTGGGCTTGGCCCAAATAATAAGTGGACTGGGATGTAAGTGGGCTTTGGGAATAGAATAAATAGTAGGTAGGAGAAGGGAAAAGTAGTCTGGATTTGAGTAAGAATTGGGATTCTTGGAGAGTTTAGGCCTCTCGAAGTGCCTTCATCTGTATCTTCTTCTTTTCTGCACTTTATCTAAATAATAGCGATCGATTTACGGTTACAATATTAGAGTACGTATCACACTCCCCCTGGGACAACCACCTTGTCCTCAAGGTGGGTCGTAGGAGACAGTCCTAACGAACAGCTTCTTTCTCATTTTTGTACCTCTTCCTTGACAATTTCCCATTGTTTTCTTTACTGTTATTTTCAATGCAGGAACCTCCAACATCACATTTGTTATTTCAGCATGAGCATCCATCACCTCCTTTCCAATATATTGAATGATAAAACACCTTTCAGCTACTCCTTCAAGATTTTGCATCCCATACTCCTTGTCTTCACTATTATACCACTCCAGTTTAGCATCCTTCCATCCCTGAAACTGTTGGTTCAAACCTTGCATACCAAAAAAATAAGCATGGGTCTCTTGTACCACTGGACCAGTGCTACTCTTATCCTTAAGCTCACTAAGTTTTCCAAATGTAAGTTTGGTCCCTTTAGGTGAAACATAGGTATCTAAAAGGGAAAATGGAAACTAATAATACAACCTTTTAGCGGTCTTCTTTTAATAGCCCGACCTTTGTGTTATTCATGAATAATCCAACCTTTGCACCTCATCTTCATTCATTGGTCCCCGACCGGTTGATGACCTGCTATTCCGAGTTATTTTTTTTATCTTTGCAAACTATTATACCATAAATTCCACCTTTCACAAAAATAATATTTTGCAAAGATAAGAAAATAACTTGGAATAGCAGGTCATCAACCGGTCAGGGACCAGTGAATGAAGATGAGGTGCAAAGGTTGGATTATTCATGAATAACGAAAAGGTGAGACTATTAAAAGAAGACCGCTAAAAGGTTGGATTATTAGTTTCCATTTTCCCTATCTAAAATAGGCAAGGCTGATGTATGGCCATGTGCAACAGTTCAAACACCAAGAACATTTCAGCATAATCCTCATGAGTGTAACCCACCTTTTTCTTCCAATCTCCAGTCATACTTACTTCCAATGGCCTATAACACCCCTCTCCATGCTATTGCATAGTCTTGATGATAGATTTGAAAGGAGCTTGATTACTGTTGAGGTTGGTATATCCCTGAAGCTTCATTACCTTGCTCTTTTCCTTCCATTTGATAGTTAGCTGAGTGAAATTTAAATTCCACATTTCCCAAGCCTGCTAACCATTCCAGCCCCAAAACCAACTCATTTTCCCCCAATTCTAATAAATAGAAGTCTTGAATGATGGTATTTTGTTGTATGTTAAGACAAACAGCTTCACATCTCCCATTGTTTATGATTATGTCTCCATTTCCTATCTTTACCTTGAATTCTGGAATCTGGGAGATATGTAGGCCTGCTGCTTGAACTGCCTTAGGAGATATAAAGTTGTGGGTGGCCCCACAATCATCAAAATGATGATGGTTTTATCTCCTTTTTCACTCCTTAACTTTCCTTTCACCTTAAAAATCTTAGGAGTTGTGATCCCTTCCTTACTCATGATTGATAAATGCATATTAGAGGTGTCAATTTCCTGCACTGGTGAAACAGATTCTATAGCATCACTCTCCAATTCCTCTTCCTCCTCAGATTCATCTAACATGATTATCTGAAAATGTTTCATCTTACAGATATGGTCTTTGCCCCATTTTTCACCACACTTAAAATAGAGACCTCTTCTGCTCAAATCCTGTAACTCAGATTGTGATAACCTGTGTGTACCCAATATTCCAGATTCCTTATTTCTTGTTTCCAACATTTTCTTTTCCATGGCAGGTTTCTCTTGAGTGGGCTGGTAATTCAGACTGCTCTTCCACTTATTTTCATCCATCCATTTGTGATTCTGCACTGAAGAATACCCCTTATCTTTCAATCCCCTTCTATCCTCTTCCATGTTCCTGGCAGATTTCAGAGTCTGATTCCTATCTTCCACAAGCAAAGCCCTATCCATCAACTCCGCAAGAGTTCTGACTGGATATAACTTTAACTCAGCTCTTATTTCAGGTTTCAAACCCTTCATAAAGATCCCCTTGAGCATTTTCAGATCAGTGTCTTTTAAGGGAGCCACCATCAACTCAAAGTGTTCCCTATACTCCATAACACTACCTGTCCGTTTTACACTCAATAGTGGACCATAAGGAGCATGCACTAAACCAGGTTGAAATCTACGAGTTAAGGCATTTTTGAATGATTCCCAGCTTCTCACCTCAGCGTGTTCTTCCTACCACTGAAACCAGTTAAGAGCTTTTCCTTCCATAGCTAGGGTAATCAAGTCTACTTTATCATCTTCTTCTATATAGTTCATTTTCAAGAAACGCTCAGCCTTAACTATCCATCCATACGCATCATGTCCATTGAAAAGTGGTAAATCCGCTTTCCTTCAGACTTCATCAATTTACTGTAATCATCATTACGTCTAGAGGATGAAGAATGATGATTACCTGAGAAAGAAGATGACTCGCGACTGCCAGAGCTCTGGTTTCTTTTGGTCCTTTTCGATCTTCCACGCGAGCGACTACCATTCCTGTTCAAAAGCAGCTCGTGTAATTCATCGCGAGTGCGATTAGCTTCTTCGCGCATGTTTTCGCGATCGCGATCGCGCATCACCTCCATGCGAGTCTTCTCCAGCTCTCGCAACATGTCCAGACGACTACATTCCAACTCGCGTTCCAGGTTTTCCAGTCTAACTTCCATTGTTATTCTTGTTGATCCTCTAGTGACGACCATGTACAGGTTACCAGATCGATGCTCTGATACCAATGTTAGAGACCTAACTAATCCAAAGTGAATTCAAGAATCAAAGATGAAGAAAGAGATATCGTATAACAGAAATTGTAGAGAGAGAATTACAAGAGGCAGTTTAAAGAGAGCGACTCTCCAAGTCCCAAGTCCCAGCCCAAATGAAACAATACCAGCCTCCTTATTCTATTATTAGCTATCTATTTATAGAACCACCTTTCCGTTTCCCCAAATACAATTCCAGCTACTTCTTATTTCCTCTAACATACACTTTGTCAAAATAGCTAATATTATTATTAAATGGCTGGCTACCAGTGGCTCTAACAAAGAGTATTATTAAAAAAATCACTGCCATTGTTTGTAGCCTCTTTACAGCTCAATTTTACTTACATTTCACAGAAAAGTAATGCAATAGAGTGAAATGCAGAACTGATCATTGTTCTTCGCATAGGCTATTCATGTTCACCAAAAAGCATTTAAATTTTAAAATTGGAAATGGCAAAGTTATGTGAACGTATCCAACTAATATGGGATGAAAACTCCCAACAAGATAAAGAACTATGGGCAGAAATAAGAGGCTTTGCGCATTAACTTTTCTTGTTGCAAGTCGTATGCATAGAACCAGTTTCGGATTGGGCATATTATGAAAGATCTTTTAATGCACATATTCCTATGGAGGACGACTAGGTAGTGGGCATCAAGGTCTTTGTGACACAACCTATAATTCACTTCATTCTCAATTAGAGCTTCATTTAATCAGAAACCTTCTGCATCATTTTTCAGAACGAATTTATCAATTTATCATATATTGGATTTGAATCAGATTTCGAATCAACTTACATTGATTCCCTGCATCTATTTACCAGTAAACCCTTCACAGAGTGATTGTGACAGCCAATGGTTTCAATAAGCTTTCCAAACATATTTACATAGTTGTCAATGGCAATTGCCGATTATTTCCATTGGAGTTTTAAGGGTCTATTGGCACAAAAGTAATATGTGGTGTGAATGGCATCCATTATACATGTGACGGCGCCATCTCCATTTGCCCCACAAATTAGCCCATATTTAAACAGCTTTATTTTAAACAAGTAGGCCCATACTATTTAGGGCCTTGACTCTAAATAAAAATAGTCAGTTTGGATTAGCCCAAGACACATGATTAAAAAAAATGCTCATGTTAGCCGACCCCAAACTCTTTTGGGACTAAGGCTTGGATGTTGTTGTTGTTCAAGTGTTCAACCAAGCCAAATATTATTAACGGCAACCAAGGCATACGAAAAGAAGAGATGCACATCAGAACAAACAAACAGCTAGTAATAATAAGGTACGTAAAAATGGTATGTGTAAACTAATGACCATTAGAGAGTGATGGTCCCGGTTAATTATTCCTTGAAGAGAGGCTGTGCATCGGCCAAACGACAACTATAGGGGGTTGAGAACGAAGAGCATGATGACTGATAAGTGATAAATGATAATGAATAGATCATAATGATCGGAAAAAGATTCACATTTTTCAGAAGTGAACTTTTTCTGAAAAGAAGAGATTGTTTTAGGTCACTAAGTTAATTAGTTGTGTTGTATTAGGATTGTTTTGGGTACTATTTTGACTTGCCTACGTGTTTTTCTAGAATTTGGTTATATAACTCTTTTAGTGGAGGTTTGATCATAGAACTATATGTCTATATTTCATATTTATACTTGTTATTTTTTCTGTAATGTGGCAATGGCATAAATGCACCATCGCCATAGTAAACTGCCTTGGCGCAATGATGGTCTCCATAAGCCATAACAACTATGCATATTTTTATTCACAGTTTTTATAGCTTCAGAATATACTTATTTTATTAACATTCTACTCTTAATTACGAGTATATAAGAAAACTATGCCCCTTTGTTTGAAAATCTTGATTAAATGTGAATTGGTGAATCAAATGTTTCCTTTTTCAGCTTTGTATCCATCCCTCTAGTTACATGTTGGCTTATCTTAGACTCTGAATGTTCTGCTATTTCTACATGTGTGTAACATCAGTTGGTACAGCTATTTCCTCATTTTCAATACAGGTCACTGGGACAGATGGTTTACTTTCTTACTTCTACCCTGTAAAAACCAACATGACCAACCTTAAACAGAACACATAACTGTAAATGGTTTGTACTAGTACTGCCATCATCATTAACTAATGCAGTCTCAAGTTGCATGGAAATGCTTCAAAATAATTATTTATATATTAAGGGCAGTATCAGGCAGAGTATCAATTACTGTGGCATAGACAACTAACAGGGTGAAATGTCTCGACTTCTGTTATCAGCGCCTTCCAAGCAACAAAGTCTAGTGAGTCTCCACTAATAAGCTGATTAAGTCTTTCATGGCAGCTTACTACAAGACAAGAAACATAGCTAAACGTAAGAGGCAACCCAAAGGCCAAAACTAAATATATGAAAAGCTTCTTTCTTGTTACTATAATTAAGAGACTTAGTATAATATGTTCCATATGCTGCTCCTAACTATTAGGCAAAAGAAAAAGTATTATAGTGTTCCCTGACTCTGTGATAAAATTGATTGCACCCAACTTTATCAGAAAAAGTTGATTTAAGAGAAGTAGTTTAGTTTCTGGATTTATTAGGAAAGAAGGGAAGTAACCAAGATGATTGATTGTTTTCCTTGAAAGAAACATTGAAACATTGATTTCTTGTTTCTTTCATCATTTTTTCAAGAATTGGTTGAAAGGAAAAGAAGTCCAACACTCCATGGTACTTTGTTAAGACACGGGTTCCATCCTAAAAGGTCAACCTGATAGGAGGAGTAGCTCATGTGTTAATATAGCACTTTGTTCATCCAAATGTTTCCGGTGTGGGACATTTAACACCCCTCCTCACGACCAGACACTTCGTCTGAATCGAGCAATCATTCATTTTTTTCATCGGTCCGTTTTTTTTCATCCGGCCGTTTTTATAATCGTGTCATCATTTTTCATTAGGGGTCCCCACACCATGGATCGATTTGGCTCTGATATCATGTTAAGACACGGGATTTTAATATAACACTTTGTTCATCCAAATATTTCCACACAAATGTTTCCGGTGTGGGACATTTAACATACTTTGTCGTTTATACTAGTCAGACTATTATTTATATGTGGTTATGACTTACTACAAGTTTGCGGCAGAGTAGCTGCTGATGACAAATAAAAAATTAACAAATTTTCCATAAAAGTCTTCGCTTCTGAACTTTTGTGCACACAATCCACACATAGTGATGTACTGATGTCTGTTAATAAAAAAGTGGCATTTCCAACACAGTCTTCATTGAAGTTATAATTAAACACGGCTTTAAAAGAGCCAAATGTAAGCCTACACATATCTACAATGACAAGAACAAAGACTAATAGTAAAACTTATTTGGATTGTATACCTGTTACAGAGAGAGGTTCCTCTGAAGCATTTTCCATTAGGACGTGTCCTTCAAATTGTGCACTTCCTGCATCACACTCAAACACAAAAGTGTGAATCCGTGAATATCATTGCAAGAGATTGCAGATTTGAGCGTGTATTTTCAAATGGCGTATGGGAACCTAAGAGGCTTAAGTTCGGTCGTATAGAAGATCGAGTCAAATGCAAGAGATCAGTTTAGATGCAGTACCAGATTAGTTTAGAACTTTAGATCACACCAAGCCAAATCCGTTATTGACAAATGTAAATTATACACGGACCATATACGATAGTATATATTGTGTGTGAACTCACTCTTATACCTACAATATATTGTGTCTATGCAAAATATTCTATGTGAACCGGGGTTCAAATAAAAAAAACTTTCACAAACATATGTGGGTACAAAAGTGGGTATAAGAGTGGGTACAAAAATCATTTTTTATTATACACAAAGCTGATTGAGTACGTATATGGTACATCCGGTTGTACGGTGAGCACCGTACAGCCGGCCCAGTAACAGGCCCAAGAGAAAAATAGCTAAATAATTCAGGGGCATTTTTTTAATTAATGTGAAAATCGCGGTTTCTGCTAAATGAGCATTAGTGTACTGTTAATGAACAATAGTTCAATTTTAACGAGTATTAAGCGTCTAATAATGGGCATCGTGTTATTACAAGAAAGCTGATATCGCAACTAAAAAACGGTGACATTTTCGTAATTTCAGTGAAAATCTCAGTTTTCGTTAGATGAGTATTAACACACTTTTAAGGAGCATAAGATGTATTCTACTGAGCATTAAGAGTCTGATAATGAGTATTGTGATATCAACTACATATATGGTAATTCACTTTCCTTTTCTTATTTTTTTCTTTTATGAAAACTCATTAAATTTAGAATTTAACATGCTTTTGGTAGAATTTATCATTAGATTTTTGCTACCCACGATGAGTATATCATCTACGTATAAACATAAAATGACATAGTCGTCTACCGTGCTCTTCACATAGACGCATTTGTCACTTTCGTTTAATTTAAACTCATTAATTAACATTGCATGATCGAACTTTTTGTGCCACTGTGTAGGGGCTTGTTTCAATCCGTACAATGATTTAATTAATTTACACACTTTTCTTTCTTGGCCAGGAACACGAAAACCCTCGGGTTGTTGCATACAGATTTCTTCGTCTATATCGCCATTTAGAAAAGCGGTTTTTACGTCCATTTGATGAACTTCCAATTTCCGCAATGCGGCAATTGCTAGTATCATCCTAATGGAATTCATTCTCGTTACAGGAGAATAAGTGTCAAAGTAATCATGGATTTCACATTGCTTGTATCCCTTGATTACAAGTATGGCCTTGTACTTATCAATGGAACTGTCAAGTTTCATTTTTCATTTGAAAATCCACTTGGATCCCAAAGGTTTTCATTTGTAATTAGCATTGCATGATCGAACTTTTCGTGCCACTGTGTAGGGGCTTGTTTCAATCCGTACAATGATTTAATGAATTTACACACTTTCCTTTCTTGGCCAGGAACACGAAAACCCTTGGGTTGTTGCATATAGATTTCTTCGTCTATATCGCCATTTAGAAAAGCGGTTTTTACGTCCATTTGATGAACTTCCAATTTCCGCAATGCAGCAATTGCTAGTATCATCCTAATGGAATTTATTCTCGTTACGGAAGAATAAGTGTCAAAGTAATCATGGATTTCACGTTGCTTGTATCCCTTGATTACAAGTCTGGCCTTGTACTTATCAATGGAACTGTCAAGTTTCATTTTTCATTTGAAAATCCACTTGGATCCCAAAGGTTTACATCCCGGAGGAAGATCAATCAATTCCCATGTGTGATTTTGTAGGATAGAATCCACCTCACTTTTGATGGCTTCTTTCCACATCGGACCTTCGGTAGACGTTACGGCTTCCATATAAGTCCGTGGCTCATTTTCTACCAATCATGTTAGAATTTCGAAATCGAATTCTACCAAGTAAGTGAGAAAATCCGGTCCGAAGGATTTTTCAACTCTAGCACGTTTGCTACGTCTGGGTTCGGGTTCGTCTCCGGATCCCTCACAAGTATATTCTATAGCTACGTCAAATCTTCGGTTTGACGTGTTTGGTCCTTCGTTGGACTTGCATGGAAATACGTCTTCAAAGAATTATGTATTCCTTGATTCAATTATTGTGTTTTTATGTACATCCGGATTATTCGAATCGTGCACTAAAAACCGATAAGCACTACTATTTTGTGCATACCCAATAAAAATACAATCCACCGTTTTTAGACCTATTTTTATTTTCTTAGGTGTTGGTACAAGCACCTTTGCAAGACACCCCCACACTTTTAAATATTGATAGGAAGGCTTTCTACCTTTCCACAACTCGTAGGGAGTTTTATCATATTTTTTCCGGAGAACCTTATTTAAAAGGTAATTTCTTGACAAGATTACTTCGCCTCACATATTTTGTGGCAAGCCCGATCTTACTAGCATCGCATTCAACATATCTTTCAATGTGCGATTGTTTCGTTCGGCAACACCGTTTGATTGAGGTGAATAGGGTGTGGTACGTTCATGTACTATACCCATGCTAGCGCAAAAGTCACCAATTGGTGCTTCATACTCACCACCTCGATCACTTCTAACCGTTTTAATCCGTCGATTAAGTTGGTTTTTCACTTCATTCTTATAAAGAATGAATTTATCGATTGCTACTTGTTTATGTCTTAATAAATAAATATAGCTATAGGCCTATAGCGAGTGCTATCATCGATAAAAGTAATAAAATATTTATTACCGTCACATGTTTGTATTGATTTAAAATCACAAATGTCACTATGAATTAATTCTAGTGGCTTCGTTTTTCTTTCAACCGATTTGAAAGACGTTTTCGTTAGTTTTGCCTCAACACAAACATCACATTAGTGCTTCACATCAATTGTGAATTTAGGAATGTGTTCCATGTTAATTAATCTACATATAGATTCAAAATTAACATGTCCTAGTCTATCATGCCATACATAGGAAGACTCAAGCAAGTAAGCAGAAGAGATTTTATTATAATAATAATTATTATTAATAGTCATCACATTGAGCTTAAACAACCCATCAACTGCATACCCCTTCCCCACATACATTCCCAATTTAGACAAAACTAGTTTGTCCGACTCAAATACCATGCGGAAGTCATGCTTGTTTAACAACGAACCGAAAATTAGGTTTTTGCGTATTTCCGGGACGAACAACACTTGGTTGAGAGTCAACTCCTTGCCTGAAGTCATCTTCAGGACCACCTTGCCCACGCCTTCAACCGCGAAATGAGCAGAATTTGATGTCCACACCTTCTCACCATTTGATGGCTCAAAAGTTGTGAACAACTCCCGGTTTGAGCAAATATGTCGGGTGGCACCGGTGTCCACGAACCACTCCTTGGAATTGGATCCAACAAGGTTGACCTCCGTCACCACGGTCGCAAGGATCATGTCTTCATCCTTTTGTCCACCTTGCACCATGTTGACTTGAAAGTCTTTCTTCTTCCTTGGTGCCTTGCAATCCGAGGACTTATGTCCATTTTTGTTGCAATTGAAGCATTTTCCATTGAACTTTGTCTTGGAAACGCCTCCCTTGGGGCCGAGCTTGCTCTTACCATTATTCTTGTTTTGGAGCCCTTTGCCTTGGTGCTGCTAACGATTGGGAGTCTCCCATCGTTCTTCCGGTTATCCTCTTCAATCCGAAGAAGGAGGATCAATTGCTCCAAGTTCATTTCCTTTCACTTATGCTTAAGGTAGTTCTTGAAATCCTTCCAAGCTGGCGGCAAAAAATGGATAATTGACGTCACTTGGAAAGACTCACTAACTATCATTCCTTCATCTCGAATTTCATTGAAGATCATTTGCATCTCCCTAACTTGACTCAAGACCGTCTTCGAATCCACCATTTTTAAATCAAAGAATCGGCCGACAACAAATTTCTTTGCGCCGGCATCCTCGCTCTTATATTTGTGGTCCAAAGCATTTCATAGCTCCTAGCCGTAGCTAATTTTCCATAAACGTCGTACAAAGCATCATGCAACCCGTTCAACACGTAGTTTCGGCAAAGGAAGTCAGAATGCTTCCATGCTTTAACAGCGTTGAAAGATTGCGCATCCACCTCACCCCCGGTTACAACTGGAGCGTGCTCGGTCAAAAACCTTGCGAGACCGAGAGTAGTGAGATAAAAGAGCATCTTTTGTAGCCACCTCTTGAAGTTTAACCCATAGAATTTTCCGGGTTTCTCCACAGAGTTGCTCGGCACGATCACCATAGGGATTGCCCTTTGGTTGACCAAAACAGATATCCCCCGTTGTGAACTGTTGTTCACCGGAACTCCGTTTCAGATTGTGTGTCGTTCACAAGCACATTCTGCCCAACATTATTTTTGTTTTCTTGCAAAGCCATTTTTTGCTTCTTACGTTTTCCGAAAACATAAAAAAAATTAAGTTCGTTCACAAGAATGACTAACTACAGTTTAAGATTGTTTACCGTAGTACAACAATTACTGAATACGTTTTAAGTTTGTTGGGTGTGTTTTGAAAAACAAAGAAAAATTAATTAATTAGAATTAATTTAAATGATGAAAGAAAAAACAAAAAATAGATGAAGCAGGATTTAGCCAAAGCTCGTGCTACACACGATGTCCTTAAAACATATTCGTTGCCTCCCGAGGTGCTAGGAGCGTTGCAACGACAGTTTCCCAGGATATGATGACTAACGAGCAATCGTTTGAGCACTTAAACGACTGTTCCGGCGAACGAGAACAAGTATGAACACGAAGTAATTTTTCAGAGAGATTGGAGGTGTATTCGAGCTGAAAAACACGTGAAGAATGTATTGTGCGTTGTGCTTGTTGCAAACCAACTGCCGGCCTTTTATAGGGAAGAATTGTTGTGTGTTAGCAACATTTTAATGGACAAGAACGTTGGACATCAATGTCCAGAACGTTGGGCATTGATTGATCCATAAAACTGTTCATTTAATTGCATGATCATTGGGCATTAATGCTGTAACATGGGGCAGCGGCCTCCTCCCAACGGGGATAGCTGCACCTGGACCAAAATATAGGAATGTAACGGAAGAACAGTCGCCCGCGCACGCAAGTCGTGCTTTTTGTTCTGCAATTTCGAGATTTTATTCACCCCCTACGCGCAAAGAGAGCCTTTCCACCTATGAATATTAACTCCTTAGAATAGACTTCTCTTTATAAGGAGTTGCAAATCCCTTGAGTTTTCCGGTGTGGGAAAAACCAACACTAGAAACTCATCTTTTCCTAGTCTTCTCCATTTCAACGAGTAAACTTCGAGAATCAATTTCTCATTCACCCGTTATCCGTTTTGAGCGTATCATATATCGAATTGTAGCCCTTAACAAGGACAATACAAAACCACTTTGAACAGACCCAAATCGGAAGTGGACCCCACTCCAAATATTGTCCCAAAATGATCATTTAATGCAATTTACTAACACATTTTCCAACAAGTATTGTATTGTGATTGTGATTGTGATTGGGTTAGAACATTACCAACTCATAAGAAGTGGGAGAGGAGTCTAAAAGTTGGAAATAATCTCAAAATAATCCAGTTTTAGAATTTGATACCAGATTATTTTATCATAAAATAATCTCAACTCCTCATCCATGATCCCAAAAAAGATCCTTCACATCATCAAAATAATCCCAAAAATAATCTATGGATGGGGATGCTCTAAGAGAGTCATCTATGAGATTTCAATTTTTCGTCTTATTTAATACTCCGTAATTTGCTTTAAATTTCTATCTTTTTCCAAGTTAAATTATATAAATAATTATTATAGAAATTAAAGATAGAAAACAATGAAATAAAGTCCAAACGAAAAGGAAGATCGGTCATAAACAAGCAAGCTTCATGAGTTACCATTATCTTAAGATCTTAATTAAACAAGAGTAAACTTACTGGTACAAAGAACATAAAATTCTTATGAGTTGGTAATATTCTAACCCAATCACAATAACAATACAATACTAATCTCTGTTCTAAAAATCGTTCTAGGCGTCCGACTAGCCCCGCCTAGGCACTAGGCGGTGGTCGCGCGCCCCAATTTTCATCTAGCTCGGCGTTCCGACTAATTGGTTTGCCGTCTAAGTGAATTAGTCGGCCGCCTATGATGCCTAGTTGCCCGCCTAGAGCGCCTAATCGGCCGCCTAGGCCGTTTAGATTCACCAAACATTACTTTACTTTTTAATTTTAATTTTCTAAGTGATATACGTATTTTAGCTTTAGTCATGGATATAAAGAAATGACATTGTAAATTAAGATAAAACTATATATGTTTCTATATATACCTAAATTTTATCATTATTCATATTTATAACATAATGAAGTTAAGTGATTAGTTATCATATACTACGTATGATTAAATGTGATATTTCTATCATTCATGTTTGTTAATCTATATCTATATATGTAATTTATACACACAAAACTATAATATTACTTGTTGGAAAGTTGAGAATATTTCAAATGAATAAAATATTACTTATTGTGAGGAGAACTTTAAGATCTTTCTTTATCTGATATTATTTTAAATCAATTATATAATTTACATATTTTCAAATGATTATGTTAGATATTTATTATCATGTCCAATTACTTGATGAAGTTTTCAAACGTTTAAAATACTTCACATTTAATTGTGGACATTGAATTGAGCATTTACTTTCTGGAGTTATCAACATAGGAGCAAATTAACCATTGTCATTTATTTAACATGTAAAACGTTATGTTTTTTTCCTTGAGTATATATTTGGTGCTTTGGAATTGTAAACATAATAACAAGGGAGAGAAGGATTTCAAAATATGCTTCGTCACATATATTTGCTCTTACGAAAATGTATATACATATGCATATATATGGGAAGAGGGCTATCACCTAAAAAATCAAGAAGTGATCATAATACTCTTCAAACAAATACATCTTTATCACTGGGTTCATATACTATTTTCTTTCTCGTTAGTTCTGGTACCGGTTTTATAACCGAAGAGCTCGTTATATCTTGGGGGAAATTTCCGTACGCCGGAAATAATTCCTTAGGACAGCGTCTGACGCGTCTCGAGCCACTAATATACTTTAGTTCTCTTTAGTGATTATTTTGCAGGTCAATTCTCGGAGCTATATGGTCAACGAGGTCAACTTACTAGCGACACAGTCAACACGTTGATTTTGGAAGGATAGAGCCAACATTACTTACCATATTCATGCAAAAATATAGATAAAAATGCAATTTATTTGTCTCCGACTAGTCCCCGACTAGGCGCCCGCCTAGCCGCTAGGCGCCGGGCTGGCGCCCGACTAGCGCCTAGCGCCTTTTAGAACATTGATACTAATACATCAAATTTGAAACATAAATCATTTCTCAAGGAGTTGGTGATCATAAATTTCCAAAGACAAAATTGAAAACATAAGATTTTGCTTTGTATCACTCAAGTACAAAACAAGAATAAGAAATCGAGATATATAACTCCATAAGATCTCTCTTCTTTTGAGTGAACAAATTCAGGACGATTTTAGTGATTTCTCTCCTTTGTGAATAAAAGACTTTGAAACATTTTCAGAGACACAAATCATGTGATCTTACATCTTGGTTTACTGCTAGTCACTAGCGGTATCATCGACAGAATGCGGAGTTAGTGACTCAACAGGACGAGGTGGTATCACCGACGGTAGCAATTCGACGGAACATGGTGCTAGCACAACGACGGAACGCGGTGGGGTCACCGGTGGTAGCAACTCGACAATGAGATGTTTGTGAAGCCGTCAATAAGTCTTGCTTCTCTCAAACTTCTTCATTCTTCCCTCTTCGTTCCCTAGCTTCGGCGTATAAGAACACAAGACCATGCATTGTGTGTACTTCTTCCTTGGGTTGATATGCACTAATTAGTAATGCATAAATGTGTCTTTTTATGTTTGATTTGTGTGGATTGTTTACCATTTTATTTAGTTTATAAACATTTGTGTGATTTTAGTTGTAATTGTATTTTAGTTCTCATTTGTAAGTTGTAAAGTAGAGTTAGGATTTATGGTGTTGGAAAGTAAGACTTTGAATGTGAAGAAAAATAATTCTTGGCTGCCCAGGACAATCACCCGGTCGGGTGAGGTATTGCACCCGGTCGGGTGAGAAATTTAAATGCGAAACTGCTCAGGAAATTACCGGAACACCAGAACGTGGAAGATATTTGATTTTGACATGCACCCGGTCGGGTGGGCACTTTACCCGGTCGGGTACCCGGCCAAAGGTGTTGAAAAACACCTATAAATAGCCCCATTTTCCTTCACTTTTAATCATCCCTTCTTCCATACTCTTAAGCTCAGTTTAGAATAGTATTTCTTTTATATTTTTATAGCATGTTTAGTCTCCAAATGAGGAGCTAAACTCTTCCATCTTGGTTTTGCTCCTTTGAAGCTTAATGAATTTGTAAGTTGTGAGTTATTATCTTTAATCTTCTTCCTTGAATATTAATTCTTCCTTTAAATACTATTTCTATATCAATGTTGGGGAGTGTTACTAAGATGACAATTAGTTAACATCTTGACATTAGTTATAGTAATAGTTATTTCTTCCTCTACGTTAATATCGGGGAGTGTTACTAAGATGACAATTAGTTAACATCTTGATATTAACTATAGTAGGATTCATCTTCTTTAATATTCTTTCTTGAGTATTAATTAATTCCTATTCATATTTCATATTAATATTTTGAACATTACTTAAAGGATCAACTAGTTTTGTTTCATATATTAATTAATACTAGAATCGGTCGATTAATACGCTTGTTAATAATTCGGTCCTTTCACGGTAGTAAACTTGGATTATTAATGCATGCATCTCATGGTTAATAATATAAGGGGATTTAATTACATTGATTAACCAATAAGCCGCTTGTGTTCAGGTTATCAATCTCAATCGTTTTCATCTTAAGTTTATTGCTACTATCAAGTTAATATACGGCGCTTGTTCTATATTGACTCGATAGTAGGTTTTATTAATGAACGCATCTCGTTATTAATAACTACCCTCGATGAACTGGATATACTCCTCGATTGAGTATTCGAGAGGAAGATAGTTAAAGATATAACCGGGATCGACGAACATTTCATTAAGTGGATAAGAGCAAAGCCAAGTCTTCTTCTCATTAATTAAACCACATAACTCGTTCATCTTCGTGTTTAAATATAATTTAAGTTCATTTACTCAATCTAAAACCCCCCTGTTACTAGTTTATAAAGAGAAAAGTATTCCTTTCCCTGTGGATACGAACCTTACTTCGTTATACTACGTATAATTGTTGTATTGTATTATTATTTTGAGTGCATACCACGACAAAGTGCACGTCAAATTTGGCACTGTTGCCGGGGAAAGGCAATTATTTTTCTTTTTATTTTATCTCATAAAAATCAAAAACAAAAAAATAAAAATAAAAAAAATATAAATAAAAATCTTACTTGTCCATTTTCTGAGCTTTCTTGAGTATATGGATACTAACATATCATCCCTAGAGAGTCGAATTTCCAATTTGACTTTTCTAATAAAGGAGTTTATTTCATGTTCAAAATCTCAAGATGTCCGTACATGCAACATTTGCATGTCACACAAGCATCTTACGAATTTTTGCCCCGAACTTCAAAAAGAATACTTTGAACAAAGGAATGATTTTGGTTTCCAAGAGAGGTATGATTCATTCTCCAACACATATAACCCATACTCAAGTTCTTATTCCAGCATGTCCACTGAAGACATGATCCGAGCTCTCACTATCAATGTGACAAATATGCAACAAAATTTGTCACAATGCCCACAAGAAACAGTGTCCAACGAACAGAACTTGGACAATCAGTTGAAACAAATGCCAAACATTGTTGTAAACCACATGAGCGAGGAGGAGGAAGAAGAGGAGCTTACGGAGAAAGCTCAACCGGAGGAGGAACCTCAAAACTCAACTCAATCACCGGCCATTCCTGAGATCATGCCACCATTTCCTGAGGCTCTAAATGAAACACAAAGGGTGGAGAAGGACAAAGATATCTATGAAATCTTCAGCAATTGTGAGTATCCTTTAGACTTCTCTTTGTTCACAAATAAGCAAGGAATAACGGTGGAGTTACACAAATATTTCATACTCCCTCTTATACCACCCGGATCAAAACCCCGTCCATTGACCATGCTTAGTAAAAATCATGGACCCTCACTCTCACAATATGAAGCGATAAAAATCCGGATATTTGATCCCGGAAAGATTGTCAAAATAGAGGGTCGAAAAATAATGTATTTCTATAAGAGTCACCTGGGTGAAAATTTGAAGAAGATGAGTTATCACGATCCAAGCTTGAACGATTGAACACAATGATGGCGTCGTGCCGCGACGTTAAATAAGGCGCCTCTTGGGAGGCAACCCAAGCAAGGTATGTTTTCTGTTATCATTTTATTAAGTAGAGTGTGTGTGCAAAAAAAAATTGGGATTAACTATTACCCGACCGGGTAGACCCTAATACCCGGTCGGGTGATCTGGCAAAAACTTTCTGCCTCGGGTGAACAGCTTACACCCGACCGGGTCAGTCACTATACCCGGTCGGGCGGTTGGGCAAAAGCCCAATAAGGGGGCGGGCAGGCAGCTTTCTTCCCCCATTCCTTCTTCTCCCCCACGACCAAAAATCCCCCAAATCTCCATTGTTGAGCTCCAAAGCTCCGAAACCCCACCATTTCTACACCAAATCCATCAAAAACCCCATTTTCTTCATCTCCTCATCACCATCTTCACTCCTACACCCACACACACAAAAAAAACGCCCCAAATAACCAAATATCCAAACCCCCTTACTCCAAAAATAACAAAAGCCGAAACTTCCTCACCCGAAAAAAAAAGGAAATGACACCAAAAAAGGGCAAAGAGATTTATTCTCTTGGACATCTCGGAGACAAGCACTAGGGACAGTGCTTTGATTAGCTTGGGGGAGAATTTCGTGGAAAACTCACATTCATACTCTATATTCTTGTATTATTTTAAAAAAAAAAGCTTGTTAAGTTGAAAACCTGAAAAGGCAACTTAAGCAAAAATAAAGCAAAAATAAGAGTGAGTTGTGAGGATTAAAACAGAAAAATGTGGGAAGTTGGGATGAAAACCCGAAAGGGCACCTAGGCAAAATGAGAGAATGAGAGAAAGGATTTTCTTTTATTTCTGCAGGATCCTACGGGTAACTAAAAAAAATTGAGGTTGATAAGAAATATGGAGTTAAAGACCCCTCTTTACTGTTATATTTTGGGGGATATTTTTTTTGTGTTGTTCTAAAAACACACGTGGATGTTGGTGTTGATACTCTTGTCAATTTAAGGACTTCTTGGACTGGATTTGGTTTACTCGAGACGAGTAAAGGTTCAAGTGTGGGGGTGTTTGATATGCACTAGTTAGTAGTTCAGGGGTTATGAAAAAATCCTTGACTCATTTTTGGGTGATCGCGACACAAGGGTTATGAAATCAGATGAAGTAGAGAAAACTAAAAATGGTACTTTGGAGGACAACAATATTGTTACAGGTAATCAGCCTTCACTAGATGGTGAATGTGTCTTTATTGATCATATTTATTCATATTCAGGGGATGAATTTCTTGGTCATGCTTCCGAGAGCGAGAAGAGACCTCCTATATCATCAATGGAAGATCTTTGGGATTCCGACACTAACCAAGACGTGTGTAACAAGGCTAGGCTGGTTACGAGGGATAACTGTTTGCCTACATCGAACTTGAACACTCAGATTAAACTATATAGGAAAAAGCATCAGCGATCGCATATAATGAGGACTAGATCCCAATCTCGTGTGGATCTCTTCAGTCTGGAATAAGTGCTTGTGCTTTCTTGGGTGGTCTTTATTAGTTGCACTACGGGTTGGGTTACCAATTGCATTTTTTCCCTTTTTCTTGCTTTATTTTTGCACTTCTTTTGTACTTTTCTTTACTATCTCCTTTAATAAAATCATGTTCTTTGTCTAAAAAAAAAAAAAAAAAAAAAAAAATGTTTGATTTGTGTGGATTGTTTACCATTTTATTTAGTTTATAAACATTTGTGTGATTTTAGTTGTAATTGTATTTTAGTTCTCATTTGTAAGTTGTAAAGTAGAGTTAGGATTTATGGTGTTGGAAAGGAAGACTTTGAATGTGAAGAAAAATAATTCTTGGCTGCCCAGGACAATCACCCGGTCGGGTGAGAAATTTAAATGCGAAACTGCTCAGGAAATTACATCACCCGGTCGGGTGAGGTATTTCACCCGGTCGGGTCCGACTTGACCCAGAACACCAGAACGTGCCGAAGATCGCCAGAACGTGGAAGATATTTGATTTTGACATGCACCCGGTCGGGTGGGCACTTTACCCGGTCGGGTACCCGGCCAAAGGTGTTGAAAAACACCTATAAATAGCCCCATTTTCCTTCACTTTTAATCATCCCTTCTTCCATACTCTTAAGCTCAGTTTAGAATAGTATTTCTTTTATATTTTTATAGCATGTTTAGTCTCCAAATGAGGAGCTAAACTCTTCCATCTTGGTTTTGCTCCTTTGAAGCTTAATGAATTTGTAAGTTGTGAGTTATTATCTTTAATCTTCTTCCTTGAATATTAATTCTTCCTTTAAATACTATTTCTATATCAATTTTGGGGAGTGTTACTAAGATGACAATTAGTTAACATCTTGACATTAGTTATAGTAATAGTTATTTCTTCCTCTACGTTAATATCGGGGAGTGTTACTAAGATGACAATTAGTTAACATCTTGATATTAACTATAGTAGGATTCATCTTCTTTAATATTCTTTCTTGAGTATTAATTAATTCCTATTCATATTTCATATTAATATTTTGAACATTACTTAAAGGATCAACTAGTTTTGTTTCATATATTAATTAATACTAGAATCGGTCGATTAATACGCTTGTTAATAATTCGGTCCTTTCACGGTAGTAAACTTGGATTATTAATGCATGCATCTCATGGTTAATAATATAAGGGGATTTAATTACATTGATTAACCAATAAGCCGCTTGTGTTCAGGTTATCAATCTCAATCGTTTTCATCTTAAGTTTATTGCTACTATCAAGTTAATATACGGCGCTTGTTCTATATTGACTCGATAGTAAGTTTTATTAATGAACGCATCTCGTTATTAATAACTACCCTCGATGAACTGGATATACTCCTCGATTGAGTATTCGAGAGGAAGATAGTTAAAGATATAACCGGGATCGACGAACATTTCATTAAGTGGATAAGAGCAAAGCCAAGTCTTCTTCTCATTAATTAAACCACATAACTCGTTCATCTTTGTGTTTAAATATAATTTAAGTTCATTTACTCAATCTAAAACCCCCCTGTTACTAGTTTATAAAGAGAAAAGTATTCCGATCCTTTCCCTGTGGATAAGAACCTTACTTCGTTATACTACGTATAATTGTTGTATTGTATTATTATTTTGAGTGCATACCACGACAAAGTGCACGTCATGGGTCTCCCAATATTAGAGAGAGAAATATTGGTAGTGTAGCCTCTTGAAACAACGCCACATTCAAAAGATGAGTGAGGCAGAGATGTGCATATTGCGGTGGATGTGTGGACATACCAGAAAAGAGCGTTTGAGGAATGAGATAACCAGACAAAAGATCGGAGTGACACCTATAGAAGATAAGATGCAGGAGTCTCGTTTGCGGTGGTTTGGTCATGTGCGAAGAAGACCGGGTGATGCACCTGTTAGACGACTTGAGAGGTGGGGAGAAGAGGCAGGGAGGAGAGGGAGGAGAGGGAGGGGAAGACCCAAAAAGACTTGGATTAAAGGAATCATAACGGATATGCATCTTCTTGGGTTGGATGAGTGTGTGGCTTTGAAGAGAGTAAAATGGAGGGTGCACATTCGTGTGGACGGTTGATCTCTTTTCTATCTTTCCTCTCTCTGTTTCTTTTACCGTCTATCTTTCCTCATCCTCCTCCTCCTATTCTCATTTTGGCACCGATATTATGGATCGATTCATGTTAGCCGACCCAAAATCTTTTGAGATTAAAGCTTGGGTGTTGTTGTTGTAGCCTCTCATTTTCGCTTAAACTCATTTAATTTAATGCCAGATGAGGTGGACCCTAGTGGACAAACATGCACTATAACGAGCACATAGCAGGCCCATTATAATTTATGTGATTATTACTGCATATGAAATTTGGATGCCATTTTTCACCGCAATGAATGAATGGATCAGTTAATAATGAAAAATGTAATTGCAGAAGTTGAACTTTTGACGAAATGCCTCGAAGTAATGGAAATAGAACTTAGATAACCATCATTTTTAGATATTAGTTTCTTTAATGTATTTTAAATTTATGGTTAGTTCAAAACAATCAGCAACTTAAAATGACTTATTGTAGAACATATTGTTTGATAGATGATTAGAAAGGTCATTGAGGATAGAATAGAGTATAGATGATCAGTGGAAGCTCTCGTGTAACTCCACAGTTAGCCACATTGAGCTGAAAGAGCTCCGAAAAATTACCTATCACCGGCGCGGCGGTAAACCACCTTACAGAGCGATAAAGTAGCTCTTTGAGGTTGGTCAAATTTGAGATCTCTAAAAAATATGATGCTAGTTAGCCCATTCCCAATCGAGATAGACGATCCTTACAGAGCGATATAGTAGCTCTTTGAGGTTGGTCAAATTTGAGATCTCTAAAAAATATGATGCTAGTTAGCCCATTCCCAATCGAGATAGACGATCCTTACAGAGCGATAAAGTAGCTCTTTGAGGTTGGTCAAATTTGAGATCTCTAAAAAATATGATGCTAGTTAGCCCATTCCTAATCGAGACAAATGATCGAGATTAGGGAAGCTTTTGTACCTCTAGAGGAAACCTGTCGCTGAAATTGTTGCCGTCAAGGTGCTGCTACCAAATTCATCTAGGAGATTTCAATTTTCATCTTATTTAATACTCCATAATATGCTTTAAATTTCCATTTTCTCCAAATGAACCTACGTGCTCTTTAATGAGCATATGACATGCTTGTTAAAGTTCTTGTGTTATGACATTTTTATATATCAAATTTGATATACAAAAAGTATATCAAATTTTATAATTTTTTATGATCTTTCATATGTCTCTAATATTGTCTACATAAACTATAAAGTTAAAAAATACTCCATATGAAATATCAACTTTTAGAGGGTGTTAAGTCTAAAATTTTTCTTGAGGAGATCCAATAGTTAAAACTAAAACCTAATGTTTTTTTGAAATCTTTCATTTCTTTTTTTTTCAAAAATAGATCTGAAGTAACAACAAAGATATACTCCAATTTTAACAACAAAAGTTAATTCCACTGAACATTTAAATCATAATTATTTACACACAAGAAAATGTGCACTAATAAAAGTGAGATTTTAATTAATAAAACTTTTCTGAGTGAATTGACGATGTCTAAATTGCAGGAATGATTGAATTGAGTGTGTTAGTGTGCATAAACTCTGATAGGAGAATTTATTTATTGAAAAGGGAGAAGATTATTGACTTGGTACCTAATCTTGTGTCCGGTGAAGTAAAGAGTACATGAACTTGCATATAAGCTCATAGAGTATTGTAACTTGTTTCTAGTGGAATTAACTTGCAATAGAGTTATGAACGTACTTTAACTTGCAATGAAGTGTATAGAGCTCATAGAGTACATAAACTTGCAACAAAGTTATGAAAGTACTTTAACTTGTTTTCAAAGTGAAATTATGGTATATATATCCGTCAAATATAGATGAATAACTTAGGGAAAATGATTTCATGGTTTATTATTTTTTGGAAAAAGGTTCAAATAAGCCGTTGTACTATTTTCAAACCGTCACATAAGTCCATGTGCTAAAAATAGTACTCCCTCCGTCCCAAAATTATTGTCCCGTTTGGTTTTTCACACAGATTAAGAAAATGGCACTGTAGCAACACTGTTTGGCGCTGTAGCGACACTGTTCGGCACTGTAGCGACACTGTTTGGCATTGTAGCAACACTATTTGACACTGTTTTGCACTGCTTGACACTGTTTGGTATAGATTTGTTTATCAAATAAGGAAGGTAAAGAAACGAGACAATTATTTCGGGACGGACCGAAAAGGAAAGCGGGACAATAATTTTGGGACGGAGGGAGTATCATATAAGTATGTCTACTTTACCAAATGGATCAATTTGACCCTTTAATCAGTCGTTGACCTGTAATAGCAGGTTTTTAATACTTAAAAATTCTAAAAATTGTTAAAATTTGAAGAAATATAAAAAAAATTGTGAAAATTTTCAGAATATCAAAGTCAATATTTTTTAATTTTTAAAAATATTTGTATATTCTACATCTATTTAAAAGGTTTTAATTTTTTCACATTTTTTTCAGTGTTATGATTTTTTTTTTTACTTTAATTTTTTTTAAAATTTTATCTATTTTTATATTATTATTAGATTATTTATTCAAATTTATATGAATTTTATTTATCAATATTCCTAATTTAAAAAAAAAATACCTTCTATAGCAGGTCAAAGGGCTTGGTTAATTGTATTTTAAAAATAGGCGTACTTATATAGTTATATAATATATTTTTTAGTACAGAGGCTTAAGTGACGAATTGGAAATAGTAGAAGGGCTTATTTGACCATTTTCTCTTATTTTTTAGTTTAAATTAATAAAATTTGAAAAAAGTAAAAAAAATGCGTTTAGCATTTGTAATATTTCAATTGAAAAAAGTTGAAAAATATGAGATGGTTTGTTAACATCTACTATTTGTTCGTTAAAACTAGTTGAAGTAGGTAATGACCTCTAACATAAATTCGTGAAGTCGTATCCCCTTAACATTTACAATTAAGGGGTGTTTCGATTTGATTCTTAAGCGTGTTTGAGTGATAGTGCAGAAGTGATTCTGGTGCTCAAATTTACTCTTAGAATCAGTTTTTTTAGAAACTGGGGGTGACCGGCTTCTCAAAACTGATTCTGCTTCTGCTTTAAAAAAGAAGCAAAAACAGAATTAGTTCCAAACACCCCCTAAAACACATTTGCTTATTTGACTACTAATTTTATCAAATGTTTCATGATTCTTAATTTTATCCTTTTAAAAAAGATTCTTAGGGCCTGTTTACTAACAGAAATATTTTCTGTTTTTCCAAAAATTTGGAAAACTGGAGATAGAAAAATTAGAAAACGTGTTTACCAAATTGTTCTCTAGAAACAAAAAACCGAAACATGTCTCGCATTTTCCTTCTAAAACAGAAAAGCGAGTTTTAGTCGTTTTCACAATTTGGAAAACGCGGAGCTACAGTGCCAATTTATCGCTCGCCTTCCTCCGCCTATTTCTTTCTTCCTTCACTGCGCCTTACCTCCTCTGCCTACCCTCTTAAACCCATAGATTTAACCACGCCTTACCTTCCTCCCCTATCCTCCTTACATCTACGCCCAACTGCTGCAGTTTGAAGACCGACCATCTAAGAAGGTATTAAACTCGCATGAGAGCTTGGCCGAGCTACAGCTACAAATTTTTCCAAGGAGAGCTTCCCGCACGGCCGCACCACTTCTTCACATGTCAACTACTACCCAAGTTCACCAATCATGGCATCGCTTCTAGGACTTGGATCCCGACATCACGGAATCTCCCGATTCTTCTATCGGCTCCTGTTCTATCAACAAGATCAAGTTAATCTCTCAAATTAAATCAAATTAAATGGACTTCTCACCTTTTCTTGTTCAAAATTCGAATTTGATTGGAATCCTGAAGACCAATTGAGCTTGTTGAAGCCTGTAAATCCCACCCATCCGACCCCTGTAGCATTCTCAGTTGTTAAGATCTTGATTCTTGAAATTGGCACAACTAGCTTAATGTGTTGTTTGTAGTTTAATTATACTCCATCTTTCTTTGCTAGTTGAACTTGAGAGTGATGTGCGAGTGTGTAACAGCTATATTTCATGTGTGCTTCTGTAGAATTTGTAGGCCGTTTTTTTTTCTTTTGAACTCTATAAAGGAGTAAAAGGATATCATTTGTACTTTAAAAGTTCTTCAATCATTGATGTTTCCTATGGTATTAGGTGGACATTGGTTTGTAAATTCCATGCATTATAAGTTGATATTTTATCAACTAGTTCCTCAACCAGCATTAGCTAACCTTGATTAATAGAGGTCATTTCGTTTCTATCCATGTTCTTCTATGAAAATATTACTTTGAAGTAACCAAAATTCATTATTTATATGATCTTTATGATATTGTTTAGATCCTGAATGATAGTTTTCATATTCCAGAATGTTTATTGGATTCTAATGGTCTTTTTTTCAAATTATATTTGTATCATTGTATCTGTCAGTGGGTTAGATTAACATATATAACATTATGGAGGCACTATATTCAAGTGATAGTTTTCTATGTATTCAAAGACTTTGTAATGGTGTTTTCTATTATATAATGTATAATAGAGTTTTCTATGTAGTCAGTGTTTTCTATTATATAACGTATAAACATTATCAGTGGGTTCTATCAGTGTTTTCTATGTATTCAAGTTTTTTGTTTTGGGTGTTCAAAGTTAGCTTATACGATGGTAATTTATAAAGAACAAGCTGGGTTCTGTATTTTGCTAAAGTGTAATTTGATTATACATTGCTTTCAATATTTGGAGTGTTCAACTGAACATTTTTGGAAATGCATGTGAAGTGGAAAATTGAAAAACTCTGGTAAACATGTTTTCTGATTTGGAAAACAAAAAACTGGAAAACAAAAACAGAAAACTGGAGACTTGAAAACAGAAAATGAAAACAGAAAAATATCTCTGTTAGTAAACAGGCCCTAAATTTTACAGTACTTTAGTATATGTTCAATTGAAATATTACAAATGTTAAATACATTTTAAAAAATATGCAATGTATTTTATAAAACATCTCATACTTTCTTTTTCATTTTAAACTACTTTAAACTAGTTAACAAACCATTATGGATGCTTTTATCTGGATTGAAATTTTCTGGTCTGGTTTAGTCTGATATGGTATGGTCTGATATGATCTGGTTTGAATTGGTCCAGTATGATAAACGTTTAATCTGATCTGGCCTGAGACTGAAATAAGTCCAAAAAACATCCTATGTCATTTTTCATAAGATGTCTATCTATATTTGACGAATTAATCATAATTCTATTGTGAAAACAATTTGAATTACTTTAAGAGTCCCGTCGAAGTGGCTTCAACAAAAGTTGAATACTGAATGATTTGCACGAGAATTATAGAAATTGTGTAATAGCAGAGTCGTGTAGAAGATCGAAAAATGTGTAAGAATATATAAGAAATATTGTGGAACACAAATTATTTGACAACAACTGAAAAATGAGATTATTTTAATACAATTAAGGAAAAAAATGCTAATTGTTCATATACAAACAATTGATTTTAATTTTTATAAAGGGAAGTCTTTGTGACCGAAAAATGAATTGCATGTGCATCTCTATACAACAATTACACTTCAGCTTGTAGCATTTTTGAGGGAGGATCTGGAGCACAAAAAGTGAAAAATCTACAGAATACTCATTGAAGAGGGCTGCCGTTTGCACCTGTCAGTCTATCCCCTTTCAACTGAACCGATTCATTCAAAGAAGCAAGCACGAAGAACAGCAACACTGCACAAGTACAAATGCTGATTCTTTCCATTTCAAATTCACCACGCTCCTCTCCATGCAACATGCTCTCTTTGAGGTATTCCGACGGACCTCACCCTCTTAACCTATCGACAGTTTCTCAACCCCCTTTGCGACAAAATATCAGCTCTCTGAACTATAAGTACTACCCCCTCAGGTAAATGTGATGACTTTACCTTTTCAATTTATAGCAGTGCCTGCTTATGACCTTCATCTCAGCTACACAGTTCAAAAGGGTTCTGATCTTCACGGAAGCAATCATTGATTTATTGGTTATTCTATTGCTGCTTGAATTGTTGTTGCAGAGTTTCGATTGATCTAAAGGGAGGGATGAAGAAGAGATTGAGAAGTGGCGTGGTCTGTTACTACTCTGCTGCTCTGACTCCTTCCAATCTTCAATGGGTCTGCACTGTCTCCTCTGTGTAAGTAAATAGTATTTTTTTTTCCTCTCATGTATTCTCCATTTTATTTTTTAATGCATATCAATCATAGTGATGGCCTCATTGCCTGATGGGGTAGATACCTCTTTGGCACGGGCAACCTGGATCCAGGTAGCCAGATAAGGTAGGTGGCCTAGTGGCCTGTACCCAGAACCAGAGAATAGAATATCTGCTTGAAATCAACTGGCTTTGGAGTCTGGACGGCCATCTTTTCCCGTTAGAGTGGCCAAAGTGCTCGCTGACAGTTCCAGGCCTATGAGACAATGCAGCTCAGGCAGGAAGCCATTCAAATTTTGTTCTATAAAATACCCCCATGATTCCATGAAGAAAACGATACACTCTTGTCTTAGAGCCGTCAACTTCTTGCACTGTTTGTTTAGATCTTGTACTTAAGCTCTGCACTATAGTCCTCTTAACACTATTCAGTCAGGCAGTGGTGGCCCTAGGGCGGTGCCCTAGACCCAAAAAAATGAAAAAAGTTAGGCCAAGATTTTGTTTTTATAATAAGTGCGTGGAGGTTGATTTTTCAGCGACAAACTAATAATCTTCCAGGTGCTTCCGGGTGGATTTTTTGATGAAAAGTTATGAGCATGTTTTTTATGAAGTTTAAATTATGTACACAAAATTCCAGTTTAAAATTCAATCTAGAAGTCAGTTAAAATTGATTATTGGAAAACACTGCGTTTTTTATGCATACTTTGGCACAATGTTTTTAAATAATTTATTTAAGTGACTTATCGGTTGAATTTTAATCTGATATTATTTGGACATAATCTAAACTTGATGAAAAGCATGCTCTCAAAAGTTCATAAACAAATCCACTTGGAAACACTTTTCTGATATGATTGTTTGATCAGAAATCTAAAACATCTTTTCACCCATAGGCTTCATCTATAAAAATTAGGCTCATAAAAACGTCTTTTATGAAATCTAAAACGTCTTTTCACCCCTAGGCTTCATCTATTCCCGCATTGGGTTCAAAGGCTTGAGACTTGGCCCTACCGCCTTGTCACGTCTCACGCCTTGTAGAGCACTGCCACCAAAATACTATAATATTATTGATTTAGACAGAAGAGCGTTTTACAATTTTTTATAAATGTCTTGAATTATTTTTACGCATTCTGTCCCAAATTGTGTTGCGAAATTGACTTTTTTTGTTCAAACAGATTCATTTATTCACTTAATTAGGATATTCATTCTTAATTAAATTTTAATTTGGATTTTACAACTTTATAGAGATATTAATGGAGTTTCTAAATATGTAAATTTTAATTATTAAAATTGAATTAATTATCAATAGAGAGAATTTAACTTTAACATTGGTTGACAAAAAAATGTTGACTTTGCAAAACAATTTGGGACGGAGGTAGTATTATTATTATGCATGTTAGTTTAGATAGAAAAGGGTATTACAATGTTCTTTAAGATTAGGGCCATTTTAATTCTCCGCTCCTAGACCTTCAAACATGCAGGAACGACCCTGGCCTCAAGATTTCCCATTAGGACCCTTCTGTATATTATTTGGTGTTTGTTGGGCCTTCCCACTTTGGCTCAACCCATTCAGCTAGGATTAGACCATCTGGACTGGTAGACTATCTCTCGTTAATTTACATCGCATTGAAACAGCCAGTTTTTTATATTATCATATTCCATTAGATATGATATGCGCTATTTTCACTCATGGACTAACATAGTTTTATACTTTTAGTTTTGCCATGGTTCACGGATGTAGATCTCCTATGATATACATAGTACATTTTCTCATGTTTAAATGATCACTATAGAGCGTTTTATTGGTTTAGCTAAGTGAAATATAAACTATATGGTGTTTTAAATCGATCTGTTATGGTTTGATCACGCAATAAGCTTTTTGCTCCCAAGTCTCGAGTAACACCTTACAAAGTTACAGACCATCTATAATGTCATCCTACTTCTGATAGTCTGAGGTTATGTTTTGACTGGTTCAGCCTTCTAATGACAAGGCAACATCAGTTGCAACTCAAGGGTCCCTTTGGAACTTAGAAACGATAGGGAAAGAAAATAAGGAAAGTTTAGGGGAAATTTGGAAATAAAGAAAATGTGAGAAAAATAAACATGTATTCAAACTCAATATATTTATTGTTGATATTAATATATTTATGTTATGATAAGACTAATAAACATTAACATATGTAATACATTTAATAACATTATTTATATTTCAATATCCTCAGTAAATATCTCGAATCATGTTAACTAACCCTAAACTCTTATGGGAATAATGCTTAGATGTTTTCATCCAACCATACCCAAAGAGTATGCTCGAATTCGGACCAGCTTCATATTTCAGATCAGTTCTCAACATCTCATCCTATCGAGTAGTTATCACCATACTCAATTTGGGTTCTTATCAATTACTTGAGATTGTGAAAATGTGAAATAGTGTCATATGTTATACATTTATGTCTCTATATTTTTAGTGTTCAATTACCATGTTTCACACCTTCTGCTCAAAGTGCGCAGTTGCAATATTATAGATAACACCATCTCTTTATTTGATTTTTTTTTTCATATTCGTAATTTCTTGTAGTAGCCTTGTATTCAGCCTTACTCCGCCTTCGCACCATGCAATCACATTTGACTACTCATGATAAGATGGATAAATGGTCAATATGAGCAAAATGGTTTTTGTGAATAAAAGATCAATTTAAGGTGGACTAGTGGGTATAGAGATTAATGCATGCGATATTTCTTTCTTTTGTCTCAAAAGAATGAAGATGCGAGGATGAGAGGGAGAGGATGACCCAAACATACGTGGATTAGAGTGGCCGGGAAGGATATGGTACTCATTGGGTCAGACGAGAGTATAACTTTTGAGAGAGCAAATTGGAGTGATAGTTTACGTGTGGAGGATTGATCTATATATGTTTGTCTCCCTTTTCTTTATTTATCTTTTTGAACTCCGTTTTCGTATGTTGATTCATGTTAGCCGACCCCAAACTCTTTTGAGACTAAGGCTTGGATGTGGTTATTGTTGTTTTTGTGTTATAAAGATGGAGACAAATTGACCCCAATGGATACTCAATTACCCTATAGCCCCTCCCCCCAGAGTCTTGCATGCTTCCTATGAAATTACGGCTTGCTTCTACGTCAATGAGGTTTAGTATTGGAATTAAGGTTTGCATGTTTTATTCTCACTTACTGTTCAATTCTCTTCTTTAGGGTTTTGATGCTTGCCAAGGGAACTTCTATTCATAAATCTTTTCTTGTCCCTTTATTTGCTTTACAAGCCCCATCAGCTCTTGTCTCATGGATCAAGTAAGCCTCCCTGCCCTTTATTTTTGTGGTTTTTCATCATGGTGGTCGGTGGCTGCATAAAATGCCACTCCCAATGTTACATTCTAAGCTTTGATAAACTAATTGGACATCGGTTTGTAGGGGTGAGTACGGCCTTTGGACAGCGTTCTTGGCACTTCTGGTTCGCATTTTCTTCTTCTTTCCTGGTCAGTTTAATGGAAGCATCTATACTCTTTAGCATATATTCATCATTTTTATGTGTTATATTGGTCACACTGGTAGTAGTATAACTATCCTTGCAACATTTTTTTGTCTTTGTTGACCATAAGACGTCATGAAATGGTTTCACTTGGTTCATCAATATTAGAATTTTCAGTATGTTGTCCATGTTGGACAGAAGACATGAAGAAATCAGCAGGAAGGACCCCATCCATATTGAAGCTATTACTGAATCTGTTGATTTATGCTTTCATTTCTTTGATAAGTAAAGTATTGTCTTGTTCCTCTTTTCAGCATGCAACAGGGGCGGATCCACTTTGATATAGTGGGAGCACAAGCCCCCAATGAATAGACAATATAACATGAATAAATTTTATATTTTTGTTTTGAATAAGGTGCTCTAAAAAACTATTATGTGCCCCCAATAAAAGTTTAGGTGTCCCCATTTAACTTTTCCAAGCTAGGCAGAGAAATTGCTTTCGTCTGCCAATAGGTTAAAAATCATTTGGTAATTTAAGTTCTTAATTACTCCGAAATAATTTTAGAAGTTTTTTTGGCTACTTTGCTTAGATTTATTTAAAACGTGTTCCCCATATATTCTTCCTTTGTTAGTTTAATCAAATTCTTTTCAAGAAAATAATCGAAATATATTTGAAAGGCTGTGTTAATGGAGAAGGTTCAAATGGGTATGTATCCAACACCTTACCACTACTGCAATATGTAATGGAATTGTCACAACTATGATGGATCATTTTACAAAAGTTAAGACTAATAAATAGATGTCGTAAAATTCATGATACCCTATGTAGCACCGATACCGGTACGCGGAAACGCGGAAACGGGTACGAGGATACGTCAAAACAAAAAAAAGTAGGATACGGATACGGGGTCATATTTATAAATATTAAAAGTTATGGGGGTGTATTTACAAATATTAAAAGTTATAGGGGTGTATTTATAAATATTAAAAAGAGATTTTTTTTGAAAATATATACATATAATATCTAATGACATCTACCCATTCATTGCATTGAAGCATTTTCCTTTTTCATGATACTTAGTAATAAATTCATAATATTTCTCATATAGACTAGTGCATCTCGAAATATAAATGTAGTCAATAAGTCATTAATTTAAAATGAGAAATAAGTCAAACAATTACAATCTTGAAATTAAAAGTGCAAGTACCCAATGTTCTAGAATAATGAAGATAGAAAACAATATTTTAAAAGTTCTAACTTCGAATACATATTTTCACCGGAAGTATTAATTTCCAGGGATAATATTATCTTCCAAAAAAACAGCCTCCAATTCTGGTTCATCTATGGAGAGGTTGGCAAACTCAAGTACTCCTATATCCTCCATGCTCCCAAAATCATCTCCACCAACTTCCCACATTTTACTTTTGTCATTCATATACTGCTTAGAAGCTCGTGATAAAAGACGAAGATTGTTATGAACAAATATCAAATCCTCCGCTCACTTTGGAAGCAGTTTGTTTCTTCTAAATGAATTAATAAAAGAATAAGAACTCCAATTCCTTTATGAGCATGATGGTGAAGTAGGCAAAGTATGCCCGTAAAATGTAAATATAGCCATATAGGCCCATTATTTGATTACCAAGTAAAATGTAGTTTTAGTTTTTCATCTTTTAGAATTTTATTAAGTAAATTTTGGGTTTATTTTTTTTTAAAAGTTGATACGGGTATCCGTCGGGATACGAGTAACGGAAACTTTCAAAAAATTACAAAAAAAAAAATGGAAACTTTGAAAAACTGCTGATACGGCCCGGGAACGTACGGTACGGGTATCCTAGAGTATCGGATACGGGAACGTATCCGATACGCCGATACGCTACCCTAGGGAAGTATTTGTGCTTCATAGATGATACCTATTTTGATAATATTTTAGTATGGTATCTTCTAAATAGTGGTGCCCCCATTAACAAAGTTTTCTGGATCCCATGAGCAAGCTGAAACTCAAGAGTTGGACCTACCCTTTAAAAAATATTTCCCCTCCCCCCAATATTCTGAACTTGAGATTTTGTTGTCATGATAATTAGAATTAGGTGAATGTCTCGAAGAAACATGAGTTTGCAACCCAATACCATCCATTTCAGGTGATCTGGAACTTCCATTAATTGCACAACTGATGGTGATCTTGTCCCCTTATCAAGTTTCAAACTTAAGGTTATGTCTTTTTTTTGTTCACTTATTTTGCTGTTATGTAGCTTTCAGATTTGTTTCTTGATGCAAAATTTCTCTTTATTGTACTTTGGCAGGGGGACAAAGGAGGGTGTAATTCTTTCCCTGGTCATATCAGCTTATCTTGCTTTCCAGCATTTCTCACGTGCAGGAAGCTTAAGAAAAGCGTTTGATCAAGGTTCAATCATTGCCACCGTAGCCATATTATGCATTGTCGTTGTACCTTGCTTGCTCTTGATCTGACTGAATGTAGAAGCGTCATGAAAATGGCTTCATCTGTAATTAATGGTTTAATATCTATACATTTTTCTTTTGTGAAATCATAAGCGTGAAAATGACTTTAACAGTTTATGCTTATATATTTATCATGCAAACTTTATGGTTGAACTGTCAGTTTATTTTTTTGCGGCTCTGTAAATGTTTGTATATCTGGCCAGATATTGAGGATTATGTGTATTTCTTCCTCTGTTTTTAACAATATAACTGATGTTTGAAATAACATCTCAAGGGTCAAAGAGAGTCTTGCTTTATTCAGACTCACATGGTAATATGCAGTAAAAATATTCTCAATTTTAAGAATTACTATCACAAAAAGGAAAAATGACGCTTTTAATCCCCGACCTATACCACTGATACACTTTTAGCTTTGAGTCTTGCTATAATTGACCTCTTCATTTTCAGGTCATCACTTATCCCAAAGTGGCTCTTTTGGTCCCTCATCCTCGGAACCATAATGGGCGAAGGAGAATTAAAAGCCACATGGGAACCAAAAAATACAGAGGTTTATTATTCAGCGAGGACTAACGTTGTACAACTTAAGTAGGGGTGGACCCGGGCCGGGCTTTTATTTGAGAATGGGTGAACCGGAACCGGCCCGGGTGGCCGGTGGGTCCGAATCGGGTCGGGCCTCGGGCCACTTCCTTTTTTTTAAATTTTCTAATTAATCCCCGACCCCCCCCCCCCCTCACCCCCCCCCAAACCACCCCAAATGGCCCAAAACACCCAGCCCAACCCAGAAAAATAAAAAATTGAAAAAAAAGGCCCGGAACCGAGCCGGGCCGGTTCGTCTATTGGGTGACCCGAGCCCGCACCGTAAAACCACCGGGTCGGGCCTACCCGGACCGGTCCCTGGCCGGGCCACCGGTTCGGGCCGGTTCCGAACAGTGCCGGTTCGGGCCGGTTCTGGGTCGGGCCACCCGGCCCGAGTCCATGCCTAAACTTAAGTCATAGACTAAAGATGTGACATTCTCCCTTAGATTCAAGGAAGGTTCAGCAAATCTTTTGAAGACATTTTTAATAAATTCCCAGGAATAGGGTTGTTTATGGCGTTATAGATTATTATATGTCTTAGGAGGCAGAAAATGCACGTCTTTAACTACCTAAATTAAGCTGAAATTTTCAGTCTATAATAATGAAGTATGGATTTAAGTGGGAACTTATAGCTATAAAATGCTGACTACATACATACATACATCAAGATGACTTTCTTCACTTATCTCTTGGCTTCCTACCGGAGCTAAAAGTCATACAGAGGTGAAAGATATAGAAACTGCCCCTTGGTCGTAAGCTTTCGAGCATCATGATGGTTCTGTCTGTGCCTCTGAAGAGTTTGTAATGTTATGTGTGGAGGCAATAAAAAAAGAAACCAGACTCTTGTTGCAACTTCAGTGCCCTCTCTTCATTTATTCTGACTTTCGATTTACATATGATGCAACATGAGGGTAGAAAGCATGAGAAGTAGCACTAGGTTTGGTGAGAAGGTGTATGCTGAGTTAGGTGAATCTGTCGGCGCCCCATAATCTAATGGTTCTGGGGTATCTACTCCTGTTTGACCTGGCGGTGGTAGGGTGATAGCTGGTGTTGGTGTAGGCGGGCTGCGGCATTGCAAAATTTCAAATCAATGGCAAACCACAAAATACAAGTCCCGGTTATTTTTTTGCAAATGTATCGAGGAAACAAATGGTACTCCATATTTGGTTAGTTGTCCTGTTTTTATTTTTATTTTTTATGTAATAACAATAAAACATTGCGCACATAGTTGCAGTAAATGTCATAAAAATAGAAAACAAAAAGGGTAAAGTAGGAAAATAAGATCCATTAGTGGAGTTGGGAAAAAAAGAAACATAACATAATATTTGTAGCAATTCTTTCCAATGGGGAAGGAATAAGTGGTGTGTGAATCTACTTCTTAAAACTGCTTCTACTCTTTCAGGGAGTAGAAACAGATATCGGAGTGTTTGAGTGAAACTTCTTAAGTACTTCTGGTGCTCCAAATTACTAAAGCAGTTTTTTAGAAGTTGGGGGAGACACTTTTGAAAAAATCAATTCTAAACACCCCTAAATGGTTTGATAAAGTTGGATTTGGTAAGCAAAGAAACATGAGGATGTTAAGTTGAATGTGATTAAATTTAGCGATGTTTTTACCTTAACGGAATGGGGGTTGGAGTCAGTGTGGGGGTTGTAGGCGGCAGCATGGAGGTGGGAGGTGACTGTGTAAGAGGAGGTGTGGGTGAAGCAGTTGATGATGAATAGCTGCAGGTGCCGGTACCTGTAAGATCAAACCGAGGGATATATTGAAGGAAAAACATACTGTATATAGATAGGAAAATGAAAAAGAAGAGCTAGCTGCTAGCTAGCTAGACTATACACGTACTTGGATCTGTTTTTGTCAAGCTGGCCGTTCCTCCGAAGTCACAACTGGTAGGAACTGGGTTTTTTTGGTAGTAGTTATTGAATGCATAAGAGGCGTGAGCTAGAAGTGTGTTTGGCAGGTAACAACTTCCGCTTGTCTGAATAGCTGAACAGTCTGCCCCCCCGATGCCGCAAGCGTAGTCCAGAGCCACCTGTAAAGCAGTAGTTGGAACACCTGGTATGGCAACACACCATTGTCCGCTCGATGCTGCTGATGGAGTTGGGTTCGGGTTCGGGTTTGGAAGTGTGGGAGTAAGAGTGGGCGCAGGGGGGGTTGGAAGAGTGGGATCTGGGGCGGTTGGGGTCAGAGTGGGTGTAGCAGGGTTTGGAAGTGTGGGGGGAATAAGAGTGGAAGGAGGAATGGGAGTTATGGTAGAACCCGGGGGAGCGGGAGGAGGAAGAGTGGGAGTTGTGGAAGGAGTAGTGGGAACTGGATTGATGACGGGAACATCAGCATCAGCTTTCACCTCATCGTACATCGTCATAGTATGTGAAAACAACTCTTGAGGAGAATCAATGAGTTGTTGTTTTTTGCTTTTCCTGATTGCTTTTGAGCCATGATGTCTCTCTGCAATGCTTGTTCCTGAAGCAAGGAAGAAACAAACAGCTACATCAGATCTTCATATATATGGATGGAATGGATCGATTCTCTCCTTACATGCACCTATCATATATGCATCATCTCTTTCAACACTTCAAGTAAAGGATTTCTTTTGTACCATACATACATACATACATATAATATATATAATATACATCTCGCAACCACGTAATTAAGATCCCATCTCCCATCACTCCATCCACTTCTTTACCATACATATATATGGGTTGGTTTTTACATGTATAGTAGGGTGTAACGTGTGAAATTTGTTCGCAACCACTTTTACATGTAATGCACTTTTTGACGTTTCACCAAAATTTATATATTTACAAAAATGTCACCTTGTTTCAGTCAAACACTCTAATAATTTAGTAAATAAATGCTTTTTTGACAAAACGTCAAAAAAGTGTATTACACTATACATAAAGTGCAACGAATACAGGTAAAAGTGAGTGCAGAAGATTTCACAAGTTAAACATTTTTATTTGATCCTAACACACACACACACACACATATAGGTAGGCCCAAGATTGTAAATTTTTAGCCTATTTCATTTGAGATACTTCCGCGACCATTTTTTGGTGAAATTTTGTGAGAATGTACTCCGTGAAACGTAGATTATGTGTACCAAATTTCAGCTTTAAACTCAATTGGGAAGTCAGTAAAAAACTGCAATTTTATATGTATAAAGTTACATAGTTTTCAAGAATTTATTTAACTGACTTCCCGATTGAATTTTAAACTGAAATTTGGTGGGTATAATCTACGCTTCATGGAGAATATGCTCACAAAATTTTATCAAAAAAATCGACACGGAAACACCTCAAATAGTTACGCTACATGATTATTGTCATCTCTCTATATATACGTTGTATATAATACTTATAAACAAAAACTCATTAGAAATCATTAAACACGGTATTTAATTGGAAATCATTAAAATGGTTGTTTAATAATCTCATTTCGGAGTATTTGTTGTATACACAGGCCCACACACATATTCTTCGCTGGGGGTGAACATATCAATTTCGGTTCAGTTCTTATTGTATTCTGGGTTCGGTTTGGAACAGTTTGAAACACTGATCACCTAACAAAAATTATATTATCTTTCGGTTTGGTTCGGTTCAATTTGAGTTTGTTATTTTTTAATAAAATGTGAAAGGTTTGTTGAATTTCTTTAGTTCGGTTCGATTTCATTCGATTTTTTTCGGTTTCGGTTCGATTCGATTTAATACGGTTGGGAAGAAATACTATCAAACTCAAACCAAATTGTACATGTTTCGGTTGAATCATATCCAATTCAAAACTCATCATTCAAGTTTCAGACAGGTGGGGAGCATGCATTGTTTTTTGTTTTTGAAATGAGATGTGGGGTCGAAAATAATGGGGTGTAAAATCAAATTCCTCTATATAATAATTGTGAAAGCTGGAATATATATAGAGTTGAACATGCATATATACGTTTATGTCTAATAGTTGAGGGTTTATATAAGTTCTCTAATGTATAATATTTGGTATATTGTGCCAATCTTTCCATTCGTGTGCTTAATTATCCTAAAAAAGTTGAGGCACATACACTCCATGTGTTTTTTGACATAATACATACTCCGTATAATTTTTTAAGGGTATACTCCGTATTTTTTAGGGAAAACTATCAAATAAGCCCCGTATTATACCGAAAAAGTCGATTAGGCCCTCGTACTTTACAAACACTCAATTAAGTCCTCGAACTATTAAAAAACGTTCAATTAAACCCTTTCGGTCGGTAAGTAACCGGTTTCCCGGTTAAACGGTGGGAAACGGGTCATTTAACCGGGAAACCGGTTACTTACCGACAGAAAGGGCTTAATTGAACATTTTTTAATAGTTCGAGGACTTAATTGAGTGTTTGTAAAGTATGAGGGCCTAATCGACTTTTTCGGCATAGTACGGGGGCTTATTTGATAGTTTTCCCTATTTTTTATTATCCTTATCTATAAATGGTGTTGATCTTTTTCCTGAGAAACGAAAATTAAGATAAAAATGCATCATTTTCTAAGTTCAATGAGAATTAATATGGACAATTAAATATTTGAATTCAAGATAAATGGTTTAAGAACGTCGACATTGCCGAATAAACTATTCCGTACAATTTTATGCTACTACGGAAAGTACACTACTTGTTGAAGCATAAATGGGCATATCAGGAGCTAACAAAAGTGAATGGTTTACAACAAAAATCATTTTCAGTGCAAACGCCATACTTGGTATACATCACTACATAATACGCACAAGAATATGACTCTTGTGCTTTAGTACAGGGGTAAGACAGCGTACAACCAACCCCTCTTACCCCACCGAAGGTGTGGGACTATGGGAGCCTTTGCGGCACTGGGGTAATGATGATGACATACACACAAGAATATAATATTTCCTTCGTTCCTGAATAAACATCTCACTTTCCTTTTCGGACCGTTTCTAAAAAACTTCTCTTCCCTTATTCGATAAACAAAAAGTGTCAGACACTGTCAAAACAGTGTCAAATAGTGCATTTTTTTTTAAATTGTGTGTAAAACAAAGTGACAATTTTAGGGACAGAGAGAGTATACACACACAGGAGGGCAGATGTGTCGGGGATCATTATTATACATACGGGATGAGTTTAGATGATCTAATGTATTGTGATCAAGAAACTAATTAATACTCCGTATAAATTTACCTGAGAGAAGGAACAAACAGAAGAGATGCAACATGGCAATGCAAAGAACTCTTGAACTCATCCTTCAATCCTAGCTGCAATTTTATAATGGGCTTTTCTTCTTAATTATCTCTAGTTTATTGATAGATGAATATATATATGAGTAATATATGTCTCCAAGAGAGCAAAAGAAGAAAAGCAATAGATATGTATTTCTGTGAGGGGAAGAATTGAAGCCATTTCGTAGAAGTTTGTATATATACCCTACATATATGCACATACATTGCATGTGTATGTACATTGCAAAGAATCAAAGCTTTCTTTAATTTTAGTAGAGGTTAGTGTTATGGAATATAAGAAAACTTAAGAGATGAGGCATGGGATAGTTAGGAATTTCAAGAAACGAAAGGTGCTTAAATTGGGAAAAATAGAAAATGATACAAAGTATATATATTTTGGCTCAAAACAAATGGTAGTCATATGTATTTTGGGAAACTGACTGTCTTTTTATGATATTCTAGAATTTCCCCAAAAGATGGCTCCTATATTGCTATTAGTGTTTTTAATTCCAAAAATATGACTTTTTTTAGTTTTTTCAAAAAAGTTATTCATCCCATCAACTAACCCCCTATATATTTAATATAACATTTATTATTTTAATATATGAAATCTTAATAATAAGAAGTAATTAATGTTACATTGCATTCCCTACTCACCCATTCAGCGTTACCCTACTTACCCATCTTAATAATAAAAAGCAAGGCTTAACACGTTTTAGTCCATGTGAATATGATACACTTTGTTTTTTGTCTCTGCAAAAAAAATTTATCCCTACAATATGCATTATTTTGTTTTTAGTCCATCTCTAATTCCGGAACCACTCTACTTTTTTTATCATAAAAAACAGGCTTCTACTAGAAATATTTAAATTTGTCCTTTTATAATTTTTTAAGGCAAACATGAGAGCTAAAACAATGTAAAACTAAGTATTCACATTTTAAAAAATATATATTAAAAAAGTTATTCCTAAAATACTACTATTAAAAAAGTAATGAACAAAAATGTGACTAAGTAACTTTTAGTGACTATAATTGTGTCAAAATTTACATCATAGTAACTACATCATAGTAACTTTGAATACAGTTATAGTTACTAAAAGTTACTAAGTCACACTTTTGTCCACCACTCTTTCAAGAGTAATATTACTGAAATTTTCTTGTATTAAAAACCTTCCAAAAATTACAATTAAAAACTTTCGAATTACATGACAAAGAATTAGAGGAAATCTATTATTTGGGGTTATTTTGAGATCAATCGGAGGTTGTTATCATCAATGGTGGTCTAGAAAACCAACATAAATTGTAGGGACGAAAAACAAAATCAGAAATATAAAACAAAATGTACTATATTTGCGGGGCTAAAAACACATTAAAACCTAAAAAGTAATAATTGATGTTCAGTTTTTTTTTTGCCAAGAATATCTGAAAGAGAATTGCACTGAATAAGTATTTCTTACTCCGTATTTGATTGTAAGTAGAAGACAGAGTGAAGTTCCCATGCTTTTTGGGATCCAAACTATATTATGTTGATAATTATAGCCTTATAGGTAAGAGATCTTCCCCAATCTCATCAGTAGAACATAATGTCTCCATACCGGAGAATCAATGATTTTAGGATGCATATCTGATATCTCCATCTCTGTTATATCTTAGGTTCTTAAATTTAGACCGGAAGGAGGGATTTTCTTTCCAAGCCCACCAGATTTTTAACTGAAAAGCTCTTTGAATATCCAGTAGAGATCTGATTCCTAAACCTCGAATCATGCGGCCTACATATATCTTACTTCATTCAGTCCAGTGGTACTTAGGTTTGCCATCACAATCTCCCCAGAAAAAAATTGGACATCTTATTATTCAGAATGCAAATGACTTTCACGGGAGCTTAAAAGTGGCCAGATAATGAAAGGTATAGTTAGGGCCTTAGGGGTGGGCAAAGAACCGCGAGTCAGGCTGGTAATACAGATTCGGGGCGGGTTAGGGCCGGGTTCTGGTTTTGAAAAACTCAAACGGTTCGGGGCGAGTGTTTAAAAACTTAGAAACTGAACGGATCTTGAAATTTGAAAAAAAAAACGGGTACCCAAACCGAACCGTTTTATAATATTATCTTAATGAACTCTATTTAATATAATATAATAACGACACATGAAAGCTCTTCATGTTTATGTATCTGGACAAAGACTCTCAATTAAACAAACTTAATATTCTATTAGAAAGAGTTTCAAAGTCCATATAAACTCCTAAATTATTCCCCCAATTCTCTATTCCAAATGCATCAAGTTTTTTTTCTTAAATTTTTTGTGTGTACAAAGACTCTTAATCAATGAAGTGTGACATGTCTATTTAATTATCTTAATTTTACTTATATCTTGAGATTTAATAAGCTTTTAAATTGTTTTCATAGACAAAAATGTATAGTATAGTGCTATCTTTATGGATGATGATGTCTAAATTTTTACATTTTAAAATTTGGTGTTATTTTCCAAAAAAAAAAATTGGTGTTATTTAATTTATTTGGTTGTGGGTTTTGTAATTTATAGATTTGTGGTTAGATGTTTTGTTGACTAATTTAAAATGTTGTTTTATGTTTTAATTTGAATTTTTACTATATTGTGGTGAAAATGATATTTAACTAGTTTGAGAGTGTTATACTTTTATAGCTTACTAGATACTTCGTACTTTGTTGGCATAGCGGTATTTTTTTTTACAAAAAAGAACAAAGAACTTGGACTGAGCCGGCCCATTTCAAACGGTGCAGGTTAGGTCCGATTCTTATTTTGAAATTTAGTATACTCAAACCAAACCTACCCGTTAATAGTCATGGACCCGGTTCGGGCCGCCCGGCCCGGGACCGGCCCGGCCCGCCACTGTGCGGGCCCGGAACCGGCCCGGTTCTCGGGTCCGGGTCGGGCCTAGGCCCGGTGGGGGGGACGGGTCCGGGCTCGGGCCTTGTATTTGGCGAACCAGCCCGGCCGGGTCGGGCCCGGGCCCGGGCTGAATTGATTTTTTTTTATTTTTTTTTTTCATTTTTTGGGGTTAGCCGGGTTGGGCTTGATGGTTAGGAGCGGTTTGGGGGTTTGGGGGGGGGGGGTGAGTGGGGGAGTTAGGAAAGCATTAAAAAAAAATTATGACCGAACCGGAGGCCCGGGCCGGTCCGGTCCCGGGCCTTCCTTCCCAAAAAAAAGAGCCCGGCCGGGCCCGGCCCGGGTCCATGACTACCCGTTAAGTGGAACCGGCACTTCTTGAAAAGTTATCAATAACCCAAATCGACCCGGACCGCGCCCACCCCATATTTCCTAACAAGGTTTTAACACCCTAAAACCCATATTAATACTAATAATCTCTAAAAGTTTATTTTCCGGCAAATCAGTCACTTTGGCTTCTAAGTCCGTTCTTGAACTTAGAACCACCTTCCAACCCCTCGTTGTTACATTTCTATGCATGTAGAAAACTTCTAGGGGTTCTCCGTATTATACATAAGGTCCTTACATCTTTTTCTCAAGCTTTCTTCCTAATATTTCTCACTTAGCTTCCTCCTTGAACTTCTTCCTTGCTTGAGCTCCAATTGGCTATGGAAGAATGGTGTTGCAGAGCTCTCTCTCTCTTTCTCTTGGGGTGGTTTAGTTGAAGTGATAGGGGTAGATAGTAGGAATGATCCTAACTTTGTCTCATTGCAAATAAATGTGGGAGTTAGGTCTACATTTATTTGATCCCATTCCTTTCACCTCAGCCCCCTTCCAAACATGTTGTACTAGAGATGTGTAACACAAATTTTCCAAAAGTATTTATGAAAGTGCAACTGAGCATGGTTCACAAGGCACCTTACCTACACCAACGCAAAAAAAGTGTCCCAAGTACTTTCACAAGCGCTCATAGGAGCATAAGAGCATTGGCTTTGCTTGTGCCGTAGACCTTCCTATGTCTTTGCGTTAGTACGGATCTCCAAAAGCATTGCTATAAGTGAGGGCTTTTCAGCAACCTCTCGAGGCACACAATTAACGTCACAAAATAACCAACTACACTTTATAATCCACCTTTATTGATATCGCCAAGTTCAATAGTATTTAATATTGCAACTACTGTTTTTCATAAAGTATTACACAAAATTAACTATTTGAGAAGAAAATTACACAAACAAAAATGATTTTTAAAACGTTGTTCATATCATAAAATATTTAATCCAACCAGTATAACAATAAAAATGAGGTACTTTTAAACGAGGGTTGATCAAGAAATCACACTAACCAGACAAGAGACGAGGCAATTAAAAAACGCAACAAACCTATATGCACCCAATAACCAGGCAATAGGAGTCATGTGGTTTATTCTATGCTATCCATGCGGGAAGTGTCACGTGGATTACCCACTGTTGTTACACTCTCACACACATGGGGTGTGTTAGTGTGAAAGGGAGTGTGTGTTCCAAGAGTAACTAACATTCTAACCCAATGGGGGCATTACCCAAATGGGTAGCAATGCAGGCATGCAGCAAAGACAGTCTGCTTTGGAAGGGCCAGAAGGGCTTTACAGGTAAAAATGATGTGTTGGTGACATTTTTAGAGCATTAAATAATAAGAGTATAAAACATTTAAAAGTGCTTTCAAAAGAAACAATGGAAAATAAGCTTCTTCTGAAGTGCTTTCGAGCTAAATAACACTTTAAGAAACTCCCATCATAAGCAACGTGTAGCTGAATTATACTGCTTTGTAGTAAAACACAGCCTTGTTTAACACAACCACATCCAAACGAGCCTAAACTGGAGTCACAAGCAGATCAGATTATTGATAATTTCTAAACATCAGCAAATTTTGCTTTATCCTCTATTTGGTTTGTGACATTCGGACAGGTGTTTGGTGACTTCATTCCAAGCTGCAAACATTAGATGTATGTGTGTGTATTAGAACATAGAAAGACTAATCCTCTTTTAATTAAGTAGGACCAGAACATGCTTACTAGGGAGATTCCTGAAATCAGGTTTGATACCATTTCCATTAATGTCCATGTGATTTGGTGTAACATACTTCCCAACAGTAACAACCACACCTGATCCATCTTGAAGCTCGAAAACAGATTGAATCAGTCCCTGCACAGAAAATTTAACACTGCTTTGAGTCAACGAATACTTGCCACACCACCTCTCTGTATATTACTCCCTCTGCCAAAATAACAGTCCACAAGCTAAAGGCACTTTTTCATGAATAGTTGGTGTCTATTTGGAAAACCAATAAATTAAAACATAAAAGAATGAACAAGATTCCCTCCCATGTTTATTTTACTTTTGCTTGTCACGTTTCATATATCTAGCACTTATAGGGATATAGTTGTCAATTTATAACAAAATTAATGATTATATAAGAACCAACTTTACCTTAATGGGCAGCTATTTAAGAACAGGAGTAGAATTTAGAGAGATTCTTATGTAAACTTGGTCTGCCACGTCATCTATAGACAAACAAAGTACCAGTATTTTGTAGTAGGCTAAGCCTACCATATGAATTATTGAAATCATCAAAGAGGGGGAGATTAGAAACTTTTACTAGCAAGGTAGGCAAAAGTTCATAAACATTTCACTTTTGAGTTCCTTAAACGTATTGGTAGTATTCCCTTCCTACATTATATTAAGCAATTAAAGCTACTATACTTATATGAAGATATTGAATATCCCATAGCTAGTAACCTTTCCGTAGGTCCGCTCCCCCACGAGAACAGCTCTGCAGTTATCATGAAGTGCAGTGGCAACCTGGGGTGAAGATCAAATTTTAAAGTATTCATTGTGACAAAATATACCATATGGAAACAGTACAGTCTGAGTAGCTCACAATTTCACTCGCACTTGCTGTATTTCTATTCACTAAAATCTGCATTGGAAGTAAGAAAGTGACGTAAATGATGAACCGTATAAAGAACGAGAACTACCAGATAATTGGACATCTATATTTAGAGTTTCTGGAAAATCTGCCTACTTATCAAATATGTGCCCTACAATTCATACTACAATTCATATTCCCTTTTAGATCCCTAAATTTCAATTGAGTTGAACTTCTCCCTACAACTTGCCAATCTAGTGGTGATCGGAGATACAGCTTAAGCAACAACATCATTAATTCATCATTACGGAATTTCAACTGTGTTACGGTTGTCAGCATAAAACTTAGAGCAAATCTAACAGCATGTAAAGGTTCAGATAAGACTGTCATCACTCTTGAAGAGATCAAATGAGGGTGCTCCCACATATTCTATAAAGAATATTTTTATCAAATCCGTAACATTCCCTAAACCTTTCACTGCACCTTTAGTGTTGATTACTTGTCTAAAATTCTCTAACACTATAAATTCATACAAAAGCTATAATCTCAAAGCTCTACACCGGATGCCCTACCTGTCCCAACCTCTTCTAAAGAAGGGATAATGAGATAAAATGACAAAATTATGACCATACGTTGTTAATCCACTTGTGAGAAAAATATTAACACAAGACGCAACCAGTTAAAAAGTTTGCCGTAATTATGTCCCTTTTATAATATATAAAAAAATGCATTTAGGGACAATTGTAATACGTGGAAGCGTGGGGGGGGCATGGATATAAGCTTATACGGAGTATAAATATAGACCAAACAAGGTTAACACGTAAGCTACGTGTGTAACAACCAATTAAGGAGTACCAAGAGAACAGTTGCTTACAATAACGGGGGCAGTGATTAGAGGTGGAGATTCTGCAGCAATACTCCGAATGTATTGTGGGTCCCTTCCAACAGTGTTAGTTACCTGACCAAAATCACAGGGACACATTAGTTATGATAATGTGTTTGTTTTGGTTCACGTGCGACTTGCACTTTTAGTTCCCTGGATTGTACTTATATGCTGAACTAATGTACTTTTCACGTCGACAATAGGTTTATTCACTTAAGAAACGCAATGATAATTTGTAAATACGTGAACTTTTTGCCATTGCAAAAGTGCAGTAGTTTGACATAAAAGTGCGACATGTGGGGTATAGGTGCAATTCACATGTTCACACGTTAAGCATTTTTTGTTTGAACCCAACCCTATATATAAGTTTTGGATCAAATAAAAAGTTGTATTATTGTGGAAAATGAGAATGATTTTCATGCATTGAGTAGGAGATCTGATGGCTATAAAAATGAAATCAAAGTGGCAAATTGTGTTAAAAATGTGTTGAAATTTCCGTAAATAAGTGAACATTTTTGCCAATATGTTAAAGTGCAGTATTTGAACTTAAAAGTGTAGTGTAGCGAAGTAAAAGTGAAGATTTCACATTTCTCAGGTTAAACATTCTTTTTATTCGAATTGCACCCTATATATATGTGTGTGAATGTATTCCCGCGCATATGTACATACATATATTTTTACCCGGTATGCAAACCACTTACACAGTGGGGTGAATGTCGGGGAACATGCATACACACACACATATATACTCCTTTCCAAGGGAACTCCCGATTTTGGCATCTATACTTGGATCATACCATTTCCCCTTCATTTAGGAAAAGTTTGGCAATTTCAACGCCTGCCTGAAATAAAAACGGATTGGGAAAAATAAAACTTCCAAAAAACGTCATACAAAATGAATTTAGTCTCTAACTAATTTTGTACTCCCAAAAGTATGAACACTTTTCTAAATTGAACTTCAATAACTTTGTACTTTTTTACTTTATCCCTTTACTTTTCATTTCACCCTACTCTTTGTGGATCCATCTTACTCTTTCTTACCTTTTGGAGATTAGAATTGTAAAACAACCACTTTATTCTTTATTTTCTTAAAACCCGCACCAAATCCACATGTATTTGACATTATGGGACAGAAGTCATATGTTTTAAAACCAATTAATGTTATAATGTACATAATACGTCTTTTTTAAACAAAAGGAGGATGGAAAAGAAATGCATAATGAGAGTCATTAATACTACATCTTAACCAATTTATCCCACATAGGATATTCCAATTACATAGCCATGAGCCCATGAAGAAGAAAAATTAGATAGTTCCATCATGGATCTTGTCAAAGAAAGCAAGAGATTATATTGGCATCTCAGTATCACCCCCTAAACAGATGTACAAGACACACTATGCACAACTAGACACATATTTAGACTTCAGCCATTACTCTTACAATATAATGCATAATGTACCACTCAAGTCGCACAATAAATAGTTATCATATCCAAGTTATGATTACAGCAGTTAATTACTCATTTGCTAATCAAGCTCAATATGCACAATGATCAATCGTCCAAAGAGTTCATATTAGCAGTGGTCCCAAGATTTCCCAAGATTATTGACAGCCTTGACATAATAAAGATGTTTTTATGTGGATTGTTTTCTGTTCCAGACCAGGCCGGACTTAAAAAGACCAAACCATACCGGACTTAAACAGACCATATCAGACCAGACTTTGACAGTTATAAAATACATATAGACCAGACCAATTCAGACCAAATCAAGTCAAGCTAGATTAAATTAGGCCAGAAAAATTCAGTCCAATTAAAAACATCCCAACTTTTGTATTTGACGGTAAAACATAACAAAATTGTTCAAGACATTTAAAAATTTACCAATTTTGGTTATGTTGCAAAAATCATCAATCATGTGTTAAAGCTAAGTATGAGCTAAGTACAAATATGTGTGTTGATCCAAAAATGGGCGCTCGTAAATTTTTCGAAAAGCTATGACGAAACACTCGAAGTAGGAATCATAATATACGAAAATAAAAAGTGCTAGGGAGTTTGGATGCCAGAAATAGCATGTCTTGTTATTGAACTTCAGTTACTTTTATAGGCGTTTTACAAAGTTGTAGTCATTATAATCATAATGGCATACTAACTATGATAACACCATATTAACTATGGTGTTAACTATTACTCCCTCTGTATCACATATATATCTTCCCACTTCCAAAGTGCGTGAGATTAAGAATAATGAAATGGGGTATGAATTATTGAGGGTATGATGGGAAGATGGTGAAATAATGTGATGGAATGAAGGATAAATCCAAAAAAAGTAGGTGTAGTAGTGTATTATTTTTTAAATTATTGAGGGTATGATGGGAAGATTTAGAAATGGTAAGATATAAATGTTACGTCCAAAAAAGGAAAGTGGGAAGATATGAATGTTACGGAGGGAGTACATTAATTATATTGACCGTTGCTCTTCTGGGCTAGCAGGTGTTCCTGGCTGGTAGGTCGGCCGTTTGAACTCCTTCCTTAATGGGCTGGCCGGCCCCTTGTTGGGCTAATGGTCGGCTCCCTATTGAGCCGATGAGTGGCTTCCTGCTTACCTAATAGGTCAGCTTCTTAACAGGCTTGTGCACGACTCCTGCCAAGCTAGTAGTTTGGGCTGATTCGAGCTCCTTGGTTATTGGGCCCACTCATTGGGTTAGCCACGTGAGAAGTTGATCTCAGGCTAGGACTTGCAGGTTCGAGTCTTGAGTTTAGACTTGTGAGGCTCTGGTCTAATCTTATAATCCCTTCACGAGTTCTTCACTCTTTTAGTCAAATAATAAACTCAACTAAGGAGTAATAACCCGTGCGCACCACATAAGCCCAATAGTTTGTGCTTTTCCTCCCGATTTGCCATGGTAAGTAACTTTAGGATGTTTTCTTTTGGACTGAAAATTGTTGGTCTAGTCTGGTCTGATCTGGTCTGAACTGGTATGATAAATGTCTGGTCTCTATGTATTTTATAACTATGGAGGTTTGGTTTGGTCTGGTCTGGTCTGTTTAAGTCTGGTCTGGGACTGAAAACAGTTCAAAAGAAAACATTCTTAGTATTTAATTTTTTGCACCCGGAAGCAACCATCTGAATCTGGCCCATTTTGCAATTTATGTAAGCTCTCCCATCTCCAAGAAAGGCTTGTGGTTTCACTATCGTGCCTTATGTCAACCGTCAGAATCCAGGTCACCTTTTCCAGCATCCCTTTTTTCTTAAATTTCTTATTTTACTTTATTATTAATTATTATTATTTTTTATATTATTTTCTTTTCTCTTTCAAACACAAATGCAGCACAGCAGCTGAGCCTAGATCGAAGAACGTAACCTGCAGCGGTAGCGGGCCAGCAGCAAGAACAGCACCACCACGCGGCTACAGGTTACAGGTACTCATCCCCGTGTGTCGTTTGAGCTGCTTCCCCTGCCCTCGCTGATTGTTGACCAACCGGTGTGCTCACTTCGGCTCCTCCGCTTCAGTTGAAAGAATACGGATTGTCCTTGGTAGAAAATGACCTAACTAAGTTGTTCTTTTGTGATTGTGTTTGTCCTGTGTTATGGCGGTTCTTTCCTAGGCACTGGCGCTTCACGTTGTTTTGCCTCCCTCAATGTGCGGAGTTGTTTTGGTGTCTCAACCAGCTTTGTCTGGTCAGGAGTTTATGTTTACCTTCTTTTGGTCTCCAGAACCACATTTGTGCCAACCACATTTGTGACAGGATAAGTTTTGTGGATAAGCTTTATTTCAATTTTATTTTTCCTTTAATAGTACTTATTTTTATTTTAATTCGAGTAGGTTTGGTTTGGTTATTTGGACTTTTAGAGTACTTTTAATAGGCAATGTTTCAGTTCCGACTGTTTTTGGCTTAAATTTGCCCATTTTGTGTCTAGCAAATCAGGTGAGGTGACTGATTCTATGTCTACTCCTAAGGCTTGCGATCGGCTTTCTCATAACTATCTAGAGGTTGTCTTGTATGATTTCTCGCTTTTAATATAAAAGCCGCTCTTTAAAAAAAACAAATGCAGCAACCCTAGCACCGTATCCACCGTTACCTCGGTCCGCCTCCGTTCGTCGACCGTCATCAAGTGGAAGTGTCGGACAACTCTCCACAAGTTGGAGATCCGTCTTCGTGAGTTAGCATCGCTGCCATACTCCCTTGGTCAGAGTAGTCGAGCATCTTTACAGGTCAGCATTCCACGGTCGAGCTTCTCTCACACGTTAGCAGTCCCTAGCAGGTCAGCAGACCATGGACGAGCTACCCTACCATGTCAGCTCTGACTATTCTCAGGCCAAGCCTTCTCTTCTTTCTCTTCTTTTTTTCTCTTTTTGTTTGCTTTATTTCTTTTGGAAACCCTTCCGACCTGCATGTGGGAAACCCTAACACCGTTGACCGAGCTTTCTCTCTTGCACTGGTGTTGCTCAGGCTCGCGCCACCACCCTCTCGATTGGGCGAGTCTCACTTGCATGTTGGAGTCGTCACACCAGTCGAGCATAATTTTACAAGTTGGAGTGGTTCGCAGGTCGTCAGCTTCATGGCTTCCACGTCAGATGGAGGTGAGGCACCTGGCCATTGCCCTACATCTTCCCGGGTTGTTGGACGAGCACTGGCAACAAGTTTCCGCCCGCCGCCCTCCCAGGCCAGTCCCCCACGTGAGTCAGGTCAGTTGTCGGATCCCTCTATGGTGGAATGGAGAGCAAGGGAAGCATGTCGTCGCCGCCTGACACCCTCTCAGTCAGTTGCCCATGGAAAGCAAGTCGGCGCTCACGTCTCTTCTCGGTCGGACGACCACTCTCCGGGAGTCAACGTCCCTCTACTGTCAAATGAGCCCTCTCCGATTGGCCAGGACAACCCCATATCAAATCCATTGTTCGATGCAAGCTCCCAGTGATACACTTGGCAGTGGTTCCATCGGCATGGGTAGGCAGCTGTCACAGGTCGGCATTTATAGAGGCATTGGGCTGGACATGCAGTACATGATGGCAAATTGAGACACTGGGGCACGCATGCATTCAGCTGACATGTGCAGGCGGCACATCGATGCTCGTTCCAGGTTGGTTCCAGCCTGGAGAATCATTGTTTCTACGGATCGGCTCCTTAATGCATTGTGCCTTCACATTCCATTGGCTATTTACGTCATGAGTGGTGCCTCAGCTTCTTATTTCGGGGTCCATCTCCGCTCTCTGGAATTGGGGGTTGACCATGCCCTTGCATCCCTTCCTTGTCGAGTTCCATGACTTTTTGGAAGTGGTGTCACGCAGTTGACTTGCCCAATGCGATGAGGTAGACATTGTTCACATAGTTTGGTTGTTGTAGTTGTTTCCGCTGGTGTGCCTCCAAAACTAAGTCGGAGAATCCATGTTTTGCTAAGGTGGACCAAATCTCTCAGCCTTGAATAGGAGCAGATATCTCAGCCTTGTGACCTTTCCACCGTCACATCAGACAATAGATAGACAGCGTACCAGACTATCGATCTAAGTCGTGATGGGGTTATGGGAGGCGAAAGAGCAAATAGATGCTCATTGGTGCGCCTCTCCCTGCACATGTGCGTCACATTGGTGTCAGACCATCATCTAAGTCGTGAACCCTGTTAGGAAATTTATGTAACGTACCTCGAAAGTACCGCAACAAAATTTGAAATTTTTCCCAAACAAATCTGCCGACTATTACAAAATAACGAATCATAAACAAATAAAAAGTTTAAAGAAGAACTTACTGATCATCCAGTTTAGCATGCATAGAATCCTTGACCTTTGATATTCATGTAATTTCTCCTTTCCGAAAGAAAGATTCGATCTCCCTTAAAGAAAAAGCTAGGAAATCTCTTTTCCTTAAGAAGTTATGTCTAATACTGAATATTAAATCTGATGTATAAATTATGAAGGAGAATGATGTATTTATACACCTGTTCTAAAAATCGCTCTAGGCATCTGACTAGTCCCCGCCTAGGCGCTAGACGGTGGCCGGGCGCCCCGATTGTAGTCTAGGCGCTCTGACTAATTGATTTGACGCCTAGGTGAATTAGTCAGCCGCCTGCTTGCCAGCCCAGAGCGCTTAATCGGCCGCCTAGGCGTCTAGATTCGTCGAAATGGTCGAATATTTTATTTTGCTTTTCTATTTTAGTATTCTTAGAAATATATTTACCCTTAACTTTAACAACGCATTTGAAGAAAGCTATTAGTTGAAGATTACGATAAAAACTAGAGTGTTATTATTTAATAATATTTATTAGTTATTTACTACATAATGAAGTTAAGTGAGTAGGAACAATATATTATTAAATGTGACAACTATATCATTCATGCATGTTAATGTGTGTTATATACTCCCTCCGTTCTTTAATAGATGGGAGTATAGAGTTTGGCACAAGTTTTAAGGGAAAAGTAATAGGGGTAGTGTAAAAGGTGTAGTGGGTTGTGTTTGAATGAAAAAGTAGGAAAGAGAATGAAAAAGTAGGAAAGAGAATGAGGGTATATATGTATATTTATTGAAAAAACTTTCCAAAAATGGAAAGAGGGACAAATATTCAAGAACATCCCAAAATGGGAGTATTTTTTATACACACCAAAACACAACATACTAATCATATTTATGCAAAAATATTGATAAAACTATAATTTCTATGTTTCTGACTAGTCCCCACCTAGGCGCCCGCCTAGGTGCCTAGGCGCTAGGCGTTGGGCTGGCGCCCGACTAGCGCCTAGCGCCTTTTAGACCATTGATTTATACTAGTTCTAAACTAGTCTCTCAATCTGATAAGCATACGAAGGATCAGCCTATTAAACACTTCACTAGAGTCTATCAAAGGAGAAATTAGGGAGGAAGTTAGTTAGATAATAAAGAGTCTGTAACTAAATGTGTATGTCCCTGCGTGGAAAATAGATATAAATAGAAAGGATAGAACTCTTTTGAGAGGAGGCTGTTATTTTGGTTGTTAGTAGTTATGGGAGATTGGGGCATCTCGAACTGTCCTGTGTTGTATACGTACTTTGTGATTTTCCTTTCTCATCAATAAACCCTAATTGATCAGTTCTTGTTAGATTTGCGTTTGATTAGTCATTGTTTTCACTCTGATTACTGCCAGTGTCTTATCATTGGTATCAGTTCTTGTTAAATTGTCTCCCTATTTGCTAGGGAGACAATTTGAGATTCACACTGATCAGAAGAGTCTCAAATTCTTAATGGAGCAGAGATTAATGAGTGAAGAACAACAAAAGTGGACCTCTAAACTGATGGGTTATAATTTCATCATCAAATATAAACCAGGTTTAGAGAATAGAGCTGCGGATGCTTTATCCAGGAGACCCACTTTGTTGCCCCTATCAATTGTATCTTGCCAAGAATGGGAAGGCTTGGAAGAAGAGCTCAGCCAGGATCTCAAATGCCAGGCATTAATACAGAAAATCATTTCAGTTCCAGATCAATATCAGGACTATCAGATCATTAAAGGATTGTTATACTATAGAAAGAAGTTGATGTTACCTCAAAACTCCCCTAGAATTTTGAAGATTATGCAAGAATATCATGACTCTGCAATAGGTGGACATTCTGGATACTTCAGAACATTGAAAAGGATAGCTAATTTGTTTTATTGACAGGGTATGAGGAAGGATATCAAGAAATATGTGGATAGTTGTGCAATTTGTCAGACTAATAAGTATCAGGCTTTGAAGCCATTTGGTTTGCTACATCCCCTCCCGATTCCCAGCACTATTTGGTCAGATATAAGTATGGATTTCATAGGTGGTTTGCCTAAATCTCAAGGGAAAGACACCATCTTAGTAGTGGTTGACAGATTCACAAAATTTGCTCATTTCATGGCCTTAGCCCATCCTTTTCATGCAAAAGAAGTGGCAGAAATCTTCACCAAGGAAGTAGTGAAACTACATGGATTTCCAAAAACTATTCAGTGATAGGGACAGTGTGTTTCTCAGTTCATTCTGGTCTGAACTCTTTAAGCTGGCAGGTACTCAGCTTAAATTTAGCACAGCATACCACCCTCAGCATACCACCCTCAGACTGATGGGCAGACTGAGGTGGTCAATAGGTGTTTGGAGACTTACCTAAGGTGCCTCGCAGGAAGAAAGCCTAGGCAGTGGAACCAATGGTTACATTGGGCTGAATATTGGTATAATACCAATTACCACATTGCACTAAAACAGACTCCATACAAGGCTTTATTTGGATTGGACCCACCAGCAGTTATTAGAGGAGATGTGACACTAACTGCAGTAGAAGAAGTGGCTAGACTAACTGCTCAGAGAAATGCCATGCTAGAAGAGTTAAAGGAGAACTTAGCTAAAGCTCAAAACCTCATGAAACAGCAAGCTGACAAACATAGAAGGCATATACAACTTCAGGTGGGAGATCAGGTGTATCTAAAGATACAGCCTTACAAGCTCAAGAGCCTAGCTAAGAGAATAAATCAGAAATCGAGTCCTAGATACTATGGACCTTTTGAAGTCTTGGAGAAGATCAGTGATGTAGCTTTCAGACTTAAGCTGCTAGAAGACAGTAAAATACACCCTGTATTTCATGTCTCATTGCTTAAGAAAGTGATTTCACCTACAACACAGTTTCAGCCCCTTCCTAAATGCTTAAATGAAGAAATGGAGTTGCAAGTCAGTCCTGAAGAAGTAATGGATACCAGGGTAAATCAAGAAGGAAAAATAGAAGTTTTGATACATTGGAAGAACTTACCCAGTTTTGAAGACTCATGGGAATTGCTGCAAATAATAAGAGAGAACTTCCCAGATTTTCACCTTGAGGACAAGGTGAATCATCAGGGGGGAGTATTGATAAGCATACGAAGGATCAGCCTATTAAACACTTCACTAGAGTCTATCAAAGGAGAAATAAGGGAGGAAGTTAGTTAGATAATAAAGAGTCTGTAACTAAATGTGTATGTCCCTGCGTGGAAAATAGATATAAATAGAAAGGATAGAACTCTTTTGAGAGGAGGCTGTTATTTTGGTTGTTAGTAGTTATGGGAGATTGGGGCATCTCGAACTGTCCTGTGCTGTATACGTACTTTGTGATTTTCCTTTCTCATCAATAAACCCTAATTGATCAGTTCTTTAGATTTGCGTTTGATTAGTCATTGTTTTCACTCTGATTACTGCCAGTGTCTTATCACAATCACAATGAAAATGTTCTTCATTAATGAGTTCTAGTTCTAACAGGACCAATACTCATTAATGATTTAATTAATTAAAATAAATTAATAATAAGAGGAAAGTGGGATGCACGTCACATTCACTCATTATTATTAGTTCCTCTGTTCTTTTTTAATTGCAATGGTCCACTTTTCACGTTTGCCAACGCACAAGTTTAACCATTAATATCTTATATTCCTTATTAGTAAATAAAAAATAAAAAATAAATCAGATTTTGAAAATTTAAAATGTATTAAAAAATATGTGATAAGTGCAAAATCACCAATGTAGTACAAGAGAACAGAGGTAGTATTATTTATTTCATTTTTCTCTTTTCTTTTTAATTCCAAATTACAAAAGAAAATACCAACTTTATTTAATTAAAAATACATCTTAACCAAGCATTTCAGCCCAACTGGTTGTGAGGTTACCGTGCCTAGTGGGAGGTCTCGAGTTCGAAACCCGCTAGGCACAAAAAGGGTTCGAAACTCAATGGAGTGAGTTTCAGCCCTCTGATTACTCCAGGCCCCCCACGCCCCCTCCCCCATACCCCCTGGAGTAAATATAAAAAAAAACTCTCCTTCAACATCATAATTAAATATAGTCTAATCTAATTAATATTTAAGTCATTTTCAATATTATGAATTAAATATTACTTAATCTAATTAATAAATAATTTCTTCTAACAATTCAATCGGGAGGTATAATCACTTGTTGTGTGACCCATAGGGTCTTATATATTAAGCACTAATCAAATTAAGGTCTTAGTAGAATCCCTAAACGATTTACCATACAAAGTTAATACATAAGAACCATACAAAGTTAATACATAAGAACGTCTGTGAGAACTATATAAACTATCTATGATATAGTAATATAGAACTCATTGTGATACAACCCTTTCATTCACGAACATTAGACTAATTCTAGACTAATTATCCATAACAATAATATTTTCAAAATCCAAAATGAATATATCTTTGTATTGTTCAATGACTGTATGATCAAACTAGATATGAGAAGTAGAATGTTCTCTCTAAATCTATTATGAGGAATAAATCTGTTCTAGACTCAACTACTACTTCATATGTTACGTGATGCACAATACATGTTGTATCTATCTTGAATGGAGTGCAAGTGTTGGTCATGGTCAAAGCGCATCACTTAGCACATGAAGTACGTATTAACCTCAAGTCGGAGGACTATTACACTACTCTATACATTGATACTTCCATAGACACATGAATAGAACATATATCAAATGAATTCTCAGTTGGGTATACCAATATTCTCCAAAATATTTATGTGACCATCCAAAATAATCATGAGATCGACTATATATTTTCTAAAAGTATGATGCAATCCACATACCAATCTTATCGCATATATCGATATCCTATTCTTGGTGATTATTGATTGAAGCTATTTTAGGACCTTATGCTATGTCACACAAGCTCTCACTTACTTGGTGATGACAGAAGTACAAGGAACACAAGTATGAATAATATATAGACAACCAAAACAACTAATCATAAATGTGTAATACCGTAGATCTCAAATATCATAAAACCTAAATGTGATCTAGTACATATATCTCTAAATAGTGATTGTCTCTATGACATACTCCCTCCGTCCCTTATAACTTTGTCAACTTTCCTTTTTTGGATGTCCCATTAACTTTGCCACTTTCCCATTTAAGTAAAGAATCTGTGGTTCCAGTTAATTCTCTCTCCTCTGCACAAGCCTAAACCACACAGTTTTTACTTTATTAATCCACGTGCCGGTCAAATTTGGCAAAGTTATTAGGGACGGAGGGAGTATATACCAACACCTTGTTGCAATTATTATTGTGACTTTGTGATTTTGCACAAATGAGCCCCTATCCCCGACAGATTCAGCATTGCAAGATACCTCTATTGGTTGGGCAATCTATCCCCCTAAGAGTAATATCTACTGTATTTTATGAGTGTTTCCTGTTAAAGGTATTTTCAAGTTTAGGGTTCAGTAAATCAACAAGCCACAATATCATGGTACCAGAGAATTACATTCCGGTAAAAAAAGGTATTCATGAATTTAAAACAAATACATTTTATACATATCTTGCTCTGAACAATACGAAAAGATATATATACACATTGGCCATGCGCCACTATTCATAGGGATAGACATTACATAATAGGACATATAATATGTTGGTGGCATTTTCTGCTATCTCCTCTTGATGGAGAGAAAGAGACTAAAAATTAATTTTTCTTGGCTAAACTCTATATGCTTAAGTGTCTGTGTTTGTGTGGGTGTGGTAAGGGTGGGAGAGGAGGCGGTAGAGAGAGAGAGAGAGAGAGAAATTAAGAGAGAGACCAACCATTCATCAAATTGTAATCAAGTACATGTACTCACCATCAATTTTATAAGGAATTCTTGGGTACAGCTCAACACTCAAGAAAAAGGCCAACAAGGATAAAGTTTGACAGCACAACAAAAGAAAAAGCTGATGTGTGCAACTGTAGCATGAAAGTACTAAGACAGAGTCAAATTACATTTCCATTGCATGTAAGCATTGTAAGGTGCAACTTTATCCTTTGTTTAATGTACTTCAAGCTCCATACATGAGAGAAAATGCTGACGTTGTTCTTTCTACATAATGCCTCATTTACTCATCTAGTCCATCTTTACTACGAGTTACAACTTCTTATCCTCTTTCAGCTTTATATCCAATTGCTACTTTGTGTTCCTACCTCATAATATAGGAGGTAAATGAGGACGAGAGACTAACATGGTAAAGTTTAATGTACTAGTCATTTACCTCCTATATCCAATTGCTACTTTGTGTTCCTTCGAGTGGAAAACATGAAAGATTGTAAGAAGCTCAGGACGCCGTGAAATGAATATTAGGAATAAGAACATAATGCATCAAAATCATACATGACAACAATACAGTGCTAGTCACTCCGACTTGCAAACAAACCTGTACTAGTCCACCAAGGTTATCTCTGAGATCAAGAACAAAAGATGATGCACCCATATCACGAAGTCGCTGCATTGCTGAGTTAAATAGAATAAGAGGATCAGACAACATGACATAGTAACATGGTAAATGAGGACAAGAGACTGTAACATGGTAAAGTAATCATGTCACTATAGCTAACATGGTATGATAGAACCTTGGTGTAATTGAACTAAGAACAGTACGAAATCAGGAAGAATTGATAAAGAAGATATCAAGAAACTGTATTGATATAGATAGGGCACTTCGAGAGGCCTCTACTCTCCAAGCCTAGCCAATTCAACCGAATACATGCCTGCCTTCTTTTCCACCCCTTCCATATCTATTTATAGTACAAGCCCTCTTATTCTTATCTATACTAATAGGCCCATTATAACAGGCCCATTTATTAGTATCTACTATTCTAGTATTCTTATTAGTATTATTATCTATGTTCCTATCAATACTCCCCCCTCAACAACCACCTTGTCCTCAAGGTGGGGAGTAAGAACCCGCCATGCCATTCAACTTCTTTCTCGCGCCTCTTCCTTCCCTGATTTGACCATGTGCTTCAATGCTTGAAACTTAAAAATGAAGGATGTTTCTGTTGCAGAAGTTATATCTGGAGAAGTTTTATTTTCTTCAGTCGCCTTTGAGCCTTCATTAGCAACAAATAGCTCCTTTTGCTGTTCTTTTATGTCTGTAACTGTTAACTGCTTTGATATTGTTGCTTCCAGACTTTCCAGAAACAAACCATCATTCCCAGCACTGAATGTATCCATGTCTTTACTGAATTGAAGGAACTTGTGATTCTGAAAACTCGAAGCTTTGGTATTCTTCAACCTTGTGTGGACCTGCTGTTCTGTTAACTGCAGAAGAGTAATGACACAGTTTGCCAACTCATCCCGGTTATGCACAATTATTGTTGCACATTTGTTGTTGTCAAGAAATCCTTCATTCAAGGCATTTACAGTACCATATTTCGTATAATTCCCAGCAAGTATAAACCCCATTCTATTTTGAATATACTTCATACAAGTATCACTATCAAATCTGAAACCATCAGTCTTATTCAGCTCTTCCAAACTATTGTTTAGTAAATAAGGTTGCATAATTTCCTTAAGACCACCCAATCCAAGTTCCGGAATGCTACCAATCCCAGGTTTAAAATCTTCTGGGTTTCTGTCTAAGGCCCTAGTATACCTTCGAACTTCATGTGTAAGATTATCTGATTTATGCTTTTTGGACTCCTCCAGAAAGTCTGGTGGGTCAACGCTTTCTGCCCCTTCCTGAATATCCTCCGTCTTCCAATTCTTGAACCGAAGATTTAGACAACGTCTGCTTCAACTCAGGGCTCTGTGTAGGTGTTGGGGTTCCAAGCAATGAAAATGGCATCGGGTGAATGATGTCTAGCGAAGACAAGTTGTGCGAGACCGCAAGAGAGGAAGTCTGAGATCTTGGAAAAATGAGAGAATGAGTTCGCGATTTCGAACTGGAAGATGGGGTTTGCGATTGTGAACTGTGATATGAACCTGTAATCACTGTACGCGACTGCGATTGTGAAGTTTCTCCTCTCAGTCGCGTTGCACTTAGCGATGAACTGGAAGAACAAACTTGTGATGGAGATGATTGAGGATAAACAGTTCGCGACAGAATCTTAGAACGGGAAAGAGTTTCTCGCGATTGAGAATACACCTGCGCAGTTGACTGGGACCATTCATGTCGCGATTGATGTAGATGATGAGATCGCGACCTCCTGTTCTCGTGGATTTCATCTCTCATCGCATCCATCTTTTCCACCAATTTTGTCACCATCGTTTTCATCCGTAGCAAGGTTGCATCCATCGCCTCTTGATTATGTTTCATCGCAACTTGACGACGTTCCATCATCTCCATTTGCTCTTCCATTTTTTTGGCTCTTGTCCAGACCATTCTAAAACTGGAACGAAAAAACAATTCTGGTGATGCTACACGGTCTCCGATCACCAGAACGAGTGCACAGTGATCGTTCACAGCAAGAACGAGGCAAAAAAAAAATCGGTAATTTCAACAAGAATTCAGGTCACCAGAAAAGATGCTCTGATACCATTGATAGAACCTTGGTGTAATTGAACTAAGAACAGTATGAAATCAGGAAGAATTGATAAAGAAGATATCAAGAAACTGTATTGATATAGATAGGGCACTTCGAGAGGCCTCTACTCTCCAAGCCTAGCCAATTCAACCGAATACATCATACATGCCTGCCTCCTTTTCCACCCCTTCCCTATCTATTTATAGTACAAGCCCTCTTATTCTTATCTATACTAATAGGCCCATTATAACAGGCCCATTTATTAGTATCTACTATTCTAGTATTCTTATTAGTATTATTATCTATGTTCCTATCATGGTATACCTATTTTAAGAAGATTCAATGGGCATGATCACAAGGTGGTCAAAACGACCAATAAATTTTCCTAGTAATAAACAAAATATGATGGTCATTCTCCATGATATGTTTCACGATGTGCGTTAATTTTATAATACCAAAGTTCTAATAAGCTTTAAGCTTAAAGTGTACTGTGTACCAAAAGTAACCAAGCAAATATTCCCTCCGACCCATTCCAAAGAGTTCTTAAGGCGTGCCAAGGTTAATTCTTCCATTATAATAGAATAGATATATATTGATATTGATCATTAAAATTTACATATTGCAAAACTACACAAGTTCTATAAATCACAAAAACCGAATTTGAAAATGATAAAGATTATCAATTTAGAGATTAAAAGAGAGTTAAGTTGACTGCATGAATTGTGTCCAGAATGGGACAAAGATAGTAGTACTTATGGGTAGGAAAAGAAATTCATCTCAACCTCGGACAAGAACATGATAGACATGTTGATGCTGTAAAAGGGTATGCTTACATAGACACGGTGACGCAACAAATGTTATGGATGCTTATGGCATGCAGTATTTGTAGCCATTCACAATTGCAAAAAATCTAATACTTACTAATTGACTCTGGATAATCATATACAGAGGTTATGGAAGTCATTATTATATGATAAAGGAATTGTACCAGTAACTATATCCTTTTTGGCCAATGCATTAAATTCTTTAAGGCGCACATAACCAACAAGACTAGAACCGTGGTCAATTTGCTCCATCCGATAAAAAACTGGAGTCCTAGCACTGGGCTGTCTTTCAACATCAACGGATTCCACTGGTCCACATTTGCCATGCTTGACCTGACACCATATTACGGACAATTTAAATGGAAAAAATTAATCATTAGAGAAACTGCCACATTGACTCAGATAAATGATCCAGAAAGACACAAAAAATCATAAATACAACCATGAGTTTCACCAATGTTCCACCAGGACCCTGTATGAGTGATGATGCTTCAAAAGAAGATTTCCCCTTAACATCTATGCCGTTAACAGACATTAGTTCATCTCCCTAACAATCATATATAATAAGGGGCATGTTAATACTGATCACAAGATTAAAATCATAGATCAAGGGAACTGATAATTTCTATGCATAATAAAGGGAATCTAATTGATGTGCATAAATAATTTCTTCAATGCCTTTAACTCCCCCACTTTCTTTGCCAAAGAAGGAAATAAGGTGCAAATTTTTTACATGCCATTTATTTCCTCTTTTCCCAACCAACCAACTTAATATGACCAAAGTGCATCCACATTTTCCATTCTTAGCTACAGCCTATAAGCCTATATGTAGTGGGGTAAAAGGCAATTGAGACAGACCCACCCCCACAAACAAATGCACACATGCATGTGTGTGTGCATGGGTGCGTGTGTGTGAGGCTGTGAGCCCATGTATGCATCTTAGTGTGGTGGTAAGATAAACCACAAACCTGTCTCACACCAGCACTACGTGCAGGGCCATCCAAGAGGAGACCTGAGACTTTAAGTTTCACACCCTGATTGTCATCTGGAACCTCCATAAGATTTATTCCAATGCTGGTCATATCGTACCTTGCCATCTTGGAGAACTTTCAGAGATGACGAAAGCAACAAATGGCATAGAATAAGAACACTGAAATGTTTGATAGTAAAAGCACAACCCATACTAGGGATCAAAAAAATGTTAAAACTCTATCTGCATTACAAATAACAAGAAAAACCATGGACACAGTATGATAGGATGGAGTGCTGAAGGCAATCAGGATACATCAATTTTGAACCATTCTAACAATTTATGAAGGCCAGATAAACAGAAAAGAAGAGTAGGATGTTTTAACAGAAAAGGGTAAAGTACCAGGATACAACAGAAAACTGTCATTTGAACTTTTAAAGTGATTCTATGTTTTACTTATAATTGAAAAAATAATATTACATTTCATATCAAATGAATAACAAATTGAATTACACCCCCCCCCCCCCCCCAAAAAAAATTGAATTCATCAGAACCAAGATAAACAGCATACTATAATGGAAATATAAAATAATATACTCTCTTCGTCCCGCTAAGATTGTCTCATCTTTCATTTTCGGTCCGTCCCACTAAGATTGTCCCATACCAAATTTGGTGAAATTTGTGTCATTTTACATCATTCTTACTTTATTCTTACTTTATCAATTTAATACCAACCACATAAACTCGCTTTTCTTGATAACCGTGTCACCTTCTCATGTTCCAATGTTAGTGGGACGGAGGTAATATATTGCAATAACTAATAAGCAACCAAAACATTTAACATTGTTGAGTATCCCACATCAGTTTTTTACTAGCCTCGAGCGGTCGAGCCTAATGTATAAATATTAGGTAGGCCTCACATTTTCATGATACTCTTGAGGTGATTACGCTCGATTTTCCTGGTATTAGAGGCTAGTGAGATGGTGGTTTATGGGATGTCCTCCCCCTTGGTGGTTTGGGGTAGCCATCTGGGTCTCTTTGAACCAAACGGTACACCCCTTCTGTTGTCCAATTCGATTAGGGCTTAGGGGAGTTTTGGGCATCCCATACAAGTTGTGTACTAAGCTTCAATCTAGAATATAAAACCCCACCTTTTGAAGATCTTTATGGGGTGAGTTAGAGCATCAAAAATACTATTGGTTAGTTAGATTATTGGAAACACATATTGATTCCCCTTTTCCTTCAGTTGTACTGTAAATTTCTACTTATTCATAATTCATGTACACAATAAGGAAAAATATATTAGCCTCAAACCTCCGCAGGTGAAAGGAAATGTGTATAAGGATCATCCAAGCTGGTCAACATCCGCCTAATAATATCATGAGCTCTTGCTCTTGACTGAATTGGTGTACTTGTGATGTCTTCTTTTTTACTCTGGAGCAAAAAAATAAAAGTAAAATATTAATGAATTGCACTTTCAACAGTTCTAAAATCTTATTTCCATGTGTAGTGTTCACTATAGGATTACATAGAGATACTGTGAGGAAGGATGGATATATGAAGCACTGAAAGACACATCTTTTGGTACATATTAAAACAATGTTTAAGCATAATAGTGAGAGCATTTAATATTTTATCAATAGATGCAGGGTTCTAGTACTACAGTATATTGCAAAGTTTCATCTCAACTACCAGGTAACACTGGGGTCCAATTGTCCAAAGAGGCATGTGGAGCGGGTGCCCCTGCTTCTGGTCCCAAAGAATTGCATTAGAAAAAATGCAATTCTTAGATGAGTCCCAGACCAGTGCCCCGCTACTTTTCTGAAGAATTGCATTACAAATTAGATGATAGACTGGTGCCCCACTACTTTTCCAGTTCATAGTATTAATTCTTAGATGAGTCCCAGACCTGGAAGTCGTAGAAGCATCGCTCAGAAGAGACATTGTTATGTTGCAAAAGAAAAATATCACTGTTTATAATCCAAGCCCAGCACAACAATGTTATAATTTCGGGTTTTGTTTAAAAAAATCACTGTTATAATTTTCCATCATTTGCAATAGAGCCAAAGACTCACTATTTTTTGGCTTGAAAATATGATGGAATAAAGTAAAATGGCTCACTAAACTGTCTGCGCTTCTTTGTGATGAAGCTGCAGTCAGTCCATGCAATTGTGGACGCGATTTTCACTATGGGTCATCCGGAAACAGTCTCTTTGTGCTTAAGTACAGGGGTAAGACTGCGTACATCCGACCCCCCCTTACCCCACCTTAGGTGGGAGCCTTTGCGGCACTGGGATAGTGATGATGATGATGTTTAAAAAAACAATCTAAAATAACATTGTGCAAACTACAATTTTAAATAAAGTAAAGAATAAAAACCAGATTATGTTGAAGCAAAGTGTGCTACTATCATTGTATAGTAATGAACTAATCTATAGCCATTTGTAACTTCCTCCACGTTCCTTTCCGGTCTATGATGCTTAACTAATGACAAAGTTAAATGTACATATTTACTGGGTTATTTACTCGGCGAGTACTCGGTGAGTACTCCCTACTCGGCCTATGACCTTGCAGAGTAGCACATTACTCGGCCCGAGTTATTATTCCGAGTTACTCGCCGAGTACTCGGCGAGTTAGCCAACTCGGTCAGTGGGTCAAAAAGGCGATTTACTCGGGAGTACTTGGTATTTAGAAAAAAAATACCTCCGCTTGGAAAAAAATTAAATTGAGATTATCCCCTGTGTTGTTTCTTATTCTCCCTCATGCTGCCTATTATATTCTTCTCTGTATACTGTAATAAACTCTAAGAATTTTGGATTGTTCTTCGTTTGCTTGTGCTCCTTAAACTGATGTTTTCATTGTACATTTTCAAATCTTTGGCCAACTAAAGTGAATGTATTGAATGTACCCATGAGACCTGAGTTGTTGAATGCTGAAATAAAATCTCTTAATTGAAAGGTGAAAAATATAGCTCAGCAAAAAAGCATCATGTTTGGTTTTGGGTGAGCTGCAATTTGTATTTAGGGAACTACCTTTGAGGACTCGTTGTTCGGTAGGTGCCACTTTGAAGTTACTTTGAAGTTCTTCAATTGGAATAAGAATAGGTGCCAAAAAACTGCAAAAAATATTTGCCTTTTCTTCCACTACTCTTGCTTCTTGAAGTTGTATTCTGGTATTGTTTACGTATTATATGCATTTTAAGACAATTTCTATCCTTTTATTCACTTCTATGCATTTTAAGACAATTTAAAGACAATTTTATTACTATATTTTAAGACTACTATATTTAAATATATTTTTTATATTTAATTAATACTAGGCCGAGTAATCACCGAGTAATCTCGAGTAATCGATCCTACTCGCTACTCGGCCCTTAACCGAGTAGCTACCGAGTAGCGAGTAAACTACCTAGCATATTTATAAACTATACAAAAGTGATACTCCCTCCTTTCCTTATAATTTTGTCATATTTCCTTTTTTGGATGTCCTAAAAACATTGTCACTTTCCCTTTTAATTAAAGAATTTGTGGTTCCTATTATTTCCCTCTCCTCTACACAAATCTCAACCACACAATTTTTACTTTATTATTCCTCGTGCTAGTCAAACTTGGCAAAGTTTTGAGGGACAGAGGGAGTACTCAATAGCGATAAGGTATAATTTGATATGTGAAATAAAAGATTAAAATAGAGTGGTATAACGGCTGGAAAAGTGGACGAGAACATTATGTGGGGAGCTTATAGCATTGGATTTTAAGCTAGTACCCACAAAACTTGGTGTCCGGCATGAAAGTTTGGGCACGGTCTAAGTTCTCAACTGAAACTGGGGCATTTGGTTTTTGTAGTTCGAAACATAACCGGAATTTGAATCCGAAACCAGAGCTGGTATAGGGTGGTCCATCTAGTTAGTCTATACGTTGGCCGAATTCGGACAATGATGGCCCATATTCTATTTTTCTTTAAAAAAAACTCAAGATGTGATGAGAAAAGCACTAGGAACCGGTAGGTGTATAAGATCCAAAACCGGAACCAGTTGATCCAGGCATCCAGCTGCTGTAAAAATTATTAATTCGGGAATATGAGTCCATCCCTCCTCATGTGCCCGTTGAAAAAAGTTCTATGTCTGGCACTGCCAGATGGTTTAAAACTCTCACGCTAATTATTTGGCGTTCTCAGGTTCAAAATGAACACTCTCTAAGGTATGCACATGTAGTGGGATAAACAATAAATCATGACTTCATGAGTTCGTGTTCAGTTTTCTTTTAGGCAACTAGTTGGACAGCATTCATTTACTCTTTTATTTCAAATTACTGGATGGTGTCAAGTAATCCTACGAAAAGGAAGTCTTTTATAAGAATTGTATTGTTATACATACTAGTAATAAATAATGCGGTAGTAAATGAGGAGAAAAACATTGCACAATGAAGAACCTCACGAGCCAAGTTTCGGGAGACCAAGAGCGATGGCCAGTGTTGAGAAAGCTATCATTGACAATGTGCCACACGTCCGCCACAATTCCATCGTTGGTCACCAAATCAGGTTCGGCAGCAGACGTACTCAGATCCGGCTCATCTTCGCGGCAATTTAACTGGTCCTTGTCATTGCTCTGTACCAGATAAATGGCGGATGACTGGTTCAAGGGAAGTTCTGAAGCAAGTGATGACGGGGAAATGAGAAGTCCTAAAGAGATTGCGATGGAGGCTCCAGTGGTGATGAAAGCCTTGTGGTGAGAGGCTGCAATTAACCGGAACGGCGGTGAAGGATACGAGTATAATAAAGGGGGGAAGCTGTGGTTACATAAAGACAGTGTCATCTCCGCGCTAGCTAGCTAGTGACACTAGTTTCTTTGCCACCAGCGGTGTTGAAGGATACGAGTTCTCTCCGGACTTCCGTGCGAAAATTGGTTTTCCAAAAAAAAGCTAACAACTTTTAATTTTCAAAATCACTTTTTTCTCAAACGTGGTCAACTTTTACTACTAAGGCTCTGTTTGCAAACCCAACTGAGACGTGCTTTTAACTTTTTTAAATAATTCGGTAAAAAAGAGATTAATAGTAAAAGTTGGTAGTGTTTGAGAAAAAATTGATTTTGGAAAGTAAAAGTTGGTGTTGTTTGGTAAAATAAGTGCTTTTTGTGTAATAGAAAAAGTAAAAAGCAGATTTTAGCTTTTAAGTAATTCATTTAAGTAGAAATTGTCATTTGAAAACATCTTTTTTAGCTTTTTTAAGTCAAAAGCAGGGAAGTGCTTTTCTAGTTGTGTTTGCAAACTGGGCCTAACAACTTTTCCAAAATCACTCCAAAAGTGTTTGTTTAAGCAGAAGTTGTTGCAAACACTCCTTAAGACAGTGTTTGTCATTGCTTAATTTAAGCACTTTTGGACTTGTAGCTTTAGAAAAGCCAAAAGTAGTGTTTTCAAATGTAATATTGTGCTTAATTTAAGTGATTTTAAGCCAAAAGTCAAAAGCTGGATTGGGGGTGCTTTTATCTGCTTCAAGGCTATTTTGTAAATAAGACTAACTTTAAGGGCAAGCCTATTCCTAAATAAATCTCTAAGTTGCCCTTCTTCCCCACATCCTTCGTACCAGGCTTTTAACATAAAACAACCAAAAGGTGCTCCAACATCCAAATAAAGATGTTCTTCCCTAAAGGTGCTATCGGTGATGAAGGTGCGGTGTCGCCTCTGGTGGACAGTACACATATTTCGACGTAGAGCTCTGCTATATGATTGGAAATTGGAGAGGGCTACAAGTTGGGCAGAATCGCAGGAATATTGTCCGATTGAGAAGACCAAACGCTCTGCCAGCGTGTTGGGGAATATGTGAGAAAAGCATAGCTCGAATGATCTAAGGGTTGAGAAGAGTGCAGATAGGGTCTAAGGGACTGGTGGGCATTTCAGTATGGAGTAACCGAGTAATATCTAATTTATTTAAGGGGCATTTTTGAACTTTAACAAAATACTCCATTAAAAATCACTTTTTTCTCAAACACTACAACTTTTACCTTTTAATAAAAATCATTTCTATTTTCAAACACTACCTACTTTTACTATAATTCACTTTTCCAATAATCTCTTAAAAAAAATCATTTTTAAAAAGAACAAGCAATCGCAAACACTCCCTGAGTATATAAGGCTAACCACAACCCCGTCAATAAATTGAATTTCATGCCAATTTATACGTATTAATTCGGTCAATTCAATTTTTACTACAATTCAGTACCGTCAATTTATTCATTCATCAATTTTTTTAATTAAAATCTTACTTTTATTACGAAGTATTATGTATCAAATTTTTCCAATTTTCTTTTACAGATGATTATGATTTAAAAAGTCAAACATTTTGAGATTAGGGAAATAATTGAAAGATGTAAAAAAAATAGTCATGAGATCTTAATTTTATCACTTAAAAGTTATTTTAAGAAAAAAGATTGAGTCTAAATACACCGAACAGCAGGTTTTTTAATTTATATACTCCCTCCGTCCCCGAACGGCCGAACAACTTCCCGGTTTGACCTACACACGTATTAAGGAAATAAACTTACCATGAAGTAAATTTTACTGTTTTGACACTGCTTCGACATTGTTTGGCACTATTTAACACTGTTTTGATGTAGATAACTTGTCATTTAAAGAAATGGGAAATTAAATTTGGGTGTTTTCTAATAATATGGGAATTTTGCAATTACATTGCACAAACACAGGAGTTTTTGACCCGTTTGTGAGAATACGGGCTACAGTATAATTGTCACATAGATGTCTCACTTTACATTACAATATTTGACATTTTCATGTTTGAGTGGACCGTCCTCTTAAATTAATTTGTAAATGGATGCTCTAATTGTTTTTGGGTTTTTTTGGTGAGAAGTGAGAACTCCGGTACCCATTTAAAAATGGGGTATCGACGTATCGTACCTATCATTCTCTTGATTGGTCCAAGTAGGTATATCATTTTTTATTTAGACTTAAATAATTCAACTGCAATATTCTGATTGGTCTATGTGGACAAAGGTATGGTACTTTTTGGGTACCATAGAATCTATCTATTTTTTTACATATCCACATGGACGTGCCTGCATGTGTTTAACAATATTTAATTTGTAGTACTCCATGAGTATTGGTTTTTGGGTTATTTATATTTCTCAATTTACTTTTTAATTTTTTGGAAGAACAGAACCTCTATTAAATAAATAAAAGAGGAGAGTTTACATGGGTCAAGAGAAAACCCGTAGAGCAGTACAAGGAACCCATAAGGTTGAAATATAAAACAGCCTATTCTAAAACTGAGGCCAAGAGGAGGCCCAATTGCATAGTCCAAATGAAGAGGTCCGTCTAACATGAAACATAATGCGGTCAAAGAATGTTGGTCGATCAGTAGAGTTACGCACCAATATTAGGTAGAGAGAGGGCGTCTGTGCTAGGCCTCTTCGTCTAGTTTGTTCTACGTAGATCTTGGGATTTTCTGAGGGTAATCAGCCAGTGTCCCTCAAGAATTCCGCCCCTCTCTTATCTTCAATGTAGGCCTTCCTCACCCTCGGCGGTAGTTCATTTGCATTGAAGAAGATTGGAGTGAAGGTAGGGTTTCGGAGTCCATTTTGAGTGAGGTGATGTGCGACGTGGTTAGCCTGCCGAAGTCGATGGCGGAGATGGACAGCTTTGCTTCGCATGAGATCTTTGATTGTGTTCACATGGGCTCTTAAATACTCACGTACAGCCACCGAGCCCCTTATCATCTTGACACAAATTTCCGAATCTGTTTCTGCTTCGAAATGATTGTAACCTTTTTCTGCCATTATTTGTAATGAGGTGCAAAGCGAGATGAACGGCCAAAGTTGTGTTTCTCAATTTACTAATTTCTGAATCTGTTTGTGTTTCTCAATTTACTAATTGGGAAAAGGTGCAAATAGGCCCATGTACTAACCAAAAAAGGTCAAATAAGCCCTTATTTAGGAGGCTCTGTCCGGGCGTCGTCATTTGGGGTGGTTCCCGGTGGAGTTTATTGATGAAATTTTTTGAGCATCTTATTCATCAAGTCTAGTTTACTCATACCAAATTTCAGCTAAAAATTCAATCGGGAAGGCATTCAAATGAATTCTTGAAAATAACTGCGCAGTTAGAATCGCAGTTATCTTCAAGAATTCATTTGAATGCCTTCCCGATTGAATTTTTAACTGAAATTTGGTATGAGTAAACTAGACTTGATGAATAAGATGCTCAAAAAATTTCATCAAAATATTCCACCGGGAACCACCTCAAATGGCGATGACCGGACAGAGCCTCCTAAATAAGGGCTTATTTGACCTTTTTTGGTTAGTACATGAGCCTATTTGCACCTTTTCCCTTACTAATTTGATGTTAAAATGAACGGGGAAATTAGATTTTGCATCCTAAGTGGATTACTCATGATATTGGATTTTGCATCTCATTTTCAAAACATATAAACTTTGCACTCCATCAAATACGAGTAACATTTTGTGATTTTTTTATGAATGGGGTGCAAAATCAAAACTTTGTTAAGTGAAATCGGGGCAAAGTCAAAGTTTTTAAAAAATGGAGTGCAAAGCTCAATATCACCCAAAAAGTGATATCTTAATATTTTACTAATAACAAAATTAACCAATATTATTCTAGATTCCTAAATAAACTACTGAGTAACTAATTGAAGAAACGAATTTACTAATGTAATTTTCTGAAATGAAGAAACTAACTAAAATGTAACTTTTGAATCTTAGAGCCCATTTGGTAACAGTAAAACTAACTGAATCAATTGATTGTGCTAGGGGTGCAAATGAGCCGAGCCACTCGTGAGCCGCTCGCGAGCCGCTCGGTCAAAGCTCGAATCGGGATCGGTCAAATTCGAGCTCGAGCCGAGCTCGAGCCGAGCTCGAGCCGGCTCGTTAAGCAGTCGAGCCCGAGCTCGAGCCTTCTAATTTCAGGCTCGCAGGCTCGCGAGCCTAATTTTATATGTGAATATTTATAATATATATATATATATATATATGTATCATATAATCATATATAATATATTACTATGCAATATAAATTAATATATAATGTATACTGTTATAATGTACGGAGTAATATATATGATATACTCCCTCCGTCCCCTTTTAAATGTCTCGGAAGAGTATGACACGAGTTTTAAGAAAAGTGGGTTTGTGTGATTGATATTAATTGATAAAGTAAGAATAAAGTAAAAATAATTTTGAACCACACAAACTTTACCAAACAAGGTATGAGACAATTAAATAGGGACATCCCAATATGGTAAAACGGGATATTTAAAAGGGGACGGAGGGAGTATATAATATATGCTGATTAGTAAAATTTTATACTACGTAATATTTTAGGCTTAGGTCGTTACTACTCAGTAGAAAAACTTAGAATGGGCCAATGACAGTGAATTTTTACTACGGACTCATTATGGAGCATCATAATGGTTATCGAGCCTCGAGCCGAGCCGAGTCGAACCGAGCCTTCTGCGAGTCGAGTTCGAGCCGCGATTTTGTAGGCTCGTTCGAGCCGAGCCCGAGCTCGAGCCGATGCTATATATTTCGAGCTCGAGCTCGAGCCTGTAGAAAATCGGGCTCGGCTCGGCTCGTTTGCACCCCTAGATTGTGCATAAGTTTATGAAGTTCTGGTTGAAGTAGTTGGATTGACTAGTTCTGCTCAATTATGAAAAACATTATAGGAAAAATTGACAAGAATAATCTCACCTTTCACTGGTCTTCTCACAATAATTCCACCTTTACATAATCCCAAAATAATCTCACCTTTGCACATCATCTTCTTTCATTGGACCCTGACCAGATTTTTTACCTTTCTTTGCAAATCTTATATAAATAATCTCACATTTATAAAGATATAATAAGAAAGTGAAAGGTGAGATTATTTATATGATTTTCAAAGAACGAGTAAAAAACTTGGTCAGAGTCTAATGAAAGAAGATGGAGTGCAAAGGTGGGATTGTTTTGGGATTATGTAAAGGTGGAATTATTATGAGAAGACCAGCGAAATATGGGATTATTCTTGTCAAATTTTCCAACATTATATGGCTAAAATGACTAAAATGATCATGTATAGTAATTTCAGCCAATTAAGCTAGAAAAGGAATTCTGGTCTTATTTGTTTTGATTATTAAACAATCTAGAAAAGTAATTCAGCCAATAGCTATGTGTACGACAAAAAATTAGGTGTAAGACGAAAAAAATAACACCAAACATGTTCTACATATTTGGTTAAAAAGTTGATTGATAATACTTGTTGAGGTTTAGTCCCGTAGATCCTAAATCCCAACACACGCTTTGGATATTAAGGATGTTTGTCTCGGTTAAAAAGGTGTATAAAATATAAAACAATGAATTAAGATTTAACTCAGAAGCTAACTTGGATTACGTAATTATGTGATTACACTGAAATTGCCCGAACGGTAATCGGTATAAGTTCAAATACGAGAACGAGAGATATGATTCTATTGCTAAGCTCTGAGTATGAAATTGCTAACCCTTTACAATGTATTCAATGCAGGTATTTATACTAGAGGGGGTGGGTGAGATGGACATGTGGCCGACCCCGGTAGGATGTTACCTCTGCCACAAATGCACTCATGCCTCTACTTGCTACCGCCATACTTTAGCATTAAATGCAGTTTACCACTTGCTGATCACCCGGTCGTGTACCCCGTTCGGAGTGCGGGACCCCTTTGTGGGTGTTTGATGCCACTACTATGTTGATTATCTTAAGTGAACAAATCTACCTGAATGTTGTTCAGGTATCCCCATTCGGGACGTCTTGGGCCTTTCCGATTGCGTTGGGCTTCTTGTTTGCCCTGGGCCTTCTTTATGCTTTGGGCCGGGCGTATTGGGCTTGGGCCCAATACCCCAACAATACTGATAAGCGGAAAGGAGAGATTACCAATCAGACTAATTTTTTTAAAACCGGTAGGTAAATCACAAATAATCGGTGGAATAAATGTTGGGGAACATTTACCGAATTTTATTAAAATAGTATGAAATAAATAAAAAGGTAGAGATGTGACACCAAATAGGCTCTTATCATAATATGGAGTATAATACATAGCATCAATTAACAAACTTATTAACGAAATAATGAAACAAATTTATTATTTAAAATACTTTATCCTTATTTTAAGAACAAAAATACTTTAACACAATAAGAATAATAAATTTAAAGTAAACATCCGTTAAAAAAGATTTACAACCTCAAAGTAATCCAAACAATGAACAATTACTTTGGGTGGGATTTGAAAGGTGGTATACGTGCCTTATTATTCTCCATAAAGAAGAGGAGGGTTTACCTAGCATTCTAGCCATCTGACATATGTACCCTTTGTTGCAGAATAAAAAAAGAGGACACCCTAAACTCCCGTATTTTCGACCATAAAAATGACTTTTCGTAATTTGGGAACAAGAACGGGAAATTCCCGTTATTTCGTCATTCTCTCGTTAAATTAAGGACATTCAAATAAGGAAAGTGGGAAGTTGTTTTAGGGACGGAGGAAGTATGTGATATTGGTGTCATATGAAAGAGAATTAATACTTATGCATTTTGATATATTATTTATAAAAGTCTCCCCTTTTTACCATTTTTTACCTCCTCCAAACTTCTCTCCTCTCACAGCCCCTTCCCCCCTCCCTTGGTTCAACTTCTTCCGCCAAAAATAATCGGAAGAAACGATTGAGCTACAATGAACGGAAGCAAACGATCGATGACCGATTTCCACCATCTTCTTCGTTTTTCATCTTCTTCTATGGAGTTGAACGGGAATGATACATCCCAGTAGGTTGATGACTTACTCTTGGATAGCTTGACATGAGGAGAGGTAGTTGATGAAGTTGCAGACGTTGCTCCTACGCCGCCAGTTGTTGCTGAACTGGATGCGAGGTCAGTGGAAGACGAGGACCAAGGTGCAGACGTTGAAGGCTTGAGTAGGTGTTGTTGTCTTGGTTTTGTTTTCTTGATTGTCTTGATTTTGTTTTTGTTTTTGTTTTTTTTTTGTGTTTTTGAAATGAAAAAGGTTTTCTGTCTAACTAACATAGTTAGACATAGTTTCATAGTTGGTTGACCCATATACAAAATGTTTATCTGGCAGTCAACGTCATTTGTTTGTCTGCGTAGAAATAATGTCTGTATGGACATGCAAGTATTGGTACAAGTGTATTTTGTAATATGTTTTGATGAGTTGGGTAATAGTTCATGTAGTTGTTGTATAAAACTGTGTAGAATTGTTCGAACATATGGTTGTATTTGTGAATGTACACACGAATGTGATGGGAAGAAAATATGATAATATTGTCTGTCTGGACAGACAACATACTACGTGTTGTTGTAAATTGTTTTGAACATGTATTTTTGTTTGGAATAACAGATGAAGAGGAAGAAAATAGTAGTAATATAGACCTCGATGTTGGTATGGAGTTCCTAGTAAAGAGGCAGTTTATGATTTCTACGAGGCATACGGTAGAAGAGTGGACTTTCCTGTTGGACAATGAACTTCAAGTAAAGACAACTGATAGCTTCCCCACTTAAGCCGAAATGTAGAGAGAAGGAAGAGCTAAATGTAGAGAGAGAGAGAGAGAGGTTGCAATAAATGAATTGTGGCCCCTACAACTACCTCCAAAGGGGGTATTTATAGGGGGAATATGCGTTGGGCTCCCTAACCTTGGGCTTGGGAGGCCCGGTTACAAATAATGGGCCACTAATGGGCCGGTTTACAAGTGCTCTAATCCGCTAAGAGAAAGCAAAGGCCAACAATGTTGGCGGATCCGAGGTGCTCCAGATGGCGCCCCTGATGATCTTCCTCCGAGGTGCCCCCTCCGAGGTGTGGGTTCCGAAGTGATGGCCGAGCCCGAAAAACTGTTTCTTTCCTCCGGGTTAGGTTCTTTGGTCAGGCCTGCTAGAGTTGCCATGGTATTGGGTCGTGCATATGTCTCAAGAGTATGTGGGTCGAGGGCCTGAGCCCATATACTCTATGAGCTGAGAAATGCCGAAATGAAAGGGAGTAAAGTTGTTCTAGCGTTGATTCCCTCCGAGGTGACTTTTAATGTGTGTTTGTCTTTGGTAGTAACTTTTTGGATTTTCCATATTCGTGTTGCGGCCGAGGTGTAGCCCCCCTGATTCCCTCCGAGATGAATTTTGACGTGTGCTTGTCTTTGGTAGTAACTTTTTAGATTTTCCATTTTTGTGTTGCAGTCAAGGTGTAGTCCCCCTGCTCCAAATCCCGAAGTGTATATCGGGATGAGGAGTGTGGTACATCCCAGAGGGCCGCTGGATGATTGTGTTATATGTTGGAAACCGAGAAGCCTCTCGTGAGGTGGCATGGGGTCCGGCCTCGTTGGCAAACCTTGGGCAAGGCAACCCTGTGGGTGAATCCTTGCTCGAAGGATGTTGGTCGGAGACCGTGACCGTGACGCTCACATCGAGGGGCCTGCTCTGAGCCTTTGGTTGGGGGTGTGTCCCGTTGTGGGACTCTTCCAGTGTGTTGGCATTGGATAGTCGTGTCAAGATGTCCTCGTTAGCCGCGTAACTGGTAATCCACGTCATTTGACGGGTGGCATTTGGTGAGAGGTTGAATCCGGGCGGACACTTCGATTGAACCAAACAGCGTCTGTAATATTGACACGTGTAGTGACTGTTGGGCGGTCATTATTGCCCCTCCTATAATACTCGATGTTTGCCTTCATTTTTTCATTTCATTTTTCCCGAGAGAGGCCAAAGTGCTCCTCAATTCTAGAGAGAGAGAAAGTCATTGGCTATTCTTCGACGCAATCTATGGCCATGGTTGGCCAGAAGTACCCCTAGGTGACTAGGCGGCGGGACATACTGAAAGGTCCCCGGTGGGAGGAGCATTCCCCGCAGTGTACTTCCTCCATGGCAACTTCACCCTCATCAGGGTGGAGACAGCGAAGTAAGGTGCCGTTGTAGGAGCGCTTAAAAAGTTTGTCCCCCTCGATGACATAACTACGCACCCTGAGCCTCACTAGTTTTACCATGTCCTCATCGTCTGGCAGCACCCCGGACAATATGTGAGTCTTCATGTCCGTGATCCAATCCGAGAGTCGGGGGTGAATACTGAGTATCGGGCTTGTGTGGATGCTTGACATACTGATCTCTTCCACTCTTGTTATCCGGGATATGTGCTCCGATGAGTCTGCGCTGAGTTTTGAGAGAATGATTGGTTCTGTGTTCTCAGTTCGGGGAATCTAACTAATGTTGTGGGACCCGAAAAGCTTGCAACAGTTCATCTGTAGTCTGCTTGTACTGCTTCATTCGACCCTCTTTTGCTTCGTAAGACCCGGTGATCTGTCCAACTATCAGTTTGGAGTCACATTTGATGTCAATGCTTTCTACCTTCATCCCGGCGGTCAGCCTGAGACCACTAAGGAGAGCTTCGTACTCCGCCTGATTGTTGAAGACGTGGAAGTTGAACTGTATGGCGTAAAAGGCGTTGAAGCCTTTCGGGGATATTAGGACTACACCTCCTCCACAAGCCTCGGTGGTCAAGGAGCCGTCGGTGAACAAGGTCCAAGAGCCGACGTTCTCATGCTCCAATGTGATAGGAGTAGTGGCTTCTCTCGTCGTACAATCTGTCATGAAGTCCGTCAGTGCATGCCCCTTGATGGATGGCCTCAACTTTATCTTAATCTGGTATTGGCTGAGGAACACCGCCCACTCCACCATGCGTGATGAACTGGTAGGCCTCCTTATTAAGGAGCCGAGGGGTTGTTGGGTGAGCACATGGACGGGGTGTGCTTGGAAGTAGTGTGCCTGGAAGTAGTGTGCCAATGTTTTCACTGTCCACACGATGGGCATTGTTTTTTGGATCAAAGTGTATCTTAGTTCGGCATCCCTCAGTGTTTTGCTGACGTAAAAAATGGGATGTTGTGCGGAGCCTTCTTCTCGGATGAGCACCGTGCTGATGGCCGACATGCTTACGCCTAGGTATACGTAGAGAGTCTCCCTCGCGACGAGTTTTGAGAGCAACGGGGGGGCATGTATAGTTTGAGTTCATCAAATGCCTATTGGCACTCCGGGGTCCATTGAAATCCGGTCGTCTTTCGCATGATTTGAAAAAAGGGGGAGTGATCTCTCTGCTGATTTGGATAGAAAACGATTCAGAGCGGCGAGCCTGCCTGCCAATCTCTGCATTTCTTTGATGTTCCTAGGTGCCTCCATCTCTGTGATATTTTTTATCTTCTCGGGGTTAGCCCCGATCCCATTTCTGCTTACCATATACCTGGGGAGTTTTCCTCTTTGCACGTCGAAGGTGCATTTCTTTGGATTTCAGTGCAGGTCGAATCTTTTCATGATCTCAAAGATTTCCCTAAGGTCCTCAGCGTGGCTTGATGAGCGTTTGCTTTTCACGTTCATGTTGCCCACGTAAGCTTCCATTGTGTGGCTGAGGACCGTTCAGAATAGCTTGGCCACCATTCTGGTGTAAGTGGCGCCATGATGAGGTAGCAAAAATGTCTTTTCAGGGTCATGAATGCCATTTTTTCGACGTCATTCTCGTGCATGCAGATCTGATGGTATCCCGGAACGCATCCAGGAAAGACATGAGCTCATATCCGACTATCTCCTCTACTAGCTGGTCAATGTTTGGGAGAGGAAAGGGATCCGTTTGGCAAGCTTTGTTAAGGCCCGTGTAATCCACACACATCCTGAAGGTGGGAGGTTTCTGTGCCAAGGCAACATTTGCTAGCCAAGTCGGATACTTTACCTCCTTTATGTGGTGAATCCCGAGAAGCATAGACACCTCACCTTTCATGAATTCTTGCATCTCCACCGAGAGGTGGCGTCTCTTCTGCTTTATCAGAGTGGCAAGAGGATCCACGACAAACCGATGTGTGACCACCCTTCGACCGATTCTCGGCATGTCCTCCGGGCCCCACGCAAAGATGGCAACGTACGATCGGAGGACAAGGAGGATGTTCGCCTTCTTGGACCGGGGTAACTGTCTCCCCACCTTAAGTGTTCATTCAAGGTTTGAGGCGTCTAGGGGTATCTCTTTGAAATCCTCGTTGGGCTCTGCCTTGGGGCGCTCTCCCTCTTTTTCAACGCCAAAGGTGATGATGTCAATCCGGAGATCCGAACTAGTAGCCTTCTTCGTAATTTTGAGGTTGCAAGCCCTGGTTATCTTTTGATTACCCCTCGCAAAGCCGATCCCGGTAGGCATGGGGAATTTTAGGCAGAGGTGCTTCATATAAATGATTGCCTCCAAGCCCTACAGCGACGGTTGGCCCCAAATAAGGTTGTGGGCGCAGTCCAAGCTGTCGACCACGAATTCCATGTTGAATTTTGCCTTGTGTGAACCGTCCCCGAATTCCATGGGGAGGACCATTGTGCCATCAGATTTGATAGAGTCCCTTGTGAAGCCAGATAGCGGTGTCCTTATAGGATTAGGGTTTGCTCGACTGAGGTGCAATTCTTTGAAGGTGTTGATGTACATGACATTGCCCGAGCTGCCCGTATCAATGTAGTTACAGTGGATCACAAGGTTGTTGATGTCACATCTTACTACAAGAGCATTCCTGTGTGACGGGGGGGGGGGGGGCATCGGTAGGTCCCTGTCGCTGAAAGTGATAAGATCCATTTTTAACCTCTTCTCGTGGGGGGGGGGGGGGGGGTATGTCACTTCTCTGTGTTTCCCCCGGTGATCATGTGGATGTGGCGCTTCCCCGGCTGACGCTCCTCGGAAGGTTCCTCTTCTGAGAGGTTATCGATTTCCCTCTTCTTGGAGGGTTTTTCCTCTTCCCGATCGGTGTTGATCCATGTCCTGCGATGTGGTCCCTTGATGGATTGGGAGAGATGGTCTTGCTGGATCAGTCTCTCGATGGCCGCCTTGAGGGCGTAGCAATCGTCGGTGTAATGGGATTTGTTTCAGTGGAAACTACAATACTTCTTGCCCTCCTGGACGTTGAATACTTCCGGGGGAGCCCGCGAATCCCTTACCACTAGTCCTCGCTGTAACACCGGACCCGAATTTTACCCAGATAAATTTTTTTCGTAAAGTACTTGGTTAAAGAAGGTAAATCAAGACTAAGAGTAGTCTTGATAAATGAGAAAGTAAAATTTTGTCCTAAATTATAAAAGGGTTATTAATTTAGACGTGGGACCACTCGTGGTATTTCAAGTTTATAAAATATTATTGTCTACGAAAATGATACTATTATGATAGTAGGGATGGGTCATGAACCGCAGTGATATAAAGAACAACAACTAGACGGCCAAGCGGACCAGGGTCACTATCCGATAATTGTGAATCATTAATTATCGGACTGATAATAATTCGGAAGGCTACAAATTAATAACAGAAAGAATATAAATATTTTAAGAACCCAAAGTATGGGATGGTGGATAATAATGAGTAACTTGACATATTAGAGGTGGGTACTTTTGGAGGACCCTACCTTGAAGATATTTTTGTATAAGAATAAACATATAAGACTTTATCTGCTTATACAGTTGGGAACACTTAAAAATAAGTGTAACATTTTATTAAAGTGTCACAAAATATGAAAACACATATTTAGTCATGAGAAATGATGAATGAATTTTTGAGGAAACATGTTCTCATTTTTACTATTACTTGAACAGTAAAATGCACGTTGGGCCCACACATGGGCGGGGACCATCCGATATTTACGGCCCACATATTATATTCATCTTGGTCTAGATGATATTTATATGAGGGTGTAAATAAATGTCAAGCCATAAAGTTGGCCTTTCGATCAAACGAGGTCCCATTACCGGTATATGTAATTAAACATATAACGGCCCGAAATGAATTTCGGAGACAACTAAATTGAAGTTGGGTAATATATATTCATTTTAGAGACCAATATTAATTGGAAGAATGATATATATTTTACTTAACCCGATAAAATAAAATATAATTAAAATAGTCCAGAAAATACAACTTTCGGGACCAAATACACACTTTGGGACATAAAGGGATGACCTCCCACATGAGTGGGGGCCACCCCACAAATTTATTCAACCAAACAGCTAAGGGGAGGGCTGTAGTGTGATGGGGGAGTCCTTTGAAAGTAATTGGAGACATATGGAATCAAAAGTACTTGGTGGGTCATGTACCTCACCATTATTGACAATTTAAGTCAATGAAACTCTCATCCACCTCCCTCACTCTTTCCATCCGACCCAACCCATAAAAAATAGATAGGGGAGCTCTGCAACTCATCATCCCCATAGCCATAACCGAGCTCAAGGTTGGAGGAAGTTCAAAGGTGAACAAAAGCTTGGAAAAGAAGAGAAAAACTTAGAAAACTCAAGGTAATGACTTCATTAGTATTTTTCTTCCTTAATTTAATATCATATGATCTTATAAATCACATGATGGACCTTTAATCTTGTTCTACACTTCTAGAGGTGTAGAGTGAGGATTTGGAAGGTTAAGTTAAACCATAAACGGAGTTATGACCAGAGTAAGACCGGTTTGCCGGAAAACACCTTCTCGGAAGGTTTTGATGTTGATACCACTTTTGGTTGTGAAACCTTGTTAGGAATTTTACCAAAGTATTATAGACTTCTCAAGGAATCTAGGAGTGGCCGGAAAAGTTGCCGGAGCCGCCGGAGTTTTCGCCGGAAAATTCAAAAGTCGCCGGAGTTCGAACAAAGAAGATAAAAGCTTGCTAGCGTCATTTCAAGGTGAGTGGACGACTACGTGTCTTGTAACTTTTTTGTCAAACGTGGGATTACCTAAATAAATTCATAATCATGATTTGAGAAATGATTAAATGGATTAAAATACATGATTAGTTATGATGAATATGAAATATGAAAGTATTATATGGTTAATGAATAAGAGATTAATTTGTGGATTAATCATGGATATATTATTGTCAAATGTATAAAAATGCATACTTGAACTATGTATGAGACTAACTAGATTAATCTAGTATGTGAGTATGTATAAAAATGATTAAAAGTGTTTAAATGTGTGATTAACCATATTGATTATAAATTAAGTGAAAGTGGCATGATTAATGAGTAAAGAATTACTAATATTATTGATGAAGACTAATCATGAATGATTACTTGGGAAAGGACTAAGGAAATTCAAGATGGTATTCTTGTGGGGGATTTAAGTATTAAATCACGCAAGCCATTAAAGTAAAATCTAGTTTATGAGAAATAAACTAGGGAATTATACAAGGTATAATTAACTAATATAGATATTTTTGTTGGCTCATATGAGAAGTGACCAAAGTAATTCACGTATTATTGTTGTGAAGAATTAAGAAATGCTTAAGTATACATGCTACTAAGATGAACTAGTTTATGAGAAATAAACTAGAGTAATGTACAAAAATGATTAACTAGTATCAATGACTTAGTTAATAATTTTGTGAATATAATATTCTAATTGAATGATGAACCATGAATGGCTCATTTTGTGAGGCGATTAAAGTTAATTCAAGGTGATATCCTTGTGAGGAATAAAAAGTGCTTAATCATGCAAGTTATCAAGGTGAACTAGTTTATGGGAAAATAAACTAGAATAATATACATGGAAATGATTGGAAATATTCATATAAAATATAAGAGGTGGTTGAATGGCCAAAATAGCATTTATTGATTGTCTGAGACATAATATATATGGTGTAAAAATTTCGGGCCAAACGGAGCACGTTTCGGGGGTCAACTCTGAGGTCAACGGGCCGTTGACCCAAAATTCCGGACATACCCGGCGCCGGGTATAGGGCATACCCGGGGCCGGGTAAGCTGCTGCCTCCGATTTCCGTTTTTGCCGAAAACGCGTATCGGGCCCCGAATTGAGGGGGAATTAACCCCGACCATCCTATATATGAATATTTTGCATGGAATTGCATGAAATATGATGTTTAAAATGCTAAGGATTGTAATACGGTTTAAACGCTAAGACTTGGACTAGTCATTAGTGAATAAATTATAGACCACGACCGGCCGAGGTACGTGGTAGATTATACATGGCGGGTGAATACCCGGGACCAAGTAAGGTTATATAATACTCTGTAGGACCAGGAGGAGTCCTCTACACTCAAACATTAACAAGGGCCCGTGTAGTCCTTGAGGTGTGTTAACCTCCAACAAATTACACATAGGTAACAAGGGCAAATGCAGTCCTTGAGGTGTGTTTAACCTCCATCAAATTGCATATAGGTAACAAGGGCAAATGCAGTCCTTGAGGTGTGTTAACCTCCATCAAAGTGCATATAGGTAACAAGGGCCCGTGTAGTCCTTGAGGTGTGTTAACCTCCAGTAAATTACACATAGGATGAGGGTGTATGCGTACTCCTCGAGGCGGGGTTAACCCGGAAATGAAAACTATGATAGCAAGGACGGATAGTCCTCGAGGTAGGTGAACCTCGAAGTAATGATTTTAAATGATTAAACGTGCTTGATCGGGAACGAGTTTCCGATAGAATATTTTCCTTGGTCTAGGAATTGATTTAAACCATGTCCATGATATGGGAGTCCGAAGGGCCCCACAGTAATTATATTTTGATATCGGGTGAGTCAGCCTGCGGGTGACTCCACTCGAGGGTAAGATATAGGAAGGGTGAATTTAATGAGGCTGTTACGCCTAAATGATTTGAAAGACAAATAAGCCCACGGGCCGGATATTTTACTCATATGTATATGTATATGTATACATTTTGTTTTGAAAAGGGGTAGCTAAGAGTTATGCCCATAATTATACTATCACCCTATTTTGAGGGTCTCACGTGAGAAACGTTAGTTACATTACATACAGTTTGCCCTCACCAGTACTTTTCTGCAGTACTGATCCCTCGGGGGAACCACCCTTTCAGGTTGAAGCTAGAGCTTACTTCCTGCACCCGTTGCTCGGGAGATCGATGGAGAGAAGACGTGGTTCATGCTTCCTCTCGTTCTATTTTTAAATAATTAAATAATGCTCATGGAACTATTTTCACTTATAAATTAATGGAGCCTGCGAGCTCTTGTTTTACCCTTGTGTGGGTTCTTACTAAACACTTATATTCCGCTATGTGTTTGATTGTATGTTGATGTTGTTATGTATGTTTACTAATCGGTTTTGGCATATGTATCTTTCGGACGTCTTGTATAATTCGGTAAGGATGAACTGCGGGTATTCTTATTGGGTTGTACGACGGTTGTCCACGTGGCACAAACGCGGTCTGGGGCGTGACACTCGCTCCTCCGCATAGTCCAATATAGTACTTATGGGATGCGAGAGGGGGTCCTTGGCAGGTCCGGAATTTTTGGTGTCGTCCACGATCGTTGCCTCATTCGATGCCCCTCGTATGCGACCTCCTGTGCTGGGGGGCTCTGCTGTTGTCGAGGTAGCACCCCCATGAACTGCTGCTTTCCTTCCTGTCTCATCGAGATGTTGGCGGGAGTCGCGTCCTCTCCTGCCTTCTCTCCCAGGGCATCGTCTGCGACTGCATGGAGACCCCCCGTTGTAAGGCCCTGATGTATGACCTCGGTGGGTCCGTAATGAGACTTCTTGTGTACGGGCTCAAATGGAGCACGCCTTGTAGGATGCCCTACAAGGTCCGGTCATCGGCCCCCTCGACCTCTTCAGCCTCGCGCTTCCACAGGTCAAGGAAATCCCTCAAAGACCCGTCCCCTTTTTGTTTGATACTTAAGAGGTGTGAAAAGTGTTTCTTGTTGTGTCGTGTGCCTGCGAAATGGGTTAAGAAACGCCCAGCCAAATTCTGCCACGAGTCCACGCTAGCCTCCAACAATGCGTTGAATCACTCATATGTCGACCCCTCTAGTGTGGAGGGGAACCACCTCCATAGACATTCGTCGGAGGCATTCATCATGAGCATGTTATCCTAGCAATGAATGAAGTGCTTCTAGGGATCGATTCGGCCATCATATGGCTTAACGGTTTGACCGCAGAACTTCTCTAGAATGGGGGCAGAGAGGACCCGACAAGTCACCCGAGAGGTAAAAGGGATCTTCGTTCTGAATGGGACGATGGGCCCATCCCGATCGTCAGCGACCTCGCTCTCCAAGTCCGTGACTTTTCAGGCTAAGGCGTCGTAGTTAAGGCCCTGCTCCGCGTGGTGCTATTTTTCTTCCATCAGGGCGAGGCGCTTTTGTAGCTGCTGAATCACCTCGTCCCTTAGGTCCTTGCTCATCACAGTTGTGGCAGGGTGCTGCGCTTGGACCCTGGTTGTGTGTACTTTTTTGATCTGGTGCCTGACATCGTTCCCGTGGAGCTTGCCCTTGCATTTGATGTTACGATGTTGCTCCGCTGTTCGGGACACGGATCCCAGGCTCTCCATGGGGAATATTGGTCCCATGGAGGCGCCTCGCCCTCCAATCCTTTTGGAGATGGGCCTCTTATGTGTGTTTCCCAACATGTTGAATGCCGAGGTGGGGGCACACTGGAACTTGATTGGAGGTGCTTTTGGGTCCGTCTCAGAAGACGTGTCATGGGCCATCACGCCCTCATTGTTGTCGATATGCACTTGATTAGTGTTCTCTCTAGTTTTTTTTATGAGCGCGCTCAATGCTATAGGATTTTGGGCAAGGCTCGCAAGGATGACGGAAACTGCTGCTTAGACTTCGGTCTGAGGCAGCACTAGGGCGTCTTGACTCTTGAGGTATCGTCGGGGTGTCCTGGGGCATCACCGAGGGGCTGTCTCGTTGGCCTGGCGCTTGCCATCTAGGAACTCCCGATCGTCAGGTTGTTTGGCATTTATCTGGTCACGGAGGTCGGCCTCGGGGGTGATAACTCCTTGGACCCCCTCGGCGTTCTACAGGGCCGCGTCGTTCCCCGACTTCTCCTGTTGGAGGGCCTTAGCGACATGGAAGGTCTCTGATCTAGTCTTTGTTCTATCTCTCAATGTGAGCACCAAATGATAGCTTCCCGACTTAAGACAAAATGTATAGAGAAGGGATAGCTAAATGTAGAGAGAGAACTTGCAATAAATGAATTGTAAACCCCGTACAACTACCTCCAAAGGGGGTATTTATAGGGGGGGTTGTGTTGGGCTCCCAAACCTTGGGCTTGGGAGGCCCAGATACAAATAATGGGCCGCTAATGAGCCGGTTTACTAGTGCTTTAATCCGCCAAGGGGAAAGCAAAGGCCAACGATGTTGGTGGATCCGAGGTGCTCCGGATGGCGCCCCTGACGATCTTCCTCCGAGGTGCCCCCTCTGATGTGTGGGCTCTGAAGTGATGGTCGAGCCAAAGAAACTATTTCTTCCCTCCGGGTTAAGTTCTCTGGTCAGGCCTGCTGGAGTTGCCATGGTATTGGATCGTTCATATGTCTCAAGAGTATGTGGGGCGAGGGTCCGAGCCCATATACTCTCTCAACAATAAAACGGGAAATTAAACATCATTGTGATTGCCATAAAGTGTGCCCATGCTGGAAGTAGGGTTAGCCGGTCACAAAATGTTTTGAATCAATATTTAAAAAATGTTTAATTATTAGTGTAAAAAATTTTGTAATAGAAGACAAGAATATTTCATGTAATAAAATGTTGACACCGCACACGATAAGACACCTTCAAATTAGTGATGTTGCGGGAATGCCTCTTCATAAGAGTCTTGAAAAGGATTGTAGGAACTACATAGATAGTGATGTAACATAGATTGCTTATTTCTCGTAGGTATTCACTTCAAGATGATGATTGGCTTGGGGTGATGTATAACGAATGTCACTGACGGGTACCTTATTACCTTAAATCTGCATTATGGGCGGGTATGTCCACCACACAAGGAAGTGAGAGCATGACTGCATTCTTTGATGGTTATGTGCACTCCAAAACAAGTCTCAAACAATTTGTGGAGCAATATGGCCAGGCTTTGAGATGTAAGGCAAAAAAGAGTTTCACTGAGACACAAAATTCATTTACATAAATGATTTCGTGTGTTACTATATTTGAAATGGAGAAACAAGTGCAAAAACTATACACACTTGCGAAGTTTAAAGAGTTTCAAGATGACGTAATCGACAAGCTCTATTGTGATGTAACACCGTCCCCAAATGTATTTACTTTTAAGTGAATAATGTATTGAACCTTATGGGATGGTTAATGAGTATACGAAGTTGTGAATTTCTAATATGTCTTTTGCGTGGATAGTAAATTCGCACGTGGGGCCCACACCGGGAGCGGGGCCGCCCGATATTCCCGAGATAGTATATTTTATTCACCGTGGTCGAAATAATGTTCATATAGAGATGGATAATTTATTTGGTCCAAAGAAATGACATAATGTGGACCGATTGGTCAAAAGAAGCCCAAATATCGGTTTTGGCAATTTCACAGATAATAGCCCGGAAATGAATTTCGGAGACTTATAAATTTAAGTTGGGGAATGTATATTCATTATAAAGGGTATAATGACTATGAACACATAATATATTTTATTTGACCCGATAAAATAAATATAATTTAAAACAGTCCGAAAAATACAACTTTCGGGACCGATTGTACACTTCTGGACAAAAAGGGTTGACCTCCCACATGGGTGGGGGCCAACCCACGAATTTGGCCACTCCAATTAAGGAGTTGTCCGGCTGGTAGAGTAGGGAATCATGGGAGATGATATTGAGATGAAGGAATTGGCATAAAACAAAATGGGGTAGACCCACACCCATGTTTATTTGCCCATTAAGACAAAAGAGCAATTCCTCTCTCTTCCTCATTCTTCCTCTCGGCCCGCACAAACCCCAGCAAGACCAAGAAAACCTCCATCCTCCTTTTCCCATCCTTGAAGAGGGCTCAAGCAATATAGGTCCAAGGGGAAAGATTAAAGGGAGAAAAAGCTAGGAAAAGTGAGAAAGATTAAGGTAATAACCTTATATTAACTTTTCCTTTATTTTTCTTCTATCATATGAGATATATATCATAGGGAGGACCTTGAGGATTTTTCTACATGATTTAAGTGTGGGATAATAGGTTGGAGAGTGGTTCTAAGTCCAAGAATGGACTTGGAAGCCAAACCGACAAGTTCACCGGAAAATAACCTTTTAGAGGTTATTTGTATTGATTAAGGTTTTATGATGTTAAAACCCTGTTAGGAACTTGATTAAAGCATTTTTTAGCTTCGCCGGAGTTTCGCCGGAGTTGGTCAAAGTCCGTCGGAGTTGGTCAAAGTTTCACCGGAATTAGTCAAAGTTCAATCGGGGGGCGCAGAACGCGCTTAAGCTCACTTAAGGTGAGGATGACGGACTATATTGCTTATAATCTTTGGGTTAATTTCATGAGATTTCCTAAATGAATACACAATGTGATTTGCATGGATTATTAATGGTTAATAATGCCTAAATGAAATTACTATTGAATATAAGTATAGTTTGCATAATATACAAATTTATTGAATAAATTGTGTATGTTTATATGTTATGAATATGATGACATGATAGTAGTATCAACCATAAATCCCATTTGTGATAAGTATGCTTTTATTTCATGAGAAGAAGCCATGAAAGAATAAAAGTGATATTTTGATATTAAGGCCAAATTACATATTGAATGAAGAATTACATTGAAATGAGTTTTTTTTATACCCCGAAATGAGTAAATAACTAGTATTGAAATATTAGTTGGAATTGTAGTTGAATAATGGATGAATAGATCCTAAGAAATTGAATTGTAAAGAATCGGTGATTATTGAGCTGGGCTCTAGACCGATGTAGATAACGGTGATTATCGAGCTGGGCTCTAGACCGTAGTAGTTATCGGTGATTATTGAGCTGGGCTCTAGACCGACGTAGATAACGGTGATTATTGAGCTGGGCTCTAGACCGTAGTAGTTATCGGTGATTATTGAGCTGGGCTCTAGACCGATGTAGATGCCGTTGATTATTGAGCTGGGCTCTAGACCGTAGTAGATAACGGTGATTATTGAGCTGGGCTCTAGACCGTGGTAAATAACGATGAATTGACACTAAACGAACAAAGTTAACAATGACAACTTAGTATAGTTGTCATTGTACTTGTCAAATGCTTCCAAGTACTGACCTCCCCTTCACGGGGGAGGCCACCTCACAGTTTCAGGTAGGAGCTGAGCTTGCTACCAGTGCCCGTTGCTCCGGGAGAATTCAAGGAAGGAAGACATGGTTCGTGCTTCCTCCGTTCCTGTTTTAAAAACATTTAAATTAATGCTCATGGATATTATATTTTTGAATAATCATTTGGGGGCTTGTATGCCCATGTTTGCCAAAGTGTGGCACGAACACTTGTATTAAATGTTTCCGCTGCTTTGAATGAATATTTTACATTATGTTTGTTTATGGATGTACTATGTGTGAATGATATCCCAGACGGCTTGTATAGTATGAATGTGTTGGACTGCGGTTGACTATTCGTACTGTACGGCGGATTGTTGACGTGTCCGGATAGGTCCGGGGCGTGACAATTTAAATGGTATCAGAGCCAGGTTCCGTAAACTTCATAATGAAGCTTCAAAATCTCTTTTCGAAAATGAATTTGAAAACCATGAGCATAAAAGTTTTGTACTTATAGAACTTTTGGTACTTTAGTTGCAAAGTCTCTAATTGTTAAGATGGTACCCTTAACATTTGGTATGGCGGTGATTTGAGCCAAAGGATGTCTTTAAGTACCTATCCGTCATTTGACATTGATACGAGTCTAATGACTCATTCTGATTTCTTTCAGAAATGAAACCAGTTGGAAGGATCACTAGGAGGAACCCGACGGGCCGTGTGCCGGGTGGGTCCGAGCGCGGTAGCCGGGGGTCCTCTAGGGGATCAAGAGGAAGGGGCCGTGGAGGCCAACAACAACAAACCGTGAGCGATGGCCACGTCGATACGGAAAGTGAGACCTATTGGTCTTATGAGGACTCGACCTACCGGCCTGAAACTGAGCCGGTAGAGACCCCTTATGAAGGGGATGATGATGATGATGTGAGTGATGAGGAGGAAAATGTCTCCTTGGCTAGGATTGAAGCGCTGCTCCAACAATACCATCGGGAGCGCGAGGAAAGGAGGGAACGCCGAAGGCGCCGTGCGGGGCAACCTTCGGGCGGGGCTCCTAGGGGAAGGAGCTTTTGTGATTCGAGAACCCATGTGGAAGCACATGGAAGTCGAGGTGATGGAGGTCCAACCATAAGGATCTCCAAATACATCAAAGAGGCGAGGGACTTGGGATGCAAACCGTTTGATGGGATGGGAGACATCTCGGTTGCCGCGCAGTGGATCAAGAGCCTGAACGAGGCAGCCCTTGACATGCAACTCACCCCCAATTTCAAACTGAGAATCGCGGTGAGGTTACTTGAAGGGTTGACATTCAAGTGGTGGGATGGAACCAAGGGCAAGTATGGTGGGACTGTTACGTGGGAGGATTTTCGGCAAGAATTCTTTGCCCAATACTACTCTGATTTTGAAGTGAATGCAAAGGTGAGGGAGTATACCCTTCTCACCCAAGGTGGTAACATGACAGTGAAATAGCTTGAGCACAAGTTCAGGGACCTCGCTGACCATATACCGGAGTATGCTTGTGATGAAAACCGTATGGTGAATCACTTTTGGGAGGCCTTGGACCTGGAGATACGTGATAGGGCGACTCAATTACCCAACATGACTTTCAGCCAAGTGGTTGCCCAAGGGTTGAAAGGAGAGAAGCAATGGGAGGAGAGAAAGAAGAGAGATGCCGAGGAGGCGAAGAAGAGAAAATGGGAGAACCGTGGCCCCAAAGGTTCTAATAAGAAGGTGAACCATGGGGGAGGAGGATCATTTAGGGCACTGACACCGCCATCTAGGGGAAGCTCAGGCACGGGTGGACAAAACTCGGGCTCGCAAGCCCCAATGGTGATTAGGTGCATGAACTGTAACAGGAACCATGGGGGAAAGTGTCGTGACCCTCCTCGGTGCTACCAATGTGGAGACACGGGGCATATTAAACCAAATTGCCCTCAACTTGGTGGGAACCGAGGGGCGGGATCTAGCGGCGCTACCCCGGCGAGTAGGAGCCGAACCAGAGCACCCCAAGCTAGTACGGGGCAAGGGGGAGCGAGCACGAGCAACGCGCCGTCCATGAACCAAGGAAGGACTCAAGCTAGAGTCTATGCAATGACCGAGGCCGATGCTCGGGCCAACCCCGACTCCGTTGTAGGTAATCCCTTGTTCACTCTTATATTATTCATGTACATGCGTATATAAACTTTAGGGAGCGTGTACGGGTCAATCGATGACATTTTCGGCTCGTTTTTGAGCGAAAAAGGGAGTTGAACACGCACAGGGATGAACCGGCGTCGGCCCGGGCTTGAACCGGCGCCGGCCTAGCGTAAAACGAAGCCAAACGGAGCTGGCAGTAGCTTACCCGGCGCCCCCCTGGCCGGCCCGGAAAAATTTGCCGGAGGGTGGCTATCCAGTAGCTTACCCGGCGCCGGCCAGGGGGGCAACCCGACGCCGGTCCGGGAAGAAAATCCGGCGTTTCGCTCCAGGGGATAACCGGCGCCGGTCCGGGCCATACCCGGCGCCAGTCCGGTGCAATTTTTCACTTTTTCCGGTTCCAGTAACTTACCCGGCGCCGGCCAGGTCCATACCCGGTGCCGGTCCAGTGTATTTTTACCCGAAAATTTTTCGTTAAGCCCCGTTTCGATCCGGTACGTTGACTAGTGTGTCTTACATCACTTATGTATGTAGGAACATTAAAGATCAATGGTATAAACGCAAGGATTCTCATTGATACCGGGGCACAACGTTCATTCGTGAGTGAAGCGTTTGCCGAAAGTTTAGACGTGTCGTTGATAGAAATGACACAACCCTTGTTAGTCTCTACACCGTTAGGAGACGATGTGGAGAGGAAACACTAATATCCTTCGTGTGAGGTAGAAGTGACGGGTCAACCTTTGACTTGTGACTTCGTACCTCTAAGTATGTTAGAATTCGATGCAATTCTAGGGATGGATTGGCTCGAGAAACATCATGCTCGAGTGGATTGTTATGCCAAGGTTTTGGAACTCGAGGATGCTGAGGGAAACACTCTACGTTTCGAGGGAGATCGGGGAGGATCTCATAGTTGTATAATATCCGTGATGAGGGCACAAAAGATGATGAAGAAGGGATGCCACACATACCTTGCTTATGTGGTGGATGAAGCAAAGAAGGAGGTTGACATCAACGATGTACGTGCCGTGTGCAAATATCCGGATGTCTTTCCCAAAGACTTGTCGGGGCTTCCACCCGACAGGGAGATCGAATTCGTGATTGAAGTGGAGCCGGGAACCAAACCCATTTCTATTCCTCCTTATCGAATGGCACCGGTCGAGCTTCAAGAGTTGAAGGTTCAACTTCAAGAGCTATTGGACAACGGGTTCATTAGACCCAGTCATTCACCGTGTGGAGCACCCGTACTCTTCGTAAAGAAGAAAGATGGTACACTAAGAATGTGTATAGACTACCGACAGTTGAACAAGGTCACGATCAAGAACAGGTATCCTTTACCGAGGATTGATGACTTGTTTGATCAACTTCGAGGGGCTACGGTATTCTCAAAGATTGATTTAAGGTCGGGGTATCATCAGTTGAAAATAAAGGAGAGTGACATACCTAAGAGTGCATTTCTCACTAGATATGGTCACTACGAGTTTTTGGTGATGTCATTTGGTCTTACCAGAATTTTTACCTTTCAGCAATATTTGTCAAATTAGTTCGCACCATAGCTTCAAACTTTAAACACAAACTGATTTCTTGGATCTTTAAACCCCTCAGTTGTCCAGATGAATGATTTTCAGGCGTTTCAGGTTGTTTTCCGTTCCTGGAGGTGCTACACAGTTTCTTGGGGACGTCCTCGGCCGTCGTTAGTTCGTGGGGGGGGGGGGGGGTGCAAGTCTGTTTTCTGGACTTCCGTTCTTGACGAACGATTTCAAGATTTAACGGATGGGTTGGGGAGGGTGAGACAAGGGGTTGTTTACTTGACGTTTCCATGTATTATCATTTTCATTATACCATTATATTAGTCCATGTTTTAAATTGCATTATCATAATATATAACCCTTACACTTCAACATTACTTAATTGTATACTTAATTGTTTACTTGACATTTCCATGTATTATCATTTTCATTATACCATTATATTAGACCATGTTTTAAATTGCATTATCATAATATATAACTCTTACACTTCAATATTACTTAATTTTTTACTTGAGATTTCCAGTTGAACATTAGTTCAACATTGATACAAAATAAATTATTCATTTTTCAAAATCGAGCGAAAAAACTCGATAAAAGCATAATATTTATATATTTTGTATGCTAAGTAATTATAGTTAAAAATGTTATATGTGTAATCGGTTTAATCTGTTTAAACTTGCTAAAACGTTTCATCGCACGACCCTTAAACTTTGTAACATCACCATCTTATACTACCTCCGTCCCAATGGACTTTGCACTCTTTGAATTATGTGAGGAATAAGAATTGTAAAAATTGTGTGGCTGAAGTTTTTTTGCAGAGGAGAGAGAAATGAGCAGAACCACAAAGTAGTTACTTTAATGCGAAAGTGACAAAGTTTTTTGGGACAAACAAAAAAGGAAAGTTGGCAAAGCCCAATGGACGAAGGGGGTATATTTTTATGAATTTTTTTACTTTTCTTTGAGAATTTGAACTAGAGCAGGAGCAAATTCACTAGCTGCAGTCTAGGGGTAGATCACTCTGTGACTTTACTGGCATACCATTGCTATCTGACGATGACATGCCCTCACTTGAAGATGTGGTCATTCATGAAGAATTGCGATATCAAAAATCAAATTTGATGGAGGACCATGCAAAGTTGTTAGCCGAGATGAGAGATGAAAATGTGTGATGTATGATACAATCATGGAATCTAAAGATCGTAGAAAATGTTTCTACTTTTTATATGGCCATAGAGGAAGTGATAAAACATATCTATGTAGGACTTTATCTGCATAAGTGAAATCTCGTTGCTATATAGTGCTTAACGTGGCTTCGAGCGTTATGGTATCGCTTCTCTTGCCCTGAGAAAGGATTGCACATTCGAGATTTGTGATTCCACTTGGTATGACAGAATACAATGTGTAACATTGCAAGGAATGATTTGTATTTAGATTTTGATTATGTTGTGTAATTAGAGTGTTAGAACACTCGTATTAGATTCAATGTATTGTAATTTCGGTTGTAAAAGATTAACCTTAGCCTACTGGTAGATTCAACGTTAAAGTCTGCATAGAAGAAGAGGTCTTGAGGCAAATCTACAGAGGATAAATTTGGCTTAAGCAGAAACAACTAGACAGAGATCGCCCTCCAGGAGCAGAAAAGGCCTTACACAGCAAAACTCGTTAGGTCATAATGTCAAGTGAAACTAACTGACCAAGCTGACGTGCAAGAGCCTCTTAATGGAAGAATGAAAGTCAAAAGCATTCAATGAGCATTAAATGCTATCTACCCGTTACCTCTTAAAGGTGCATGATTGCCTTACCCCGGATTGCGAGAAAATATTTAAATCCTATAGTATGAGACAACTGGGAATCTTGGACTGACACGGTCCAATCAATAGGACATACACTAAATGTAGTTGTCTTCTTCGCTCAAATAGGAAGACTACAACAACCATTATGAAATATACACTTAGAATAACTGATGAACTACAAACATTAAGTTGGATATTTCGAAATCCTAAGAAACTATATGCACGTCCAAAGACACGAATTCAAATGAGAGCTTGGAAGAATATCATCTCATGTCTTCATACCAATTATCCACTAAGTTCACCTTTGTTTTTCAACATACTCTGAAATCTTCATCCGCAAATCTCATCACCAGAGACATTGGAGGAAACTCTTTATTTTCTACAAAGGATTACTTCTTGCAAAAGAAGGGGCGACAAGTAGCTAGAGTGAAATGGTGATACTTTTAAGAGTCTAGCAAAACAACAATCATCATGAAGTTGGTTGCATCCTCATGTGACAAGGACAATGCTCTTGAAGAAGATGTAGAAAGCTTCTTAGGAAATCGGGATACACTTGTAATCGGAGGCAACAAAGAGTGTAGTTGAATAGTGGACTAGAGGAACACTCTGTTCTTTGAACTATTTTAAAAATCTCCGGTTTCGCTTACTTTACTACACTTACCTTTTTATACTTAGGAATCTAACTCTCAAAAGTGTGGACTCCGCGACTTTACATATTTCGCTCAATAGACCTGGAAGGCAAATTTTGCCTTAAAGTGCTTCCAGGCTTCCTAGTAATGCTTAGACTATTCCACTGCAGGACTAAATATGTTAGATTTAGTCTAAACTCTGTTGACGGACATACTCCATCAATACGAAAAGGAAACTCCAAAACAATCTATTCATCCCCTTAATATATTTATGTGGGCAAATAATTACATAAATATGACCAAAATAAAGATGCTTAACAAAAAATATGACTAGTTACTAGAGTAGTAATGAAATCATAGTAATTCATGTTCAAGTTTTGAACTTAAGTTACCACAACACTACGTTGTAGTAATGAATAGTCATAGTTATGCAAATATGTTTTATTTTAGTAATATTCTCGTAAAAAATCCTTATCTAGGACTAACAAACATAAAATGTGGTTGTTTATACAATTATCGAGATTGATCATGGGATGAGGCTCAGCCGAAATTTGTGATTCCACTTGAAATTTTATATTTCCTGGCCACTCTTTCAACTTTTATGCCAAACCAATCTACTTCATTCAGCTTGTAATTCAGATTCATCACTTCATAATTCAATTTCAGACGTTAGTCTCTCATTAAGACAATAGCCATAAATCCAGACATTAGTCTGCCGCTCTAGATCGTTGTGCCAAACATAGCCTAAACCAAACTTTGTGATAAAGTATATGAGCCTGGACCCCATGCCCCACATACTCAGAAGACTAAAACAGACAGTTGGCACCGACGTGGTCCCCCGTCGTCTAGATGGTCCTCTGTCGGCCAAATGGTCATGCATCGACCGGATGGTCATGCGTCGGCCAAACACCTATCAACTCAGAATATGGTCCAGAAGTCCAGTGGCATAACTTGGTACTCCTTCGGCCTGGTCCTCCGTCGGCCAAAGAGACCAAAGTAGAACAGATCTTATACTTAGTCAAATAAATCATGTACTCAGCCCATTAGAGGCCTTATTATTATAACGGGTCTTCTAAGCCTAAGGCTCGGAGTCCAAACCCACATTTTCCCATATAAATAGCCCTCTAGAGGAAAGTTATATAGAGTTGAAAAATATTAATGGCTCACTTTCTCTCTCTCTAGCTCCCACTACTCTCTAAGATTAATACTCGATCACTTTAATTACAAAAATATGAGTATACTTGATTCTCTAGATAGGAGTAACTTTCTAATCATCCCCTTGTTATGTTGTAATACAATTCAAATTCTTATTACTAAGTGAGACATAAAAGCAATAAATTAACTTTATTTATAAGGGAAAATGGAAACTAATAATCCAACCTTTTAGCGGTCTTCTTTTAATAGTCCGACCTTTGCATTATTCATGAATAATCCAACCTTTGCACCTCATCTTCATTCATTGGTCCCCAACCGGTTGATGACCTGCTATTCCGAGTTATTTTTTTTTATCTTTGCAAACTATTATACCATAAATTCCACCTTTCACAAAGATAATATTTTGCAAAGATAAGAAAATAACTTGGAATAGCAGGTCATCAACCGGCCAGGGACTAGTGAATGAAGATGAGGTGAAAAGGTTGGATTATTCATGAATAACGAAAAGATGAGACTATTAAAAGAAGACCGCTAAAAGGTTAGATTATTAGTTTCCATTTTCCCTATTTATAATGAAATTTTATTTAAAAAAAATAAAAAACATGAAAATAAATTTTATTTAAAATTAATAAAGAAAACTAGAAAAACAAATTATAAAAGAAACTTAAAGAATAAAAAAACCTAAAAAAATATGCAAGGCTATGCTGCTGCCTCAACCACCTCCTAGCATCACTAGTTTCGACCACCAGAAAATGAAACCATGCATGAGTAATGCCATCTTGACGGTGGTTTACTGGTTTTAGATAAAATTTTGGCATTTTCTAAAACAATAATGCCATCTTCATAGTATTTTCATAAAATGGCATTTTTATACAAGGTGACAATATCCACCGATCGGAGGTGACAGAGGCATCGGAAAAGGTCTCCATATTTTTTTTAAAAATATTATTATGTGTTTTATCTATTTGTATTCATTTTTAAAGTTTTTTTTATATAAATTTTAGTTTTTTTTATATATTTTAAAGTTTTTGTTGATTTTTTTAATAGTTTTTTACAATTTCACTATAATCCAAACTATTTTTTATTATTTTTATGTTTCTATTAAACATAAAAATATAATACTCTTATTAACTTATGATTAAGATAGAATAAAAAGATATATGTCTCGTTTGGCTAACGGCGTCTTTTATCTAAAACACTGATTCCCTTTTTAACTACAAACGCTACATTTTGCAGCGTGAAGACACCAATCAACTAAAAACAAACGAGGCCATAATATACTTGTGCATTTAGACTTTTAGAGCCCGTTTGGTATAATACTTAAACCGGCTGTATTGGTCGATTCTGCTGAAATTTATAAAGTTATGACTGAAATGGCTGGATTGATTGATTTTGTTGATTAATGCAAAAATTATATTTAAAACAAATTTTACTAACAAAATAAAAAAAAAAATCATATGAAAAATAACAAAAATGATCATATACAGTAACGACAGTCAATATAGTCGAAAAAGTAATTTTAAACTTACCTTTTTTTATTGTTACATATTTCATTGCTCGAAATAAAAAATCATGGAGTTTGTTGAAAAAGTTTATTGATAAACTTTATAAAATTTATCCCTAAATAGGGCTAAAAAGTGGCAAAATTGCACAAATAGGACTATATTTTTTAAATTCCCCTAATAGGACAATTTATGTGTGTTGGACAAATATACCCTTGTAGCGTTTGAAATGATTTAATTAATAATAAAATCATAAAAATAATAAAAATCATAAAAGATAAAAAATTTGTAAAAAAGTAAAAAAAAAAACATTTATAAAATAAAAATTTATTTAAATAAAATAAAACGTAAAAAAACACTTCGCCTCTGCCACCCCCAACACCACTAGCTCCCATCACCGAAAAAAATCTGTCAACATTTTTAGTAATGCCATAATGATGGCAAATTCAATGAAAATGTTGACATAATGAATATTAATTGTACCATCTTCTTGGCATTTTCAGAAAAAATGGTATTTTTTTACAAAGTGACAGAATTTTCACCGATTGAGGTGGTGGTGCTGGGAGGCGGTGGGAAAGGCATCTACTTTTTTTATATTTTTTTTATGGTTTTTACTATTTATTTTAAAAAAGCGATTTTTTAAATTTTTGTTTGTTTTAAAAATATTTTAATAATTTTTACTACATCCGTTCCAAAAAATACTCTCAGTTTGACTTGGCACGCTTATTAAAAAAATAGAATAAAATGGAAATGTATGGTTGTAGTTATGTAAGAAAAAAGTAAAATGAATGTAAGCCACACAAATTATCCAAAAATGGAAAGTGGGAAGTATTTTTTGGAACAACCCGGAAAGGAAAGTGAGAAATATTTTTTTGGAACGGAGGGAGTATTATTTTTAAAGATTTTTTATTAGTTTTTACGATTTTATTATGAATTAAAACATTTCATTACGGATTATACCCTTGGAAGTATTTAGGGTAGAAAATCAATTTTTAATCCCATTTTGAAAATAGGAATGTAATTCTCATTACAACTTCAACCTGATGCGCCGCGATCTAGAGCTAATGGAGGGGAAACTCTAGGCGGCGACAATCAGATCTTTCCAGCGGAGGGTGGACGAACGAACCACTTCTTCTTCTGCTAGATTAACAATGACGGTCTCTCCCTAGCAGGTCTAGGGTTTGGTTTTTCCTTAGCAGATCTAAGGTTTGGTTCTTCCGGCCGGTTGATAAGAAACCTTGCCCAAGCTTGACGAATATCGAAGCCAAAGTATGACAACGATGAAGATGACCGTTAGAGGTGGATTTGTTACGAGCGCGAGATGAGGAGAGTTGCACGGATTTCGAGCATGCCAGATGGTGATTGACAATGGATGATCAATTAGAGTGGTACCAAGGATATGGCCTCCTCCTGAACCACCGCCATGGGTTGTGCGAGATGTTAGAGTCCGTGAAAGTTTTTCAATAAGTTTTCATTATTTTGTCATTTGGTTTCTTGTTATCGTCTATGTTGTTAAGCTTGTTAGTTTGTTTGGGATTTAGCATTGTTTGATGTCATTGAGCATGTTTGGATCTATGAAAATATGGATGGCTGGGTCAAGCCCGTTACATGATTACCAATTCGTGTTGCTCTTCCAGAGGTGACCGTTTCTAAGGCTCATCATAGGGTTTACAGTCGTAGTTGTTGGAGTCTAGTTGGTGTCAGGTCTGTTTTTCCTTTGATTGATATAATGATCCTGAAACTTATGATATGAATAGATGCTAGTTTTCGTTAAAAAAAAACCTATTTGGAAAATTTGAAAAGTAGTAGTCTTATTTGTATTTATTATTATTATTTATAACTTAAAACATTTCATTATGAATTACTCCCTCCGTCCCCTTTATATTGTCCCAGTTTCTATTCACTTGGTCAACACAAATCACTCTTAATTTCTTACTTTATATATAAAAAATTTATCAAATTTGATTCAGGTTTTTGCGACTTTGTAAAGCTTTTAATGTAGTTTTTAAATATGTATTTTTTTTTCTAAAAATTATGTTAGTGCGGACAAGGATCCGTCTACTTTATCGTCGGTCAAACATCGTAAACCGTAAAGGGACAATAAAAAGAGGACGGAGTTAGTATATCCTTAGAGACTCATTAATGGACAATTTGTACAACTAAAAGGCCGTTTGATAACACTGTTTTTCGGCTTATCAGGCTTTTCAGCCAAATTTTTCACCAAACACGTAACTTTTACTTTTGCGCGCTGAATTGTGTAATAAGCAGAAAAAGTAAGGTTGAAGTTACTTTCCTGGTTGTATTGACTGAAGTTAATGTTGATGATCATTTTAGCTATTTTTACATGTAATTTTTTCTTTATTTTATCAATAAAATATATTTTTAAAATAATTTTTTCTTAAATAAGCAGAATCAACCAATGCAACCACTTCCGCCAGAACTTCATAAATTTCAGCAGAATCAGCCAAAATAGCCGATTTTCATGCTACCAAATGAGCTCTAAATTCATTTGTTTATTCTTGCTATTTTTTTCTTATAAAATTCTCACCGAGGGTTTTGAAAAAAGAAGAAGAAGTTACTTTTAGAGACAAAAAAAAACGAGCTCTAAATTCATTTGTTTATTCTTGCTATTTTTTTCTTATAAAATTCTCACCGAGGGTTTTGAAAAAAAAGAAGAAGTTACTTTTAGAGACAAAAAAATACGTAATAGCAATTTATTGAGGGTGGGAGAGAGGACCATCCTTCACCAGATCCAAGGAATTATATCGTGCGTATATTCTCTGGAAGGGAGAAAGTGAGAAGATGAGTGGCAAAGGGAAACTTATCAATGGCGGCGGCGGCGGAGTTGGGATTATACCCGCGGGGTCTCGGAAGATGGTGGAGAGTTTGAAGGAGGTAGTGAACAACTATCCAGATTCTGAGATCTATGCTGTTCTCAAAGAGTGTAATATGGACCCCAATGAAGCCGTCAATAGGCTTCTCTCTCAAGGTCAATTCTCCGCGATAAACCCTAAAGAACATAATAGTTCTTACTTTCACATTGTCTGATGTAAATGCATCTAGAATTTTGAGGTTTTTACTCTGTTTAGCGTATTAGTTTCCCTTTTTTACTCTGCATCAAGACTGAAAAAATCACAAGTGTTCAATGGCATTCTCCCAACTATCATTTTTCAAGTTCAGTTCTGTAAAAAATGTTCTATCATAGAGGAAGCTTTTTTTTTTCCTTTTTTTCTTTCCTTTTTATGTCAAGATTTTATTTATTTTCTGTATCCTCAATTTCTTTTGTGAGTCAGTTGATGAATGCACACGCTAACTACCATTTTAATTTGGTTCTATTGAATTATTATCTTTGGGTGGGTCAGTGGGTGGAGAGTGTCTCCTTACTTTATTTCTCTACTAAGGTAACCTTTTCTTGATTACCATGGCAAGAGAACACTGGGAGAAGAAACTAGATTGCAGCTTACTCATCAGTGATGCATTAATGATTGGGATAATGACCCACTTTATTTTTTTATTGACTGTTACAACTTATGGGCAATGTTTATTGCAGAATAAGTACCAATTCGATCTCATGCATCTTGTGATGTTAGTTGTTGTGTATGTTTATTGGTTATATTTTTCAATGAAATGCTTTCTGTACGGTTCATTGTTTGTGACATCTTTGGCATATTTTTTCCCAATGCATTGCTATGTAGCATGCGGTACAAATTTAGTTGACAAATTGAGTTACTCAATGCTTGAAATTGAGTATTGCATATTTGAGGTTGTTTCTGAACATTTCTTATTGCGTAAGCCTCATTGCACAACGAGGCATAATACTCATTTTACGTAAATTTATATTAAAAAATACAAATAATGTAGTAAAAAATAAATTCAAATAATCATTAAAAGCCAACAACTATCATCACCAAATCGAGAAAAATGAGGTCATAAAACCAACTAACTATGGACATAGATGCATCTTACTGAACAAATTTCATATTTTGCACTAAGTTACCAACACAATAATCAGGATTATAATTAACAAAAACAAAGGTAACAAAACATTAGTATTGTTTCAAGTTGTGTTTTTACTTATCCAGTTTTCATATGAACGCTAATAAAAAACAATTTAAATAAGAATGTAAATTTTTTCATCCAGCATATATATATGAAAAAAACAATTCATAAAGTTAAAATCACGAAACTTCTTACCCGCTTCATATTCTGCGTTATTATTAAAACCATGCAGCTGCTCATACCCGTATGATTTGAAAGAAAAAATAAAAATAAATTAAAACCACACATGCTTGTCGTGAAGTGGTGAAGAAACAAAATAAATAGAAATTCACGCAGCCTTTAGCCTTCACCGAGAACTGTTGAAACATAGAACCCAGAACTACCCTTCACAGCTGTCATTGCTTATGTCTTTCAGCACAGCCGCCATCGCTCAGAGAAGTAAGCTTGCAGGCTAGCAGCAGAAGTAAAGTCTTAGAAGACTTGTATATGTAATCTTTAAAACATATTTGGGCAATTGGTCTTAAATTCAGAAGCGGGCCCAACTTCATGTCTACTCATGTAGAAGAACTTAATTCTTCACAGGAATGCTTCTACTAGATAAGGCGCTCCTCAGAAAATGTACGCACTATTGCGAATGCAATAGGCGTACGCCTCTGGTACAATTGCTCAAGTTTCAGTATTGCTTATATTGTGATACACCTCCCATCGTAAATAGGAAAAAAAATCTTAAGGCATGCCTCAAGGCAGTACGGCATTATGCAATTTAAAAATCAAAACAGTGGAATTACCTATCTATCCCAGATTTTATGTTATCTTACAATGACAAGTTTCATTCTGTTCCAATCTGTGTTGGGTGCCATGGTTGTTGGCTATTGCACTGTCCACTTTGAGTTCCATTTCAGTCACAGAAGCATTTGTTATAACTTAAAAGCCATTATTGTTGATACATGAGATCATTCATCTCAGGTCTTGATGGCCTTACTTTCGGTCTTCTGTCTTTAGACGGAAAATTAGGTAGTGTAGAATTTTTCACCAAGAGAAGCTACCACATCAGCACTGCAACTTCTTCTTTTCTTTGGGAACATCGATCCCCTTCTTGCTTTGTAGTACTTTGTGTTTACAATTTGATGACTAAAACTGTTATGAATATAATTTTCCTTTTTATGATTGAACTCTTTCCTAATGTGAGTTTTTTATGGACTAGATCCTTTTCATGAGGTGAAAAACAAACGGGAGAAGAGAAAAGAGGTGTGTGGTTTTATAGAAGTGTACATACCTACATATGGAACTAATTACGAATCCCTCTGTATTCTTTTGATTGCTACAATAGGGTTTGACACAAAATTTAAGGGGAAAAAGCAGGGTAGTGAATACAGAGGGAGTATGTAATTAATGCTGTACTTTTTTATTCACCTTAATATGTTCCCGTTTATTTAATAATGGGTGAAATCTGGAAAAGTAAAATGCATGCAAGCCAGAAATATGACTTACTTCCCACTCAATCTTTCTGTGGACTAAAATTAGACCTTAGATTAGAGGTTTAGAAGCAGAAAACTTCATAATGTTTTATTTTGCATTCATTTGCAGAGGTGTTAAGCTCATAGTAGGAGGATTCATATATGCTTTGTGTCTTCCTTTTGGTCTTATCTCCTCTTGTTTTGTCTCTTCTATGTCTCAGAATAAGGATTTTACTGACTCTAGGCCACGTAGTGGTAGTAGTTCACTCCGTGGAGGCAGGGGTGGTGCAGATCGGTTTGTTGGGCGTGGTTGCTCAGGTATCTACATAGTGAATATTTGTCTTTGCGTAGATCGACTAACTGTTGGGTTGAAATAGTGCACAAAACGATCTGATTCATAGAAAAATGCTGTTACTGTTGTCATGTTCTTTTATAGAGTCTACATTGCATGCAAAATATACTTCTGCTTCTAAGAAGGACAATGTGCCTAGTACAACATTAGCTACTGGGTATGCTGGGAGCAACATACATTGGCAACCTACAGCCACCAGGTTAGTTCTAATGAAGTTCCAAATTCAACTAATATTATTCCATGATGCTTTTAATGGAAGTCTTATGGTGATTGTACAAAGATATTTCCTATGTTAAAATCACTTACTCCCTTTGTCCGTAAATATTCCATATACTTTCCTTTTTGGCCTATCCCGAATTTATCATCATATTTTTTCATGAGAGCATGATGGGGTTCATATTATTTCTCTCTTTTGTAAGTAAGTTTTAACCACACAAGTTCCATTTTATTAATTCCCGTGTTTGGTTGAACTGAGGGTTATTTAGGGACGAAGGGAGTAAAAAGTTTTGGCTAATTCTGACTTCAAGCAAATACTCATCTGTAGCCTCTTAGTTGCATGCCACCTAATAGTAATTTATCAATGTGAACCGAAAAAGAGTAGATAAATGTTACTACTTCCGCCTCGTTGAAAGGTTCCCATGAGAAACGGCACAGTTATTTAGACTAATTAAATAAGGTAATTCGAGTATATTTTGAGAAACAATTTTGGAGTTTTTTTTCAAAAATATCACTAAAAAAATTTATTTACAAAAAAATGACTAATAGTTACTACAATGTAGTGTCATGGTAACTTAAGTTTAACAATTGAACATAAGTTACTATGATTTCATTACTACTTTAGTCACTAGTCACATTTTTGTAAACAATCTTTGTTTTATTCATAAATATGTAATTGTTTCATAATTTTAATAGGTGTGTAATATAATGGGGTTAGTTTTGATAATTGTGATGTTATAAATGTATTTTTTTTAATATTTAATGTTTAAATTGTCATTTAAGATTGTTAATTGTTTCCTAAAATAGAAATTGGAACTTTTATATGGGACGTCCAGAAAAGGAAAGTGAAAACCTTTCTACGGAACGGAGGGTTTACTTGACATTATTATCTTCTTTCCATTATAGGTAGATGTATACACATTTTTAGTTTGTTTTTAGTTTGGAGCTCTATTTCCTTACAGTTTCTCACTGTGTCTGTCCCTTGCCAAGAGTATAACTGAGCCTGTAGGCTGTAGTATGAATGAGCCGTGTCAGAGGCTCAGAGCTTAGCATTCTCTGTTACCTTCTATCTTGTTTGTTTTATGAGTAAAGCTAACCACAGCCTCAGGGAATTGGCTGAGAAATCAAAATAAAAAAGGAAATCTTTTATTGCGAATCATGTTCGAGGGCATTTCAATATCATTGGTGGGTTCATTTTTACATTTGTCAATAAAAGTCTTTTCCCTATTTTGTTATCTTAATCGATTCCTTAAGGGCTGTGGTTAGACTCAGCACTATCCTTGTTTTATTTCGTAAATCTTTGCAATAAGAACCTGTTTTTAATTGAAATTTGTGAACAATTACAGTTGACACTCATATTTCCTTTTTTGCTTCGCTGGGGGGTATTTTTAGGTGTATGTTCATGTAAATTTATGTTTGTATAATGAATAATCTTGTCAATCTACCTTGATGGTTCAATCTACCTGGATGAGTTGTTTTAATATGCATCTTGAACAAATTTACATTAATTCTTACCTGTTTTTAAATCTATGCTATATTTTTTTTTGTATTTTAATCTTGTTTTTTGTATTTCAGTAATGTCCTTGGTAGTGAAAACAAAAACTCATTGGCTGTTTCAACTGATCATATTTCATCAGCCCTACATCCTTCTACTGGACATCAAACTTCTTGGGTGAGTGTTCCGGGTCAAGTATCTATGGCTGATATCGTTAAGATGGGCAGGCCCCCCACTAAACAAAATGTCAATTTTAACCATGATCATGGACATTCCTACCATGCGGCACATCATTTTTGTAATGATCATGCTTCTAGAAATTCTGAAATACACTTGGACTCGGGGGCATGCTCTATTCAACATGATTCAAATAATAGCGACGAGTGGCCCTTAATTGAGCAGCCACCGGCTTCTATTTCACATCATAACTCAGAGGCTGCTGTAGAACCTCAACCATATCCTGTCTCTTCTAATGTGGGCTTTGATAGAAGTAACGAACATTTCCAAGTAGATGAGATTCAGGAAATAGAAGATCATGGCTTAAACATCGGTACCAGACATATGCCATCATCTGGTCCTATTCCTGACAGAATGTCGGAAGACAGTACTGGACTTCAGTCACAGCAAGACAATGACAGTGACACCTATGGACACAATGATCATAATAGTTCTTTAGTGGTGCAGGAATGTGAGTATACAGCTTACCGGTTGTGCCTTTAGAATGTTGTTTGTGTTACTATACCTAAATTATTGCCTTCACCTTAGGATGAAATGTTTTTTTAACTATATGCATCCATACATACATACATACATACCTACGCACGCACGCATGCATATTTTTATTTTTCTCCTTAGCGTTTTTACTTTTCACAGCTTGTTTGTACTGAAACTTTCTTCCTTCATTGGCATTTGTACCTTTTAAAATAATTTCAATAAAACTCGGTAAGAGCTTCTCGGCTCTTACCCCATCGTTTTGGGTGGGTTTGGGTAATATATATATATATATATATAGGGCTCTTCTCATCAGGCCGGCCTGACGGGCTGCCCCGTCCGGCCGAGCCCGTTTGGGCACCTTCCCGGTGGAATTTTTTGATGAAATTTTTTGAGCATGTTCCTCATCAAGTCTAGTTTGTCCATACCAAATTTCAGCTCAAAATTCGATCGGGAAGGTCGTCAAATGATTTTTGCAAGATAACTGGTCCGGAAAATACATATTCCGGACCAGTTAACTTGCAAAAATCATTTGACGACCTTCCCGATCGAATTTTGAGCTGAAATTTGGTATGGACAAACTAGACTTGATGAGGAACATGCTCAAAAAATTCCACCGGGAAGGTGCCCAAACGGGCTCGGCCGGACGGGGCAGCCCGTCAGGCCGGCCTGACATGAAGTTTTCTCTCTCTCTCTCTCTCTCTCTATATATATATATATATATATATAGTAATGATCCTGTCCATCCGGATGGACAGGAAGCGCCGTCCGGCCGAGGCCATCAGAGGCCCTTCCTGGTGGATTTTTTTGATGAAATTTTGTGAGCATGTTCCTCATCAAGTCTATTTTATCCATACCAAATTTCAGCTAAAAATTCGATTGGGAAGGCAGTCAAATAAATTGTGGAACAAAACTGCGCTGTTTATATATGTATATAAAGCACATTTATCATCAAAATTTTGTTTGACTGCCTTCCCGATCGAATTTTTAGCTGAAATTTGGTATGGATAAACTAGACTTGATGAGGAACCTGCTCAAAAAATTTCATTAAAAAATTCCACCGGGAAGGCCTCTGATGGCCTCGGACGGACGGCGCCTCCTGTCCATCCGGATGGACATGATCTTTTTCCTATATATATATATGGTGGGGGGAGAGAAATCAACTTCAGACACAGACACATTTTCTGAACATGGCTTAATGTCTTGTTTAAGACATCTTTCTTAGCACGTCATTTTTACTTGTACTGAGAAGCACTTTCTTTTTGAGTATGATTTGATATTTTGATTTGAAGATACAATAATTATATCTAAAATCCAGAAAGACAAATGATAGTCGACGATTGAAAAGAGGGCCTAAATGATAAATAATTATACAGTAATGCTCTACACATTACTGTTAATAAAACTATTTTGTACTTATTGGTGGGTGGGTTTTGAGAGCTGGCTGTTATGAACAATTTTATCATTTGCATGACATTTTATGTAACATTGGATTCTTTGTGTGTAAAAATACTACGTTATATAGGAATGAGAATGCGAGCACTTGTACTCCTGCTTTTTACTCATTTTCACTGACATCTTTGATATAAACCTTGTTTTTTTTACTCACTTGTGCTGTCTGTATATTATTACAGTTCAAGATGTAAATGCTACAGTTTCATTAGCTGCTGAAAACATGCAACAACTGACTTTACACAAGGATCACGCTCCATCTGAAGAGGAGGGGCCTTCTGTTGTTATTCCGGACCACCTACAAGTTCAAATTGCAGATTGTTCACATCTGAGTTTTGGTAGTTTCAGGCCTGGAATGAATGCCACTCTTTCTGGTCACTCAACATCTTCTCTGTCTAAAAATCATGTGGAGGAGGTGGTCGAAAATGCAGAAGATTCATCAATGGGGCAATTGCCGACAAGGTGTATACCCTTGTTTATAATGATAGTGATTGGCTAGTCATGTGATGGTGTCATGAGGGTCTTTCCTTGTTTACTCCAATTGTTCCTATTTATCTATTTTCAGTGTCCAAATTTGCTTGTTTCATTTTGTATGTCCTTAGTGTTATGAGATATTTTCATATTAAATGTTTTTCTCACAAACTTTTTCTCATGAAATAATGAGACAGATTTATGAGGGCATATTGAGTAATCACTCGCTGTTTAAAGGAGGGATTTTAAAGTAAAGTATAAGATGTTCTGATTGGTTTTATCACTCCAATGCATTTTCTTGAAAGACGTGACTTGGTCAATGAAGAGATACAAATAGGAATGAAGGGAGTGTTTTGTAAATAAGAAATGCATGCTCTAACTCAGCATTTCCTGGCAGAAATTCTGAATTCTATGGTGGCGAGATAAATGCACAGGATAGAAATTTGTTTCATAGGACTGGGAATTACAACTCATCTGCTGATTCACAACCTGATTCATTGAGTGTGGAAACAGGTGAAGTTTCCCATGCGAATCAGTACAACATTCCCTCCTCAGAACCTGGCTATAAATACGAGAAAGCTCAACATTTGACAAGCTCACAGCAGGTCCAGAGCCTAGCTTCTTTCAATGCAATGGTAAGTATGTCCGCTACCTTTTTTTTTAATTATCTCTGTAATGACTGTGTTCCTTGGGTATCCTGTTATTCCTGCCTGAGTGTCTGAAATGTATAACATAGTGACAGTGGCTTTTAATGGAACTGTGTTCTTCTACCAGCATACTTGTCATGGCGGTAAGTCGAGTCGCGGCGCCAGCTGACCGCCTAGGCGACAAGGCGCCCGCCTAGACGACAACTAGGCGACTAGTTGCCTTTATGTGTATATTATATATAATTATATATATATATATATAACATACTACAGTAGTTTGTATTATTAGTTTATTAGTTTATATAAGTTATAACATACAAAGTATAACAGAATAAATTAATACATTAATAAACAGAATACATGGATAATGGATATGCGGATTATGCGCATAAATAATAGACTACGTATATAACTACACAATTAATAATACGTATATAACTATATAATTAATAATATATAACTATACAATTAATTATAAATCTTAAAAACCATAAGCCACTAGTCCGCTACACACTTAGGACGAGAAGAGAGCAGAACCCTGGGAAGTCGTCTTCTTCCTGGAGGCTGGAGTTGTTTAGTTACTGCGGTTCATCTCATCGCCTGCTTCTGGAGTAGACTTGCGTCTCTATGGCGATTAGGCGACTTTTTTTTGGCAAAGCGATTGGCGACTTAATTCGTAAGTTTATTAGATTTATAGATTATTTTGGGGCTTTGGGCTTTATTGTTAATTAAAAGCCTAAATCTTAATTAAGAAATTAAAGCCTAAATCTTTCTGGGCCTCGGGACTCCGGGTTCGACATGTAAAACGGCGCAGGCTTGTCGCCAACATCGCGCCTAGACGACGCCTGGGCGACGCCAAGTGTGACTTCTTTTCTTCTGGCGAGGCGAGGTACTGCGGCGAGCACTCTCCAGCGCCTGGATGCCTAGTCGGCGACTAGGCGACACCGTGACAACCTTGTATACCAGACACCATTCTGTCAGCTTAATCATACTCCCTCCGTCCCAAAATGGTTGGCCAATGTTGACTTGCACGTAGATTAATAAAGTAAAAATTGTGTGGTTGAAATTTGTGCAGAGGAGAGAGAATTAACTTTAGCCACATATTCCTTACTTTAAATGGAAATGGCCAACCATTTTGGAACGGCCAGAAAAGGAAATTTGGCCAACCATTTTGGGACGGAGGGAGTATTTAACTCGAAATTTATATTTTGAGGTGGTCTTTAAAAGCTCTTTAGGTCTTTTAAGTCTTTTAATTCAAGTTTTTTACAGTTAAATATTTGTTAAAAGTAATTGGATTTTATTTTATTTTAAGTACTCCTGTGTCTTTAGGGAATAAGGTTTGGATGTTGTCATTGTAGAGTACTCCTGTGTCCATACATCTTACGGTGTCGCCTAGTCAGAGACTAGGCGTCCAGGCGCTAGGGAGGGGTCGCCATGGGTCATCGCCTCACCTGAAGAACATTAGGTGACAAAGGCATCGTCTAGGCGAGTTATAGGTGTCTATGGCGCCGTCCAGTCGTCTTGCCAGATCAAATTTTAGAAACCCAACCCCCAAAACCAGATTTGGAATGTAGAAAATTAGGAGCGGAGACCAAGGAATGTAGACGACGCACTATTAACCGTCACAATTCTTCTAAGGTAGACAACGCCCTCTTTCATGGCAAGTCCTTCCGTTGACTGTCGCAAGTCGCAACTAGCAAGCTAAACGATGATTTTTTAAGGCAGCTCCTTCGTTCTGAATTAAGCTTTGGATGATGTGTGGTTATCAATGGAGTCCATTAACAAAGTGGTGAAAGAGATACTCGTAGAATCTAAAGGATGTTTGCCACCAAAAAAGGACACGTCGTGGTGGAATGATGAGGTGAAACAAGCAATAAGGACCAAAAGGGAATGCTATAAGAAATTGGGCAATAGTTGGAGCGACGACAACATAGAGGAGTACAAGGAGGCTAGAAGAAGAGCAAAGAAAGTTGTGAAGGAAGCCAGAGAAAAAGTGAACAAGGAATTGTATGTAAAATTGGATTCCAAGGAAGGAGAAAAAGATATCTACAAACTTGCTCGCCTTCATGATCGTAGGAATCAAGATATCGAAAAAGTTAAGTGTGTGAAGGATGTCGATCAAAGGGTACTAATGGAGGACGAGGAAATAAAAGAGAGGTGGAGGTCATATTTTGATACCTTGTTCAACGGGAATAAAGTGCAAGATATTGATGATCTTACTATACCAGAGTGAATGGTAAATCGAGACTCCGTGAGAAGGATTCAAACAACAGAAGTTAAAGAGGCTATGAGAAAAATGGGGCGGAAGAAAGCAGTGGGCCTAGATGGCATACCGATCGAGGCTTGGAGAAGTTTGGGAGAGAAAGACATTGAGTGGCTAACACGTTTCTTCAACATGATTTGGAGAAATAACAAAATTCCAGTGAGTTGGAGGAAGAGTACTCTCATTCCCTTATTTTTATTTAAAAATAAGGCTGATGTACAAGAATGTGCCAACTATCGAGGAATTAAGCTTATGAGTCACACCATGAAACTGTGGGAGCGAGTGGTTGAGCAAAAACTTCGAAAAAGTGTGAAAATTTTGGAGAACCAATTTGGTTTTATGCCAGGACGCTCAACAACGGAGGCTATTCACCTTCTTAGACAAGTTATGGAGAAGTATAGAGACACTAAAAAGGATCTACATTTGGTGTTCATTGACATAGAAATTGCATATGATAGTGTACCTCGAGAAATCCTTTGGTGGGTCTTAATTAGAAAAGGCATATCACATAAGTTATCAGTATTATATGTACTACAAGTGTCCGCACTAGTCTAAGGAGGACCGTGGAGTTCCCTATTACTATCAGAGCGCACCAAGGATATGTTCTGAGTCCTTTCTTATTTGCTATAGTCATGAATGAGCTTACGAAGTCAATTCAAGAAGATATACCGTGGTGCATGATGTTTGTCGACGATATTGTATTGATTGATGAGACGCAATCCGGTGTTAAAGCAAAGCTGGAAGTATGGCGACAAACATTGGAGACCAAGGGTTTCACACTGAGCCGAAGCAAGACTGAGCATATGGAGTGCAAGTTTGGGGGAGGTAGAAGTAGTAGCAACAGTGGGATTACTCTTGATGGTAAAGAGATACCGGTGTGTGATATGTTGCGTTACTTGGACTCCATAATTCAGAAGGATGGTAAATTAGATGGAGATGTATGTCATAAAATCAAAGCTGGGTGGATGAAATGGAAGAGTACATCAGGATTTTTATGCGATCGAGGTATGCCGACTAGACTGAAAGGTAAATTTTATCGAACAACAATTAGGCTTGGATTAATGTATGGCGTAGAGTGTTGAGCGGTGAAGCAATGCCACATTCAAAAGATGAGTGTGGCGGAGATGCGTATGTTGCGTTGGATGTGTGGATATACCAGAAAAGACCGTTTGAGGAATGAGATAATCAGACAAAAAGTGGGAGCAGCGCCTATAGAAGATAAGATGCAGGAGTCTCGTTTGCGGTGGTTTGGGCATGTGCGTAGAAGACCAAGTGATGTATCTGTTAGGCGACTTGAGGGGTGGGGAGAAGAGGCAGAGAAGAAAGGGAGGGGAAGACCCAAACAGACTTGGATTAGAGGAATAAGAACTGATATGCGTCTTCTTGGGCTGGATGCGAGTATGACTTTAGAGAGAGCAAAGTGGAGGGCGCACATCCGTGTGGACGATTGATGTCTTTTGTACCTTTCCTCTCTCTTCTCTTTTATCGTGTATCTTCTTTATCTTTTTATATTCTAATGTTATTTTTATCTTCTAGCTTTTTAATGTTCTTTTATCTTTCTATCTTTTTTTATTTTTTATTTTCTTATGGTATTGTTTTCTTATATTTATTTATCTTTATTTTATCCTTCCCTCCCTCCCTCCCTCCCTCCCTCCCTCCCCTCCCCCCCCTTCCCTGCCTTCGCTTCCTCCCTTCCCTCCCTCCCCTCTCCCTCCCCTCCCCTCTCCTTTCTCGTCTTCACTGTTTGGCATCGATATCATAGATCGATTCATGTTAGCCGACCCCAAATTCTTTTGGGATTAAGGCTTGGATGTTGTTGTTGTTGAATACTCCATATTTTTATTCTTCTTGTATGTCCTCTCTTTTTGGCATAACATGGATAACATGGATCAATTCATGTTAGCCGACCCCAAAATCTTTTCGGACTAAGGCTTGGATGTTGTAATACTCCGTATTTAACTATTATTATTATTATTATTATTATTATTATTATTATTATTATTTGTTTTTCTGTTTTTGCAGTGCAATTTATTTTTTATAGCAGGTTACGTTCTCAGTGAAGCTGCTATAGTATTATTTTCTTGCGTTATTCTTTTAATTCCTAAACTATATTTTTTGTATGAAACAGTATTTGTATAATATATACAGGTACACATATTACATATGATATAACTAGTCGCCTAATTGTCGCCTAGGCGGGTGCCTAGGCGGTAAGGCTGTCCGTTGGCGCCGCAACTCGCCTTACCGCCGTGACAAGTATGCCTGTGTAACCATTTTATGCAGGATATGACGTGGCAAAAAGTTTATGAAAATTTATGTAGTTGAAATTTATTCATTAAGGGAAGAATTTGAAACAAACAATTTTTACTCAAGGGAAATAAGATTTAATTAGAGACGACCAACAAGGAAAGTTGGAAGATAAAAAGGTGACAGATGGGGGCATTTGTAATTAAAAAAACAATAAGTGAATAATGCAATTCTGCAAGGAAACTTCAGCCTCCTTCCAGATGGTGAATAACTGCACCCTTGATGACACATATTTGGTCATTCTGATAGATATGAATCTCCTTCTGACATATTTCTTTCATGTAGTAACTTGACATACTTCTGCCCCTTTCCCCTAGTAACTGGACTGATTGCTTAGTGTTGCCTCATTATTTTAATGAGTTTTTAAGCAGTCTGGCATGCATTGCGAAGTTATTTTTGTATTGATTCTCTTGGAATTTTGTTGAAACTAGGGATACACAAATTCGTTACCAAGCAATTTGTTGGCAGCTAATGCTCACGCTTTTAGGGAGTCTGAAATTTCATACTCAATATTTCCCACACACACAATGCCCCCAAAGTGTGGCAACTCAGTTTCTTCTGTTGGTGGTCAGTCTCTTTCTATGCCAGAGGTGCACATTCTTGCAATTGGCTTTCCAATAGATAATCATGTAAACATGTAATTTCCCCTTTTAATGTTTTGGTTATTAACCTGGTGCAGGCTATGAAAACAGTTGGCTCATCAATATCCATGCCAGAGGTGCACTTTCATGAAACTTACCTTCAATTGATATACATGTATACATTTAGAGTCAGTTTGAAAAATATCCTTAACTTAAGGCTATATTTGGAACTTGGAAAATGGTAGGGAGAAGAAAGAAAATGTCAAGGTAAATGAATTTTAATGTTTCACATTACATTGGAAGATATGAAAGAACATCAAATATGAATTCATGTTTTGAAAATATACACGTTCAGATTCTTTAGTTTGTTTTTGACGGAAATCTGTAGTCTCCATTTAATAGAAATAGCCAAATAAAATGGGTTCAGACAGATAAATAAAATTGATTTATTGAGTTTGAGCATGTTTTTCACGTTCCTTCAATTTTCTTTCATTCCAATCTTCTCATCCATTTATGTTATTTACTTTCCTTAGCATTTCCATGTTTTTTTTCAGGCCCTTAGGGTGACCCCAGGAAATTTCCCTAGTCCCCAGATCCCCCTCAACCTATTTATGCAATGACTGAAGTTGATTGTGCTATTAACGTGCTGCAGGGATTAAAAAATGTCGGTATGTCATCAGCACATCCACCTAGTCAGCAGAACCCTAATGGGAGTGGTCTCACAGGACCAGCTTTACCACAACACCTCAATTTACATCCATATTCGCAACACACGCTTCCTGCATTGAGTCCCTATGGCAACATGATTGGCTATCCTCCTTTTCTGCCTCAAGGTTATACATACATGCCCTCTGCTTTCCAACAAGCATTTGCGGGTAGCAGTGCTTACCATCAACCGTTGGCTGCAATGCACCCTCAATACAAGAGCAGTGGTGTATCAGTTAGCAGTTTGCCTCCCCAATCTGGTGGTGGCATTCCTTCTGGCTATGGTTCATTTGGGAATACAAATGCAGTTTCCGGTAACTTTGAAATGAATACCCCTGCCGGAGCTCCGTCAGTTACTTCCTTGGGCTACGATGATTCACCAATTCCTCAGTACAAGGACAACAATCTTCTAATGTCTCTTCAGCAGGTAAAGGTCTGTTTAGTAACGTTTACTGTTATTTGTTAATACTTTTGTTTTGAATGTGTAAAATTTAAAACTTGCTCAGTAAATTGTATGCATATTTGGTTTATACTCCCTCCCTTCCTGAAACAATGTCCTACTTTCCCAAAATGGAAGTCCCTAAATTAAAGTCCCGCTTCTTTAACTTCCTTATTTGGTAAACAATCTATATCAAAGAGAGCAAAGTAGTGTCAAAACAGTGTCAAACAGTGTCAAATAGTGTCGCTACAGTGTGAAGTCAAATTCATTTCCTTAATATGTGTGAAGTCAAACTAGGGCATTGTTTCAGGGGTGGAGGTAGTATGATTTATTATGAAAGTATATGATATTTATTCAAACTCTAAGCCTTTGTTTCGTTGGCAGCATTTTGTAAAGGGGGGGGGGGGGGGGGGGTTGGAGGATATTGATTTTAGGATTATTAGCTTATTATATCCCTATCCCTAACTAAGACTTGAACTTCATCTTTTTTAACAATTATACTTTTCCGTAGTGACTTCAAAATTACAAATTTATATCAATAATTCAATATCGATATTTTTTATATACTTGTATTAAATTACATAATTTTTATTTAGTGTACTTCTATTTTCTTCATAAATTAGCATGAGTTTAAAATAAATTCTTACAACCATATATATTGATCTATAACTAGATTTTTAAAGAAAATATCAAAAAGTAATACTAGTATATAATTATATAGTGTAACTAATCCATGAATTAACTAGCTGATAAATTACCGTTTTTATAGAAGTTGCTAAAATAGTTCAAACAACAATTTTTGTTGCTTAATAAAACTTATTTGATACCAATAAAATTTCAAACTCTTTATACAGTTTTATGTGACTGTTTCATCTTACTAGTTATGTTTCATATGTTATGCGCTATTGTTTTATTTATAATAAGTAATACTAATTTCACCACAAGTAAAAAAATACTGTTTATAGAAATAGGATTTTGTATAAAAGATTATAAGCAATATAAGTTTCTCAACTTAAAACCAGAAAGAAATGAAAAATATGAAATAGAAATAAGATTTTCTTTTAAAATATTACTAATAATCTATTGGACGTGTAATTGTGAAAAGTTGAAGTTTTAGTCTTATTTTGGTAAATGTTAAAGAATAAGATAAATTTGTGAATTTAATGATAGTTGGGGATATATTTAGGTAATAATGCTTTATTTTATTCATTTATTCTTACATTTAGATGGTCAGAATGAAAGTGATGATAAAAAACTTGTAAGGGTGGTGGGTTGGTGGAATAGCTGAAGTAATAACTGAGAGATCACAAATCGGCCCTGCCAACACCTTCTTTGTCGAGTTTGTCACACCGGGATTACCTAGTGTAGTTTACTTGGCTGGTGTGGTTTGCATGTTAATGCACTCTGACCATAGCAGTTGCGGGTACCCTGTGAAAAAGATACAAAATATAGAGAAATACAGTATGATTATGTAACTAAACATATACTCGGTTGTTTTCTAGCCCAAGACTCTAAAGTAGGGATGAATCAATAAAACAAACATTAATCATCAGCTCCTGTTCCATCCAAACTCACCCAACCAGACCCAAATGATTTCGTGGTGTAAAAAACGGAAGCATATTTCTGGAAACAAACAAAACTTTAAAGTCCTTTGCCCAACAGTGTTCAAGATTCTGCAATTTTTTCTCAGAAACTTGAAACCAAAACACTAATATGCTCTACTTCAATAATTTTTATTATTTCTACTTTCCCTGTTTCTTTCCAGGGAGAGAACAATCCTGCTACATGGCTACATGGACCTAATTCAAGAACAATGTCATCTTTTCCCACCGCCAGTAATTATTACAGTTATCAGATACAGCAGCACCAGCAACCTGGTGGGTTCAGACAAGCTGAACAGCAACCTGGTGGGTTCAGACAAGCTGAACAGCAACCTGGTGGGTTCAGACAAGCTGAACAGCAACCACCCCCACAGAATTATGGATCTTTGGGCCACCCGAACTTCTACCATTCACATACAGGTGGAATATCAATAGACCATCAGCAGCAGAAACAAAACCCCAGAGATGGTTCATTAACTGGTGGGGCCCAAGGGCATCAGCCTACACAGTCCCCTCAACAGATGTGGCAAAACAACTACTAATTTCACAGCCCTCATGGTTTTCAGGCTGGGTCTTGTAATGAGTGTGAAAGCGACCTTTCAAGCTAACCAGTTGCCCTTCGGCAATGATTTCATTGAGCTCTTATATCCTGTCCCAAAGGACCTGACTGGTTACTGGCTTACTACCCTATTCCTAGAGAGGTTGTGCTTACATGTTCATTCATTGGTTAGTGTAACGTAGGGCATAAAACTGTTTTCTTTATGTTTTTAGCTTTTTTACTTTATTATAAGAAATTCCCATGTTATAGGCTTATAGCCATCATTCTCTCATTTGGGAATTATGGCCTGGTTTTCCTGATTGTACGAACCCGTGTGCTCGCATTATGGTTGCTAACCAATTTTAATTCCTCTCATTTTTGCCATCTGAAGAGAGAGAGATCCTTATTTGTGTACTACTTTAAGGTAGGCTTGGACCGGGACTGGTCGGACCCCCGGCCTGGGCCTTGGACCTGAACCGGGGGGGTTTGGGGTCGGGCTCAGGCTGCAGCCCTCTTGGAACCGGCCCGGGTCCAATTTTTTTTTTATTTTTTTAGTTTTTCGAATGGATTGGGTAAGAGGCGGGTTGGGTTGGGTGCTTTGGGTGGTGGGGTGGTGGGGGGTAGGGATCATTAAGAAAAACTATTTTTTTTTAAAAAAAATATAAGACGGACCCGGGCCCAGCTTGGTCTCGGAACCTACCCGGGCCGGTACCGGGCCTAATGCCCAAAAAATTGACCCGCCCAAGACCTGGCCCGGTCCCGGTCCTGACCCGGCTTTTAAGGGTGGACATAAAAACTAAACCGGTACTGAACCTATCCGTAAATCTCGTAATGGTACTGAATCAAATATTGAATAATTGAATATTTTTAACGGTTTTATAGAGTTTGAAATGGGTGCAAAATAGGTTTTAGCTTTTGAAGACTGAAAAATATCGGACTATTACAAAACAATACATATAATTTTTTTTATTTTTATTTTTCTTTTATCCCAGATTCCCAATAAATTTCTTGTTCACATCAATACTTTTATAACCGAAGTACACTTTAAAAATTTGGTATATTGATTTTTCTTGGTCTATGATGACCAAGTTTGACCAATGATATATTTTACAAATAAATTATTTAAAGTATGAAAAATTAATGAAAATATTCTTTGTTAAAAAAGTTTTTGTAAAAGTATAAAAATTACAAATTTCTCACAAGTATAATATGTCTCAGTTAAGAATAAATAAATAAAACCCACAGAGGGCTGAATGTATCAAAAGATGAATTTTGATATGTGAATTTTAATATAAACATTATAAATTAATATTTTCTTAAACTATGCAAATTCGTATTTTCCTTACTATTTAAAAAGTAATAATACAAATCAAAATAGGTTTTAGCTTTTGAAGACTCAAAAATATCGGACTATTACAAAACAATACATATAATTTTTTTTATTTTTATTTTTCTTTTATCCCAGATTCCCAATAAATTTCTTGTTCACATCAATACTTTTATAACCGAAGTACACTTTAAAAATTTGGTATATTGATTTTTCTTGGTCTATGATGACCAAGTTTGACCAATGATATATTTTACAAATAAATTATTTAAAGTATGAAAAATTAATGAAAATATTCTTTGTTAAAAAAGTTTTTGTAAAAGTATAAAAATTACAAATTTCTCACAAGTATAATATGTCTCAGTTAAGAATAAATAAATAAAACCCACAGAGGGCTGAATGTATCAAAAGATGAATTTTGATATGTGAATTTTAATATAAACATTATAAATTAATATTTTCTTAAACTATGCAAATTCGTATTTTCCTTACTATTTAAAAAGTAATAATAAAAATCAAAATAGGTTTTAGCTTTTGAAGACTGAAAAATATCGGACTATTACAAAACAATACATATAATTTTTTTTATTTTTATTTTTCTTTTATCCCAGATTCCCAATAAATTTCTTGTTCACATCAATACTTTTATAACCGAAGTACACTTTAAAAATTTGGTATATTGATTTTTCTTGGTCTATGATGACCAAGTTTGACCAATGATATATTTTACAAATAAATTATTTAAAGTATGAAAAATTAATGAAAATATTCTTTGTTAAAAAAGTTTTTGTAAAAGTATAAAAATTACAAATTTCTCACAAGTATAATATGTCTCAGTTAAGAATAAATAAATAAAACCCACAGAGGGCTGAATGTATCAAAAGATGAATTTTGATATGTGAATTTTAATATAAACATTATAAATTAATATTTTCTTAAACTATGCAAATTCGTATTTTCCTTACTATTTAAAAAGTAATAATACAAATCAAACTTGTTAAACCATAATATAAACTTAATTTCAAAAGTAGTAAACAAATGATTATTGGAAACAAAGAAACTAATATTTTGAAAATTAGACAATATTTTAAATAATAATATCAATGAAACAAAGACAATCTTAATACAAGAATTTAACAGTGAATTTTGCAAAATAAACTAAGTAATGTTTCGACCTCAATAATAAGAATATCATAAGAAATTTCTTCAAATAAGGTTAAAACCATAAATAAAGTGTACAAATAGGACTAACTATTTGATCCTATTAAAGGTATAAAATTTCGTCATTTGTTAAAAAAAGAACTTCCTCATTTAAGAGTGAATGAGTCTTATTAGAAAAAAACATGGTAGTTTTATTTGTGCACTTTATTGAATCTCATTTAAGGAATTTTTTGTTATATCATAGTTTCAATAAGAATACAAATAATAAATGTATAATTGTGACAATGGTGTTACAATAATAGTGATTTTAGACCTAGTATATTATTAGTAGACATAAAAATTGAAACTAGGCTCTATTTATTATAACTAAAAAAGGAATATAAAGAATTTATCATAAATGAATAGAAGAAATTGATTCCAAATCAGACGGCGACCGGGAGAAACAACATCAGAAACGGACGGAGATAGAAGCTTCGACCAGGACAAAACGGTAGCAAACATTAGAATAAAAAATGTACCCATCCATGCACGTACGTACTTATGAGGAGGACGTGTGATAATAATGTGATATTGGTGCAAATACAAATCAACTATGCCAGTCAGTTCATATTCCATTGCTCGCCATCTTGTTCATTGTATCACTTCAAAACAGATCGATGTTCACGAGCAGTTGCACAAAGAAAATGGAGAAAAGTAGATTGTTTTCATATTCCCTACTACCCATCTATACAATTCTCAAATATACTAAAGGGTTTGTTTGGATCACAGAAGATAAGCTAGCTAAGGAAAGGAAAAACAGATGCCATGAAATGAAATGTTATTTTCTTATGTATGTTAAAGAAAATGCAATACTCCCTCCAACCCAAAACCATTGTTTGTAATTGCACAATGTGATTGCGCCTAATGGCACCCTAAGCTAATTCCTAAATTATCGCATACAAGGCAATGCCTATTTGTAAAACCCTATTCTGTCTAAATCAATCATATTATAATATTGGTGATCCTTATTTAAGAAGGAAACAATGATGATCTGATATGTACACTATACAAATGCATAAATCAATAATTTAAGAAATTAACTCTATTATTATCACCTCCGAAATTCTCCCCTCCAATGATGTAATCATTCTGAATCATTTTATTTTTAGTAGCTAAATTATTGTTCTTCTATGAGTTCTCATCTTGAAGGGAACATTCACAACTTAAATTCTTTACACAAGTAAACTTTCCATTGAATTTTTTTACTTGGCGCTGCTTTGTCTAATTTTCTCCTCTTTTGATATACAAGTAAATCCTTTTTATTACACCTTGAAATTAATTAAATTTATAAATTTTAACATAATTGAAAATGTTTGTCTAACAAAATCAACAACTTATAACACCAACCTTCAATAGAAAACAATCAACAATTAAGAAATCAAACAATTAACTATGAATGAAATCAATTAATAAACTAATCAAATAATCATATCAGACTAATCTGCTTTCGAGTGGAACTTTTTATGAAATTTTAAGAAAACGTTTTTCATCAAATGCAAATTATGCCCATAAGATTTCAACTTAAAATTCAATCGTGAAGTGAGTTAAATAAATTACTGAAAAACAATGCAACAAAATATGTATACGTACAAATCCAATGCTTTTCAATAATTTATTTAATTGACTTCTGTCCAGCAGTTCAGACATGAGCCGCCGTCCGAACACCGCTGTTTGGGGTGGTTCCTGGTGGATTTTTTTGATGAAATTTTTGGAGTATCTTATTCATCAAGTCTAGTTTATCCACAAAAACAATGAGGTCAAAATTCGATCGGGAAGACAGTCAAATAATGTTTTGAAGTTAATTGCGTTTTTGCATGTATAATTTGGCGCAGTTAACTTAAAAAAATTATTTGACTGCCTTCCCGATCGAAGTTTGATCTGAAATGTTTTGTGGATAAACTAGACTTGATGAAGAACATGATCAACAAATTTCATCAAAAAATTCCACTGGGAACCGCCCCAAACGGCGATGTTCGGACGGAAGCTTCTGTCCGAACTGCTGGACAGGAGCACTTTTTTTTTCTTTTCAGGAGCACTTATATATGTGTATGTATATATATATATAGAGAAATCATCTCATCAGGCCGGCCTGACGGGCTGTCCCGTCCGGCCGAGCCCGTTTGGGCATCTTCCCGGTGGAATTTTTTGATGAAATTTTTTGAGCATGTTCCTCATCAAGTCTAGTTTGTCCATACCAAATTTCAGCTCAAAATTCGATCGGGAAGGTCGTCAAATGATTTTTGCAAGTTAACTGGTCCGGAATATGTATTTTCCGGACCAGTTAACTTGCAAAAATCATTTGACGACCTTCCCGATCGAATTTTGAGCTGAAATTTGGTATGGACAAACTAGACTTGAGGAGGAACATGCTCAAAAAATTGCATCAAAAAATTCCACCGGGAAGGTGCCCAAACGGGCTCGGCCGGACGGGGCAGCCCGTCAGGCCGGCCTGATGAGAAGAGCTCTCTCTCTCTCTCTCTCTCTCTATATATATATATATATATATATATATATATATATATATATATATAGAGCACTCTTCCGGTCAGGAATTCCTGACCGGAACCGCCGTCCGGACGGAGGCGTTTGGCCGCCTTCCGGGTGGAATTTTTCGATGAAATTTTTATGACATGTTCTTCATCAAGTCTAGTTTATCCACAAAACAATTCAGCCAAAAACTCATTCGGGAAGGTCGTCAAATGATTTTTGCAAGTTAACTGGTCCGGAAAATACATATTCCGGACGAGTTAACTTGCAAAAATCATTTGACGACCTTCCCGATTGAGTTTTTGGCTGAATTTTTTTGTGGATAAACTAGACTTGATGGAGAACATGCCATAAAAATTTCATCAAAAAATGTCACCGGGAAGGCGGCCAAACGCCACCGTCCGGACGGCGGTTCCTGTCCGGAATTCCTGACATGAATAAAATTCTATATATATATATACTAGCATTGGCACGCGCTTTGCGCGAAGGTCGATGCCCAATGGCAAACATTTGGCCAATATGAAGGGAGCAAAATAAATCAACCATATTAATATTAACATAAACGAGAACACACAAGACAACAGTAGAAACAAAAAAAGCATTTGTAACATTCATATTACAAGCATATCTGCAATAAAGCAATTACAGTGCCAAGATACTGGTCTTTGAGAAAACACCATTTTTTATTTAAAAAATATTCATCACAATCTCAATTTTCTAGAATTATGATAACATAGTATCAAAAAACCGGGACCGCTCTTCCAAATCAACAGACTTAGTAGTGTAGTTGCGAAAGATGTCAAGAACAATGAATCCAATGATAATAAGGAGTTAACAATGACTTCACTACGAAAGAGACTCCTAAGATGGAGTTTGCCAATAATACCTTAAGTCATCCAAATTGTATAGTTGTTTGGGCTACAAAAAACCAACAAAACAATATTGAGTTGTGTAAAGCATAACACATTAGTAAAGGCTTACAGGAAGTGCAATAAAATCTAGGAGAGGATGCAAGTTCACAAGTAATGGTTTATTAAAATTCAGATAATGTTTTAAAAATTGTGAGAAATGAACCCCTTAAAATAAAATAAAATTGCAAAGCAAGAAAGTGGAAAGAAAATGCTAAACCTACGAGACGTCTGACTGAAAAAGTGTATTATTGTAAACTGACAGGTATTAAGCCTTCCACAGTGGTGGACTTGGCACTTCCAATTAGCACTAACAATTTCTTAAAGGTGACTAACAAGCATGCAAATGAATCTGGGATGTTGAGATAAGAAAAATATAAACAAGAAAGGAAAAAATTGACCACTCCAATGCATATATGTAAGGCAGGCAGTAATATGCATAAGTTGCCAAGGTTATATAATACATATTGTTCTCAATAATTTCCTAGTAAACAAGTTTACGAAGGAACAAAAAGTAAGTCCCGTCCACAAAGATAAATTTTTATCCTCAAAATGTTTTAAATCCCTATATGCCTTGCTGTTTTCCTTTTACTTATTGGCAGTATAACTTAGCTTCATTTTTTATTTGGATATTTAACTTAGCATATTCATACATAGAATACTCTGAACATGCAGATCTGACACAATCCTAAGATATACTTCTAAGTTACAAAACTAAGTAAAAATAGAAGGAAAGAATGAAACCAATCACCATCTTGTTTTTTAGGATAAAAAAATAGCAACTTTGGATGTAAAAACTATTGTTTCTGTCATTCATGAACTATTGTTTGTTGAAAAATGGTATATTTTCATTTAATTGAAAACAAGTGTTTAATTAATCTTTCTTCTTAGGAATAGATATTGAGGTTAGTACTTTTACTAATAGTGAAAGTACACCCAGTCACCTTCCTTGTTCCCAAACTATGGCAATCAAAGTCTTGCCTTACAATTTAGATTGCATTAGCAGCGCCAAGTCATGAACTATCGTTGATATGAAACTTTTAAGCACAGAAATAAAATGACCAACATAAAGATAACAAAAATAGCATACCCCTAAAGCCGCAATTTTAATTACCTCTGGAGCAACATAAAGCTCGTATTCTTTTGGAAAATCATTTCACTTTTATTCTATTAGATGATAGTGTTGTCATTTTCGATAATCGATTTACTTTAATCTGTCAATCTGTCATCAGGCTTTGTTCCAGAAGATATAACGGTTTCATATGGACTCTACTCCACATTTATATATTCCTATTTATATATACAAACCTTTGAATCAGTGATGAACTAAATACACAAAACTTTTTTTGTTATTACTTGCAAATACATCATGTGTAATCTGTGAGACATCACTTCTCACTTTTAACATGCAGAAGAATTAGGCTTCAAAATTATATATATATATATATATATATATATATATATATATATATAAAAAAGTATTTAATAACATGCTAGAGAGCAAGTACTTTTAGATAATATATATATAAGTATGGTTGTGCCATTGTCCCAAAATTAGGAGATCTGATTGCATATATCTAAAAAAGAACACAAGTTAGTGATATTTAAAAACATTGTTTTTGTAAAGGCTGAAAATAGAAGATGACTAAGGCCGGATTACGCGAAACAATTATCACATAAGTCGTAGCCAGCAAAATGCTAAAATTAATTGCGAGGACTTTTTTATATTCTGTCGGTATGTTTTTCAGCCACTCATGTGATTAACATCTTGTGAGGTTATATCTGACTTTTGGGGCGACACAATAGGTATGGTCCACTTCCAGATTCAGGTGGTTTTAGACTTTTACTAAACCATGACTACCTTCCCGGAGATAGAGAGCTTTGAGAGCAGCGCCATGACGACTCTGGATCATATTTGATGATGATTTTTTAAGGACACCAAAAGGTTAAAAATTCATCAGGTATACCCACCCAAATATCACACTAAAATATCAAAAATCAGGATTAGTTCAACAAATTCGGTGTAGCAAGTTCAATATAACATACCCGCAATGAAGGATAACCACCAAATTCCTAACCTCCAAACTCACTCTTGTTCAGATTTTCTTCATATACAAGTTAAATTCTTAATGGCAGGAGAAAACAAAGGTGCACTTGGATTTAATGCAATAGTTTCTTCAACAAGAAGGTAGCAGACTGGACATGCTGAAAAGAAAAACAGGGATACCTACTTTAATTAATAGATCAATTAGACAAAGTCTCAACCATCTCAAAACTTACGTCGTGGTCCAGTCCTTTTCTTATCTGCTGGCGGTGGTGGTAGTGTAAAGCCTTCCCCAAGTTAACCTTTTCTTCCAACTAAACTCTCCCAAACCAATTGAAGAATTGAATGTGAAAACTAAAAACAAAGTAACACAAGAAATGAGAAAGGGCAGATTTTTAAAGTCTGTTTTTAGGTGGTGGTAGTGTAAAGATTGTTACCTGCTTAAGTTTGTTTTTCGGTTGCAACAACATCAGTGGCGGATGTATGTAAAATGGAATGGGGGCACAGGCCCCAATGACTTTGAAGGTTTAGTTAATTTTTAATATTAAATTTTACAAAATTAGGGAGGTGCCCTAATGAAAATAAAAGAGGCCCCAATTAATATTATCAAATCTCATTATTAAATATTAAATGACACTACTTTCTCATTTAGTCATCTTCAACTCCCCACTCTCCATCATTTTAAGAGAAGAAAGATCCATGGCTAATCAAAATACCATGTCCCTGAAAGATCCTTACAAACTTATTTCATTGTTGTGTATTCTTGTTAATTAAAAGAACATACAGGATATTTGAAAAGTTCAGTATAACATACCCGCAGTGAAGGAAAATATATTAACTATTCCGGCAAAATTAAAATATACAACTATGTGCACAAACTAAATCGGGCTCATAAAGACACCTACTGTACTATTTGCTTCATGTCAGAAATTTATTCAATATAAAGCAGGTCATATCAAAGCAGGTCATGTCAGAAATTTGTTTTTAGTTTACCTCTTAGTAAAAATAAACAGAGGTGAATTTGTTTGGTTCGCCATCTACAACGATATTAAGGAGCTTAACTGGGGCAAACATTTCTTTTGCCAAAACTCCTAATGAACTGAACAATAAAAAATTAGAAGGAAAAGAAAAATTAAATTTTACTCCCAAATCAATAGAAGAATCGGTTTTGAAAACTACAAACAACACAAGAAACGAGAAAAGACAAACTTTTACTCATGGCTGCAAAAACAACTGCCATTTCCAGATCCGGGTCATCTGTTTTTATTTTATGCACATCATCACAACTCTATTTGAAAGAATGATTCAAGGAAAAAACTTGAAATTAATATAAACACAAGAATCATGCCTTCTAAATTCTAAAAGTAGTGGATTAGGGATGTAAAACATCCTTTAGTGGCATTTTATAGGCCAGAGAAGATAAAAGAGGCTTAAATCTCATACTCTATAACAACAGAATATAACAAGGAAAAAGCCACATATAAAATCAAACGTGGTTTTAGTTTACCCTCCTAGCAAATAAAAGAACCCAAATAAAAGCAGCCATACGTTGTGCAGTTTTGCCGGATTCTGTGAAAATGTAAACAGGCTTAGCTACGACAAGCTTTTCTGCAGCAAAACCCCCTAATCAACTCAAGAGTCAAAATTAGGAGTGTGACACCGCACCCGGATATGCTTGAAATTTAAATTCAATATGTAATTGAATTTTCCGGGCGAATAAAACCACGTATCGGTTTGGTGTATTTAATCAATGAGCGATTAATTAAATTATATACCGGGTCCGTACTAACAAGAATGGGCTACCAAATATATAGTTGGGTCATCGTGGAAATTGTAGAAGCCCAATAAGGTGCCAACTAAAGTTGAGGAAAATGTTTGGACAACCCAAGTACTATTTTGGCCCAACTTGCCAAAAATAGCAGGAATAATTGGGAGGAACTTCCTACACCCACTTGGGGATATTTTACAAGCTTCCTAGTCACAAATAATGGGAAGGGGGACAACTAAAAATGCTTGGTGCGGACTTAGGAAAGAGGGGATGATTGAGAGCACAATCACACTCCCTATGGACTCATTTACACCTCAAATTGGTGTTTGGTTGAGATAACATACCTCCACCTTTGCATTCTACACCATACGAGCTAGGGAGTGAGATAAGGGAGCCTTGGAAGAGCTCACACAACCAGCAAGCTTAGAGGAAGGAGAAGGATAGAGAATCCAAGGGAAATTAGCTAGAAGAAGAGGTAAGAACACAACTACTACCTTTTGACTAGTTTTTGTTGTATGATTTTTTAAGAAATCATATGGTGGATTAAACATGAGTTTATACACGTTTAAAAGTGTATAATATTGATATAAAGTGGTGGTAATTAACTTAGAAGAGTTGGGGAATCGATAGGAGCCAAAACCATCGGAAACCGCCACTTGAAGGAGGCTGTTCGTAGCTGCAGACCACGAAAGCCGCCCGGCTTTTGTGAAAGCCGCCCGGCTTTTGGCTGCTGTCCAGAAATTTCATCTCCAATCGGTTTGGAACGGGGATTGATCGAAGGGCTTAACAAAGGCAACCACTTCAGCACTTCATAAGGTGAGGATGGCTGACTATGTTGCTTATAATCTTTGGGTTAATTTCATAAGATTACCTAAAGTATTTAAATGTGATTTTCATGGATTATTAATGAGTAATAATGCCTAAATGAGAATACAATTGCTTATGAGTAATTGAAGTATTATATGCCAATTGCGAATGAAGTGTGTATGGATACGTGATTATGAATATGATGGAATGATAGTTGAGTGAACTAAGAATATGGAGATAAAATATACTTTGCTTCATGTAGAGAATTCATGAATGGGTAAAAGTGATATTTTGATATTGGGAAGTAATTATATTTGAATTGGAAGATAAATTGAAATACACTATGTGTCTATGGGTTAAGAACTTGGTTGTTCAAAATTTATTCAACTAGTATTGAAATACTAGCCGAGATGTTAATATGAGGAACAATAGATTAATCCAATGAGTTGGGTTGTGAGGAAATTATACCTTGAGTAGTCCTAAGAGATACTTTAATATCGAGACGTGTAAGCTCTAAGTATAATAGGAGTAGGCCCTAAAGGCTACTCAATCTAAACCGATTCTAGGCATAGGAATTGCTTAGGGGTTGATTAACGTGACTAAGAGCGGGGCTCTAGCATGTTGAAATGATGACCAAGAGCGGGGCTCTAGCATGTAGGGATGGTGACTAAGAGCGGGGCTCTAGCATAATGTAGATGGACTAAGAGCGGGGCTCTGGCCAATGTAAGTTAACTAAGAGCGGGGCTCTAGTATACTGTAGATGGACTAAGAGCGGGGCTCTAGCCAATGTAAATTAACTAAGAGCGGGGCTCTAGTATGATGTAAACGGACTAAGAGCGGGGCTCTATCCAATGTAGACAAATTAGGAGCGGGGCTCTAGTATGATGTAGGGAGACTAGGAGCAAGGCTCTAGCACGATGTAGGGAGACTAAGAGCATGGCTCTAGCATGATCCAATAGTATAACCGGGCGAGGCTCGGTGATGTTTATGCCATGTATAGGGAAATGCCCAAATGACTATGAGTAAATTTACCAGAGGTTTATGACATTCGTGACAAATAGTCACGGGGGAAAAGGGGGATGGACTTACAAAATGCATACGGGTCTTCGGGCCGACTACTTGACTTTATATAAAGTAAGTATATTTTCAAAGAGGGTAACCACGGGTTACGACCTATATTATTATATCACCCTATTTGAGGGTCTTGGAAATTGAAACATTGATTATACTTAGTATAGTTGTCATTGTACTTGTCAAATGCTTCCAAGTACTGACCTCCCCTTCACGGGGGAGGCCACCTCACAGTTTCAGGTAGGAGTTGAGCTTGCTACCGGTGCCCGTTGTTTCGGGAAGATTCAGGAGGGAAGACGTGGTTCGTGCTTCCTCCGCCTCTGTTTTTTTTTAAAACATTTAAAATCGATGCTCATGGATATTATTTTGAATAATTATTTGGGGCTTGTATGCCCATGTTTGCCGAAGTGTGGCGTAAACACTTGTATTAAACGTTTCCGCTGATTTAAATGATTATTTTACATTATGTTCGTTTATGGATGTACTATTGTGAATGATATTCAAGACGCCTTGTATAGTATGGATGAGTTGGACTGCGGTTGACTATTCGTACTGTACGGCGGGTTGTTGACGTGTCCGGTGGGTCCGGGGCGTGACAATTTAGTTGGTATCAGAGCCTTAGTCCGTAAACTTCATAATGAAGCTTCAAAATTCCTTTTTGAAAATGATTTTGAAAACCATGAGCATAAAGTTTTGTACTTAGAGAACTTTTGGTACTTAAGTTGCAAGGTCTCTAATTGTTAAGATGGTACCCTTAACAATTGGTATGACGGTGATTTGAGCCAAAGGATGTCTTTAGGTGCCTATCCGTCATTCGACATTTGATACGGGTCTAATGACTCATTCTCAATTGCTTTCAGAGATGGAACGTACCGAGGAGGTAACTAGGAGGAACCCGACTGGTCGTGTACCGGGTGGGTCCGAACGCGGCAGCCGGGGGTCCACAAGAGTGTCCAGGGGACAGGGCTGTGCAGGCCACTCACTGACCGTGAACGACGGTCATGTGGAAACGATTGATGAGCAGTATGAGTCCGAAGAGGACTTAACTTATCGGCCGGAAACTGAGCCGGTAGAGACCCCTTATGAAGGGGAGGATGATGACGTTAGTGACGAGGAGGAGAATGACTCCTTGGCAAGAATTGAGGCGCTGCTCCAACAATACCACCGAGAGCGGGAGGAGAGGAGACAACGCCGAAGGCGCCGAGCGGGGCAACCTTCGGGCATGGCTTCAATAAGAGGAAGTCATGGTGCTTCTAGAGTTCATGTTGAACCACATGGAGGCCAATTTGATGGAGGTCCAACCATCAGGATCTCCAAATTCATCAAAGAAGCGAGAGATTTGGGATGTAAACCGTTTGATGGAACGGGAGACATCTCCGTTGCGGCCGAATGGATCAAAAGATTCAACGAAGCGGCCCTTGACATGCAGCTGCCACCACACATGAAGATGAGAGTGGCAACAAGATTGCTTGAAGGCATGGCATCCACGTGGTGGGATGGAGTTAAAGGAAAATACGGCGAGGCCGTCACTTGGGAGAATTTTCGGCAAGAGTTCTTCAGCCAATACTACTCTGACTTCGAGGTGAATATGAAGAGGAGAGAGTATACAAACTTGACCCAAGGGGGCGCATGCACGGTGAAGGAACTTGAGCACAAGTTCAGAAAGCTTGCCGAATTCATACCTGAGTACATATGTGACGAGAACCGGATGGTGAACCACTTTTGGGATGCTCTAGACTTGGAGATACGTGAGAGGGCAACACAATTGCCTGACATGACTTTCGCCCAAGTGGTTGACCAGGGCCTCAAGGGAGAAAAACAGTGGGAGGAAAGGAAGAAGAGAAACGCCGAGGAGGCGAAGAGAAGGAAATGGGAAAGCCATGACACCCAAGGTTCTAGCAAAAGGGGGAACCACGGGGGAGGAGAATCATTTATGACATCCGCAACACCATCTCGAGGAAACTCAAGCATGGGAGGACAACACTCGGGGTCATACGCCTCGACGATGCCAAGGTGTCGCAACTGCAAGAAGAACCACACGGGCACGTGTCGCGATCCCCCTAAATGCTATCAATGTGGGGAGGCAGGACACATGAAAATGGATTGCCCTCAAATTGGTAAGAACCGGGGATCGAGGCTGAGTGGTGCAACCACGGCTAGTAGGAACCGGGATAGGGCACCTCATGCAAGCATAGGGCATGGTGGAGCTAGCACAAGCAACGCACCATCGATGAACCAAGGGAAGATCCAACTAGGGTCTATGCAATGAAGGGAGCGGACGCTCGTGCCAGCCCGGACTCCGTTGCGGGTAATTCCTTAAACTTTTGACGTTAATCCTTGTGTGAACAATATAAGTGTTGAAATGTTCACGTTGTATAGCCAACCGGGCTGTGCAAGTCCGAAGGAGTGGATAAATATCCACCTGGGACGGAAGCCGCCCGGCATTGACGGAAGCCGCCCGGCTTCCGCTCTCGAATTATTTGCAAAATCCTACGGCGGCCATAAGGCGCCCGCCTTTGACGAAAGCCGCCCGGCTTTCGTACTTGATTTTTGTTAAAATCATTCGGCGGAGGAAAACCGGCCGAGTTTCGTAAAAACCGGCCGGCTTGTGTTCAGGCATCTCCGGTGTGAGGCGCTGTTAACGAAAACCGGCCGGCATTCGTAAGAACCGGCCGGCTTTTAGGAATTAAAATTTGGGAATTCTTTCGGCGACAGAAACCCGGCCGGCTTTGGCGGAAACCGGCCGGCTTCCGTAACCAGTCATTCCGAGCCGAAGGCCAAGGTACGAAAACCGGCCGGCTTTCACGAAAAGCGGCCGGCTTTCTCTTACTGGTGTACAGTGTTGATTTTTAGGTGGGAACCGGGATGGAATCGGGATGGGGCGTTAGATGACGATCATCCAAACCATAGCCGGGGTACTCTATAACCTAAGAAATGAGTCTCTTAAGTTGGGAGTGTTTCTTACATGGCTTACGGATGTAGGAACATCAAAGATTAATGGGAGAGCTGCAAGAATCCCTATTGCCACCGGGGCGCGCCGATCATTTGTGAGTGAGGCGGTTGCCGGGGGAGTCAATGAACCATTTGTACCGATGGCTCAAGCCCTATTGGTGTCCACACCTCTAGGGGAAGACATCGAGAGAGATAGCCACTATCCATCGTGAGAGGTGGAAGTGGGGGGCCAAAGCTTGTCGTGTGATCTCGTACCGCTGAGTATGATGGAGTTCGATGCAATCTAGGGGATGGATTGGCTTGAGAAGCATCATGCTAGGGTCGATTGCTACACGAGAGCGCTTGAACTCGAAGGCGGTAAAGGGGCAACCTTACGCTTCGAGGGGGATAGGGCAAAATCCAATAGTTGTATCATATCCGCCGTGAGAGCTAAGAATATGATGAGGAAGGGATGTCACGCATATCTAGCGTATGTGGTGGACAAGACCAAAGAAGGGACAAACATCAACGATGTGAAGGTGGTGTGCAAGTATCCGGACGTCTTCCCAAAAGACTTACCGGGACTCCCACCCGATAGGGAGATTGAATTCGTGATCGAGGTCGAGCCTGGCACAAAACCAATCTCCATACCGCCATACCGAATGGCACCCGTAGAACTTAACGAATTGAAAACCCAATTGCAAGAGCTTTCGGATAACGGTTTCATTAGACCAAGCCACTCCCCGTGGGGAGCACCGGTTCTTTTCGTGAAAAAGAAAGATGGGACACTTCGAATATGTATTGACTATCGTCACCTGAACAAGGTCACAATCAAGAATAGATACCCTTTGCCTAGGATTGATGGCTTGTTTGATCGACCCCGAGGAGCAACAATACCTTCGAGGGTTATTTGACTAGTATGGGATTACGAGTCGAAAATGTTAGTATGAGAGGTGATAGAGCAAATCCTAAGGGCTTGGATTGTGAAAGATGCACCTTAAGTAGTCTTATGAGATGTCTTAAGGTAGGAATGGGTAACTACTAAGCTACGTTAGGAGTAGGCCTCAAAGGCTACTCATAATAGAGGAACTCTAAGCATAGAATTTGCTTAGTGAACTAGTATCGTGACTAGAGGAAGCCTCTAGCACGAAGAGGAATGACCGGAGGGAGCCTCCAGCATTCATGTAGGGCGACTAGAGGAAGCCTCTAGCGTAATATAAGATGACTAGAGTAAACCTTTAGCATAATGTTATGTGACTGGAGGAAGCCTCCAGCACACGTATGTAAGGTGATTAGAGGAAGCCTCTAACACCAAGTGGAGTGACTAGAGTAAGCCTCTAGCACGACAAAGCATGACTAGAGGAAGCCTCTAGCATAACAAAGTAATATAGATGAGCATGGCTTGAAGCCACGGGGGAATGGAGTTGATAAAGAACTACCATATAGTATTGTCTGACTAGCTTGAGGGCATTAATAGCCCAATTGGGAGTATCTAGCGATGGTGCCTTATTGACCCGATTTGAGTATGACTTACCTTACTTGATGAGATCAAGAAGGGTCAAGAAACTCATAAAGAACTTACGAAGGACCGAGAACGCATGTTAGCGGGATCAATGGAGGAGTTCAAGGAGAGACGACAGTCTCCCCACGATACATCGCCCATTTGTAATTCTCGAGAGAGTTGGGGTTATAGCATACAGATTGCAGTTGACTCCAGAAGTGGAGAGGATACGTAACGTGTTCCGCGTGTCTATAATAAAGGAATATATGTCGAATCCGTCGTACGTGTTGGGGGGGACACCCATGGAAATACGAGGAGACTTGAACTGTGTCTTACGACCGGTAGGGATACTTAATAGGCGAGCAAAGGAGCTAAGAAGCAAGAGTGTCCCAATGGTCAAAATCCCTTGGAAAGGTGACCGAGTTGAGGAAGAAAAATTAGGAAAAATGGAAGCCTTAATGAAGGAACAAATTGCATTTCTATTTGATTAAGCCGTTGTGAATTTCGGGGACGAAATTCCCGTTAAGGGGGGGTGAACTTGTGACACCGCACCCGGATATGCTTGAAATTTAAATTCAATATGTAATTGAATTTTCCGGGCGAATAAAACCACGTATCGGTTTGGTGTATTTAATCAATGAGCGATTAATTAAATTATATACCGGGTCCGTACTAACAAGAATGGGCTACCAAATATATAGTTGGGTCATCGTGGAAATTGTAGAAGCCCAATAAGGTGCCAACTAAAGTTGAGGAAAATGTTTGGACAACCCAAGTACTATTTTGGCCCAACTTGCCAAAAATAGCAGGAATAATTGGGAGGAACTTCCTACACCCACTTGGGGATATTTTACAAGCTTCCTAGTCACAAATAATGGGAAGGGGGACAACTAAAAATGCTTGGTGCGGACTTAGGAAAGAGGGGATGATTGAGAGCACAATCACACTCCCTATGGACTCATTTACACCTCAAATTGGTGTTTGGTTGAGATAACATACCTCCACCTTTGCATTCTACACCATACGAGCTAGGGAGTGAGATAAGGGAGCCTTGGAAGAGCTCACACAACCAGCAAGCTTAGAGGAAGGAGAAGGATAGAGAATCCAAGGGAAATTAGCTAGAAGAAGAGGTAAGAACACAACTACTACCTTTTGACTAGTTTTTGTTGTATGATTTTTTAAGAAATCATATGGTGGATTAAACATGAGTTTATACACGTTTAAAAGTGTATAATATTGATATAAAGTGGTGGTAATTAACTTAGAAGAGTTGGGGAATCGATAGGAGCCAAAACCATCGGAAACCGCCACTTGAAGGAGGCTGTTCGTAGCTGCAGACCACGAAAGCCGCCCGGCTTTTGTGAAAGCCGCCCGGCTTTTGGCTGCTGTCCAGAAATTTCATCTCCAATCGGTTTGGAACGGGGATTGATCGAAGGGCTTAACAAAGGCAACCACTTCAGCACTTCATAAGGTGAGGATGGCTGACTATGTTGCTTATAATCTTTGGGTTAATTTCATAAGATTACCTAAAGTATTTAAATGTGATTTTCATGGATTATTAATGAGTAATAATGCCTAAATGAGAATACAATTGCTTATGAGTAATTGAAGTATTATATGCCAATTGCGAATGAAGTGTGTATGGATACGTGATTATGAATATGATGGAATGATAGTTGAGTGAACTAAGAATATGGAGATAAAATATACTTTGCTTCATGTAGAGAATTCATGAATGGGTAAAAGTGATATTTTGATATTGGGAAGTAATTATATTTGAATTGGAAGATAAATTGAAATACACTATGTGTCTATGGGTTAAGAACTTGGTTGTTCAAAATTTATTCAACTAGTATTGAAATACTAGCCGAGATGTTAATATGAGGAACAATAGATTAATCCAATGAGTTGGGTTGTGAGGAAATTATACCTTGAGTAGTCCTAAGAGATACTTTAATATCGAGACGTGTAAGCTCTAAGTATAATAGGAGTAGGCCCTAAAGGCTACTCAATCTAAACCGATTCTAGGCATAGGAATTGCTTAGGGGTTGATTAACGTGACTAAGAGCGGGGCTCTAGCATGTTGAAATGATGACCAAGAGCGGGGCTCTAGCATGTAGGGATGGTGACTAAGAGCGGGGCTCTAGCATAATGTAGATGGACTAAGAGCGGGGCTCTGGCCAATGTAAGTTAACTAAGAGCGGGGCTCTAGTATACTGTAGATGGACTAAGAGCGGGGCTCTAGCCAATGTAAATTAACTAAGAGCGGGGCTCTAGTATGATGTAAACGGACTAAGAGCGGGGCTCTATCCAATGTAGACAAATTAGGAGCGGGGCTCTAGTATGATGTAGGGAGACTAGGAGCAAGGCTCTAGCACGATGTAGGGAGACTAAGAGCATGGCTCTAGCATGATCCAATAGTATAACCGGGCGAGGCTCGGTGATGTTTATGCCATGTATAGGGAAATGCCCAAATGACTATGAGTAAATTTACCAGAGGTTTATGACATTCGTGACAAATAGTCACGGGGGGAAAAGGGGGATGGACTTACAAAATGCATACGGGTCTTCGGGCCGACTACTTGACTTTATATAAAGTAAGTATATTTTCAAAGAGGGTAACCACGGGTTACGACCTATATTATTATATCACCCTATTTGAGGGTCTTGGAAATTGAAACATTGATTATACTTAGTATAGTTGTCATTGTACTTGTCAAATGCTTCCAAGTACTGACCTCCCCTTCACGGGGGAGGCCACCTCACAGTTTCAGGTAGGAGTTGAGCTTGCTACCGGTGCCCGTTGTTTCGGGAAGATTCAGGAGGGAAGACGTGGTTCGTGCTTCCTCCGCCTCTGTTTTTTTTTAAAACATTTAAAATCGATGCTCATGGATATTATTTTGAATAATTATTTGGGGCTTGTATGCCCATGTTTGCCGAAGTGTGGCGTAAACACTTGTATTAAACGTTTCCGCTGATTTAAATGATTATTTTACATTATGTTCGTTTATGGATGTACTATTGTGAATGATATTCAAGACGCCTTGTATAGTATGGATGAGTTGGACTGCGGTTGACTATTCGTACTGTACGGCGGGTTGTTGACGTGTCCGGTGGGTCCGGGGCGTGACAAGGAGCAATAGAGAAAATGATAGATTTATTACTAAATTAATAAAGAATCAGATGCGAAAACTAAAAAACAAAATAAGATAAAGAAATGAAACCAAAAAAGTCATAAATTTACCTATATGTTTCGAAGTAAGAAGAGGTAACAATATACAGTCACCTTATAGAGATGAGAATGAAGAAGAAGAGAAGATGTGCAGAACTGCAGACTGCAGAGCCTGGATCAGACAGTGTGCGGTGGCGGGCGCAACTTGGTAATTGACCACAACAGTGAACAAAAGTAACCAGAGCAAGCTAAAAAGGAATGTGAGAAGCGGAACACACACAATTTTCTTAGCAAGCTGAAATTAAGTAATTAGGGGGGAAATGTATGCACAGAAGCAGGGGGGAATAGGAATACATTAGGAATGAAAGAAAAAGAAGAAAATCAAAAGGGAATGAGACCAAGGCCTGCATATAAAACCATCATGTTGTAACAATAGAAAGTTGGGCTAAACAGACCGGGGTGAGATAGAGCAACAAAAAGTCCGCCCAACATTTGAACAGGTGAGAGAATAAGAACATAGCAGGAGTACTGTGTAAATGCGAAGAGTTTTTCTTAAACTTGATGTCGGAGTTCTATTCTTCCAATGCCTTCAATTTACCACTCAAAGCATAGTAAAAAAACTCATAGTAAAAACCACGATTAAATTGAACAAATAGGTAGACCAGGATTGCTTGGAGCAAAGCCTTGTAAACTTTTGGGGAAGACTAAAACAAACAGGATAAGACCATCTCCATCCCCAGTTGGAAACACACACCCGTAATACACGGGTCCAAAATGTCAGAGCAAAACAAGGCAATCAACGCAAACAGACATCTTTGCTAGCATGTAATTAATCAAACAACTGTTGGATTAAAGGACTCACAAAAATAACAGGGGGACAAAGTGCAGCAGCTCAATAAACCTTCAAGTACCAATTAGACGGCAGCCTGCAAATGTGCATAAACATATCATATGGAAACACACAATTAATATGAAGATGCGATGAAGTACTCTCAAAGCCTCAAAGTTCATTAAAAAAAAGAAATACGATAAAAAATGGTTTATAAAATGATTATAGTTGAAGATGAAACTACACAAGACCATGGCAGCGAATCATTAGAGTGGAAACTGGATACAATTATTTCTTGGAGAATCCAACTAAAGGTTCGTCACAATTTCAGTTTAGAGGTGTACATTTAATTAGATAGTAGCGAATCATTCTCTCAGAGAATCATTTCACTTTTAATCTATGAGATGATACTCATGACAGAGTTGTCATTTTTAGAGAATCAATTTACTTTAATCTGTCATCATGCTTTGCAGCAGAATATGGAACCTAGGGGTGTGGATTCTACTCCACATTTATATATTCCTATTTATATATACAACCCTTGAGTCAATGAGAAACTAAATACACAAAGCCTTTTTATAATTACTTACAAATATATCAAGCGAAATTAGCCAGTCCTTGTCTCTCACTAATAACATGAAGAAGAATTATACATGTAGTAAGAATTGCTAGAGTGCCATCAACATGTCGTCTAGTAAGAACTAAAAGGTCCTCCGCATTGATTGTCCTCTAGAGTGCCTAAACAAGTATAATTGACCCATTAAAACATTTTTAAAACCCCTATTTTGTTAATTGGGGAATCAATGATTATTGTAGAATCTCACCTCCACAGCTCTTGGATCAGTCATTTAAGTCGGATTTGGAGAATTAGCTTGTTGACCAACATACATCTGACCAATCATTGTTTCCAAAGCTTCTTATCAAGCATATGTGCTGAAGATCAACCAACCTAGAGTTGTTTTATAAAAAAACAGCCAACGTGAAACCAAATAGAAAGCTAATGTGAATTAACTTTCTAATGTGAAAAGTAAAGAAGCTAATGTGAAAAGTAAAACATTATCCGAACAATAACAACCTTTCATATTTTTGTCGTCTATTTGGTCAGAGGAGTTCTCAGTATACGACGGCAGCGACATCCGGACTCTTGATATGGACATATGATGCACAGGAGAGTACTTCACTGCAGAGTAACTCTCCCTGGAAATGAAACGAATCAGAAAAAAAGAGAAGCAAAATACCATGAGACATATGATGCGCGGAGGAGTAGTTCACTACAGATGAGAACTCTGCCTGGAAATGAAACAAATCACAAAAAAGAGAAATGAAATGGAGTTACTTTTTTCAAAAACAAGAGCAACAATAGTTTCTGATATGTTATCTAGGACTCTGCAACAGATGATTCATTTTCCATTAAAACTTAGCAGCTAGACTCCACAAACCTTAAAATATAATTAACGCATTCAAAATTTACCTGCCACCCCTCCATGGATCTAAGAGACTGTTCGAGAAGATGATGTCACTCCCAAATGTCCCAAGAGCCATTTTTATATCCTTCAAACACGAAAAGTCAACCATGTTTTAATGACAAAGAAAGACGAGATTGTTCACACTGTCAATAATCCAAGTTACCAATACAATTCAAAACGACCATTAGCAGTTTCAAAAGCACTCTAAGCCACAAAATAATTAAGTATAAAGATAGTCATAAAATCGTTATTAGCCTGCCATTTACGATTATTTATTTTTAATAAATGCCTCAAGAATAAGAAGAAAACACAAAATCGTAAAAACCAACCTACTGATCTTTGCAGCTTGAAAGAGAGACTGAAGAGTGAGCTTATACAAAGAAGATGAGGAAAGTAAAGCAAAAAACTTGCCTGTGTGGTTTGAGGTTGAAGGTGAAAAGAGGGCCGCCGTCGCTGTCTTAGTATTCAGCTGAGCCGTGTTGATTTTCGCACAAAATTGTGTCAATTTCAGTTCAGCCGCTCTTTTGTTCTTACCGTGGATATGAAATTAAAACAAATGAAAACAATAACTTATTGTTGAGTGTCTTCAGAAATAAATGACTATTTGTATAGTGTCTTCAGAAAAGCATGTTCCGAGAAACAATCTCACATAGTACGATGGGAAAGCTAGTTAAAATATTACTAAAGTTCTATCGTCATGTTTTCAATCAAACATATTTCACTTAAGCATCTCAATTTGAATGAACCACCAGAGGGGTAAGGAAATATCATGAATAAACAAACATCCTTAAACTATGCATTTCAGCAGCAAACAGTGAAGCACAAATATAAAAAAATTGGAATAACTTTAATTTTCAGTTTTGTACCCTAACTTAGTAACAACACTTTACAGTATAGTACATTATAACTGAAATGATGAACATAAGCTACTCATACAGAAAGTAAAATCACACCATGTATTACCCTTCGTATATAAGTCTTTGTGCTTAAAACTGCTAATGCTTTGACTAACCTGAAATATACAAAAAAAACATCACTTAAAAATATTATTAAGATTTTACGTTTGCTAATTCAAAGACAATTTAGTTTGTTGTTCTTTCAAGTGTATGAGTCAACATACCCTTCCACATAAATGCTAGGAAAATAATATTTTATAAAGAAAGAGATAATAATATAATCCACAGTGAAATAATATACCCAACTTTTACAATTAGAGCTTCATGGAAGCTGAATTAAACACTATTGATGGATAATTGATACCCGTATTGTATAAACAGGAGAGATTGAACAAGAATGGAGAAGATATAAAGAAAGTGTATAGAATGAATGAATATTGGTTATCTCAGTTACAAGCCTCCTATAAGGAGTATATATAGGGAAAATCCGGGTCTGGGCCTCTAATATGGGCCTGACAGACCCGGTTACATAAATGGACTGATAGTATAAAAAGCTAATCTAGAACATCTGAATAATAATATACAATAATAAGAACCCTTAAAACGTGTGTGAGCCGCTGTCCAGGCCCAATAGTCGGCAGACCGGGGGGTCGGAGTCCATATACTCCATCAGGAGTCCCCCACTCCCTGAGTGGAGAGTACTCGAGGTGAAAGGGAGTAGTCCAAACTGTAGCTGCAACGTTCTTCTGTCTTCGGACGGGGGACCACCACCCTTGTCCATTATGGGGAGGTGCCTCGTTAAAAACCTTTACTAGGAAAAAACCCAGTGGGAAAAAATCCTAATAAAGGGAAAAAGAGTACACCTAGCGCCCCCAACATGAAACAAGGAAGGTAAATCCCCTCCGGCGTAATCAATCTAGCTCAGCTCCTCTTCAACTGACTCAGCTCTTGTTCCTGCTCCTGCGTGATATTTTCTGCTCATCTAGAAACTCTGACCCCTCAGTCCCCCAGTCCCCACTCTTTGAGGCGAGTGGAGACGAGGTGAAAATGAGTAAAGTCATCTTCGTACCTACACATTTATCATACATATAATTTTTTTCTTGGGATTTATGTTCCCGATCGGGAGTTCGTCACTTAAAACAAGTGGAGATGTGAATTGTTAATGTAATGATAAAATACTTAGTAGAATGGATGTGTGAGCCATTCGTAAGCAACGGTCGCCACTCGAGGAATGACTAAGACCGGTCTTCGTACCCGACTTGGTCGGGGTTTTGTCTTCATGCCCGACTTGGTCGGGGCTTTGTGCCTGAGGAGTCAGGGCTTTAAATCCTAGTGATGGGTCTCAAGCCACACTCTACTAGGTATTTGATCATAAGTGCATGATAGTGTGCCATTTATCGACAAAAAATATTAATTAAAATAAATAAAAATAATATGAAAGTTAAAGAATACTTATCTTTTTTTTTTAAGTGGGCTAAAATTGCGGCCTGAATAAGAAAGCAGGCTTGTGTAGAATTTGGGTCCTTAATTCTTTATCGCACAACCCCCACCAATAATTTTGACCTAGTCCTTTGTTAGCTTCCTCATTTTGTAACTAGCCAGCCTGACCTGTGACGACCAGGACCCCAAAGTAGCGCACAGCTGCTGCTGTAGATTTGCCCATGGGAGGAGCCCAGCAGTGAGGATAGCAATGGGGAGGCCCTCATACCGTAAAAACCGCGGCGAAGCTTCCTTGGACGGAGACTGGCGCCTTGCTTTGGTGGACCCATCGGCAAAGTAGAAAACGTCTGGAAGCAGCTAGCTAGAGTTCCGGTAGCACTGACGAAGCTTCCTCAGTCCTGCTCTCAACTGATACAGCCTTCAAGTTGGGCCAACAGGGGAGTTCGGATATGCTATTTCTGGAGCTTTTAACTGCCATTAATGGCGGACATTCCAAGTTGAGCTCCAGCAACTTTGGAGGTCTTCATAGGGGTTACCTAGAGCTGCGATGACACCCAGTGCGAAGGCGGAGTAACGGGATGCGAGTGACGAGAGGCGGTGTTGCGCCAGAGATGAAGCAGCGACCTACGTCGCCGGACTGGGTTGGATTTGGCTGCTTCCTCCGGTTAGCTGGGTCCCAGCTTCGAGCTTGGCATAGTCCTCGGGGGCTACAACGGCTTTTGGCCGGAGAAACAACAACTACCAGATTTGCATCTGTGGTGGCAAGATCTGGAGTGGCGGCAGGAGGTCTGGAGTCGGCGGCTACTGTTCCGACTTGGATCTGGAAATATTTCGGATCTGGAAGAGCTGGGTCGCCGCTGCCGACTAGAGAGGGAAGGGCCTCGATTGTCACGCTTGCCCAGTCCTCTGCCACAGTCTCCACCGGATTAGGTGGCGAGAGAGCCCTCGGCAGCTTTGGCCACCAAAAGCGCAGCGGGTTTGACTCACGCGTGGAGTATCGACGGGCTTAACAGTCGGTAAGGTGGAGGAGAAAGGAAGCCATTACCTCCTCGAGACAATTGCGACCATAGAGCCATGGCTGACAGAGACCTAGCTCCGGGTTTGCTGGACCAGCGGCCAGAGTGACGGCTGATTTTAGGGAGTTGCACCTCCAACTGACAGCGCACAGCGGCGGGGATGAACAGTGACGATGGCTCTGTTCAGATCTAGAACATTCTATACTGTGATTTTCCAGATTGATTTTTTTTCTTCGTGATCTGAACACATTTTCGGCCAGAATTTTTGTGATTGAGATGAATTTTTGGTAATTTGGGGAGGTTTTCTCACTTGATTGTTCAACCTCTCAACGAGAGCACCATATGATGGATAATTGATACCCGTATTGTATAAACAGGAGAGATTGAACAAGAATGGAGAAGATATAAAGAAAGTGTATAGAATGAATGAATATTGGTTATCTCAGTTACAAGCCTCCTATAAGGAGTATATATAGGGAAAATCCGGGTCTGGGCCTCTAATATGGGCCTGACAGACCCGGTTACATAAATGGACTGATAGTATAAAAAGCTAATCTAGAACATCTGAATAATAATATACAATAATAAGAACCCTTAAAACGTGTGTGAGCCGCTGTCCAGGCCTAGTAGTCGGCATACCGGGGGGTCGGAGTCCATATAATCCATCAGGAGTAAAAACTTCAATATGCAAATAATGTAAATATGCACACTATGAACTTCAATATGCAATACAAATAATATGCATGCAACACTTTGAACTTCAATATGCAAATACAAATAATGTAAAGATGCACAGTTTGTGACAGTTTGTGACAGTTTGTAGGTTGGCGTGAGAGGACTAGTTTGTATGCGATCTCACCTATATATATTATATATATAGATTTAGGATTAAGTGAGAAATTGTTGACCGATCAAGATATATTAATTAATGTTTCTTAATATTATTCTTTCTAGTTAGTTATTCCGTGGGTGGACTCTAGTTTGGTATAGACTTGTAAACTCACCTAGTTGAGTTAGTCTAGGATTTTAATCGTTGATGGTGATTGGTTTGCAACATACACTGCTCTATATTTGTAATAATCAAACAAAGGGGCAGAGAGCACTTTTCAATAGATAAAATAAATAGATTATTTCTTCCATTATGGTGTCAGAGCCTTTGCTTAGGTAAGCGACAATTTGAAGAATGATGACCCAAGAGAAAGATATTGATGAAGGCAGTGCCAAATCCTCAGGACTAAAGATCGATCATGCTTCACCCTTCTTTCTTGGGCCACAAGATCGACCAGGGGAATTTATAACTCCTGTGTGTGTTAATGGTGAAAATTATGACGGATGGGCTGGTTTAGTTAGATTGGCGCTCCGGGCACGTCGTAAGTTTGATTCTGTTGATGGTACAAAACTTTCATACAACGATCAACGTAAGGAGGATGATTGGCTAACTATCCATTCAATGATTGTGTCATGGCTAATGAGTACAATCACACTAGAAGTGAAGCATACACTTTCCCATTATGATGACGTGAAACTGTTATGGGATGATCTTAAAGAATGATTTTTTGTTGTTGATGGTCCACGGATTCATCAACTGAATGTCAATATTGCGAGATGTGAACAATTATCATCCATATCCGTAGAAACTTATCATGGAAGATTGAAAACATGGTGGGATGAGCTTAATAATTACGAACCTTTGCTTACATTCACATGTGGTAAATGTACAAGTAAGCTTGGGGGATGACATGCACAACCACAACAAAACGAGAGGTTTCTTCAATTTTTGATGGGCCTCTCTCACGAATTGTATGGGCAGATTCGCTCAACGTTGCTTTCTCAACAACCTTTACCCAATCTCAATAGAGCCTATCATCAAGTGGTGCAAGAGGAACATGTGAGGGGAGCAACACAACACAAGGAAGAGAAACCTGAAGTATGGGTTTTGCAGCAAAAGAAACTGGACATGGTTAAGGTAAAACTCAGAAAACTGACAAGTTTGGGATGATTTGTTCACACTCTAGTTTTCCGGGCCATGAAGCGATCGAAGTTCTCCAACTGATAGGTTATCCAAAGTAGTGGGGAGACCATCCACAAGGAAACATCAAAGGGACAGGACGCGACAAAGCTGGAATTGGGCATGGCCGCATGGGAATCACGTTGTCAAAGCTCATGCAACTCCTGCCAATGAATTGATCACACAAACACATCAGGACCAGCGAAGTGGGAATCCAGGTCCAATGTCATCTTCTGCACTTCCAGGTTTCACCATCGAATAATGGAAGGCACTGACTGTAGCCTTTGGTAACACTCAATCATCTAATGAGCATTTGAATTGTAAGTTTAATCCTTCATTATGAGTATGGCTTTGGAGAGACCAAAGTGGAGGGTACATATTCATATGGACGGTTATCCCTTTCCTCTCTTTTCTCACTCTTGTTTTCTTTTATCTTGTTTATCTTTCTATGTTCTTGTGTTATTTCTATCTTTTATCTTTATGATCTTTTATCTTTTTATCTTTCTTATGTTTTTATGTTATTTTTATCTTATATCTATCTTTATATTATTCATTTTATCTTACCTTATCTTTTTATTTTTCTTATCTCTCATTAACTTTTTGGCGGGGATATCATGGATCGATTCACGTTAGCCGACATTAAAATCTTTTGGGCATAAGACTTGGATGTTGTTGTTGTTGTTTTCCTCTTCCTTCATATTTTTTCCAAACAAATTTCTCCTACTAATATACATATGCCTTTCCGTATAAACCCTATGGATTTCTAAGCCTTGGGAAGTTGGGAGTACCCAATTTCTAAACATTTCTATTTCTATTTCTATATTTAAATAGTCTGCATAAAAAAGGAGTTGGATGAGTGTATCCAGAGTTAACAAGGATTACCTGTTCAGACTAAGGTGCTCCAGAATCAATAGTATTACTAGCAACTTTCCCAATTATATCATCATCTTTTGCTTCAAGAACAATTCTGGAGACACATTAATTAGGATAAACATCATGTAAATGAATTGCATCATTTTACAAGGCTCATGTTTATTAGAAACAGCCAGTTTGTACATAATTTTACCCACCATCAACAATTTTCGTCTAAGGCACAAAAGAATAAGATCCAAATTCTCAAGCGCCTCTCTCCTATCAACGATGCCCCTAATTAAAATGTGCATTTGCAATGAGATGAGCTCTTAATACAAACATACACTTTAAAGGTATTTTCTGGCATTGAAACTACCTTAGTAGAATTGCAACAACATCGAAGAATGCATGAAGAACTGTGGCGAGTATGAGCTCAATCTCATTTTCACCCTCAGTGACAAAGAAATGAAGGTCTTGAATGAATTTGTAAACATCAATGTTGTTTTCAAACATCGTTATCTCAACAACAACAAAAAATTAGGAGTTAGAATTGTCAGATTGAATCTATGTTCAAAATTTTATTGTGCAGAACTCATGAATCATATATAGCTCTTTCAAAACTCCAGTCCGCTCTTTCAAAACTCTAGTCAAGTTACCCTCGATGACTGACAGGCACATATGCACAACCATAATCCTTTACACACCGTCAAAGTTAGTGTTATTAATGGCTGATGCCCAAATCCGTCCGCTATATAGTGCCACCATAGAGGCAAAAAAATAGCACACCATGCTATTAGGCTAATATCACACCATGCTATTAGCCTCAACATTCCTCCATGGCCACCATTTAACAACACCGGTCAATAGAACATTAATCTCATACCGGAGCTCATTAACATATAAATAACATCAAAATGCCACATCAGCTATAGAATAGATATTATACACTACTCCGATATAAATATCATTGTATATACAAAACATTGGCACGATTTCCTGAAATAATCTCTTTTCTTGATTCACATTTGTGTTGTGCCAAACTACTCTCCCTCTCTTTAGATTCTATTATGGTAGTAAAGCCGTGATCGGCAACCATGCCACACTCATACACCACTGCTATCTCCACCGGCTTAGGAAGTGCTAACACCACAAACAACTCAGATGACCTTACGAGTCCTTTCTATCTCCATGTTGGAGAAAATCCTAAGCTAGGTCTGGTTTCAGCACCATTAACGGTAAAGAATTATCACTCATGAAGATGGCGCTGATAATAAAGAATAAATTCATGTTTGTATATGGATCAATCACTCCTTCAACATTCTTCTTCTTTGTTGTAGGTTAATTTGAATATTAGTTCTAATTTACTTTATAATTGCATTGAACCGCGAGAGCTAAGATTTAACTCATATTAATTAAGTTGTAAAACTGCACAAATATAATAGAACAAAAAGTCATATACACTACGCTACTAGAAATTAGTTGTCGTTAATGATTTCTAAGACATTAATATTTTTTTAAACTCGGAAGGTCAACCACCAAAATTAGTGGGGCAAATACCGGGGAACATTTGCCATTATTTTATTAGTAATAAATGAAAGGTACAATTGGAAAGGGGGACGAGGCCAAAACCTTTCCAGAAGAGGCATGCCTCTTCGAAATACATGAATAAAATAAATAGAAACATATACTGGAAGAAAAAGCAAGTGAAAAAATTGGGGGGACTATACCTTACCCAATTTTAAAAAATAAGGGCAAAACAAAAAAGGAAGCCAAATTAAGCCAAATTAGGAAACCCTAATGCTAGGGAGACCAACAACGTCTAAATGGATAGCCCCTCTGACCCGATTAGGCAACTGAGCAACCTGATAATAGATGAGAGGAAATCTAGCTCCAATAGCGATCTGAGCAAGACGATGAGCAACCTCGTTAGCTTTCTTGTAACAATGGCCGAATGTGATCGAAAACTGATGAGCTGCATCTCTGAGAGGCTGAACGAGATGCCTATAGCTATCGCTAACTAAAGGGCGTCGGGGAAGAGAAATAGCCGCGAGGGAGTCGGACTCAACTTCTACACCAAAAAAGCCAGCTTCTACAATCCAATGATATACCAAAATATAACACAAATTATCTAAAAAGAAGAAATAACAATATTTATATAAACACATACATTTAGGTACATTTAGGGTCATGTATTTTTAGGTTCTCAAAATCAAGTACATATTCCGTAATATTCCGTACTATTTGGGTTCGGGATGAAAATATATGGAACCATTAAATACATGGTTTCTGTAAGCCGCCGGTTGAGTATCGAGCGTGTAGCTTCCCTGTTGCCTCTGTGGGCTCGCAGGAACCAGCGAATTATCACAGGAATCGTCTCTGCCGACATTTGCAGACTACAAAGGCCGTACTTCTTCTCCTAGCTACATCTTGTCTCGGCGTATCCCGGCCTTCGAACCTCGTATCCGATCAACCCTCCACGTGATCTGATATGGTTTGTTTGAGTTGATAATGTTAGGATCTTAACGAAGTTTGAATTCCTCATTACGAAAGGTTGGTGAAATTTCCTCTGCTTATTTTCAGGCGGATCCTGAATTAGAAGCACTCCGGCAAAGGAGAATGCAGGAGCTGATGGCTCAAAGCGGAGCTGTAAGAGCAATTTCCAATATGCAAATCCTGTTGATTAATGATATGCATAGTTACTCGATAGAACACACACGAATTATATGCTTATAATAATTTTTTTCCTCAAATAGGGAAACCTTCAAAACCGAGATCAACAAAAGACACAAGATGAAAATAAAAGGTACTGCACTAATCTTGCTGTAGCTTTTCAATCAAGTTCCTAGATGATATTTCCTTTCATTATAAATCAAACTTTATTAACTTTGCACTTTAGAGAGGAGGCCGAGGAGCAAAGGCAAATGATGCTCAGTCAGATTATGACTTCAGAAGCAAGGGGAAGAGGCAAGTGAATTTAATATTACTCCTCTCCATTTGTGCCTAATTTGTAATTTGGTGAAACTTCTCGCGTTCTACAAAAGTGACAGGGTTCAATACCCAATCGTCCCTCTCAGATGTGTTGTATGGAGGATTCTTTCGTTCATAGTTTCAAATCTTTAAAGGTAAGTTTAATTGTAGCTATGTTTTCCCTATTAGGAACATGGTTTGCGCCATGTTTTAGCCCTTCCGAAGGGGAGTGTATTAAATTGTTCATGAGGGTCTGCTGAAAATAGTGATGCATCAAATTTTGACCAAACAAAATGTCAAGTAGTAGAATTTGGTGAATCAAGATCGCATCTTGAGCCTTATCATCATATCATGGTCTTCATCTATCTCTCTTACTTGACTGGTACATTTGCACATATCCTTTCAGAAGAAATAGGAAATCATCAACTTGTGAACTGAGCACCTCTTTTTGTGCCCTTTAAATGTCTCCATAATTTCTTTAAGCAATAAGAAGTTCAGTAATATTTTGTATATTATTGTGTGCCTGTCCACAAGCTCCGTGCAATTAATTGGAGCCACTTACATGAAAACTCAGGCCCCGTCCAATCTATTCAGGGCCATATGTTTCCTGAACATTGTGATATACTTTTCACAATATAAAATTCAGTTTTATTATTTCTGTCGTGGAATCTTCTGATGTAAGAATCTCTACAGGGGTTTAGTTGATTCTGTGTGCTCATAACTGCATACTGAAGTAGCTCTTTCAATTTGGTCTCATAATTATGGTTTCTCCTTAATAACATATGTGAGTGAGTATTGAGTAATGCTAAGAATATAGTAGTTTTATCTATGGGCTTGAAAGATTGGTTAGCTACCACTCAAGCACTCCAAGTTTAAAGATGAAATTTATCAATTAACTATTATTCTTTTGATCTAAAAATTAAAAAAACATGAGTTTAGTTTTCATTTTAATTAATTTATATTAATTATCAACAAAAATCCTTTCACGAATTATATATTACATTATATAGAGGTCTTTTTTTCCATCATTTGCAATGGAGCCAAAGATTCATTATTTTTTGGCTTGAGAATATGATGGAATAAAGCAATATGGCTCACTAAACTGTCTGTGCTTCTTTGTTATGAAGTAGCAGTCAGCCCATGCAATTTTGGACGCGATTTTCACTATGGGTCATCCGGAAACAGTCTCTCTGTGCTTTAGTACAGACTACAGAGGTAAGACTGTGTACATCTGACCCCCTTACCCCACCGTAGGTGGGAGCCTTTGCGGCACTGGGGTAAATGAAAATGTATTATATAGAGGTCTTTAATTTTCATTGAAATCATCGTATTATAATCATTGATGACCTAAATTGGTAGTCTTAGATACGAAATTGATAAACATCCTATATCTTGGTTTATCTTGGTATATATGCGTTAGGATTTCTATGTGATCGAGGTATGTCAGACAATAATTAGGCTTGCATTGTTGTATGGAACAGAATATTGGACATATATAAATATTCTTTTTATCCTTTTTATCATATCATTTTTTTCGTTATCTTATACTATGTATTTTGCTTGTGCGATGCACTGGAGGAAAATTTTAAACCGATTGTTGAGAATATAAGTACTATCTCCGTCTCGGCTTAAGCTTTTCATTGAAAAATGAAACAATAATTTAGACAATAATTTAATACGGTAATTCAAGTATATTTTCAGAAGTAATTTTGATTGCGATATTACATAATGAAGTCATTGATGGTAACTGTGATCTTATAAGTGTATTATTTTTAATATTTGATGATTATTCATTTAAGAGTGCTAACTATTTCCTAAAATAGAAATAAGAAGCTCTAGCTGGGACGTCCAAAAAATGAAAGTGAGAAGTTTAAGCTGGGACAGAATGAGTAGTAACTATAAAAAATTCCAGATATGTCACTTCAAATGAATGTGTAATATAGATATTTAATTGACAAATATAACTATCATTGTATTTAAAATTGACCCACTTCAAATCAAATAGGATATAATCATATAACTCCCCTAACATTACAAAATCACTGTTGATTAATAGAAAAAATATTGAAACTTTTGGTTCCTAAGGAGATAACTTTTACCTCCGTCCCATTGTATGTGTCTTATTTTGGTTTGGCACAATTATTGATGAAGTAATTGAAAAAGTAAAAGTTGTAGTTGAGATTTGATTATAATAAAGTGAAATATTGTGGATTACATATTTCTTTCACAAAAGGAAATGTGACACTTATTTTGGGACAATCCCAAAAGGAAAGTAAGACAGGTAAAATGGGACGGAGGGAGTATTTCTCTCACCTTAGATGTCAAACCTCATATTTACTATAGTTTAGTTGACAAATACTTTTACCAAACTGAGTTTTGCCCGCTGCGAAAAATACAAAGCTGCTCACCGTTATTGAATGACTAAGCCATCAACACATTTCTCGGAGTTTAATTTTTTTGGTCTTTAGTTTTCCTGTCACTTCATATTATGAATAATTTGTAATTACAGAATAAATTGAAATTTCACAACGAATGATACCTATTTTATGGGAACTTCTTCTCAAAATCTTAAACTTATTTAATTTCATGCTAAATATGTTGCTTGTAATTAAGATTTATAAAATTGGGTTATTCTTGGAGTACATTTAAAAAAAAAAATCAAATTGCTTATATGTAGTTTCTTCTTCCACACTGTCATTTGGTCCATCATTACATGGCAGAATTTTAGTTGCCTATGTACATACACAAACTCATTAGGAAAACAAACATAAAGAAAATATGAGAAAATTTAAAGCGAGAGTTTTACCTCCATGGCAAATACATTCTATAGATGATTTTACTATGAATGCACAGGAAACATTTGAGCTGCTAAGTGGAGTTGCTTGTATTGATTACCTAAATCATACTCTACATGCCATAAGTCAGGAAATATCTCTTTTGTTCATAAAAAGACTTCGAGTGTTTTCTGGAATTTTGGTGGGATTACCTGCCTACAATGAATCATATTTGTCTAGGAAATTTTCACCCTGACAAGAATAATGTGCAGCAAAACATCAAGAGATAGGATGTGTTATTCTAAAGTTTGTGGATGCTGATATGCTGTTGCCTGCTATTGTTGAGTATGTATTTCAGCACAACTATTTATATACATACTCTTACTAAATTCAAAAATGGAAAATGGATTGCCAACGGTGTTATATGCACTGAGAAACTAAAACGACAGAACTTGTTGGACAAAGCAATCCTCGGAAGCATAAATTAGTAGTAATAAATTTTCTGGAACCTTCTCTGAATGCTATATGGTGTAATACTATTCTTCAAGGGCTGATTGAGCATCACATGGCTGCAAATATTTCCCTGCACATTTTTTGGCGCCAAGTCGCCAACTTCCTCACCAAGAAACCTTTTGCTATTATATTAAGGCAGATTTATCTTAATCTTTATATTATTCTTTTTATCTTTTTATCTTATATTTTTATCCTTTTTATCTTTCTTATATCTCTTTTCTTTTTGGCTCCGATATCATATACTAGTATCAATTTATGTTAGCCGACTCCAAAGTATTTTGAGACTAAGGCTTGGATGTTGTTGTTGTTTACCAATCATGCATCTTTGGTATAGCTATGAACTCCTTTCCATAAGGAGGAACATATTCCTCAAGAGTGGAACATGAATATAGATTCCATATATTTTTATGCTATGTTATGAAGTTCATATAGTGTGCTTCCTCCAATCTCCATCCCTATTTTAGTATTTTGTGTCTTACTCATGCAATGAGGCAAGACTCAAAATTTTAATTTTCTTTGGTAATTTACTACAAGTCATAATTACTTAAACTTATATACTTATAAACTACAATTTACTTAAAAAGTTATATTTAAAAAAATCATTTGACAGTTTTATTATGGGGAATTTTGAGTTTGCACCCCACTTTTTAGGTGATATTGGACTTTGCACCCCATTTTCAAAACTTCTAGACTTTGCACCCTATCTACAACATTTTGTGAAGAAAATTCTTAAATGGGGTGCAAAGGCAAAGACATTTTAGGGGAATTAGGGTGCAAAGTCTAAATTTTTTGAAAATGGGGTGCAAAGTCCAATATTACCCAAAAGACGGGGTGCAACGTCAAAATATCCCTTATTATGTACGGATACTCCATGTTAAAGGAAATAAGCAATGGAAGATGTCAACCGTTGTATATTGGATGATAATTTTGACAAGTGAAGTGAGACAAATAGAGTAACATAATATCCAATGTCATCAAATATGTTCCAAAATGAAGCTACAAGCTAAAATTTCTCGTTTCATAAAGCTATTTCACTTAAAGGCAAATGTTTGGTTTAAGGATCACAAAAGACAAATTCAAGGCTAACAGGGTAGACACAATATTTTGATTTCGTAGCTGCAACTAAGATTTTGTTTTTTTATTTGATGGTGTTTGGTGTGGTGGTTGTAGCACTTGTGGTATACTTAGTAAGGGTCTGTTTGGGTGGAGGGTTTTGGAAGGGAAGACTCCAAAGCTTAGTCTATTTCTTGATACACACACACACACACACACACACAAACACATATTTGTGATTATAAAATCTGAGGGCTTACATATATGTGATTGTGTGACATTCAAATCACCTTTTATTCGTATTTAGAGATGTTCTATTCATGTGCGGTTGGTAAAAGGACAAAGAATGGCCAGCTTTTGGGTTTAGAGCCTGGGGGATGACTCATGAGTAATAGGCTAACGGTTGGAAGAACCTTGTTGAACAATTCAACAATGTCAAATGCTTGAATTCTCAAGAGGCTATGGCCATCTTGTCCATCATACTTTGCTCTCACTTCTAATTCTTGTATCTGTGCTTGTTTGGACAAAATTGGGTGGTGGTCCAGTTGCCCGAATTGCGCTAGTGAAGCCCGAAAAGGCCAGAGGAATTGAAGATCTAATACTCAGAGCTGCTCAAGTTGGTCAGATTAAGGAGAAGGTAGTTTTCATTTCCAATTACCTCTGCATTGATTATCTAATAATGTACCCCTGCATATAAAAAAAAATACTTGTTCTTGTATGTAATACACTAATACTGCTTTGGCCTTTTGGATCATAGAAGCATGACCAGTTTTTGGTATGGAGGTAGTAAAATACTAAAATTTATATGCGTTGTTTAATATCAGACTCGACTACTACTTATACTTAATCCAAACTTAATTTTAAAAATAAAATATGCGGAGTAATATAATGTTATAATGAAGGAACAAACCTGCCTACCTTTATACAAAAAACTAAAAACCGACCCACTCCACACTTCTTATAAGCATATCGTTTATGCTATAATAAAATCTCTCTGCTTTTTGGAACTTAGGACCCGTTCTTCTTTTCTTATGAAAAGTTTTGATCTGATGCTTTTTTAGATATGCTATGGTCTCTTCCGAGTATTTCTGTTCTGGTATGAATGTTTCTAGGTTGAATCATTCTTAATGTGCCTGATGTAACATATTTTTCTTGTCTAAAATATAACTTGTAGTGTAGTCTGGTATGGTATAATATTAACCCTTCTGGTTTGTTCCGATCCGATCATTTATGACCTGATCTCATCTTAGCGATAACAGAAAAGCGTGAGGTTAACAGAACAGTACCTTAATAGGTAGGCCGTTTGTTGTAACTTTGTTCTTCGTTCTAACTTATTATTTTTGAACATTGTGCCATATGCCACTGATCTTGTAGGTGTCTGAAGAAAGGCTCATACAGTTGCTGGAGCAGATTAACACTCAAGGCACTAGACAAACGAAAGTAACAGTAAGCTTCTATTCCCTGGTCATCTTCAATTTTGATTTGTAATATATTGGTCTGATTGTCGGTTTCTTATCTGTTGTTCTGTATTGATTATTTATCAGATCCAAAGGCGTAGGAGCGTTCTTGAGGATGATGATTAGTTCCAAGCGCCCTGTTTCAGTATTTGATTATTGTAGTAATTTAGCCTATGCTTAATCATCTATGGCTTACCTTTGTGCTTGGTCTGTCACTGTGTTCGCGTAGTGTTAGCCTATACAAAACTCATCTTACTACGAGTTTTGTATTTGGATCTTTTGGTTGTTTGAAATCTGAAGATATTGTCAGAAACAATGATTAAAATAAAAAAATAGACTGAAACCATGCTCTTATTATAGCTACATGTCTTGGATTTTGACATTACTAACATGTTTTTTTCTTCAAGAAACACGATTTTATTCAATAAATAAAGTAAAAATTACAGTGCAAGAAGATAAGTGAAAGAAAAAACGAGCACAAAAGAAAGGAAAAGAAAAAAAAACATAAAAGATAAAAACACAAAAGATAAAATTACTAACATATTTATAAATATCAATTTATGAATACGAAAGTCATGAATCGTTTGTTTGTCAATGTATAAATACATGTGACAGACTCCTTTCCCAACATGTCCGAGTAGGGCAGACTTACCAGCGCAGGGCTAGGGGTGGCCCGGGCCGGGGAGTCTATCGGTACCGGGCCGGTTCAGTTTAATTTTGTTTTTTTTTTGTTTTTTTTGGGTTTTCTTATTTATTCCAACCCCCAAAACCCCACGAAAACACCCAGCCCAAACCCAAAACAACCCAAAAAAAAAAGTTCGGACAGGGCCCGGACCGGGCGGGTCAGTCCCCAAATATCTAACCCCGGACCCGCCCCCTTATTCCCCCCGGTTTGGGCCCTAGGCCCGGCACCGGAACCGATTCTCCGGTCCGATCGGACTGGACTCGGGCCATGCCTACGCAGGGCGCCTATTCTGACTATAGACAAACAATAGCTGGTTTTAAACTTTTGATTGTTTTTGTATTGGTTAAGGATTGTAATTGTAGCAATAGGCCTATAGACAAGCATTCCAGTTCTTTATCCGCTTGGTCCTTGGAGTAGGCCGGGATAGGCATGGACCAGTTCCGGTCTAACCGCCCCGGCCCGCCACTGTGCGGGCCCGGCCCGGCCCGGCCCGGCCCGGTGAACCGGCTCGGGAACCGGGCCTAGGACCGGGCCGAGGTGTTAGGGCGGGGCGGTTTCGGGCTTGCCCTTCCTTTGGTACCGGCCTGGCCCGATTCGGGCCTATAATTTTTTTTTTGTTCTTTCATTTTTTTGGTTGTAGGCGGGTTGGGCTGGGTGTTTTGGGCGGTGGGGGTTAATTAAAAAAGCAAAAAAAAAAAAAAAAACGGTTCGAGACCTGCCCGGACCGGACCCGATGGAATCCCGGGCCGGTTCCGGGCCTTCACCCAACAATAAAACCCCGATTTGGACTGGCCCGGGGCCCGGTCCGTCCCAGAACCGGTCCATGCCTAGGTCGGGACGGTTTGGTTTGGGAACCGGGACCAGGTCCACCTTGAACACGAGGAAATCAAGTCTCATACCAACAAAATGGTCATTTATAAATAGTAATGCATATTCCAAAAAAAAGTATATTAGTCAGGTATTTTTTTTTTGATCGTCAAAATGGCTTTAGATTAATAAAATAGCATTCAGCAGGGGTACAGGATAACAAAAGAACCACATGTAACCATCCGCCCTTGATCGAGACTCTGAGTTAATCACCTTTGACAAAGCAATATAACTCGCTAGTCAGGTATTTATTTATTTTTAGTTTATATTATTAGTATTGTTTTTATTAACGCATCACACACGCACTATACAATATTAAATATTATAAATATCTCTATTTTGGATATTTTTGTGTTTATATTTTTTAGAAAATAATCTAAATATTTCAAAGTTTGAAGAAGTGTGAGACAAGTACTCCAAACTTGCACATGTAATATGTAGCTCAATCTTAATATATTTAGATAAGGGTAAGTATATATACCATCCAAAAGAGTTTATTTACATAAAAAAAAAATAGGGAACAAAAATAGTGGTTATCCCAAGAAAGGATAACACATCACCGCAATACCTATACATAATAATCACACATGGCCGAACACAAAAATAGGTGATGAGCCTGAATCTAATGCACCAAAGTATCAAAAGGTCATGAGCTCATGTGGATAAATGTTGTAAAGGATCTTATGCACCATGTATTTTATCCTAGCAAAAACTTCATCCTCTTTCAATGTGGCATCATCAAATAAGGTTGCATTTCTAGTTCTCCATATCCAATAGACGGTATAGATGAAGGCAATCCGGTCTGCTTTAGCTTTGATTCCCGCTCCTCCATGGTCTCTCTTGATCCATTTCACTGAGTTGTCGAGTGTAGTCATCTGTTTATGCCAATCTTTATATAAAAAGTTATGGTAGCACCATGATTATATGTTTTTTCACAAATGTAATTTTATGGTGTTAAGTACATAATTTAATATACAATTATACACAAAGCACTTATGACGACACAATTAAAATTAGATTGTACCAAATTAATACTCCCTCCGTCCCACTATGATTGTCCCATTTTACCATTTCGGTCCGTCCCACTAAGATTGTCTCATACCTTATTTGGTAAAGTTTTTGTGGTTCTAAATTATTTCTACTTTTATTAATTCAATATCAACCACATAAACTCACTTTTATTAATAACCGTACCACCTTCTCTTGTCCCAAACTTAGGGGGACAGAGGTAGTATTATTTATTTCATAAATGAAATATTAGAATGTTAATTGCATCCAAATAAAGCTTATATTATTTTAAATTATGCACTTATTGCATTAAATTTGTATTTGTAAACAACATATAATCATGGTGCGGAAATAATTTTTTTATATAAAGTTTGAGGTATATATATTACATATGCAAGTTCAGGGTATTTATGTCACACTCCTTCAAAGTTTGGGGCACTTATATGATTTCCCCTTTATATTCTAGGATGTTTCTAATTGGGTTGAATTTTATGGTTTGGTCTGTTTAAGTCTGGTATGGTCTAAACTAGCCTGATAAATGTTTGGCCAATATGTATTTTATAATTGTCGAAAACTGGTCTGATTTAATTTGTTTAAGTCTGATTTAGTATAGATTGGTCTATTTAAGTCTGGTCTGTATGTATCATTTGTTGGGCTAATCACGGAAAGCCGAGGATAATCAACGAAGCCGAGGGTACTGGTCAACACCTTCGGCCTCGATACTCCGCGATATACTTGACCAAAATTAACACTTCAGTAGAAATATAAGAGCGGTGTCATTTCACCTGCACCGACACCCTACACTCTTACGTCATCTTGTCATCTTTACGTCACAATGATGCATACGTCATCTTGTCATCTTTACGTCACAATGATGCATACCCTCATACAACTAGAGACAACTATATGCTTATTAGGATGCTTGTACTTAGACGGGTTTGAGTCTCAAACTAGATTAAACTTCGACAATTGTAATATAAATATAGATCATACGTTTACCATAACCAATCACATAAAATTATACCAAGCTAGAAAAAAATAATAGTCCAATTAAAAACATCTTAGTGCCTTATGTATAGTTTACTTCCCAATATTTCATACCGCTATAAATAGCTCTTTCCGGCTTGTAGAGAAGGTTACAAAATTGTGTATTATTTTCATTATAGTGGAGTTTCCCTCTCTCGAACTTTCGTGTTACTCCTTACTCGATTTTCCCAAACATAGGGGGCGGAGGTAGTAATTTTAAGTAGTTCCATCGATTTTTAATTAAGCTCAATGAAATCCAAAAAGTAATAATATCCCATACATTTAAAATATTTAGAAAAAAGAATTTAAAAACACCAAATTTTAAAAATGTTCGGGAATAAAAGATGTGTAGCATGAGTAGTGCCATAGACAATTAAAAGCAAAAGATTCTTTTTAAGCTTACAGTGTTTGCGTTCACTTAAATAAAAGGCTTTTCAGGTTTTAGCTTAAAAAAGCTGGAAAGAGTGTTTTTAAATGACAGCTTCTGCTTAAATTAATCACTTTAAAGCTAAAAGCTGGAAATAGGTGGATAGTGCTTTAAACTGCTTTCCGCTTTTTCTATTACACAAAAAACACTTGTTTTACCAAGCACTATCAACTTTTACTTTTTCAGAATCACTTTTTTCTCAAACATTACCAACTTTTACTATTAAATACTTTCTCCAAAATCACTTTAAAAAAATCATTTTTTAAAGTAGAAGCAATCGCAAACACTCTCTTGCACGTTATACATTTATGTGTAATACAGAGTAAAAAAAGATGAAGGGTCAATGTGTTCATAGAAGTTAGATTAAAGAGGTGTTTACTTCGCTGCTAAAGTCACAGTTAGGTTAGTAAGACAGGTAAAATAAACACGCGAGCTGCTTAAAAAGTTGCTTAATAACATAAAGAAGTGCTTAAAGTGCCGCTTACTAAGCATACCACCTCTCGTGTATTAATTAAGCGACATTTTTTAGGCATTTTCAGTTTCTGAATTTACCCTTACATACCCTACCCCTTGCCCTTACCCTATTGTTACCCCTCTACTCGCTACCCCCCTCTACCCTACCTTACCCTGACCCCACCCCCGACCACACCCTACCCATTCTACCCCCACCCTACCCCATACCCCAACCCCACCTCACTCTCGTACCCCTTTACCTCATACCACATGCTCCTACCTCGGCCCCACCCCGACCCCCAACCCGTAACCACTAACCCTACCCCTTTACCCCCTACCACCTTCCCTTACCTCGACCCCACCCGACTCCACCCATCCTACACCTACCCCGGCCATACCCTACCCACCCCCTTACTCCCTACCACTTTCCCCTATCTCAACCCCACATGTACCCCCTTCCATACCCCAACCCTACCCATTTACCCCCTACCACCTTTCCCTACCTCGACCCCATCCTGACCATACCCCCTTTCCCTACCCCTTTACCCCTAGCACTTGCCCCTATCTTGACCCCACCCCTACCTCATCCCCCCAACCCCGACCATACCCTTACCCCACCCCCATGTACCCCTTTCCTTACCCCTTTTACCCCCTATGACCTGCCCCACACCTTGACCCCACCCTACCCCATCCCTCAAAATCCCACCCTCCCCTAACCCTTACTACCCTACTAACCTACCTTTACTACTCAAAAGTAGGTAGATTAAGAATAGTGAAAGAGGACAGAATTATTGAGGGTATGACAGGAAGATAGTGGAATAATGTGATGGAATGTAAGATAAATCCAAAAAAGTAGTTGTAATAGTGTATTATTTTCAGAATTACTGAGGGTATGATAGGAAGATTTAGAAATGAGAAGATTTTTTTTTGTTACAGATGAAAAAGGAAAGTTGGAAGATTTTTAAGTTACAGAGGGAATATATACTTGTGTTCGTGAATGTTTGTGTGTCTATATATATATATATATATATATATATATATATATATATATATATATATATATATATATATATATATATATATATAGGATTATTTTGGACATTTTAATGTAAACATTGTTTTAAATCTTTTGAAATAAACATGAACTTACAACACTGCTTATTTTATGCGCCGCTTATTAACCTGAGTCTTAATAAGCACCATTTAGTAACCCGTGAATTAAACATATCCTTAGATAAATTAGGGGGTGCACGAAGCAGCCCCTGAATGATTGTGGGTACGTAGGCCATGGGAATGACCACATATATCCCACCATTGTAATTGATATCTTTTACTTAATACTATATGATGGAATATAATTCCAGTGAAAAGAGCTTAATCAATCAAATATTCATTGATTAGATGAAAGAAAGTAATAATAGTCTTATTTGTATGGAGAGGCTCCCTTTACAAGATATGTACATGAGTATTTATAGGTTTAGGAGATTGTATTTTAGGAGGAATCTCATACAATAAATGATAATTAATGAACTATATTCTTGCTCGAAATAGAACTCCTCTTCTATCTTGATTCCCACGCGAATACTTTCTCCTTTTAGATCTTGGATTCCGGTTTGAGTCCTGCATGTTGCCAAATATCTATGTCGAAAAACTGCCTACCACGTAAACCCGAGGAATATCCCGTCCTCATTAGAACTCGCCCAGGCTCGAGGTCTGTTGTCCAGTCCTACCTGGTTGTGGGTTCCTGTCGTGGGCCTGATTCCTAATTAGGCTCATCGGCTATTTATCCTTGATCCCGATTGATGGGCTGATCCCGTTGATGGGCCAATCCTGTTAATTACGCTAATCTCATAGAAGGCTGGTCCCGTTTATGGAATGGGTTACGTAATTGGGCCATGGTCAGAGTCCATGGTACCATCACGAGCCCCCTTACTCCTTAAAATCAGCGGGGCTGGATTTTAGAGGAGTAATTTGATTCCTTTCTCATTCTTGAAATTCTTCATTCTTTGAGGCGGGCGTGGAGACATGGAGAGGAGTAGAGCAGTGAATGCCTCGTAATGACTCCTCTAAGGACCGAGGGCCGTCACCTTTTGTCCATATGGGGAGATGCCTCTTTAAAAACCTCACCAGGAAAAATCCAGTGGGAAAACATTCTAGCGAGGGAAAAAGAGTACACTGGATGCCCCCAAAATGAAACAAAAGGGTGGACCCATCGGCCGATGTATTTAGCTGTAATGACCGCCTGATACTTCCGATATGTTCTGTCTGCGGCACCATCTTCATGATAGCTTCGTCTGCGGCACCGAAAGTTAGGATTTCTTTGCAAGTGGCCTTTGAAATAATTTGCTAACCACTTTTGACTAGCACTTGGAATAGAATAGTGCCTGAAACACTTGTGTTCTGGAATACACACCTTCACTGCCAAGCCACAATTCTTGCCATCTTGAGAAATACAGACTCTAAATGGACAACCTTCCCCATTCACACATTTGACTGCCAAGCGGTTTTTCTCATTTGGTTTAATTTGCAGTTTATAACCAAATTTGACCCCATAGTTAGCAATTGCTGTGCGAGCCTCTTTAACATCTTCAAATGTCATTCCATTCATAAAGTAACCTGATCCATCTGTTACAACATAGTTCACTTTAGGTTCATCATCACAAGAATCATCAGATTTGTCGCTCTCCTCCTCCTCCCCATTAAAGAGTTGCCCTCCATTTGATTCTTCATCTGTTTGATATCCATTAGGGACACCACCAGTGTTTACTTCACCAGTTTCATCTCTCCATTGTTCAGTACCAAATTCGGAACCCAACACATTCTCGTTTTCAGCAAACTCTGGGTCTGGTACACTACACCCTTCTATTAGGGGGATTAGAAGAGGTTCATCCAGTTGATGATCAGCATGCAGTTCAATATCATCAATCCAAGAGTAACTTCTAATACGATTTAGCACCTTCCTAATTGTGTCATCATCCTGAACCAAAAACAGTCCATTCTCCATATCTTTCCCAGGTTCTAAAACATAAATGTTTTTTAGATTTTTAAAACCCAAATCATCCTTGTACTTCTGAGATATATCATGATAACACAAATAATCAGGGTCAAATCCATATATTGTATCCACATCACCATTAATGTATTGTAATGGTTTGAACACCCACCTCCCGCTATGATTAAACCTCAGATTCACCAACCCACTCATTTTTACAGTCAAAGTAACATGGAACGGAGTACCTTAGAGCGTTGAAACGGAGTCCATCGGTAAACTTACAGCTTCATCTTGTCGTCTTTCTCAGGTAATTCGCACTTACAACCCATGAATATTCGCTTATGGTTGCTAGGGAGAATTGTGAGTTTAATCGCAGGGAAATGGTCTGGTTAAAGGTTAAAGGGGCGTTAGAATGGGAGGGTTAGTGGGTGGCTCATAATAAACGAATAAGTTCAGTTTAGGGTTTATTTGATCCAATCAAAACTTGTGTCATATGTGAGATTCATTAAATACCTTAGTGTCATATTTGGTCCTTCTCCCCAAATAAGAATACTAAATTTGATTCGAATTATTATCAAATACAAATACAAATATCAGTATATATTCGATTCGAATGTTAATCAAATATATTCGATTAATAATAATGATAATATTAATAGTAATAGTAACAGTAATAATAGTAGTAATAACAGTATAATAATTTTTAGCTAGGTATACCTTCAAAGTGCAACCCATATATATACGTTTATGTATAAGTATTTCAAGCCAATTTGTAATAAAGCAACAGTATCAGGAGGGTTATAAACAAAACAAATAATTTTAATTCGATTTACGATTTCGATTCATAAAGAAAAATGTAATATTACAAAGTTCACTGTAGTACATCGTGCACAACCTAAAAATGCATCGATCCATTAAATTTTAAACCATAGCATGCATTCATAACATAAAAGATGTGGAAAAGTTGTTTTAAAAAGTGATATTTGACTAATATTTTACTTATGATCAAATCGATTCGATATTCGTATATGATTCAATAACTATTCGTATTATTAAACAAATACAAATACAAATAAAAAATAATATTAGTTTCATATTCGAATTCGGATTCGTATTCAGAAAAAATTAAACGAATACAAATACAAAATCACATTATTCGACTCGATTTGAGCCGCCATAGCTTTCCAAGAGAAACAGGACTCCACCCAGCATCCTTAGGCGATTAGGTCTCTATCCAACCTTTCGCACTTCGAGCACGATTGTCGGAGATGGTAGAGGTTTTGGCGGCTATCGCCGTCGTCGAAGAGGAGAGGGACTTAGGGACCTTTTATGCTGCCGTCACTTGCACCGTGAGCAGAGCCCGCGGACGGCCATTAATGGCAGCTCCGTGATTTCCGTGGCTGAGGTGGAGAGCAACCGGATCTAGTGTCGACGGAAATCCCTCATGTCCCAGAACTCCTGATTTGTTCTCTTTTTGTAGAAATCTCCATCTTCCCGGGATCCTTTTGGTTGAATCTCTAAAATTCTTGAATGCTTTTGATGAATTTTCGTGTGTTTTGGGAGGATCTATTTTTGATCAGCTCTCAATGAAAGCACCATTAATGGAATATAATTCCAGCGAAAAGAGTTTAATCAATCAAATATTCATTGATTATAGGAAAGAAAGTACTCCTTCCGTCCCATTTAAAGGTTCTCGTACACTATTCTTCGGTCAACGTGCATTGTTCTTAATCTTTTACTTTTTATATCGAAAGTTTATGAAATTAAAATTATTTTTTGCAGGTTTTGTAGCGGTTTTAATGTAGTTTCTGAATATGTAAATTTTATTTACTAAAAATAATTCTATTAATGACAGGGATCAGTTAACTTTATAGTCAGTAAATCATGTAGGAACCTTAAAGTGGGACGGGGGGAGTAATAATAGTCTTAGTCGTATGAAGAGGCTCTCTTTATAAGATATGTACATGAGTATTTATAGGTTTTAGGAGATTGTATTTTAGGAGGAATCTCATACAATAAATGCTAATTAATGAGCTATATTCTTGCTCGAAATAGAATTCCTCTTCTATCTTGATTCTCACGCGAATACTTTCTCCGTTTAGATCTTGGATTGCGGTTTGAGTTTTGCCTGTTGTCAAATATCTATGTCGAATAACTGCCTGCCACGTAAACCTAAGGAATATCCCGGCCTCATTAGAACTCGCCCAGGCTCGAAGTCTGTTGTCCAGCCCTATCTGGCTGTCGATTCCTGTTGTGAGTCTGATTCCTAATTAGGCTCAGCGGCTATTTATCCTTCATCTCGATTGATGGGTTGATCTCGTTGATGAGCTGATCCTGTTAATTAAGCTAATCCCGTAAAGAGCTAGACCCGCTTATGAGTTGAGTTACATAATTGGGTCATGATCAGAGTGCATGGTATCATCACTATATCTATAAAAATTGTGTCACATAAAAATAAACATTAATGAGTGGGCGATAGTATCATTAATGACACTACTTTTTAATGGAACAAGTATTGTTTCAAAAAGAAGAATATATCAATCGTATTTTGAAAATCGCAACACTTATTATGGTACAATAGTTCTTGGTGTACACCCTGGGTTACACCCATTTATTTGCCCTTCTCACAGACAAAAAACACACAAATACAGACATTTTCTTTGAAAGTGTCGGTGTGAGTAAAATTAGTTTCCAGATTTGTCAGGTTGGTTGCACGGAAACCGATGTCGGTGTACACAAACAGGTTGTCTGTGTAAATAAAAAAGTGTCGGTGTGAAAAATTAATTGGAAACCAAGTGTCAGTGTACACAGACGTTAGTAGTCTGTGTAGACAAAAAAGTGTCGGTGTGAAAAAATTAGTTGGAAAACAAGTGTCGGTGTACACAGACGATAATTTTCTACTTGTCTGTGTAGACAAAAAAGTGTCGGTGTGAAAAAATTAGTTGGAAAACAAGTGCCGGTGTACACAGACGTTAGTTGTCTTGTATAAAAAGTGTCTGTACATATTCAATTTTCGTCTGTGTACACAGACACTATAGCATACCAGTGTCTGTGTGGATAAAATGTAAAAAGTGAGAAGGAAAAAAAAAGAAGAAGATGGTGATGAAGATAATGAAGATGATTAGGGTGAACAAAACCTCAAAAAGAGAAGGAAAGAAGAAGAATAAGAAGAAGATGAAGAAGGAGAAATGAAGAAAGAAAGAAGAAAGAACAAAGATGTTGAAGAAGAAGAAAAGGAAAGAAGAAAAAGAGGAGGGAGGGGGAACAGCATGATTCAAATGGGAGAGGAGTGGAGAGAAGAGAGTGGAAGAGAGGGGAGAGAAAAAAGTTGGGAGATTATATAGGTGTACACCCGTGACCCAAGCTGTACACCCAATTTTTTGGTATGGTACCTAAAAGCTTATAGTACGGTTTCGTGAGAGAATTTTGAGTCGTTATTGAGTATCTAACCAGGCGTTTGCAACCCCCTCGCCGGCACCTTACTTTCCCGGCGTCCCGGCAACCCATACAACCGGCAAATCAAGATGGAGAAAGAGCCTCTCCTTCCCTTTTCCACACCCATAACTCCTCCACTTCCACCTCCCATTTCCCTTTGCCCTTTACCTGAAGACAATGAAATCACAGTACCTCCTTTGACACCTTCAGAATTCAAAGATAGACTAATATTTGGTTCTGCTTCTCCTCCTCCTCCTTCTTCCTTCAAAGACCCTTTTAGAGACCCGAATCCCAATCTTGATCCCATAGACCCAAATTTCAATATTGATTTGAATTGTTGGGCACCCTCAGACCCTAAACCCAGTAATGACCAGAATCCACGGACATTGGACTCAAATTACAGATTATGGTCTAGGAGCAATCTGCACAGGTCGAAGACTGCCCCTGCTTTAGCGACAATCAATGACATTGAGCACCACTCCTCTGCAATTCCCAAGCCACCATTGAAACTTGCAATTGTGAGACAAGCTGTTGTGCTTTTAGGTCTTTACTTGATTCTAGGCGTGTCTATATATTCTTTGTTTAAGGAGCATTTTAGGGGCTCTGAGACCCATCCGGTGGTTGATGCTCTATACTTTTGCATAGTCACGATGTGTACTATTGGTTATGGGGATATTACTCCTGATAGTCCTGCCGCTAAGCTGTTCTCCGTCATGTTTGTGCTCGTCGGTTTTGGGTTTATTGACATTCTGTTAAGTGGGATGGTTAGTTACGTTCTTGATTTGCAAGAGTCTTATCTGCTGAAGACTGTTAAGAGTAAGGGCGGGCATGATCGCGGTTCTTACATAATAGATGTGAAGAAGGGGAGGATGAGGATTCGAATGAAGGTCACGCTGGCATTGGGTGTTGTGGTTCTATGCATTGGGGTGGGGGTTTTAGTCATGCATTTCGTCGAGAGGCTCGGGTGGTTAGATTCACTTTACTTGTCTGTTATGTCAGTTACTACAGTAGGGTACGGAGACAGGGCATTCAATTCTTTGACCGGTCGGGCTTTCGCGTCGTTTTGGTTGCTTGTGTCAACTCTTGCTGTTGCGAGAGCCTTTCTTTACTTGGCTGAGGCAAGGGTGGATAAAAGGCATCGAATGATGGCCAAATGGGTGCTTGATCAGGACTTGACTGTTTCTCAGTTTCTTGCTGCCGACATTGATAACAATGGTTTTGTCACGTAAGCCGTTTTTTTCCCTCTTCTTGCTCTCAGGCTTATTTTCTGTTTTGAAGTCTAGTCTGCCTTATTCTGCTTGTAAGGAGAATACACATTAGATCATAGAGAACAATTAGAATGAGTAGTTATGACTCACGCAATTGGCTCAAATGGATGTTACCTGACCCAGTTTCTTTTGGGATAATTCAGAAGATGAAGTCATTTCAGCCAAATAACTCTTACCAAATGGGGTCTTTGTCTTAGATAGCGTTCTTGCTCTTAAGAGCAAGCTGGTGTGCCATTAAACATTGATCTTAGTAACCGAAAGTGTGGGATATTTTTTAAGTGTACAGGAAAAAAAAGCTTTTGTTAGAACTTAGAACTGCTTGGCATACATGTTGAAATGGAGGCAAGTTTGCGCTGAATCATCTACTGTGCTAGAGAAATTATGAGCTTTACTAGTTTATATTTCAGAGCTATTTTCTGTGTGGTTGGATGAGATGTCCATCTGGTTTACCCAAAACGCTAGAGTATGAAAACATGTACTTATTGTTCAATATACACATACAAAATCAGACCAGATATGTGGATTAAGGTAGCAGTTACAAGGACAAATTGGTTAATGTTCATGGTGCTTCAGACTATTATATAATCTACAAATATCAATGCTAACCTTTACTGAAAAGTAATTCAATGATTTTTCATATAATAAGAGGCATGAAAACATGGCAGACAAAGTCGGAAGGTAGTGTTAAATTAGGTCTAATTTATCCTGAAACAATCTCCAAGGGTTAAAGTTTATCTCACATATATATTAGACTCAGACTCGATAGACAACTATAGTGGGATACTCAAAACAAACACTTAGTCCAAACCGGGTTAGACAATTAAAGGGTTACACAAATGCACACAAACTTAAAACTGGGTTGGAGAATGGAAGGAGTGGAAAAATGGGTCGGAACTGACACCAAGTCATCGAACCAGACTTTCATAGCATGTAAACTTGAGTCTGTCTAACCCCAAAAGACTTTTTAGTGGTTAAGTTTACCTCACACTCACGTGTTACACTCAAACCCAGGTAGGCACTTACATGTAATGACGAGTGCTTTTTGAAATGGACTACACATCTCAGAAAGTGCATTGAGTTAGATTTTACTAGGATATGTAACAAGTGCATACATTCTTATTGAATCTTATGAATATGGGAGCTTAAATCTCAAAGATTTTGTAATAGCAAATAGGGAAATCTGACAAATATGAAAATTGAGAGAGTAAGCCATTTAACTTTTCAGAACTTGAGTGGAAGAGAGAGTGAATCCTGCATGAGGATAAATTGAGCGTTCATTTTTCCATCATTTCCAATGGAGCCAAAGACACTCTTTTTTTGCTTGGGAATATCATGGAATAAATCAAAATGACTCACTTAACGGTTTGCGCTTCTTTGTTATGAAGCAACACTCAATCCATGCATTTTTTACACGATTTTCATCATGGGTCATCCGGAAATAGTTTCTATATGCTTTAGTATAACGGTAAGACCGCGTACATCCGACCCCCCTTACCCCCACCGTAGGTGGGAGCCTTTGCGGCACTGGAAACTCATACCATTTTATGCATAAGCAAAATTGACATTTCCGTGTGAATATATATTTTAATCCGGAGTGACTTCCTTCCTTCATCACAATTTCCTTCCACAAGATTTCGTCCTTTCATCTCCTCAAAAGTTAATAACTTACATGTTACAAATTGATGCAATAGATCGCTGAATCTTATCTATTGTCACAAATTCTAATTTTAGGAGATTTTGAAGGTCCATTTGAAACACGGAAGTTGCTAGGGAAAATACATAGGACTTCAGTGATTCAAATACTTAGCCTGGAAATCATAGAAGAAACTTGGGAGGAAAGAAAATATGGGGGGATCAGCTACACCTCAAGAAAATTATTTATATATGTGTGTGTGTTTGTTTTTATGTAGAAATGGAAAATATTATTGATAAGGAGAAAGATTACAAGGAGGGTGGCAAAAGCCTTACCTCAAGTACGCGAAGAATTTAGCAAATGTACGGAATAATGAGTTTACTTGCGACTTAATGAGAATAACGGATTTAATCGTTCAGCCATTAACTCATGTTTATCTATGACTTACTTGAAAGAACGATTTTCTCATTCAGTTAAAAACTGACTTAATTATTAAGCTGCAATATAGTTCAGCAAGTTTAGTGCCGGTCAGACCCGATGACCACTAGAACAGGTGTTTTGTGATGGCTCGGATGAGCTTTGATAACGAGGGAATGGGTATGCTTTCTATAAAAACCAAGATATAGCCTGAGGGAGGAAAAGTTTGTTCTTCAATACTGTTCATCACCAGCCAGCCACCAAGTGATTAAGATTTGCTTCAAGGTATAGATAAGGAGGGTTTAGGTATAGAGAAAAGTCCCATGAAGTGCATCCATATATATAACTGAACACTTGAGCATATTATATACTTCCTCCGTTCTTAAATAAGTGCAACAGTCAACATTTCACATTTGCCGAGACACAACTTTGACCATTAATATATATAAATCTCTATTAGTAAAAAAATTTAAAAAATCAGATTTTGAAAATTTGCAATGAGACAAATTTAGTAATATTTTTTTCAAAAATATATATTAATACATTAATATATAAAATGTAGTCAAAGTAGAACATGTGAATAATGTAAAATTTGGTATGTTGCACTTATTTAAGAACGGAGGTAGTATACACACACACATATATTAGAGAGAGAGAGAGACTTACCCTAAATTTCCAAGAGGTAAACCAAACATAGGAGAATAATTTTCGGGAAATTGCTCTAAATAGGAGTAAAAACGTTCTGTAATGCGAAAATAGGAGTACTAAGTTTTTATTCCCGAAAAAAGAGTCGTTGCTGTCATGATTGAAAAAAATTGCCCATTAATGACAATCAATATTGTCATGTTATTGCCTAGTACTGCAACTATTATGAAAGTAATGACTCCAAGAGGAGAGTAAATAATGCCATACTACAATTTCGGGAAGAAAAATATAACAGTTCTGTTTTGGAATTTCCAAAAAAAATTAGTCCTATTTCGATAGTTTTCCCATAATTTTCCTTGGCCTTTTGTTTGTTTATCGCTAACATTTTCCGACAGGATCCAAGCATACCCTAAATTTAAGTGTTAATACCTGAAGGTTAGTTAAATTTCATTAATGTCTTTCTGATTAAGCCTGATAAGGTAAAATTAGGCCAGAACTCTATGGAGAGGTGTAACATTATGGTAAAATTTCACAAAAATAAAGCCTCGTTAATGAATTGAATGTGAAATCGAATACGGACTGTCAGAGCCTGTGATTAATGTTTAAAATAGATGAGATTAAAATTAGAAGTGTCAATGAAACGATGATATCAATTTTCATAGTGGTTTGATTTGTGGCAGTAAATCTGAATACATAGTATACAAGCTGAAGGAGATGGGAAAGGTATCAGAGAAAGACATACTTCTTATCTGCAAACAGTTTGAACGGTTGGATTCAGGCAGTTGTGGGAGGATCACCCTCGCTGATCTGATGGAAGGCGGCCACCATTAAACCAGCTCCACGTGCATTTCCCTGGCAGAGGTTTTATGATGCAGAAGTGGAATATTCCTTAAGACGGGGTGTGATATTCGAAGGTTCAGAATCAGATGAAATTTGTGTCTTTCTTTTTGTCATTGGATTTGGAAGTGTATATACCCATTACCAGGTAGATATATGTATATGTATTTCTCTGCCACAAGTTTTGTTCTCGCATTTGTTGTTACCTGAGGTTGTGAATATTCCTGTAAACAATAACTAACATATTGACTTGTTTAAAATCTTTCAGCCCATATATAAAAGCACGAATTAAGCGTTTTTCTTGAATGATGAGTAGTAGTAATGTCTACTTGATCCATCTGGTTTGGATGTTGTTGGAGAGCTAATATGCCTGTTTGGTAGACTTTCACCAAATGCTAAACTTATCAAGAAAACCTATAATGTGCCCTCATCCTTTATATCCCCTTTCACTCAACATCCAACATATATATATACAAATACAAATATATATTGAACAATGGTCACAAATACAAATACATAATGTGTAACATTTTGAACCAATGCTGAACTCGTCCACACGCGCATGCACACACGCACGAAAGTTCATGTCCGGCCAGTGTCAATCACACACACACACGCGCGCACACGCACACACACACACACGAAAGTACCCACTAAATTGCATTGAGATATCACGGCACATAGGTTCATTTCATCCATGTCATCGGAGAGGTCGTCCACAATATTGGCTTGTATGGTCTTCTTTTTCTTAGGAGCACGACAGTCCTTAGCACGGTGACCGGGCTTGCCACAATTGTAGCACTTTCCTTTGAACTTCTTTGACGAAGGCTTCCCTCCACTTGTTCCTTCGTCACTGTGCTTTCTCTTTTTCCCTTTCTTGGATCCTGCTTCCACCATGTTTGCTTTAGCTTCCATGGAATTAGATCGTCCAGCCTTATGCTCGGATTTGCAGTTATCCTCCTCTATCCTTAAACGGACAATGAGCTCCTCTAGGGACATCTCCTTGCGCTTATGCTTCAAGTACTTCTTGAAGTCTTTCCATTTGGGAGGTAATTTTTCAACCACCACAGCCACTTGGAAGGACTCGCTAAGGGACATACCCTCAGCGTGAATTTCATGAAGAATAAGTTGGAATTCTTCTAGTTGAGAAACAACCGATTTGTGATCAACCATTTTAAAGTCTAAGAAATGTCCGACAATAAATTTCTAGTTGCCGGCATCCTCAGTCTTGTATTTTTTCTCAAGTGATTCCCACAATTCTTTAGCCGTCTTTATATCGGCATACACAGTGTATAAGGAGTCATCAAGTCCGTTTAGGACATAATTTCTACACAAGAAATCCAAATACTTCCAAGCATCCACCGCGGCTACTTTTTCCTTATCAGTTTCACCTTCGTCTAAAAGAGGTTGGCTTTCGGAGAGATACTTAGCCAAATTCAACGTTGTTAAATAAAACAACATTTTTTGTTGCCAACGTTTAAAATCGAGACCGTTGAACTTGCTAGGTTTCTCCCCATAAGAAGAACTGAACGGGACAGCATTGAGCGGAGATAGTTTTGGAAGAGTGATGCTACTTTCGTCTCCCATTCTGTTTACACAAAACAGACGATTTGTGATTTTACGCAAACAAAATATATACACAAAAGTATATACGAATTTATTATTCAAAAAATATTAACAAAAAACAGAAGCACTAACAGAATAGATAATGTGGTATTACTAAATACTCCGAATTATTACAAAGTATTAAAACAAAATTAAGCACCGAATATAATTATATATAAAGTATGCAAATATGGCAGAAGCACCGAGTTTTGAAGTATTAAAAAGAAACAGAAGCACTTACAGAATAGAATATGGCAGACAATAATATGCAAGAGAAGCTAATAGACTAATATAATTAGGAATCTATCTAATAGACAATAATTTTTTTTCTTTTTTTTCGGTTCCCATGAACCTTATTATAGCCGCCGCCACCTCGGGGTCGACTGCCGCCACATTTACGGTAGTCTCCAATCCTTTGAAGATGAGCGCGGCTAATATGGCGCAGATAACCTCCTTCGCGTCGCTGAACACGGTGCTTGCTTCCAGCATGCCATTGAGTTCGCCGCCTGCTGCTGCCTATGTCCGCGCAGCCCACCTTCTCTGCGTCGCTGACCACGGTGCTTGCTTCAAGCGCGCTGTTGAGTTCGCCGCTTGCTGTTGCAGACATATATTCTCATGGAGATCATATTATCAAAGATGTGCCTTCTAATCTTCCGCTCACGGATATATTTACTAAGAGTTTTTTTAGTTTGCAATTTCATTTTTTAAAAGACAACCTGCGCGTTGTATCTCCCGCACAGTTTGAGGGGGTGTAATAGGCTAATATAATTAGGAATCTACCTAATAGATATTTAGGAATCTGCATAATATCTATTTAGGAATACTTTGTATTTTGGCAATTCTTCTATTATAAATATATCTGTCAGGACTCCTATTGGAGTACCCCTTTCCCATTATTTCACAGAAACAACGCATGGGAATATAGTAAACGAATCAGAGAATAGTAAGTGGACAATGGAATAAGATTGCAGTAGACAAATGACAGTAGGGGATATTATGGTATCACTGAATCAAAGCAGGTATTTGTTTATAATACGGAATATCATATAAGCAATTAGGTAAACAATGATTCAGACTTAAATAAGCATTCATGTGCACGCAGGGGCGGAGCTACTGGGGTCAGGGTGGTCAGCCGACACCGCTGAAAATTTAAGAGCGTAGAGCTCTGAGATATCTTCGATTGATATATTATGGCTCTCATAACTCATTACGAGTAAAAAGTTATGACTTCTGCAAAATCAGCACTATTTAAGTTTGAAATTAGTAAAATTGTGATGCGTAATATTAATTATATTCACAAAATAGCGTGTAATGCACTCGTTACTTACGTGACATGACTTAGGGACAGAGCAAAGACAACATATCTTACTGCTACGAGTGCCTCCTCAATAAATGATTCTTTTCTAGTAAGAAATTTTGATACTAAACCGAGTAATATCGAAAAGAACCATAGAGTACTAGGGTAAGACAATGGGTCTCATCCGAGGTACTCAACTCAACCCGTATAAAACAAGTTTATAATATATGTGACATAAACGAAGTATATTAACTACATATACTCTATTAGTTTCATTTAAACTATCATTTATCAACCATTTTTCTGACTCCGCCCCTGTGTGCACGGTTGTTACCGATAATCCGATATCAAACGACATGAGACATATACCAATAGACACGTTGATTTAAAAAAAGAAAGGAACCGATAAACATAGTTTTTTTATGACAAACGGATTAAATTATACTACGTATTAAACAAAATGGACTACGTTGTAAAACGTGAGACAAAAGTAGTAAAATTTTAACTCTAATAGCAATTAGCCAATTGCCATGCAATTATGCAAATACCATAGTACGAGACTGATGTACTACTGACTTTGATTCATGCATGCATACGTAATCTTGCAGGTACAGAAACATTACAAGCATAAAAGAGAAGATCAAATGTATTCATATATTCATTCATAATGTGTAGAATGCTCCAATGAGAAGGAAAAACCGTCTTAATCTTCACCTACGCCCAAGTCATTCATTTTATAGCAAAATGAAAGGGGAAGTTGGTTAGATTAAGTGGATGAAAAAACCTCCCCACTTTCTAGCACACGTACACCACAAAGTACATCAACATAAAAGGAAATCAAATAAATAAAAAAACAAAAGATAATAACCATATTAGCTAACAAGTTTAATATGTAACCGAGACATGGGAATTAAAGCAAAAATGTATAAATATGTGAATGCAGCCGACACAAATAACCATGCAGAATATACTATTAAAACAAAAATGTCTTAAGATTGTTATCCGTGTACTAATATTCTGCATGTAAATGAGATAATAAATTATAAATAATCAATAAATATAATTAAGGAAAAACGTAAGATTACTTGTAACCGAGCCCAACGTAAACGTTGTTTCCTTAAGACGTTTTTGCCCGACACACGTAGCAAGCGTCTCCCAGGATAGAACGGTTCTTTGCTCTCAAAGGGATTCCGGCGAACTCAAAGATGCACGAAAGATGAGAGAATATGGAGGATTGAGTGTTGATTTTCGGATGTCCCAAAATTGAAGACAAGGCGGGTATTTATAGAACTCTGGCCAGGAGTCTCAAACCCAAAAGACACCTATTAAAAGAAAGTTCATGACCTTTCTTTTAAAACGAATAGTTGTGTCTTCTATTTGGTTTTATCCGAAAAAGAATAAAAATGTAGCAAAATAATCTCCAGTCTTTAGCCATACAAAGATGTCCGGTGAGACTCGAACCCGACCCGAGCCAGCCGACTTACGGCGGCAGTGTGTGCGGGTTAAGTATGACTAAAATAAAGATTGTTTACAAAAATGTGATTAGTGACTAGAGTAGTAACAAAATCATAATAATTTGTATCCAATTTTTAAACTAAAGTTACAATGACATTAGTCTTAGATCTCTAAACACATCGAACAAGAGCTGTTCTTAAGTAGAGTTCTACTCATTCCGTACATTAAAATTGATCACCCACCAATAGTGGTGGACTCGGTTCGGGCCGGGCCCGGTTCGGGCCTTGAACCGGCCGGGCCTCGGTTCAAGGTAGGGGAGGCCCGGAACCGGCCCGGGTAACCCCGGGTCCGGTTCGGGCCGGGCCGGTTCAAACAGTGACCGGGCCGGGCCGGTTCCGGTTTGGGCCGCCCGGCCCGAGTCCACCCCTACCCACCAAAGGTAGTGTGTTGGACGTTTGGACTGAGGGCATTAACGTCAACACTCCGTATTTGATTACTATACTGAAAGAGCGTTAGCTGGCTGGCTAGCTGACCACTACATTTCATATTGGAGAAATTCATACTAATAATCCATACTTTATCTGATTCTACAATATTAATCCGTACTACAAATATTGATAAAAATAATCCAAACTGATTAAGTCATTCACGTAAATACATTAAATGAGATGGAGGTAACACTTCCGTTTTATATTACCTTGCTGCCCATTTAGCACGAATCCCAACTTACTTCTTCCGCAGCTCACCAGTTTCTCTTTTCTTAGGCTGCAGCCTCATCTCTCCCTTATCTTATTCTTCTACCTCTCGTTGTCTCTTTCAACCTCACCGAACAACCAAACAACATTGTATTATGAACAGACAAACTTGTATTATTAATTTATTATTTATTAGTGTTACTATTGTCATCACGTTTAATCTTACTTGGTCACTCATCTTGTTTGATCATCGAATAGAGGGTCTAGCTGTCCAGGTATTGACACTAAAATTAGCTCTCAAGAAAGATCGAGTTTTCTAGAAATCATCGAGTACTTGAACATGTGATCTTTAAAGAGTTTTCTGAAAATAATTCAATACTTGGACATGTGGTGTTTTGACTTCTTCTCAAAATTGATGGATCAGTAAGGATTAGAGATTTAAATATTTAGTGATAAAAAGGGGAGAAAGTGCTCTAGCTAAGCTATGGACGAGAACACAGAGAGGTGGTGGGTTTGTGATTTGTATCAACGGAAAGTTTGACTCCGTTTAGTTTCATCTATTTATATGAAGTGATTAACCTGTTCGGATTATTTTTATTAATATCCTATGTAGGGATTATTGTTGTAGAAATGTATGAAGTGGGGATTATTGATATGGATTTTACCCATATTCGTAAACCAAAAAGGATACTTCTCTAGTTCGGTCATTTGCATTTTTAGTGTCAGAAGACTCAGAATTAGCCAAGTGTCTTGCTCACAAATCATACATATTACCAAAGAGTGGTAATTCCAATCCACAAGGCATTTCCAGGCATGATTGTCATAATAATTACAGATATGAGTTGGTACAGTCATCTCAAGTATGATTTACACAGTAGTTGGGTTAATACATATAAAAGACGGAGCATGTATCTGTACACATCATCTTGGGTGGGTAGAACACCTGCCCGCCTGCCTGCCATAGAACTATTGAAGTTCGAATCGAAAATTTGAAAATAAAATCACATGAGAAAAGGCCTAGTCTAGGCAAGGTAATTGTATATCTGAGGATTGCTTTTATCCCTCTCCAAGTACTCTCTGTCTATCAGGCTTTCGATCCTCTTCTTCAAGTCTGCTGGCTTTATTGGGAACTTAAGCTGTCGCCAAAAGTACAAAATAACGATCAGTATGATAGAAGTGGCTTTAACTGTAGCGTTGATAAGCCACAACATAGATGCTAAGCACGATAGCAGCTATGTTCTGACAATCACCGCCTGCTATCCCTTGCTCAATCCTCCTACCACCCCAGTCCCAGCTTAGCACTAGTTTTCAGTTTTCACTATACCACACCCGCCTAGTGCTTTTTAGGACACTGTAAGCAGCCATAATCAATCATTCGTGTGATGTGGTGATGGTTGAGTAATTATCTCATCTATTTGTCACCACAATTACTAATCATAAAATGGGGTTAGCCAACACTATGATGAAGAAAAGTGAAACAATGCTCTCACCTGCTGAAAGAGCTCAGTTATTAAAAGAGTGTGACTGAGGACTTTCCTGGTTTTCATTATCCTAACAATTGCAGCATCGACCTGCAGGCATAATTGAAAAAGAATATTGCATTACAACTCTAAGATCTCAAAATGAAAACCAAGTGTTTGTTAGTCAGTTTGAGGATTTGTGGATTTGGGGGAGCAGTAACTAGTATAATATTTACAGATTACAACAAATTTACAATAGCTGAGTAAGAAGGAAAACCTGATACTGGCGGTCTTGGAATACTCTTTCTGTGGTGCTCAAGTTTTCCTCAACAGTTTCTTTCATCTGGATGGCATTAACCTGCAGATACCCCAGCATATTGCCAGCTTTTTATTTACCCAACATGAACATCTCATGCATGTTTCAACTGTTGGCAATAACAGAATTGTGTATTCAACTTAAAAGAAAAACCAAAGTAATACTCCCTCCGTCCCGCTAAGATTGTCCCAGACACTATTCACTTGGTCAACACAAATCACTCTTAATCTCTTACTTTATACATCAAATTTTTATCAAATTTGATTCTGGTTTTTGCGACTTAGTAAAGTTTTTATCGTAGTTTATGAATATGTAAAATTTTTTCCTAAAAATAATTTGAGTGCGGACAGGGATCTGTTTGCTTTATTGTCGGTCAAGCATCGTAAACCAAATTGTCCCAAACATAGTGGGACGGAGGTAGTACATGCTAATTGCCAGATTCAGAGTCGCTAAGATCGCGAGTCAACTGATAGGATGGTCCTGATCTTACGAGTAGGGTTTGCTTGGGTGCTGTGGATCGAAGTTATGATCGGAAAATATGGCCAGATCAGAGGATCTAAGCGCTAGAATGTAAAAACGCCATACCGGCTGGGTCGAGTCAGGTCTTGTGTGTAGCAAACGATGGAAATTTTTAGGAAAACCTTAAGAAGCATCAAATTAGGCTCCAAAGACGGGAACTCCAGAGATGTGAACAGAACTCTAAAGAGCAATGTTTGAATCTTACGAAGTATAAAAGTTTCTCTGCAGCAGTTCACATCTTTAATTACTTAACGAGCATCTGTCTGCAAGTAGTATGTCTCCACACACACACACATATATCTCACAATTACCTCCTCCCGTATTAGTTGTTCATATTCATATTCATATATTTCTGAGCATATCTTATACTTCAGAGAGCATACTTTAGACCTCCTGTCCAGTTACTAATTTTGAAGGTGACATATTATTATGTTTAAATGTTTAGCAATATTTCTTTGAACTTGCATTTATTTGGTCATTAAATTTTTTATTTTAGTCTTTACATTATGTTATTAAACAATTATTATCATGTGTGACTTTTGAATTTTGAACATAAGTTTTTATATACAAGTACTATATAATAGTTTTTTTAAACCCGGTGAGCAGACCACCTAATTCGGTGGGGCAAACTCCGTGGAACTATATATATATATATATATATATATATATATATATATATATATATATATATATATATATATATATATATATATATATATATATATATATATATATAATAATCATTACTACGTACATAGTAGCTTTGTTTCTAGGATTTTATGATTCATGAATTATGATCTACAGGTTAATGGTTATCATGTCCAAATTATTCAAAACAAATTAGGTCTTGAACAGGTGTACTCTGAAGATGAGTTTGGGTTTTAATAAATTTCATTCTCACATCCAAACTGATTAGGGGATAAAATCATTGCAATTCACATTCAATGCAGTTAGGGTTTTGGATAAGCAATATATGGAATATACGGAATATTAGCCAGAGGGGACCCCATGAAATTAAACTTCTATTAAATAGACATCAGATAAAACACTTTTTGAATTAAAATTGAACTTCAATATCTCTCTGTGCTTTAGTACAGGGGTAAGACTGCGTACATCTGACCCCCCCTTACCCCACCGTAGGTGAGAGCCTTTGCATCACTGGGGTAAATGAAAATGATGAAATGATCTATACCTTAATACGATAAAGTGGAGCAGTGAACTGACTATTGAATACAAAGGTATCATCATCCTCCACATCTCTTCCTTTCGGCATCTGAAAAGGATGGTTCAGTTAGTTCTCGCACCAGGGAGAATCTAGAGGGAACAAAAACGTTGTTCCCAACCTTCTTCAAAGAAATACAGAAATGGAAAACAAAATTCTCCACCCAGCAATAACCACTTTACCTTCTGGAGGACCCGCACTTTCCCACATGCTAGGGATTGTAAAGTCCTCCTTAATTCTTTATCCTCAATACCACTTGCTTCTTTGATATCTTGGAAGCTGAGGTTTTCCGCATCGTTGAAGAGCATCAGAACAACAGTCTGGAGAAAAGAACAAAAAGAAGACCACCAAGCAGTGTAAAGTATGTTTATGCAAGTACAATGTGAAACAGAAAATCCAACGAACTCCAAAACGGTACAAACGATTACAGGGGAAACGAACCTGAAAGAAAGAAACAGCCAGTTCCTTTTTACCTTTTGGAAAATCCGCTTTCAGGACACAATGACCCAACGAATTTTGCCACATTAAACGCCTGCCACTGTATTTGCTTAGGTAGAACTCCTTGAAAATATCCTAACCCACAAAAAAAATATATTAAGGTATTGGACTTCTTGATCAGAACCTGTAGCTAGATGAGTTTTTGCCAAACCTGATACACATTGAGTTCATGGGGAAGTCGAACATCCATAGGCGGATATGTAGGCCAGTACCTGCAGCATAACTAGCATATATTATCTTCAATCCAGATAGATTGGTAAGAGATAAGAACCAATGACCTGAAAAGGGGAAAAGAAAATACAGTTTGTCACCTGGATAACTAAGATATCTAGAAGCATCAACAGCTTACCCAGTGGTTAGTACATGGACACTCATCTCAATTCCCTTGGGGAGTTTTGCCCTGGCTTGGGATGATTGCTTGAAAGACTCATTTATCTCTTTTGATAGTTCAATGTCCTAGACAATCAATTGCTATATTAAACCATAAGCAAAACTCAGAATACCCCAATCCCCTCCACCAAAATTCTGTATCAGATGATAATTTGCCTAGTTAAAAAACAGTGCCATTCAAAATTTCAAATATACTCCAGCCTTCGTAATTCACCTTCAGCCACATGTTTATTACAGCCTCCATAACTGAACAGTGAACACTATGGTAAGGGGTAAGTGGTAACAGTTAGGAGAGATATATGATCAATTACTTCATATTTTTGTCCATTGGGTTAACAAAACAAATCACTTACGGCCCATATTGAAGGGTACAATGAGCATATTCCTACACATACCTTAAACATCCCTTCAAGTTTATTGGTAAACTGGCTACCACACTCCGTCTTCAACTGTCAGTAATTTGAACAATGTTGGTATGGCAGAAATGCAAAAAATAAGTACTGGAGATGAATAATTGAAAACAAAACCTTAGAAATCATGGACTTCTCTGCATCTATGGAAGCACTTTTTCCCAACAATATCCTTTTCGCGAGATCTTTCTTGTAAAATGCTTCAAAGACATCCTTACCCTAAAAGACAAATAAATAGTACATGTCAACTTAATGTTGATGAACTACATGTCTACATCCCAACACCAACTACAATTTCAACAAAAAGAATATGATAATCTTTTAATCTTTCCAGTATTTTCTTATACCTGTATAAAACGGAATAAAACCAAGACTCTGTCAAGTGTTCCCTCCAACTCCTCCTCCGATGTACCCTTATTCCCAGCACGAAGTTTTTCATCCAAAAACTTAGCAATCAGCTCTGCAGGCCGATTCTGAAAAATAGGTAAAGAATAGTTTGAGCTTCACATTGATTTTCAACATATTAAGTGCTTAATAACATATTACGCAACTTACTCTTCCATAACAAGATTCATTATACCATCAAAGTGTTTGTGCTAAAATTTATTTTTTATTGATCAATAAAAATGTTTAGATTACCACATTACCCTTGAGCATTTTTGCAGTTTATATCATATTTTTCTCCAGTGTAAGGAACAAGGTCAGCCTCGTTTTCACAGAACTAATGAAGTTGATTACCCCACTTCAATTCATGTCCAAGTTTATTACTCTAAACATATTTGGTTGAAGTATATTGTAAGGTCAGCAATTACTCTGGTCATGTGGATTCAAATATCCAACACATCTGATAGTCTTCATCTTGTTGTTTCTTATAGTCTTTGTGCTTTCTATGTCATCCAACCCCAAACTCAGAAATTTAAGAGTTAAAGCACGGCACTGTCAGAATCAACCAAACATAGCTTGAATAATAGCCACAGTCTACCCTCTTTATTAAGTCAACAGAGAAAAGTATACAGATCTCAGTCAGACAGCGCCAGGAATACCACAAAAGCAGACTAATAGTCTAATACCATAGTGCATTTAATGTTCTAATAGTCACTATATTTTCATACAATCTAAATTGTTCTCGATTAAGCTGGCAAGGTATGGGTAAAGGACTTGTATGAGAAAATTCAATATGGAAAACTTACCTGACGGTGGTTTATGAGATGCTCAAATGCATCCTTAATGGTATTACTAAAGGCTTCATTTTTGCCAAGGCTTTCCTCCCATATTTTATCTAGCGATGCCTTAAATTCTAATAGGCTGGAGACCATGTCTTTGTCTTTTTCTTCATCCATGACAATGCCCTGTCCAGTTCTTCGGATGTATAAGTTAAGTGTTTGCCTTATAGATTCAAGGGCATTAACCCTTGAGAAAAGTATGTACATCCTTCTGATATCCTCAGTGCGATTTCCATCCATTAGTGTCTTGAAACCCTGACAAGATATCAAATGACTATGGTCACAAATAGGCATCTCGAACAAGTGAATGAGTGAGCACATAATGATTTTAATTGTTAATTCAAGAAATACATACCTTATCAAGAATGGCAGAGATATGGCGCTCAAGTAATTGCCTTTCTGCAGTTGCTATCAGTAGCTTTCTTGTACTTGCGTCCAGGTAGAGCAAACATCTTTCCTGCTCTTCATGCAATCTCAACTACATGACAAAAAAAGTACCCAGTATATTTAAAAATCAAACTCCTACAACTATTGTACTGAGGCAAAAGCAATCAAGAAGGTATATCATATTCAGAGGAGAACTCAAAGAAGAGAAAGGAACAGTACAACTAAACTACACCTCTGTGTGCTTCAGGTAATCTGGAATGTCTGCCTGTTGCATGTACTTCACACCTTCAGCAGCATAAAATTCAGAAGTATGTTCAAGGAATGGTTTCTCAAAGGTCTCAGGGTATATTCCTAATGCGGTAAACATCTTCAGTAGATGGTTAAGAAGAGTTCTATCAACTGCTTCACCTAATCTGAGAGAAGAAAGCCAAATAGACAAATAATAAAAGAACAGATGGAATAGGACTGCCCCTGTGACGAATTATTTATGAAATTCTGACCAGTCTTCAATGATCCCTAGGTATACATAATTACATATACCTTTAAATGGAACTTCTTTCCTATGTAACCCCCCCCCCCCCCCCCCCAAAAAAAAAAAAAATACATAATATGCTATTATTCTCTTAGAGTCTTAGCATCATCCTTGGGGGAGACAAAAGAGTTGAACTTTATTAGTTCATACATTTGATAGTACCATAGGAATTACAAAGTCCCAGAATCAACATACCAGTGTTACCATTAAAGCAAAAGAAATTACCTCTCACTTTCAATCATCTGTAGAAGGCCAAAGACAGTTTTGTGTTCAACTTCAGAAGCAAGACAAAGATGTTTACGGAAGAGCTGCAACCCCATGTCCCACAAGGAACACACATTAGGGGTTTGTTTCACATATGTTCTGTCAAGATACAATGCTATGCCACGAATAGTCAGCATTTGGTCACAGAAGTTCTGCCAGCATTTCTCAACAAGTGATAGAAAAACTGCCAGATCTTCACTTTGGCCAACCAAAGAATGTAATGCCACAGCTACGTGTGTTTCACATTCTTTTTCAATCCGTTGATATAGACTTCCTCCCATCTTGTGCAGACAAAGGTCATTGACAGCCTATCGAGAAGAACTCTGATCAAAGATGGCCAGTAGCTATAGTATCAAGAGTAAGTGACATGATATGACACATATATACCTGATAGAGTTTTTCCAAGTCACATGGATCAGGCTGTTTCAAGAATATTGCGTTAATAGCAAACTTTAGTGTTGCCCAGGTGTTTTCTTCAAAGTTTGTGGGCAGAGTTGGTTTTGCTTAAGAGGGAAAAATTAAATGAAAGTTAAGCATTTATTACAAGTTACATCATTATAAAACTTGAAGAATACAACAACTAATTACAATTTATAGGCCTAGACTAACTTAATAACGGAAAGAGTAATTATGTACAAGATCTCCTAATTAATACAAATCTCCTACTTGATTCTAGGAAATCAGACTATGATCAGAACAAAACTTATAATAATCAACTAAATATTTTAATATCTCTACACTCCCCTCAAGCTGGTAAATGGATATCTATCATTCCTAGCTTACAAGTAAGTTCTTGAAATCGCTCTACGGGAAGCCCATCGGTGAGCACATCAGTCAACTGAATCCCCGAAGGAACATATTGTGCAGAAATAAGGCCACTATCCAGTTTTTCCTTGATGAAATGTCGGTCTATTTCTAGGTGTTTTATTCTATTATTATGCTGCACTGGATTATGAGCTATACTAATAGCAGATTTATTGCCACAGAAAACTCTCATAGGAGCTTTATTTTTAAATCTCCTAAAATAATCTTCATCAATAACAATTCACAAACCCCTTAAGCCGAGGCTCTGAAGTCTGAATTCTACTTCTGCACTCGATCTTGCTACTACATTCTGTTTCTTGCTCCTCCATGTCACTAAACTTCCACCTAAGAGCATGCAAAATCCAGTAGTGGACCTCCAGTCAACAATTGACCCTGCATAGTCTTCATCTGTATAAATCTCCCTGGATAGGTGCTCCTCTTTTTTGAATAGTAGCTCTCTGCATGACTTGCCTTCAAATATTGCAAGATTCTATTCACTGCCTCCAAGTGCCTTTCCCATGGGTCATGCATGAACTACCTCACAACAGTAACAGGATAGGTAAATAAGTTTTCCCACGAATCTCTCAAATTGAGTCTTCTCTACTTATGGGCTCTCCTCATCACTACTAATCCTGTGATTTTGCTCAATGGGTACTCCGGTGATTTTGCAACCCAACTTACCAATTTCTTTGAAAAGATCGAGAACGTATTTTCTTTGGGAAATGAAAATGCCTTGTTTTGAGTACGTCACTTCCATACCTAGGAAATATTTGAGCATTCCAAGGTCTTTCATTTCAAACTAGGCTGCTAGCTCCTTTCGCAGACTATGTTTTTCAAGTTCATCATTCCCTGAATCATATCGTCTAAGATATGGGTGAATCTTCAATTTTTAGTGTAACTTACAAAGAGGGTATGATCGCATTGGTTTTGTTTATACCCCAATGATGCCATGGTCTGAGTAAACCACCCAAACCATGCCCAGGATGATTGTTTGAGCTATTGAGCCCATATAGGGCCTTCCTCAATCTACAAACCATATTTCTCCTTTAAGTAGGGGCATACATTGGAAGAATCTCCATATATACATCTTCTTCTAAATCTTCATGCAAGAAAGCGTTTTTTACATTGAACTGCTGCCTGTAACTCCCAATTAAAGTGAGCTGCTAAGGATAAAATGATCCTTACTGTATTCATTTTTGCTACAGGAGCAAATGTATCTTCATAATCAATCCATAGGTCTAGGTGAAACCCTTTGCTACTACCTTGCCTTATACCTGTCAAGTGAACCATCAGATCGGTATTTTACCGTGTATACGCACATACAGCCTACTATTTTTTGTCATTTGGTTTTTCAACAAATCTCCCAGGTTTCATTTTTTTCTAGTGCTTGCATCTCTTCATTCATGGCTTGAATCCGATCCTTATCTTTTAAAGCTTCTTGCACTGATGCAGGGATTCTAATACAGCCAATAGCCGAAAGAAAACTCTGGTGTTGGACAGCAAGATTCAAGTAGACACAAACTGAGATCGTTTTTTCTTTCTCAAGGCAATAGGCAGTTCATCAGGGTTTAGCTCACAATAATTATTAGGCTCGAAGTTAGGAGCACTTAAACAAGAATTATTAAGCTCGGGTTTAGAGCAATTACCTCAAGTTCAGACGATTGGACTTGTTGGTGGACTAGGACGAGTTTAACTTTCTGCTGGTACTTTATCCCATATCTATCATCATTATTGTGCACTGATATTTGTCCAGAGTCATTACCAATAGCATCAGTATCCTTAGGGCAGGAATAGGGAGTGAATTCAAGGGTTCCTATATTAAAGGAAGAATTGAAAACTCGGGGAACTCAACTTCCTGTCTACTTCCCTGGACATGAGGACTAGGATAACAAGATTCAGTTTCCAGAAAAGTGACATTCATGGATAGATAGACACGAAAACTAGAAGGATGATAGCACTTGTACCCCTTTTTATTTGGTGTGCATCCTATATCCTATATCCTATAAAGATACATTTAACAGCTCTGGGGTCTAACTTACTCCAATGAGGACCATGAACATGGACAAATGCAGAACAACAAAAATCACAACATTGGAGAATTAACATATTGGGCATCGATGGAAAGAAACTATTTATAACTTGCATAGGGCTAACACCGCATAAAACCCTAGATAATAACCTATTGATTAAATAAGTAGCGGTCAACACAACTTCTCCCCCATAAAACTTAGGAACGTTCAGTTGAAAGAGTAACACTCTGGTGATTTCAAGAAGTAGCGATTTTTTCGTCCAGCAACCCCATTTTGTTGTGGGATGTCAACACAAGTCAATTCATGAACAAGACCATTTTGTTTTAAACCATGTGGAAAAAAAATAACAAATAGTTGAAACACCTCTTATTTATCTTTCATAAGAAAAATCCATGTAATCCTAGAACAGTCATCCATAAAAGTGACAAGCCATTTTGCACCAAAAATATTTGAAACAGATGAAGGTCCAACATCAGAATGAACCAAATCAAAACGGTGGACACCCTTTTATTATTACTAGGAAGAAACATTGAACAGTGATGTTTAGAATGTTGACATACATCAGAGTGAAAAGACTCGACTCACACTTTTGTAAATAAATGGAGAAACATGGCCCGAAGAACAATAAAGGGAGGATGCCCAAGACGTTTGTAAACTAGCCTAATGAAAAATTCTTTCTTGGTGTGACAGAGATTATAACCCGTCCTATTCCTTCGCAATTCCAATCGTCTTCCCCATGGCAAGATCCTGAAAAACACAGTGGGAATTGATAAAAGTTAATGTCAGTTTAAATCGTTGGTAAGTTTGTGGATAGACAAAAGATTGTTAGAGAGCCCTAGAACATGAAGCACATGCTTTAGGTGAAGTGATGAATTCAGGTTGGTGCTATCACATCCAATAATGGGAGTTTAGGATCCATCAGCAACAGTGATATGGTGTTTGTTTGGTAAAGTGGAATAAGAAGATAAATGTGAGAAGTGAGGTGTCATGTGATCTGTAGGGTACCAGAGTCAACAATCCAACTACGCTTAGTACTCAAAGCATTAAGAGATAACAAGGTAGAATTCTTATCAATCATTGTTACAGAAAAACTACCAAAGGGCGTACTCAAGGAGTCCATAAGCACTCTTAGACGTTCAAGTTCTGCTTTTCTAAGGTTGGGGACATCTTCTGTTGGTGATTTGCATGTTAGAAGTTGTGTGATTTGCATGCCTCCGAACAATACTTTTGGACCCGCTCATACGACCGACTTTATCCCTTCCATGCAGTTTGAAACATGTATCCTTCGTATGGCCAGATTTTTTACCGTGACTGTACCATTGATCTTCACGAATGCGCTTCAAAAAGGGCCTCTGAAAGTGGATCTTTGTATGGAACCCTTTCCAGTGGCTAAGGTTGAAACATCAACTGATTCTTTCCATCATCATTGTCCTACTTTCTTCACGATGAACGGTGTGAAAGACCTTCGAAAGAGATGGTAGTTTCTTATTACCCAAAATTTAAAGCCGAATGGGACCAAATTCAATGTAAATCCCAAAGAGAAACTTATATATCCATATTTTTCAATAAATTGGGTTAGTGTAGTAGAGTCTTCATCACACTTCATTGTCAAACTTTGATATTGATCTAGTTCGGTCCAGATGTCATTTAAAGTGCCATAATAGTCCGTCACAAAGAGAGTTCCCTGCTTAGTATTAAAGACTTTATTTTCCAATTCATAACACACTGAGAGATCTTCATTCATGGAATATGTCTCTACCGGATTCTTCCAAATCTCCCTCGCAGTAGTGAAAAACATACTCCGTATATTGTGAGAGAATCCTCATCAATCTATGTTTCATATTGTGGATACGTCTCACCAGGAATTTGCTTTCGATGTGACTAATCCTCTTGCTTTCTCTAAGAGTGGTACAAAGTATGAACAAGTCGGTCCCATTAAAGATAGTTGGGTCCATCTAACCGGTATGACCCTTGCAATATCGGGAGATCATTGTGGGTCAAAGGTGGAAGAGATACAATCGTTTTCTTCAAGGTCAGGCATAGTTAAAAAAAAAAATACCACACTACTGGCAGTGTTGAAGATGAAAGAACTCAACTCTAGGACAACTTTCTGGCAGTAGAGCCAGCCCTAGAATCTGGAGGCTCTGATACCAACTTGAAGAATAGAATGAGTAAAATACAACAACCAATTACAATTTGTAGACCTGGACTAACTTAATAAAGAAAAAAGTAATTATGTACAAGATCTCCTAATTAATACAAATCTCCCACTTGATTCTAGGAATCTCATAATAATCAACTAAATATTTTTATATCTCTGGAATAAATATGCCCAATCTGGTTAAATACACCAGAACCTATCTAATGTCACTGATAAACCAATCAAGTGTGATTCTGTGAGTTCAAACTGTCGTGTGAAACAATGCCAAATAAAATTTTGTTTTAAAGGTCTAATTTGGAGTTAAACAGTAAATTGCAGACTAATATAGCATCCACTATCCAGTATATAACCATCCGGCTTGATGTTTCTTTTTTGCTAAAAAGGAACTAACAGGAAACTATGGTTATCAGGGTATACTTGAAATGAGAAGAGATAGAATAGGGGGAAAAGGCCCGAAGTGGATCACAAGTCTCTTATGGCTGTGCTCTCTAGATGCCACCCTGCCACCCCTTTGTAATTTAAATAGGCAACTCATCAAGTCATGTCAATTTATAGTGAATGCTAGGTTGAGAAGCAATGGAAATGAACGACCTTGATGAGATGATATAATAAAAAAAAATGCATAGACTTAATTGGCTATGATAAATTACAGCGCATTAAAAAAACGGATTCAAAACCACCCAATTCTGCTAAAATTCCACATTTTTGTCTTCCTATTGTTGGTTTTACTCAGTGAGGAATGAAAATTACACCAGTGAATAATGATACGTCTCACTTTTGGATAAGAATCACACTGCTCAGAAATCAAGACGAATTGCGGGATATGCTAGGCATATTGATGGACTTTACAGCTTAAACCTAACTCAGTTCCATAATGGGCAATAGATCTCTTAGAACCCTAGTAGGAGTGATAACAGAGCAGGCTAGTGATTACTCAAATAACCCATACATCAAACTTTCATAAATGTGCAAATGGAACCAGAATAAAATACGGATTCCGGAGATGGTGTGTTTAAAAAATGGAACCTTTGACGAGCTTAATGACTAGCTTCTTGGCGGGGTGGGGGGGAGTGGCCTTCTTGCGAGACAAATTGGAAGCGGGCGCTCGAAGAGTAGAAGCGACGGCGTTGTTCAGATCCTCGGCGTTAGCGGGAGAAGGGTCTTCATCCGCATCAGGGTAGAAGTGGGGGCGATGCTGGCCGTTCTTGTTGGTGTCTAGAGAGCAAGAGGCGGCCTGTGACTTGACCTTTTTCATTGCCGGGGGGCGCACCGTCGCTGCTGGTGATGAAAGAAGCAGAGGGGCAGGATGAAATGAGCGCTTATTGGCGTTGGTGTATTGAAACGCCGAATTCTAGCAGTTTGTTTGTTTGTTTCATTGGATAAGCGGAGTGTTACTAACGGAAGCCGTCCAGAGCTTAGCTCCCAACTCTTGTGTTTACTTTGCAGTATACTCTCCTCCCTTCAAACTTCTTCAATTTTGTTGTTTTAATGTTACATTAACTTTGTCATTTTCCTTTTTCATTGTTACACTAATTTAGTCATTTTTCCTAATGATATTATTATAAGTAGTCATTTTTATTGTTTCACTAATTTTGTCACTTTTCTTTTTAATTAAAGCATTAGTGATTTCATTTAATTATCTCTCCTCTAAACAAATCTAAATCACACAGTTTTTATTTTATTAATCTTTGTACCCATCAACTTGACCAAATTTTAAGGACCAGAGGGCATATAAATTTGAGCTAGTCCAAGCGGCTCATGTCCATAAAAGTGGTAAATGTAAGTGGTAAAGTTTGATCTGGCGCACTCAGTTCGAGTCCTTTTTGGTGGCTAACGGTCTCTTGGACATTCTTGATGGGTCTCTTCCAGCTCTGCCTCTGTATACCTATGATTTATATCATGTTCAATCTATTAATCATGAATATTATCATTGTTTAAAATTGGACCAAACTGTTCGTGCTTGATTATTTGCTACTCTTTCTCGTGAAATTTTGATGGAGGTTCACACCTTGAAAAATTCTACGACAATATGGAAACGTTTGGATTCCTGATTCATGGCTGCAATGCTGATCTTATTCAACATACACTTTTGGGTTGGGAGTGGGATATGAGTCACTTGTGGGGCCCCTTACCTTATTTCTAGAAGGTCTCACTTTTGACTCACACTGTGCACAAAATTGGTCCATCAAGAGGCACGTCTGCGCTATCAACAATCTTTGGAAACATCAGTCAATACTTCGTCGTTTGTTGCATCCTCATCGCAGGGGGTGTCCCTGCGGCTTTTTCCTCTAGCAGGCAGCAGCAGCCGCAGATGTAATACTTAAGATTTAATTTAACGAATTAATAGTACTGCTCATAACAACAAGGTGCATCTCCTTTTAAGGGAGCTCATCACCTAAGAACTCCAAGTTAATCGTACTTGCACGAGAGTAGTCTTGGGATGGGTGACCCCCTAGGTAGTTTCTTAGGGCGCGCACGAATGAGGACAAAGTGAGCGGAAAAAGATTGTGGTGATTTGTGAGGACAGTACTAGAGGTCCACGGATGTGTAAGAGTAACTACCTCAGGCCCTATGAGGGAGGGTGTTACAGGTGGTATTAAAGCAACCCTGTGACAGTGTGTTGATCTGTAGGATATCGGGTGGGCACTTAGCAGGGGATGATTCGGGGGTTTCATTGAGATTGGTTTATAGGAGCAACGAGGATGTTGTGTTCCTAAGTGGGGGTGATTGTAATACGTGAGATTTAATTTAACGTATTAATAGTACTACTCATAACAACAATGTGCATCTCCTTTTAAGGGAGCTCATCACCTAGGAACTCCAAGTTAAGCGTGCTTGCAAGGGAGTAATCTTGGTATGGGGTCGTAGCAGACGGCGCAACCACAGAGGCAGGGGGGGTGGCCGCGGCAGGTGCCAGTCACAACAGCGGGCGTTTGACCCTCCTCCACCTCACTTTGGCCACAGACCGCATCACCGCATCCGGTAACTTCCGGTCGGGGAGCTCACCAGCAGAATAATTGGGGACCAGGTACAATTTTATGTATTACAGTTGAGTCATCGTATTATACTCATGTCCTCTCTTCTTTTTGTACCAATTATGCTTCTGCAGGATCTCCATCTTTTGAGAATAGTTTGGTTTAGTTCATCCACCTGTCGTCTGTCAAATATGTCATTCTTCAGGTCATTCAGTTGTTACGTGCTCGTCTCGTTTTGTTCAAGCTCAGGCTCCTGTCTAGGTTGTCTCTACTGGTGAATCCACTCCAGTTGTTTAGTATCCTGACGCAGGTGCTTCTGATCATATGACTTCCAATGAAGGTATTTTAGAAAATAGATCTATTTATTTTGGATCGCTAACTATTACAGTTGCAAATGACTCTAATCTCTCTGTTATGACTGTTGGTGATTTACATTTATCTACTACGCCTTGATCTCTCCATTTAAAATCTGTTTGTCATGTTACTAATCTTAAACATAATTTACTCTCCATCAAACACTTAGGTGCGGATAATAATTGTTTTGTGTTTTTTGATAAAAATTCTATTTGTGTCAAGGACACAATTTCGGGGAAGGTGCTCCTCCAAGCTTCAGTAATGGTGTTGTTTATCCTCTTTAATTTCTCTTACTCATCCTTCACCAGTAGCTCTCAGTTCTCATGTTGCTCTCAGACCGGTCGGACATCGTCGTTTGGGACATTGTGACAGTCGTATTTTAGATAATTACTAAAAGTGTGGAACTATTCTTAGTATTTCTATTTTTCTCATGATTGTATTCTTGTCGCTTAGTAAAATCACAATGATTACTTTTTCAACAAATGTGGCATAAATCTACTGCTCCTTTATTTTTAATTCGTTCTGATGTTTGGCAGTCACTTGTTCTCTCTTAAAGTGACTTTAAATATTATGTTTTATTTATTGATGATTTCTCTCATTTTACTTGGGTTTATCCCATGTGTCATAAAAGTGAGGTGGTGAGACACTTTCAACATTTTAAATTAATGGTGGAAAATTTACTTGACTCTAGAATTGAAAAAATTCGAAGTGATGGAAGCGTGAATTTGATAATCATGGAATGCGTCATATTTTTACCAAAAATGATATTTTGTTTCGCAAGTCTTGCACAACACTCCTGAACAGAATGGAGTAGCTGAGCGAAAACATATACATTTACTTGAATTAACTCGTACTACACTTTTTGAAGCAAAATGCCATCTAAATTTTGGGTAGATGTTGTGTTTACCGCTACCTATATTATCAATAGGCTTGCTACTCCAACTTTAAATGATGCTTCTCCCTTCGAAAAATTATTTCATCATTCTCCCAACTCTTTTATGCGCGTGTTCAGTTGTGTTTGTTTTCCGAATTTTAATGTGACTTTAGCCAACAAACTCTCTCCTAGATCCACTCTATGTGTCTTTTTAGGATATGCCACTGTTGACCGGAACCAATCGGCTAAACTGAACCGATTAGGAATTGGTATTAAAAATCTTGTTCTCAATTGGGGTTTTGTCATCAATATTACTAAGTGGAAACTAATGGACAAAAATAAGACTACTTTTAAATGTTTCCAAAAAAGAGACTTATATGACTTTTATTCCCTCCCCAGTTACAGTTACTCACTTCTCTCAGTCACAATTACTAAACTTGCCCAATTACAATTAACTAACTCAATCAGTTAAAGTTACCCGATCTAATCAGTTGCAGTTATCCAATCCGACCAGTCATACTTACCTGACCAGTTATAATTACCCAACCCGACTAGTTGTAGTTATATGATTCAGTTAATTACAATTGCTAGACCGAATCAATTACAGTTACAGTCACATTCGTTCAACAACCTCATTTTCAAACAAATCTACAATGATACTACCACCCACCGCCACAACGTTGCCAGCCCACTGATGGCCTACTACCACCACCACACGCCCCAGACCCCGTCTCTGTCCCCCCCCACCCCTTGTACTGCCCCCTGCCCCTCCCCAAATTCGGGTCCTACTAACTCAACCCAGCCGCATCCTAACCCCAACCACCGCCACTGTAAACCTAGCTTCCACCCCTCTTCAACCAAAGCTCCGACCAGCCGTTACCGTAGCCATAGCCGCCACGTGCGGTTACCGATAGCCAACATCTCGTCATTGCCCTACCGATCGTGACTGTGAAACCCTAGATCTGCCGAATTGGAGTCCAAATGTGAAGCCCTAGATGTCGGGTCCATCGCCAGGTCGCTGCCATCACCATGTCGCCTCCATTGCCAGATCGTTGCCATCGCTATGTCGGGAGATAATTAGAGAGGATGAGAAGACGAGAAAGAAAAAAAGAGCACCAACGATTGTCGCGTGGGATGTCGAAAGCGGTGTGGATGTGGCGATAACATTAAGACGGCGGCGGCGTGGAGATGAGAGTTCTGTGATTGGGGCAATGAAGGGGGCGAAGAGGCCGAAAAGATAAGGGGTATTATTGTACATTCAGTATTATTGGTTCTCATTTTTGTCCTAATTGAAACATGGTCCCGTTTTTGTCAACTTAAAAGGGCATAGTATTATTTCAACCATTTCTTCTTGCCAATTCATAGTTTTAGGGGGTGTTTGGAACGGATTTTGCCTCTACTTCTTTTTTAAAACAAAAGCAGAATCAGAATTAGTTTTCAGAAGCTGGTCTCCCCCAACTTCTAAAAAAACTTATTCTAGGAGTAAATTGGAGCACCAGAATCACTTCTGCACTTTCAGCTCAAATACTCCAACTTCTGCTTCTGCTCCTTCAAAGAATCAGATCCAAACACCCCCTTATTGTAACACCCCGACCCCGCAAGACCCAAGGTAGATACTCCACACACCATCCAGACCTCTAGTACTGTCCTCACAAACCGCCACTAGCCTTTTCCGCGCACATTGTCCTCACTCGAGCGCGCCCTAAGAAACTTCTCAGGAAGTCACCCATCCCAGGACTACTCCCGTGCAAGCACGCTTAATTTTGGAGTTCTTGGTGATGAGCTCCCTTAAAAGAAGATGCATCTTGTTGGTATGAGTAATACTATTAATTCATTTAAATTAATCTCAAGTGCTACACTTATTCCAAAGGAGCTAGGCTGACCTTGAAACAAGAGCAGCCGTGAAATTGGACCAGATCACCCCTACTTGAAAGGGAGCCGACCAATAAATAAAAATAAAAAGTGAAATGATCTTGTTTTCACTCTTGATTACCTAAATGGCTACAAAGAGTAAAATATTAGCATGGAACGAGTTGTATTTTGCGCAAAAAAGTTGCAGAACTTTATGAAATGGCCCCAATTAAGAGTACAACGGTTTTCAAAATAGGAGCAATATGTTTTTGTTGTCTAATTATGAGTAATTGTTGTCACGCTTGAAAAATACTGCCACACATGGCAATAGGTTGTCATATTTTTTTGGAAGAAAATGACTTATATTGAATAATCAAAATTCAGCCAAGTTACTGTTGGAGGTATGGTCCTACCAAGGCTTCCCTTCCATTTTATTATTGACGTGCACCCCATGTTTACTCCCACTAAGGTATACCTATTCAGTTCTTCTATTTGTGGCCATTCATTGACTGTAGACTCTCCTACTTGGCCGGTCCCTTATTGATGTCTGCTACAGCCTGTCCTTTTGGCTTGGTGTTACCCGTGAGTTGTCAAGTGGCCAACATCCTATTATTAGAAGCCTTAGCCTCTTCCTATGAATCTTAGCCTGCGTGAGATATTCTGAGAGTAGTGAGCAGTGCTCTACCCTTTCTCCTTCCTTTGTGTGAGAGTTGAGAGAGGTACTTAGTGATTGGAGAGAAAACTTGGTGTGGTGTTGTGGTCTAGCCTAAAGTGATGTGTGTGAGTCTAGCTAAAGGGTTGGAGACCTGAGCCGGAAGACGGAATCGATCCTCAACAGTTACAAAAAGACAAAAAGTCTCCTTCTAACTGTTTGTTCTCAAACCAGTCTTAAAGTCAATCACCTAGAAGAAAGCAATATGACTCATGATGCTATAATGGGCTTAATTGAGCCAATGACGAGCGGAATAGACTTTTCATCATCCAACTTAAATTCTAGAGTTCTGTTAGTAGGAACAAATACACAACTAAAACACCATCTAATTTGAAATAAAAGATAAAATTTAAATAAAGTTGTCTCCTCATAATCACAAGAAAAATTGAGCCCATACCCATGGGGGTACAACCTCCTCAAAGACCCCGACAAGCCTAGTAGCCAGGACCGCCTCCTCACTGTTTTTTGGCTCATCTAGCAGGATTATGCCTTCAACCATCTAATCCTCTGTCTCCCGCTCCCTGGTGTCGCTCCTTTTATCTCCAATTTCTTTGATCGATACACCTCCTCCAGGGCGTCATATGGAGGCCATAATCTCTCTGAAAATATGAAATTTCACCATTCTAGCTGTCAGTAATGGACTAATGGTTGTGCCTATTACCAAGAATACCTCTCGTTCGATTTCCGCCTCTTCAGCGTCGCCGCCTTCCTCAAAGATCAGTCTGTTCTCCTCCCTCCAATGTCCAAGTTATCATATACTAGTTGATCATGGATTCCATAGCAGCATCCTACCAGATACCTCATGCTTAGCCATTAAAAGAGTAAATCAAAACAAGCCCTCTAACCTGCGCAAATGAAAGGAAAAAACTATCGCTCTCGTCGAAGCCGACAAGCGGAAAAACAAAACCCTACTGTGACGGTAGACCTCGCCTTTGTCTAAGTTTCCCCATTCTAAAAATTTTAAAATACGATATATGGCTTGTATGCACATTAGCATATTAAAAATCTAATAATGTTAAAATATGACAATAAATTTCCGGATGATTGTAACTCCTATATAGAGAGAGAATTTAATTTGAAATATTACATTATTTTTATTTGAAATTTCAATGAAATTTTCTGATTTATTTTATGCGAAATGCGATAATGTTTACTCATCAAGCCATGTTCTAGACTTCTAGTCACTATGAAGTGTCTGTATGTTAGCTTTCCTAGTGTACCAAAAAAGTATGATAACTAAATAGGCCTCAAGAAATCCAAACAAGCTATCTAATTCGACGCTCTCCAAATTCTTCTTCTAGACAAGCATCGGATATTCTTTCATAATAACTTATCGCGGATTGCCACCTTTCTTTTGCAGGAAGAAAGTGTGGGGGCTCTTGAGAATGGTCCCAGCTAGCCCCATCCTTAATGAAATGATGACACCAAAAAAGAAAAAAGTCTGGATAACCCGTAAGTCTGTCACATTGAATCAAAAGATTTGATGACGGAGTCAATAAAAAATGTAATTGGATATATTTTAGACATAATAAGCAATGAATAAATGTAGTCCGTATATATATACACGGAGTATTTACGTATTGAGCAGGACTCAAACTTTAAAGTCTGTAAAGATTAAAGAAAAAGATAAAGAGTGCATGTATATTTCACACATATACGTACAGACTTTACGGAGTAATTAGTATCCCCACGAGTTAAAATCAAAATGTAAATAACGGCCTAACGGCTCGTTATCCTTGTTTCATACTACACGAGAAAACTATTTAAAATATAATAATCATATACAAATATGTATTTTTTACGAGAATATTACGAAAATAAAACTTATTTACATAAATATGACTATTCATTACTACAATGTGGTGCTGTGGTAACTAAAGTTCAAAACTTGAACATGAATTACTATGATTTCATTACTACTCTAATAATGAATCATATTTTTGTAAACCATCTTCATTTTGATCATATTTATGTAATTATTTCTACAAATATTCTTCATTAAAAATACAAAGTTGTAAATATTTTTATGGGATGGAGCTAGAATATTTGGCTCGGTAAATGTAGACTTGTGGTTCGTGCAATTTGTGAAGGACTACGTCATTGAAATTTGAAAGGCAGTGTAGCCTATCAAACATTGTTAAGAAACTGTTCTCTTCGCCTGATCTGAATGTTTCTGATCTGAATTTTTAAGTTCTGATCTGATCTGATCTGAATTTTTCTGATCTGATCTGATCTGATCTGAATCTTTCTGATCTGATCTGATCTGAATCTTTCTGATCTGAATGTTTCTGATCTAGTCTGATCTGATCTGAATGTTTCTGATCTGATCTGAATCCTTCTGATCTGATCTGAATCTTTCTGATCTGATCTGATTTGAATATTTCTATGATTATAATTATAATTATTATAATTGCAATTACAAATATAATTTAAATAAAATTATAATTATAATCGTAACCAATGTTCTAAAAGGCGTAAGGCGTGTCGAGGCGGCACATCCAAGCCTTAAGCCTTTGAAGCCTAGGCGGGCTTAGGCGGGACGTAGGCGTGAAAAGGCGTTTTGATCCACACTACAACATTTCAACCCCTAATGTATCACCCAAAAGTGTTACAATTCACTGAAAAATGTTACATTAGAGATAATGTAACACTTTTTCACCATTACATTTGCTCATGTTGCATTTGACCTATTGTAACACTTTATAGTCCCTAATGTAACATTTATACTTCTAGAAAGTGTTACACTAGGTCTAAAAAGGGGATAAGGGTCAGTTTGGTCCTCGAAGTTGCAAAAAAGGGGTCAAATAAGTCCTTATATAGAAAATTCTGTCCGGACGTTCCATTTGAGGTGGCTCCCGGTGGAAATTTTTGATTAAATTTTTTGAGCATCTTATTCATTAAGTCTAGTTTACTCATACCAAATTTCAGATAAAAATTCAACCGGGAAGACATTCAAATGAATTCTTGAAGATAACTGTGCCGTTAAAAGCGCAGTTATCTTCAAGAATTCATTTGAATGTCTCCCCGATTGAATTTTTACCTGAAATTTGGTATGAGTAAACTAGACTTAATGAATAAGATGTTCAAAAAATTTCATCAAAAAATTCTACCGGGAGCCACCTCAAATGGCACGTCCGGACATAATCTTCTATATAAGGACTTATTTGACCCCTTTTTTACAACTTCGAGGACCAAACTGACCCTTTACTCGTCTAAAAAGTGTTACATTAGAGAAATATGTAACACTTTTATAGATATGTTACATCTTTAATGTTACGTTAGGCCTGAAAATGTAGTAGTCATGATTTGTTATCATTTATTTTAATTTTTCTAAAGCTATTTTTAAATAACGCTATTCAAGAACATAATTTTTATTATAGTACTACCTTCGTCTCGTTGGAAGGTTCCCACGACAAATGAATGTGAGGTTATAGATGTATTATTTCTAATATTTAATGATTAAATTATCATTTATAATTGTGAACTGTTTCTCAAAATAGAAATGTGAATCTTTATATGAGACGTACAAAGAGGAAATGAGAACATTTCTACGAGACAGAAAGAGTTATATTTTTGAAAAACCCTCTAATAAAAATGATAAGAGTGAGGATCTTGATAATGATAACAATAAAATAGAATAATAATGTATAACAATAATAACAATAATTAAAACAATCTTAATTTTAATATCATCATATCGATAATAATAATACATAGTAGTTGTTAGCGTATTAATGTCAAGCTATTATACTATGAGCCCGTTTGGAGAACTCTGTTTTCGGCTTATCAGGCTTATCAGCCAGCTTTTTCACCAAACACGTAACTTTTACTTTCGCGCGCTGAATTGTGTAATAAGCCAAAAAAGTAAGGTTGGAGTTACTTTTCTGGCTGTATTGGCTGAAGTTACTGTAGAGGACCATTTTAGCTATTTTTACATATACTTTTTTCTTTAATTTATTAATAAAATATATTTTTAAAATTTTTTTTTCTTAAATCAGCAGAATCAGCCAAAACAGCCACTCCAGCCAGAATATCATAAATTTCAGCAGAATCAGCCAAAACAGCCGATTTTGGTGCTACCAAACGGGCTCTAAATTACTAACACGGAGTAATCTCTAAAGTTTCACACTTTCAAATTTTAAAAGAGCACATTCAAGTTGTGGGTGAGATGGAACTGCACCTAACAAATACGGAGTACTTTATGCAATTTGTTTTTCCCACACCGATTACAAAACATTTTTCAGCCTTCCAAGCGCGTTATAAATTCGTCCCTCGCCAACGCATTGCCAAATCTGCGGCAAGCCACCTGGTTGAAAGCTTGTTGACCGGCTTATCTGGTCCAGGACCAGTAGTTTTAATTGCTATGGGCTTCCCTAAAATTTTGGCCGCCTTTTGTCACGCCTATGGGCCGTGCGAGGCTTTGGGCTGACGCCTTGGGCCTAGGCCCGCCTATGCGAAGCCTTTTAAGACCTTTTAGAACACTGATCGTAACTATAAAAATAATAATAATAATAATAATAATAATAATAATAATTAAAATTAAATTTAAAATGAAAAAATTTATACTTATTACACTAATTATAAATATTGATATAATTATAATTGTAATTATATTTTTAATTATAATTACTTATATAATTATAATTGTAATTATAATTACAATATTTATCTCTATAATTGTAACTATAGTTATCAATATTATTATAATTACTCCGTAAAATAATTACAATAGTAATAATAATAATAATAATATTAATATTAATAATTATAATCATAAATTATAATTATAAGTATAATTATAATTATTATAATTATAATTAATAATAATTATAATTATATTAATAGTAATTATAATATTATAATATAATAATAGTAATATAAATACAATTAATATTATAATAATGATATTATTATATTCATATTATTATTACAATAATATAATAATAATAATATGATTATTATTATTATTATTATTATATTATTACAATATTATATTATAATTATAATTATAATTATAATTATGATTGTAATTATAATTATAATTATAATTAATTACAATTATAATTATAAATATTTATAGATATAATTATAATAAATACAATTGATTATACTTATAATTATAAGAATTATAATTGTAATTATAATTATAATTACATATAATTATAATATAATATTATATTAACATTAATCATATTATTATTATTATATTGTAATAATAATAATAATAATAATAATAATAATAATAATAATAATAATAATAATAATAATAATAATAATAATAATAATAATAATAATAATAATAATAATAATAATAATGATAATGATAATGATAATGATAATGATAATGATAATGATAATGATAATGATAATGATAATGATAATGATAATGATAATGATAATGATAATGATAATGATAATGATAATGATAATGATAATGATAATGATAATGATAATGATAATGATAATGATAATGATAATGATAATGATAATGATAATGATAATGATAATGATAATGATAATGGTGATGATGATGATGATGATGATGATGATGATGATAATAATAATAATAGTCTTGTTAATAATTACATTTATATTACTATTATTATATTAAAATATTATAACTATTATTAATATCTTATTTTTTTTATCATATTATTATTAATATTACTAGTAATAATTATATAATAATAATAATCATAATTGTAATAACAATATTAATAATAATAATTAATATAATAATAAAAGTGATAAATCATGTTTGAACTTTTCTGATCTGATCTGATATGAATGTTTCTGATCTGATCTGAATGTTTCTGATCTGTTCTTATCTGATCTGAATCTTTCTGATCTGATCTGATCTGAATCTTTCTGATCTGATCTGATCTGATCTGATCTGATCTGAATTTTTCTGATCTGATCTGATCTGAATTTTTCTGATCTGATCTGATCTGAATAAAATAAGAATAAGCAATAAGTAATAAGAATAAGACGAACAGAACAACACCTAAATTGGGTAAAACAATACGTACTATTAAATAGTGTCAAAAAGAGTGTACTTTTATATTAAATTTTACATTTACATTTCAATGAATTTATATCTTTAATAGGTGTGAAATCAAATTAGGACTTTAATTAAAGGAATGTGGTTGTATATGCATATATAGGGGAGTGTTCTCCTAATGTAGGCCTAAAACTTACTCCATCCGTCCCGCTAAGATTGTCTCATTTTATCTTTTCAAGAAGTCACACTAAGATTGTCTCATACCAAATTTGGTAAAGTTTGTGTGACTCTAAATCATTCTTACTTTATTTTTACCTTTTCAATTCAATATCAACCACATAAACTCACTTTTATTAATAATCGTGTCACCTTCTTCCGTCCCAATGTTAGTGGAACGGAAGTAGTATAAGTTCTAGGCATCTTTCATGTTAGTGGGATAAAAAAATTTGATGAAATTTTATGATCATGTTCTCCATGAAGTGTATATTATGCCCACCAAATTTGAGATTAAAACTATTAATCTCATGTTTTATTTAGTTAAATAAATTATTGAAAAAATCCGCAAGTTTTATATATAAAAAACTGCACAATTTTTAGAAAATTATTTATCTGACTTCCCGATTGAATTTTAATTTGAAACTTAGTGGACATAATATAGAAGAACATGCTTACAAAATTTTATAAAATATTCATCCCGGAAGGAAAGAGATTCAAAATTGTAACTTTAAGACCTAAATATTTTCCTACATATATCCATGTGCACTTTTTTCAGTTTTCATCATCCATCGATCATTTTCAGCAGGCCGGCCAGGCTAGGGTACATACGTTACTTCATTTACTCATTTACTCATCCACGACATTGTGCTCGTGCCATGTCGTACCCATAAATTTTAATCTGAAATTTGGTAGACATAATATATATTAATGGAGAACATACTCACAAAATTTTATCAAAAAATTCACCCCGGAAACAGCTCAACTGAAAGAGGCCCAAAATTGTAACTTTTAGTTTATTTACATGAATATTTTCCTCCATATACATATACACCTTGTAGTAGTAGTACGTATACGATGTCCCCTATTTTTTCAGTTTTCATCATCGATCGATCATGCTGAAAATATTTTCACCATTGAAAATATTGGAATAAGGAGACATCCCTTATTCTTAGGGAATGGGTCCTTGTCAAATCCCTCATTAAACTTTCGTTATTTCCAATGGCTATGACGACCCAATTCCCTTATTAATGGTATTACAGATTAATAAGGCATAGACTACCGTCATTCGATTCATACGTGGATGAGTGAGAACACTTGCCTTGTATAAGGAATTAATAAGGGCCGATCGGTTATTCATTTTATTATTAACAAAATAATCTTTTGCCCTGCAAAACAATTGAATTTTGAATTGTATAATTTTATTTAAATTGTACTATTGTGAAAATACAAAATACGAGTATATATGAGGCTTTTTGGGGGGATTATACGTACAACTGTACGATGCTTTGAATAATTCAAAACAAAATGACATTAAAATTTAATTATATATAATCTAGCGACTAAATAGGATACAATAAACGTCATAAACAAAATTCAATACAGTTTCACTAAACAGAACCAAGTTCCACTAAACAGAACCAAGTTCATTGATTATGATAAAATACAAATACAATACATACAGGTAATATATCATTCAAAGAATCATCTTTATTACATTTAGATCGATAACTAATTTTGAGCTAAATTGTTGGAAAGGACCCTCCTCCCAAAGCGGAGATTGCCAGCGTTGATAGCATTTCTTAGCATCCTTCCAAATCTTGACATCAAATATATGGAGAGTTTGAAATAGAACTCTTGCACCTGCTGAAAATATTACAAAAATTTAAGAACTCATAAAGGATTATCATTCAAATACACTACGAAAACTGTCTTTAGTATGAATTGATAAAAATCTGAAAAGACAATATAGATTTTATTTTGATAAGAACCCCAATACATACGATACATATACTCGTACAATATTAGGATAAACAAACAACAAATTAAAGAAACATCTTACCCGGAGTTACATCGAGGAATACGAACACATCTGGTTAGACTGAGCCGGCGGCTTGTTATTCGACTAAATGTAACAATCGGAGGACACTCAAAGTCTGGCGACTAAATCTGGCGACTAAATCTGGCGACTAAATCTGGCGACTAAATGTGGAAACACTCAAAGTCGTGTATCAAAAATGTCAATGACATAATAATCGGAGGACAAAAAATGGAAAAATTTAAAGTCGAGTATCAAAAGTGTCAATGACATAATAGTCGGGGGACTAAAATGACAAAAACTCATTTTTTATTAAAGTTTGTTTAATCTAGTCTAGTTTATGATTACAATAAGTCAAATTAAACATACCTACATTATAACAAATGTAATTAAGTTCACTCTTACAATAAGGGATGAATGAGGGATTGGTATTAAAGGGTGTTATCACTGAAAATCCCTTATAGTGGCCGTCATTATTTTTGCTTCATTCACGTAGTGAGGCCAGGGTACGTACGTACATACGTTACTTCATTTAGAAGAATCGACCATATCGCCGTGCTCGCGCCATGTCGTTCCCACTTCTTCTTCTTCTTCTTCTCGGATTGATCTCTCTAATTTTGCTATCATCACCAGGGAGTGATTTTGTTATGGAAGCGGAATGCCACATCGGCATAAACTATGGGCAGGTGGGTAACAATTTGCCGGCGCCGGAGAAGGTGCTGCAACTGCTGCAGTCCCTGAAGGTGGAGAGGGCCAGAATCTACGACACCAACCCTCGCATCCTCGCCGCTTTCGCCCACTCCGACGTCCAGCTCATCGTCACCCTCGAGAACGAGATGCTCCCCCTCCTCGGCGCCGCCGATCCCCAGCCCGCCCTCCAGTGGGTCGCCTCCCGCATCCTCCCCTACATCCCCGCCACCAACATCACCGGCATCGCCGTCGGCAACGAGGTCCTCACGTACGGCGGCGCCGCCCTCCCCTACCTCGTCCCCGCCATGCTCAACATCCGCGCAGCCCTCGCGCTGCACGGCGGCCTCCACCGCACCATCCACGTCTCCTCCCCCTGCTCCGCCGCCGTCCTCGCCAGCTCCTTCCCGCCCTCCGCCGGCAGCTTCCTGCCGGAGCTCTGCGGCGTCATGCTGCAGTTCCTGCAGTTTCTGGCGGAGACCAGCTCCCCCTTCTGGATCAACGCCTACCCCTACTTCGCGTACAGCCGCGTGATCTCGCTGGACTACATCCTGTTCAACCCCAACGGCGGCACCGTTGACCCGCTCACCGGGCTGCACTACGACAACATGCTGTACGCCCAGGTGGACGCCGTGTCCTTCGCGATCTACCGGATGGGGTTCGGCGGCGTGGAGGTGAGGGTGTCGGAGACGGGGTGGCCGTCCAAGGGCGGGCCCGAGGAGAGCGGGGCGACGCCGGAGAACGCGGCCATCTACAACCAGAACCTGATGAGGCGGCAGGCGGCGGATGAAGGGACGCCGCTGAGGCCGAACGTGAGATTGGAGGTGTACGTGTTCGCGCTGTTCAATGAGGATATGAAGCCGGGGCCCGCCTCCGAGAGGAACTATGGTCTCTTCCGCCCCGACGGCACTATGGCTTACAACGTCGTTGGCATTGGTCCGACCACGTCACAACCCAATGATTACCCTCCCTCCACCTCCACACCCACTCCACCAAACACTACATTTTCCTCTGCAACTCATCAGGTACGTACGTCCGCCCATACCTTATGAGGAAAAAGGTTTAATATAACAAATTTTGAAAAGTTACATTAATTAAAATACCTCAGACTTACCTATGTAATTTAGATATCCTAAACTTGACAACTTTTCATGTCCAGCCGGCCTGACGGGAACCGCCGTCCGGCCGAGGGCATTTCGGGCACTTCCCGGTGGAATTTTTTGATGAAATTTTTTGAGCATGTTCTTTATGAAGTCTAGTTTATCCATATCAAATTTCAGCTAAAAATTCAATCGGGAAGACACTCAAATAATTTCTTGAAGTTAACTGGGCAGTTCATACATATAAACTGCCCAGTTAACTTCACAAAATTATTTGAATGCCTTCCCGATCGAATTTTGAGCTGAAATTTGGTATGGATAAACTAGACTTCATGAAGAACATGCTCAAAAAATTTCATCAAAAAATTCCATCGGGAAGTGCCCGAAATGTCCTCGGCCGGACGGCGGTTCCCGTCAGGCCGGCTGGACAAGAAGACTACTCTCCTAAACTTTATATAATACTCGTAACTTATGTTAGCATCGATCATGATCTTGTATTATTTTTTCAAAAATGTTAATAATTGGAGTTAATGTCATAATTTAAAACATTTTAGCATTCATGCAGATACAATTAGCATTCTAAACTTTCATTTTAAAATATAAAGAATTACCCCCCAAACTCTATAAAATTGCTATGTTTTCAATTTGCTATTTTGGATTATGCAATTAACATCACAAATTTCTGAAATAATACATGACCATGGTATTAAAATAATTTTTGTATAAAATTTGGGGTATTTAAATTACATATGACAGTTTGGGGTGTTTATCTCACACCCCTTCAAAGTTTGGGGTTTTTTAATTTTTTTTCCCAAAATCTAACAATATTTTTTCAAATATATATTAATACATTAATAAATAAAAAATAATCATAATAGAAAATGTACATAGTTTAAAATTTAACATGTTATATTTATTTAAGGGTGAATGTAGTATATACATATAGGGTGCAATATAGGGTGCAGTACGTACGAAGACTAAAATAATGTTGAACTGCGTAAAAGAGAGAGAAAGTTGAGATGTACTCTTTCGTTTTTAAAATTCTTCACGCTTACAATTTTGAGATGTTTTAAAAAGTCTTTTCATTCTCTTTTTGGAAAGTATAGTGTGTCTAACGTTCATTTACATTTCCCTTACTCAACTAGAATCGTATATTTCCATTTTATTCTTCCCTTTTAAACTCTTTTTATCTTGGTATAATGGTATTGTAATTAACACGTCCAAATTATTTGGGTCGTGACCAATACTAGCCACCTTTTTGTAAAAGGTCCGGCAAAGTTAAAAAGCCGTGTACAAAAAAAAGTTAGTTTGGCATGACGGAAACCTGCCATTCATTCAAAGGAAAAAGCAACCAACCATTTTGGTGCAGTTAGGGCCCCCCGGTCGTCGACATAATTTTATACCGAGTATGTACGTATTCGGTAATTAGATAGGCCGGGTTAATGGTGTAGTGTCTTTCACTGGAGTAGTAGATTTTACAGCAGCAAGCGGAAACATGGAGGGGTCCCAGCAAGTCTTTCTTGGTGCGAATTAAAAATGTTCTACATTTGAACTTAAGATAGATTCTATGGGATGGGTATGCCAAATCAAGAATGGGAATCCTAGTCGAGCTATTGGTATATTTTTTCCAAAATCTTTCAAAAGAAACTCCACTCTTTGGAAATATGTTTTTTGAAGTTTTGATGGGAATTGAAATCTAATCATAACATCATATCCATCTTGTCGAGTACAGAAAAAATTGATATTTTCTAACGACCAATCAGACATCGAAATTAAAGTCACGACACGTGCCAAAGAGTGTGATTACTCTCAGCCATGCGCACCACGTGTCAACTACACATAGAAGGTGACCACATTATTGATGGTGTCAGCAGCCCAATGCCACATCACTGACACGTTAACAACATGCAGGAAACTCTGCCTAGTCAACTCTCATGTCATTCACCTACTGTGCTCCTACTCTGCTCCTGCTCTACTCCGCCTAGTCAACTCCACCTACACGTAGAAAGTATAAAGTTTGGTACACTCTGATGTCGTTCAATTCCATGAATGTTGAATCACTCAAGGGAAGAGGATACTTCCCGATTTTTATTAATGATGCATCTCACAAATTATGAAGAAGCTATGTCTCAAAAGTATAAAATAAAATGGCTCATAGCAATGCAAGATGAGTTGAAATCTGTGCATAAAAACAAAAATTATGAGATCATATAACTTTGGGATGGAGACACTAAGAAATAAATGGTTGTTTAAGTTAAAGGATGATGCATGGGGGCAACTGGAACACAAAGCTCGGTTGATGTTCAAAGGGTTTTAGTGACGATCCACTTTGTCGTGATGTGCGTCAAAATAATAAACACAATACAACACTAATACGTAGTATAACGTAGTAAGGTTCGTATTCACAGGGAAATGAATACTTCTCTTTTTATGTAACTAGTAAAAAGGGTGGTTTTAAAGTTTGATTTGATTTAATTAATTTAACACTAAGATGAATGACTTATATGAGTTTAATTAATAAGATATGAAGGCTTGGTTTTGCTTTTATCCACTTAATGAAATGTTCGTCGATCCCAGTTATATCTTTAACTATCTTCTTCTCGAATACTCAATCGAGGAGTATATCCAATTCATCGAGGGTAGTTATTAATAAAGAGACACGTTCATTAATAAAACTTACTACCGAGTCAATACAGAACATGCGCTATATTAACCCGATAGTAGCAATAAACTTAATGAAAACGATTGAGATTGATAACCTCAACACAAGCGGTTTATTGGTTTATTAATCAATATAATTAATTTCCCTTAGATTATTAACCATCAGACGCATGCATTAATAATCCAAGTTTACTACTGTGAAAAGACCGAATGATTAACAAGTGTATTCGTCGAACGATTCTAGTAATAATTAATATATGAAACAAAACTAATTGATCCTTTAAGTAATGCTCAAAATATTAATATGAAATATGAATAGGAATTAATTAATATTCAAGGAAGAAGATTGAAGAAAATAAATGCTACTATAACTAATGTCGAGGTGTTAACTAATTGTCATCTTAGCAACACTCCCCAACATTAATATAGAGATAGATTAAAGGAAATAAATGCTACTATAATTAATCTCGAGATGTTAACTAATTGTCATCTTAGCAACACTTCCCAACATTAATATAGAGATAGATTAAAGGAAGAATTGATATTCAAGGAAGAAGATTAAAGAAAATAACTCACAACTTACAATTCATTAATATTCAAAGTAGCAAAACCAAGATGAAAGAGTTTAGCTCCTCATTTGGAGACTAAATATGATGAAAATATAAAGAAAGAACTTATCTAGACTGAGCTTAGAAGTATATGTGAATTGGTGATCTTAATGTGAAGGAAAAGGGGTGTATTTATAGCAAAATGGAGGTGGCAGGGTGCTGTACTCGATCCAGTATATGGGATACTCGACCGAGTACAAGAGGTAGTTTCCAGGAAATTGTGAAAAATAGGCATACTCGACCGAGTATTACCAATACTGGATCGAGTATGAGACAAGATTTTCATCAAATATTCAACCACATTCTTTTGCTCCCAGATTTGATTTTGACCAACATATCCGGTCAATACTCGACCGAGTATTGAACGAATTTCAAAATCTTCATTTGATCTTCTCCTTTTTGCACATTCTTTGGTCTTTAGGATCCATCCTTTGATTCTTGGGATGATTTTGACCCGTCCTAAGCTCAGAATAATCATAATCTAAATAAATTACAAATAATTAATGAAAATAAAATATTACACCAAAAGTGTGTAATTTCCACAATTAGAACAAATAAAACTAGTAAAAAATACACACATACATAATAGGAAATTCACACCATCATTTAACAAAAGAAAGGAATTGACTTTGAGGATGTATTTCCACCGGTTGTGAAGATGGTCTTAATTTGAGTTATACTTGTATTACCATGAAGTACGAACTTGGAGTTGAACAGATGGACTTGAAGACAACATTTCTTCATGAAGATATGAAGGAAGAAATATATATACAACAGCGAGAAGGTTTTGAGATTTTAAGTGATAACTTCGTGTGCAAGCTATCTAAAAGCTTGTATGGTCTAAAGTAGGCTAAAGGCAGTTGAATAAAAGTTTGACTCATGCATGAAGAGTATTGCGGATGAGTGTGTTTAATTTACATCAAGAGACTTCCAAATGGTACATTCATTTCTCTTCTACTATATGTAGGCAACATGTTGATGTTGGAAAAAAATGCAATGAAGATAAACTAACTAAAGAAAGAACTCTCTAAGTCTTTTGTTATGAAAGACTTAGGACCAACTCAATTGATTCTTAGGATGCAGATCATTCGAGACACAAAGAACCACAAGTTATGTCTATTTCAGGAGAAGTATATTGAACGTGTATTTGATAGATTCAACATGAATGATGCCAAACCAGTTAGTATTTCACTTGAGAATAACTTCAAGATGAGAAAAAGAATATGGTTCACATCTAAGGATGAGATCATGATCGAAGATGTTAGGGGTGCCCTATTTTTTAGCAGTTGGAAGTTTGATGTATCCATGGTCTGCACATGGCCAATTAATTGGGAGACTATCAAATGGATTCTCAAGTACTTGAAGGGCACCGAGAAGTTATGTCTTTGCTACAGAGGAGCTGATCCAATCTTGAAAGGCATTATATATGTTGATATGGCTGAATATATTGATTGTAGAAACTATACTTCAAGATATCACTGCACTATTACAAGAAGCGCTATTCTCGACAATCAAGATTGCAAAAGTAAATATGTCACTTTATCTACAACAAAAGTAGAATACATTACTGCCACTGAAGCTGGTTAGGAAATGTTGTGGCTACAACGTTGTCACCAATAACTTAGAGTGTAGCCAAAGGAGTAGTGTAATGTACATTCTGACACTGAGAGTGCTCTAGACGTGAGCAAGAACTCCATGTATCATTCACGTACAAAACACATTGATTTTTGATATCATTGGATATGCGAGATGATTAATCAACAACTCATCTTATAAAGAAACTTCGTCACACATAGGAGTCACCTTTTCTCACTGAAACTTTTTCCAAGTTTCATCACACATTTCTCTTGGTTTCGACCCTCATATTTTTGGTCCTATAAATAGATAGGTTTGTAATGATTCTCCCTGATGAGATATTAGATCATTTATCTTCCTAATACAACAAGAAGAGTTGTATAATATCCTTGAAAGATTTGTGAAATGTTTTTTTTAGAGTTTTTAGGTAGCACTTGTGGTCGTATCATATCCATTTGTGTTTTGTAATAAATTCTTCTAGTAAACGGTGCTTTAATTCCCCAACACGTGCATATTTAATATGATATCCAAAGTTGTGTTATGCTACTGATTTGCAATAATTTAATTTGAACATATATACAGGTGAAGCGATTAGAGTATCAAAGCTTGTGTTGTTGGATGTTTGTATACGTGGTAACCAGCTGGCCGGGTTATATGTTGCTATCACTACTAGTTTAAGCTATATATGATCGAGCCAATATGTTATGTACTATATGTATGTTTGGGCTTGCAGTCCAGTCCAGTCCAGTCCAGCTCGGCACGAATATTTGCTATCAGGCAGGCCAAACATATTCTATAATTAATCTCACAATACATAATATACATATATAATGGTGTATATATATCATTTGTTCAAGTTCAATATCATAGCAAATCAAAAAATGAATCGGACGGATCGTGATTATGTAGCAAGCTAAGTTATTAAATGTATTAACTATCTGATTGTATATTAGGAATTTTATGTAAACGTATACTAGCTATGGTGTTTTGTTATAAATTCATTGTTGTTATATAATATGTAATGAGAAACTAGTGTGAGAAGATTATTTAACTTATAAAAGTGTGAAAGAGAAAAAATGTAACATATAAACTATCAAAAATGAGAAAGAACCAAATAGAAAATCATAAAAATGATAAGAAAATACTAAAGATGAAGAGAGGGTCTTCTTTAACTTGATGTGTAGATATATACGAAAGGAATAATCTATTTTTAATAAAATTTGATTATACTTTGAAAGAGTATTGAAAACCATAGTAAATAAAATTGACGAATCTATCTATATACAAAGCAAGGTGGAAACCAAGCTGAAATTCCCGCTCAAAAATGTCACTATCAAGTATAAAAATTCGTCCAAAAATCTAAGCCACAAACCGTGGTATCATGTACTCCGTATGTAATACGATCATACGATCTGTGATGCCTGAATAGTCAATTACTTTTGCTGAGAAGTGAATGTCACTCTCAATAGTAAAACACTTGGCCGCATAAAGTAAAAAGTATCCACCATGATGTTGTGAAGTGAAGGAAACTCCCACTTTTTTCGTTGGTAAATTTCAATTGGTTCAATGGCCTTGGGTGGAATGAAGCATTAAATGTGAAAGGACAGAGCATTGAATTTGAAATTAACGTGTATAATTCAAATACAAGCCTACAACATGTGAAGATATGCTAGCGATCATAACCAATGGGCAAAAGCAAGTTTACACGGTAATGGTTATACATCAATTGTCTTTAAGTAGATTTAAGCATTAAAAATGATGAGATTTTGATATTTAAAATGTTGATTCGAAAGTACGATTTGAGTATGTCGATTATCTGTTGTACAATTCATATGCAAGCTAAGAGATTAATTCCAACAATAAAAAGGACTGCTTAATGCTCTTACGTTCAACATCCACTCCGGAAAGTGCTGCATGAAACGGTTTGTCACGCCCCGGACCGCGTCCGTGCCACGTAGACAACCGCCGTACAACCCAATAAGAACAACATAGTTCATCCTTATTAAATCATACAAGGCGTCCGTTAAGTTCTATTGCCAAGCCGATTAGTAAACCCATACAATCAACATCAATATATAAATCAAACAAATGCGGAAATAAAATATGTTTAACATTTAGCCACACGTGGCAAACATGAGCACGCAGGCCCTTCAATAGTTTAATAAAAACATCGTTCAAATATCCATGAGCAATTTCATAATTTCAAATAAGAATGGAAGCACGAACCACGTCTTCCTTATTTGAATTCACCCTGGGCAAAGGTGCAGGTAGCAGGACTCTAGCCTCAACCTGAAAAATGTGAGGGCCCCCGAAGGGGTCAGTACTCCATAGAAGTACTAGTGACAAGCAGGCTATATGAGGAATAACTAATGTCTCAGACACGAGACCCAAAAATAGGATGATACATATATTTATAGGTGTAACCATTGTCACCCCATTCCCAAGATAATACATAGTGTATATACTTGTAAAATACTTGACCCGTAGGTCATTTTCTCACAAAAGAGTCTTTTAGAGACAAGGTACTCACTCAACCTTTCCCCTTTCATTCCTGAATGCCTAGCTTAAGAGCTACATTCTACCTTCATAATATCCTACCGAGTTTCAGGAGTGTTAACCCTCCCGGGGATACTCAACCCCAACCGAGTTTTGGGATCATTTACCGTCCCGAGGATGCTCAACCTCAACCGAGTTTTAGGATCATTTACCGTCCCGAGGATACTCAACCTCAACCGAGTTTTAGGATTGTTTACCGTCCTGAGGATGCTCAACCTCACCGAGTTTTAGGATTGTTTACCATCCTGAGGATACTCAACCTCACCGAGTTTTAGGATCATTTACCGTCCCGAGGATACTCAACCTCAACCGAGTTTTAGGATCATTTACCGTCCCGAGGATACTCAACCTCAACCGAGTTTTAGGATCATTTACCGTCCCGAGGATACTCAACCTCAACCTTATTTCTAACCAAACCCTAACCTGGATATGGCTAACCTTTCGTTTACTCAACTATGGACAATACCTGGTCCTATAGTCATATAACAATCCTTAGTAACCAACGTGGACGGGTCCCGCCTGATCGGTCCACGTTAACCCACTCAAAAACTACCCGTTTTGAGTATAACTCAATACTCGATCGAGTACCCACCAATACTCGGTCGAGTACAGGAGACAGGAGCCCGTAAGGCTAATTTCCAAGGCATACTCGATCGAGTACCTATCCATACTCGATCGAGTATAGGAGGCAGCAGCCCTTGGAGCCAATTTTTCAGCAGATACCCGGTCGGGTATTGTAGTTGACTTGGCGGTCAACGCCCGTTTGACCACCCAAACGGAGTCCGATTAACGTGAAATTTTACATGCATATTCTACTTGAAGTCCTTGATCCAAAAATACCATTTTTGACTCCTGGATCATTGTACATAATAAGTTATCACATTTTTAATCACCAAACATACAAAACATGCTTTTCAACTTTGGTTTATATATAATCATGGCATAAGCCAATACTTGATTAACTTTAATCATTCCGTAAAACATATACTTGATTACTTTAGGTAATCTCATGCCTCAATCAAAAGTTATAAAGCATATAGCCGTCTTCTCACCTTAAAAGAAGCTTATGAAGTTCTAGCCTTTCTTATTGAGCTCCGGTGAAACTCCGGTGAACTTCAACGAACTCCGACGACACTCCGGCGACCCTTTCAACTCCGTGAAAGTCCTTGAAGTACCTTATACAAGTTAACAACAAGGTTTTATCATCATAAAACCCATATCAACACAAATAACCTCTAAAAGGTTATTTTCCGACGAACCGGTCAACTTTGTTCTCTAAATCCGTTTTGGATATGAACCAACCTTCCAACCCTTCATTCTTCCCATATAACATGTAGAATGGTCCTAGGGGTGTGAAATATGATCATATAATCATATTGGAAGGTTAATGAAGAGGGATGAGATTAATGGAGTTATTACCTTGTAAATCCTCAAGTTTTCCTCCTTCTTTCTCTTTTCTTTCCCCTCCTTCTTCTCCTTAAGCTTTGGTTCGAATATGGTGGATGAAAATGGAGATTTTGATGAGCTTCTCTCACTTGGTTGATGCTGGATACGAATGGGATTAGTTGGTGTGATTGAGAATGCCATTTTGGCATCTCTCACAATAATACTATGGCAAGGGTCCCACCTTCCAATTGATTGAGCTCTCAATCAATTTTCCTCCTTGTTTCTCCATGTCCTTGTGCGGCTCCCATGGAAATTTGCAAGACTAAAACGTGGGGATGGCCCCCACTTAGATGGGTGGTCATCCCTTTGTGTCCCCGAGTGTACACTCGGTCCCGAAAGTTGTATTTTCCGGACTGTTTTAACTATGTTTCATTTTATCGGGTAAAATGAAATATCTATCATTCTTCCAATTATTATTGGATGTAAGAATGAGTGTACATCCCCCAACTTTTAATTTAGCGGTCTCCATAATTTATTATGGCTTTTATCTGTCAGTACACCGGTACCGATAAATGGGCTTTATTTGCCAAAAAGGTTACTCACATAACTTCTATGGCCCAACAAGGATGTCCACCATTATACACATATTATCTTGACCCAAATGAATATAATATGTGGTCCCGATAAAATCGGGCGGCCCCCACTTCCTGTGTGGGCCCCACGTGAATTTTACTATTCACGCAAAAGAAATGATAAAGATTCACGATCACGTAAAATGCGTTTATTCATTTCCTGGGTTCAATACATAATTTGATAAAGTACAAATATTTGGGGGCGGTGTTACAAGTTCTACCCCCCTTATTTGGGATTTCGTCCCCGAAATCCACGTGTCTAGTCGAACAGAAATGGATACTGCTCCCTCATCAGGGTCTCCATTTCCCAAGTCTGCTCCTCGACACGATCACTCTTCCAAAGTACCTTCACCATCGGTACCTCTTTACTCCTTAGCTTCTTTACCTGTCGGTCCATGATCTTTACCGGCTGCACCGCATAGTGAAGGTCTTCCCGGATTTCTACCGGTGGTCTCTCAAGAATATGTGACGGGTCCCGTACATACTTCTTGAGCATAGAAACATGAAATACATTATGAATCTTTTCTAATTCTGGAGTTAACTGAAGCCGGTATGCTACAACCCCGATCCTTTCAATGATTTTGAATGGGCCTATGTAGCGTGGGTTAAGCTTACCCCGACTGAGGAACCTGATGATCCCTTTCCAAGGTGACACCCTCAGAAATACCTCATCGCCGACCTCGAACTCTAACGTCCTCCGACGTTTATCTGCATAACTCTTCTGCCGATCTTGGGCAGCCTTGAGCCTATCCTGGATAACCCTCACCTTCTCCTTGGTGATTTCGACTAGCTCGATGCCCTCAAGCTTAGCCTCGCCTACCTCATCCCAACACAAAGGTGTCCGACATTTCCTCCCATACAATGCCTCGTATGGAGGCATGCCTATACTTGCTTGATAACTGTTGTTATAAGCAAACTCCACCAAGGCCAACTGGTTGTCCCAACTTCCTTGGAACTCCAAGGCACATGCCCTCAACATGTCCTCCAAAATCTGAATCACCCGTTCAGATTGCCCATCTGTTTGAGGATGGAATGCCGTGCTAAACCTCAACTTTGTTCCCATGGATTCCTGGAACTTAGGCCAAAACCGTGATGTGAACCGTGGGTCTCTATCCGATACTATCGTAACTGGAACCCCATGCAGTCTCACAATCTCATCTGTGTACAACTTGGCCAGTCGTTCAAGCGTATAAGTAGTGTTGATAGGAAGGAAATGAGCACTCTTGGTTAACCTATCAACCACCACCCACACTGCATCATAGTTCCTAACCGTGCGTGGTAGACCTACCACGAAGTCCATAGTAACATGCTCCCACTTCCATTCTGGGATGGTAAGTGGCTGTAATAACCCCGCTGGGTGCTGGTGCTCTGCCTTAACCTGCTGACAGGTAAGGCAACGACTCACATATTCTGCAATCTCTCTCTTCATCCCTGACCACCAGTAACTTTCCTTCAAGTCCCGGTACATCTTTGTTCCACCCGGGTGCATGGCATACGCAGATGAGTGAGCCTCCTCAAGAATAGATTTTCGGAGCTCCTCGTCTGACGGCACACACACTCGCTCCCTGAATAGTAGGAGTCCATCTTCCCTCTCACGGAAACCCTCGACAGGTCCCACCAGCATCCGTTCCCGGATTTTCTGAATTTCCTCGTCATTGCCTTGACGCGTCCTGATTTCGTCTAATAAGGTGGGTCTCACCTCAAATCTGGCCAATAGAGCCCCATTCGTGGATACCTCCACGCGTGCCCTCAATGCTTGCAAGCATGAGAGTAAAACCCCTGATGAGCTCTTCCTACTAAGAGCATCGGCTACCACGTTAGCCTTCCCTGGATGATACTCAATAATCAAGTCGTAATCCTTGATCAGCTCCATCCATCTTCTCTGCCTCATGTTCAACTCTTTCTGAGTGAACACGTACTTCAAACTTTTGTGATCAGTATAAATGTGACACACCTCACCGTAGAGGTAATGCCTCCAAATCTTCAAAGCAAACACCACTGCCCCTAGCTCAAGGTCATGAGTGGGGTAGTTCACTTCATGCTTTCTCAACTGTCGAGAAGCATAAGCAATTACCTTCCCTGATTGCATCAGTACGCACCCAAGCCCCTGGATGCTAGCATCGCTATAGATGTCATACCCCAACCCTTGCACGGGTAGAGCAAGTACTGGTGCCTCAGTTAATCGTTTCTTTAGCTCAAGAAACCCCTTCTCACACTTGTCATCCCACACAAACTTAGCTCCCTTTTTGGTGAGCTTCGTGAGTGGAGATGCTATTACGGAGAACTTCTCCACAAATTTGCGGTAATACCCCGCCAAACCAAGGAAACTCCTTATTTCCTTCACATTCTTGGGCCTCTCCCAATTAGTGACCGCTTCAATCTTCGAGTTATCAACTGAAATGCCCGAACCTGATACCACGTGCCCGAGAAAACCGATCTCCCCAAGCCAAAATTCACACTTAGAGAATTTGGCAAAGAGTTGCTTCTCCCTCAGTGTTTCAAGCACGAGCCTTAGATGTTTCTCGTGTTCTTCCTCGTTCTTGGAGTATATCAAAATGTCATCAATGAACACTATGACGAATTGGTCCAAGTATTGATGAAATACTCGGTTCATGAGGTCCATGAATGCCGCGGGGGCATTTGTAAGCCCAAATGACATCACTAGGAACTCATAGTGGCCATACCTTGTACGGAATGCACTTTTGGGTATGTCACTCTCCTTGATCTTTAGTTGATGGTAACCCGATCTCAAGTCAATCTTGGAGAACACGGTTGCCCCCCGTAACTGATCAAACAAGTCGTCAATCCTTGGTAAGGGATATTTGTTCTTTATCGTGACCTTGTTCAATTGACGGTAGTCGATACACATTCTCATAGTACCATCCTTCTTTTTCACAAAGAGTACGGGTGCTCCCCATGGTGAATGACTCGGTCTAATGAATCCGTTATCTAGTAGCTCTTCCAATTGAACTTTCAACTCTTGAAGTTCAGCCGGTGCCATTCGATACGGAGGAATTGAGATGGGTTTGGTGCCTGGTTCAACCTCGATCTCGAACTCGATCTCCCGATCGGGTGGAAGTCCCGGTAGTTCCTCAGGGAACACCTCCGGATACTCACTCACCACCCTCACTTCTGTGATACTCTTCCCCTTGCCTTCCTTGCCTATGACATAGGCTAAGTAAGCCTGACATCCCTTCCTCATCATACGCCTTGCTCTTATGGCCGATATGATGCAAGGATTGAATTTTCCTCTATCCCCCTCGAAACATACCGCATTTCCTGCACCATCCTTGAGTTCTAACACTTTAGTGTAGCAATCTACCTTTGCATGGTGTTTTTCAAGCCAGTCCATGCCAAGTATGGCATCAAACTCAAGCATGGCTAACGGTACGAAGTCACCCTTTAGACAGTACTCCCCTATCTCCACATCACATGAAGGATAGTAGTCATTTCGTTCAACGTCATCCCCTAGAGGCGTAGACACCAAAAGGGTTTGCGTCATTGGTGTTAAAGGTGTGCCTAATCCCACGGCAAATACCTCACTAACGAATGAGCGTTGTGCTCCCGTATCGATAAGGATCCTCGCATCCTTCCCGTTAATCTTTAACGTTCCTACATTTATAAGTCATGTAAGGTACTTTCCCTACCAAAATTGAACCGTAGGCCCCGAAAAAGACTGTACTTAAAAAAAAAATTATAGCAATACCCGGTCGGGTACACCCTTGTACCCGGTCGGGTATCCAATCCAGAAGCATCCCTTTGCTATACCCGGTCTGGTAACACCCGCGGGTTTGGAAATTTGGCATACCCGGTCGGGTGACCTGTTGTACCCGGTCGGGTATCCGTTCCAGAAGCTCGCGGGTATAAATTTTCATCATACCCGGTCGGGTAACCTTCTATACCCGGTCGGGTAACCGTTCCAGTGGGTTTACCAGGCCAAAATCTCAGTATACCCGGTCGGGTGACCTGCCTTACCCGGTCGGGTATCAGCCTGGTTTCGTTGAATTTCCCCCGATTCGACCCTAAGTCAGTTTGCAATTGACCCCTAGGACTTATAACTTTAGTATAAGCCTAGAAACATATAAAATTTTAGTATATTACCTGCAACGGAGTCCGGGTTTGCTCGCGCATCTGCCTCGGTCATTGCATACACCCGTGCCTGGGTTCTACCTTGGTTAACGGACGCAGCATTGCTCACCGTAGGTCCGCCCCTTCCCGTGCCAGCCTGGGATGGTCCCGCACGTCCCCTACTTGCCGTAGGTGTCTCAACAGCTCCCGACGGCCCACCTCCACTCAACATTGGGCAAGAGAGTTTGAGGTGACTGGTGCTACCACACTTGTAGCACCGGGGTGGTTCATTGCACTTCCCGGAGTGATTCCTGTTACAGTTTGGACACCTCGGTGGCCTCACGCTCCCCGAGCTATGCCCTTGCCCTCCTGGGCCCTTACTCTTCTTTGTCGGTGGTTCCGGCGCCCTGAATGATCGTCCATTCCCGGCGTGATGTTTCCGAGAATGGTCTTGGGATCCAGAATTTCCCCATCTTCTTTTCTTCGCCTCTTCGGCGTCTCTCTTCTTCCTTTCATTCCACTTGGCTTCCCCAAGTAGCCCTTGATCCACAATCTCACTGAAAGTCATGTGATGATTGTAGGTGGCCCTATCACGGATATCCAACTGTAGGGTATCCCAGAAGTGATTAGCCATGCGGTTCTCATCCATGGCGTACTCAGGTATGTATCGTGCCAAGTCCCGGAACCTTTGTTCCAGTTGCCTCACCGAGCAATCCTCCTCCTGTACCAGGGTCATGTACTCCTTCCTCTTCTGGTTCTTTTCGAACTCTGAGTAGTACTGATTATAGAATTCTACTTCAAATTTCTCCCAGGTGGTATCACCGTGGAACTTTCCTTCCACGCCTTCCCACCATACCGCGGCTACTCCCTCCAGTAACCTGGTAGCAACTGTCAGCTTTATATCAAGCCCGATCTGCATATCCCTAGCAGCCTCATTTAGCTTCTTTATCCAATCGGCAGCCACCGATATATCACCCTTGCCGTCAAATGACTTGCACCCCAAGGCCCTAGCCTCCTTGAGGTATTTGGAGATTCTTACACAAAAACTTCCTCCATGCATTCCCTGTGACGCCACAGGTGTAGCCACTGATGCTCCCCGGCTTCCGTGACCTGAAGCCCCCTGAGAGGCACGCCTAGCTTGGCGCCTAAGATCTCTCCTCAACTTCTCCTTTTGATACCACTCAAACAGTTCACCCATCTGGGCGAATTTGGCATCACTCTCATCGTTGTCATCATCAGTATACGTATCACCCCCATCATATGGGGTCTCCTCATGTTCCGTCTCGGGAACGTAGGTAGAGTCATAATCCTCGGTGTGAGTTCCATGCACCGAGCTATCATGGCCATCGCTCACGGTTTGAGCTCGATGACCTCCCCGGCCTCCACGGCCTCCACGGCCTCTCCTACCGCCTCTCGCGCCCCGAGATGCAACCTGGCTAGCCCCTTCGGACGTCGCCGCAGTTTGCCCTCTCGGGTTATTCCTCGTAGCCATGCGTCTACCCTCCATTTCTGAAAGAAATTTGGAATGAGCCGTTAGACTCGTATCAATGTCGATTGACGGAATAGTACAAAAGACACCACTTGGTCCAACATTATGGCCAACAAACTGTTAAGGGTACCGTCTTAACAATAAGAGGTCAATAACTTGGTTTCCAACGGTTCCTTAAGTACAAAAACTTTTGCTCATGGTTTTGTTCAAAACTTTTTTATGATACTATATTGAGAGGTTAATTATATAGTTTAGAAATCGATGGCTCTGATACCACTTAATTGTCACGCCCCGGACCGCGTCCGTGCCACGTAGACAACCGCCGTACAACCCAATAAGAACAACATAGTTCATCCTTATTAAATCATACAAGGCGTCCGTTAAGTTCTATTGCCAAGCCGATTAGTAAACCCATACAATCAACATCAATATATAAATCAAACAAATGCGGAAATAAAATATGTTTAACATTTAGCCACACGTGGCAAACATGAGCACGCAGGCCCTTCAATAGTTTAATAAAAACATCGTTCAAATATCCATGAGCAATTTCATAATTTCAAATAAGAATGGAAGCACGAACCACGTCTTCCTTATTTGAATTCACCCTGGGCAAAGGTGCAGGTAGCAGGACTCTAGCCTCAACCTGAAAAATGTGAGGGCCCCCGAAGGGGTCAGTACTCCATAGAAGTACTAGTGACAAGCAGGCTATATGAGGAATAACTAATGTCTCAGACACGAGACCCAAAAATAGGATGATACATATATTTATAGGTGTAACCATTGTCACCCCATTCCCAAGATAATACATAGTGTATATACTTGTAAAATACTTGACCCGTAGGTCATTTTCTCACAAAAGAGTCTTTTAGAGACAAGGTACTCACTCAACCTTTCCCCTTTCATTCCTGAATGCCTAGCTTAAGAGCTACATTCTACCTTCATAATATCCTACCGAGTTTCAGGAGTGTTAACCCTCCCGGGGATACTCAACCCCAACCGAGTTTTGGGATCATTTACCGTCCCGAGGATGCTCAACCTCAACCGAGTTTTAGGATCATTTACCGTCCCGAGGATACTCAACCTCAACCGAGTTTTAGGATTGTTTACCGTCCTGAGGATGCTCAACCTCACCGAGTTTTAGGATTGTTTACCATCCTGAGGATACTCAACCTCACCGAGTTTTAGGATCATTTACCGTCCCGAGGATACTCAACCTCAACCGAGTTTTAGGATCATTTACCGTCCCGAGGATACTCAACCTCAACCGAGTTTTAGGATCATTTACCGTCCCGAGGATACTCAACCTCAACCTTATTTCTAACCAAACCCTAACCTGGATATGGCTAACCTTTCGTTTACTCAACTATGGACAATACCTGGTCCTATAGTCATATAACAATCCTTAGTAACCAACGTGGACGGGTCCCGCCTGATCGGTCCACGTTAACCCACTCAAAAACTACCCGTTTTGAGTATAACTCAATACTCGATCGAGTACCCACCAATACTCGGTCGAGTACAGGAGACAGGAGCCCGTAAGGCTAATTTCCAAGGCATACTCGATCGAGTACCTATCCATACTCGATCGAGTATAGGAGGCAGCAGCCCTTGGAGCCAATTTTTCAGCAGATACCCGGTCGGGTATTGTAGTTGACTTGGCGGTCAACGCCCGTTTGACCACCCAAACGGAGTCCGATTAACGTGAAATTTTACATGCATATTCTACTTGAAGTCCTTGATCCAAAAATACCATTTTTGACTCCTGGATCATTGTACATAATAAGTTATCACATTTTTAATCACCAAACATACAAAACATGCTTTTCAACTTTGGTTTATATATAATCATGGCATAAGCCAATACTTGATTAACTTTAATCATTCCGTAAAACATATACTTGATTACTTTAGGTAATCTCATGCCTCAATCAAAAGTTATAAAGCATATAGCCGTCTTCTCACCTTAAAAGAAGCTTATGAAGTTCTAGCCTTTCTTATTGAGCTCCGGTGAAACTCCGGTGAACTTCAACGAACTCCGACGACACTCCGGCGACCCTTTCAACTCCGTGAAAGTCCTTGAAGTACCTTATACAAGTTAACAACAAGGTTTTATCATCATAAAACCCATATCAACACAAATAACCTCTAAAAGGTTATTTTCCGACGAACCGGTCAACTTTGTTCTCTAAATCCGTTTTGGATATGAACCAACCTTCCAACCCTTCATTCTTCCCATATAACATGTAGAATGGTCCTAGGGGTGTGAAATATGATCATATAATCATATTGGAAGGTTAATGAAGAGGGATGAGATTAATGGAGTTATTACCTTGTAAATCCTCAAGTTTTCCTCCTTCTTTCTCTTTTCTTTCCCCTCCTTCTTCTCCTTAAGCTTTGGTTCGAATATGGTGGATGAAAATGGAGATTTTGATGAGCTTCTCTCACTTGGTTGATGCTGGATACGAATGGGATTAGTTGGTGTGATTGAGAATGCCATTTTGGCATCTCTCACAATAATACTATGGCAAGGGTCCCACCTTCCAATTGATTGAGCTCTCAATCAATTTTCCTCCTTGTTTCTCCATGTCCTTGTGCGGCTCCCATGGAAATTTGCAAGACTAAAACGTGGGGATGGCCCCCACTTAGATGGGTGGTCATCCCTTTGTGTCCCCGAGTGTACACTCGGTCCCGAAAGTTGTATTTTCCGGACTGTTTTAACTATGTTTCATTTTATCGGGTAAAATGAAATATCTATCATTCTTCCAATTATTATTGGATGTAAGAATGAGTGTACATCCCCCAACTTTTAATTTAGCGGTCTCCATAATTTATTATGGCTTTTATCTGTCAGTACACCGGTACCGATAAATGGGCTTTATTTGCCAAAAAGGTTACTCACATAACTTCTATGGCCCAACAAGGATGTCCACCATTATACACATATTATCTTGACCCAAATGAATATAATATGTGGTCCCGATAAAATCGGGCGGCCCCCACTTCCTGTGTGGGCCCCACGTGAATTTTACTATTCACGCAAAAGAAATGATAAAGATTCACGATCACGTAAAATGCGTTTATTCATTTCCTGGGTTCAATACATAATTTGATAAAGTACAAATATTTGGGGGCGGTGTTACACGGTTACTCTCATACAAAGCATCATGGAGTAGATTTTGGTGCTGAATCTCAAACCACGTATGGGCTATGGGATTCCAAGACATTCCTCAAAGTGAAACAATTGATATAATGTTTCAATTTAGAGGTACTGAGTATTTTATTACAATACGTAGAACATACATATACGTATAAAATTCTTTAAGAAATATTCGAGGGGCAGAATAATTTACTGTTTCGGTGATTTTTAATCAACATGTTGCACGTCTGCGGTAGTGTTCATTTTATTTGTCGTTCATTGGCCGATAGAGACGGTTGATTGTGTGATTTGTGTCAATTTCCATTTCAACCGAAGTCTGGGTCATGCGGTAGAGGTTATTGACGGGAATATCCATTTTTAGATTGTGTGATAGAAGAATATGAAGGTGCTCGGAGAGGGATGTGTTTGGATTTGAAGCTCGGAGAATATGGAGAAGGTGTCGTTTCCTTAATTATAATTTATTATGTATATTATGTCTTTACTATTTGCATACATGTATACATGAATTTATAATATATTTTTTTTATAACAAATAAGGAAATATACCTATTACATTACTTATGTCCCGTGCATCGCACGGGTGATATTCTAGTTTTATAAAATACGACATTTGAGCATTCACGTGAAATACTCACTCGAACACCGTTGAAAGTTTCTCGTGTTCTCCTTTCAAAAATATTAATGATAAATATTAAAGGAAAAAGGTATTTTTATTTATTTATTTTCCTTCAATCATAAACTATTTTTTTTGTTGGCATATGTAAAGTCGTGAAAACATGTTGTCTCAAATTTTTAATTCAAAATTATGACGAGAATTCATGTCATAGGTAATATTGTAATTAATACCATTAATTAGGTTTCCATATTTATTAGATTTCCTATTGTAATTAGGACATATTTTATTATATATATGACATCTAGGACTATTCCGGTGACGTTTTAGTCACGGACCTGGTCCGTGACTAATCCGTGACTACATTTAGTCACGGACAATGTGGCGTGACTAAATTTAGTCACGCCCAAACAGTCACGGATTTAGTCACGGACAAAATCCGTGACTAAAAGAGTTAGTCACGGATTTTTTATACTACGGTCCGTGACTAAATCCGTGACTACTGCGTTTTTTTGGTAGTGAATAATACTGTTTTTCTAACAATGTTTACTCATCAAGCCATGTTCTAGTCATTATGAAGTGTATGTTAGCTTTCCTAGTGTACCAAAAAAGTATGATAACTACATCATTTAGTCTTGGGATACATAAGATGTACACAATTTGTTCATCATATAAAAGGGTAAAAATATTACCATTCCATTTACCCCATTCTTTCCTCTCCCTCTTTCTTTCCCACGCACTCCCCCTTCCCGTTACATATTTGCGCAGCCTGGAGCACATTTCACTGTAGCCTCTTCTTCCTCTTGTCCCCTTCTTCTTCACACGTCGACGGAGGAGTAGGAGTGTGGTGTGAAGGTAATAAGCGAATGGATTATAGCGTTGAGCAGATGGCCTTCATCAGTAGCTACGACATGGGCGAGTTGATGGCACCCCAAAATATGGATTCTGGCTCTGAACCACCGGCGACCGGAGATGAAGCTCAACCCAGTACAAAAGACGTCGGCGACGGAGAGGAAAAACATATTCCGGACGCTGATCATGAAGGAGGTACGTGGAACGTAATGTCTGTGTACACAGACATTTCTATATTTTCAGTCTTCACCTGTTGTATGTTCTTATAACTTTGTATTCGTATAGTTTATCATCCACTTGTGTTAATGTAACATTTGTATATGTTTCACCTGCTGTAGAAGTAAAAGTATTGTATTTGATGTGTTGTATTATCCATGTAGTCTGTAGTAAATATTTGTATTTTTAATGCCTTTATATTTGTCCATTACAATTGGTTGTGTACAGAGAAGAAGTGAAGTAAATGTTTGTTTTCATATTGCCGTTGTACACCGACGAAGTGATGTAAATGATTGTATTATTATACAATCTGTACACAGAGACCAAATGAAGTACAGGTTTGTATTTTTACTACCTGTCCACACACGTTTATGTATTATGTAAATGTGTTATGTAATTTATTGTGATGTTATTGCTTGTCCACACACGTTTATATTAGTAAAAAATAATATTTTTATATGTGTTCACTCAGACCCGGATAACACAAATGTAGATGATGGTACACCAGACGTCCATGTAGAAGTTGGGATGTTGTTTGCGGGAAAAGATGAAGCCTATGATCACTACAAGAATTACGCAAAACGTATAGGTTTTCCCATTAGAATTAGGAGCTCCACGAAAGACAAACAAGGAAACATAACAGGAATGTTAATTGAATGTGGCCGTGCAGGAAATAGAGTTTCAAAATCAACAAATTTGTTGTTGCCTGGAGCTACTAGTGCAATTGGTTGCAAAGCCGGAATCAAAGTCATGTATGACTACGCCGGGTCATGGGTTATTTCAAAAGTGCATGAACAGCATAACCACCCCATGAGTCCTACCAAAACTAGAGCTTTTCATTGCAATAGGAGATTGACTATGAGCGCGAGGAGAAAAATTGAAATAAATGTTGTTGCAGGAATTCCTCTTCACAAAACCTACACCTCTGCCGTAGTAGAAGCGGGCGGTTATGAGAATTTACCATTCATTGAAAAGGATTGTAGGAACTACGTTGACAAGGTTCGCCGCTTGCGTTTAGGAAATGGTGATGCCATTGCAATTCAAAGTTTCTTTTGCAAAATGCAAGCGGAGTGCCCCGGTTTTTTCTTTGCCCTTGATGTAGATGATGAATCTCGCCTTCGCAATGTCTTTTGGGCAGACAATCGGTGCCGGAATGCTTATAGAGATTTTGGAGATGCGATAACTTTCGATACAACTTATCTCACCAATAAGTACGACATGTCCTTTGCACCTTTTGTAGGAGTCAACCACCATGGGCAATCCATCTTGTTAGGTTGTGGCTTAATTTCAAATGAGGACACCACCACATTTGTGTGGTTGTTTACAAAGTGGCTTGAGTGTATGGATGGTTGTCCTCCTAGTGGAATTATTACCGATCAGGACAGGGCAATGCAAAATGCCATTCAAATAGTGTTCCCAAATACAAGACATCGGTGGTGTCTATGGCATATAATGAAGAAGGTGCCTGAGAAGATGGGAGGGTTGACTGATAAAGACGAAGTTAGTGCTTGTTTACATGATGCTGTTTACGACTCCCGAACAGGTGCACAATTTGAGTTTGCATGGAGTTCTATGTTGCAAAGGTAAGCATTTGTTTTTTACAAGTTCTATTCAATATCACAACTATCGTAAATTTCATGTGGACAAATGTGCAGGTTTCACCTTAATGACCATGAATGGCTACATGTGCTTTACAATGAAAGACATCGGTGGGTGCCATGCTACTTGAGGCCAACATTTTGGGCAGGGATGTCAACGACCCAACGTAGTGAGAGCATTAACGCCTTTTTTGACGACTTTGTTCATTCTAAAACAAGTCTAAAGGAATTTGTTGATCAATACGGGCGTGCGTTGAAATGCAAAGTAGAGAAAGAGTTCCAAGGGGATGCTAAGTGTCTCACCAAAATGTTGCCTTGTGTGAGTATATATGCCATGGAACATCAGTTGCAACAAATGTACACACTTGCAAAGTTCAAGGAGTTTCGAACTCAAATGGCCGGGAAGTTGCATTGTGACCTGTTAGGGTGTGAGGATGGTATACATTACAATATCCGTGAAGACAAAAAGGAGAATGGGGTTTTTTTCAAAACAATCCATGTTGTGGCTGAGTACGATAATTCTATCCCTAATTCTAAAGCGGTGTGCACGTGCCACTTATTTGAGTTTAGAGGGATTGTTTGTAATCACATCATCACAGTACTTGTGCGTAACGGAGTTCACGTCCTACCAGAGTGTTACATCATGCAAAGGGGGAGGAGAGATATCAAAAGAGGATACACAAGAGTTAAAATTAACTATGATGGTTGGATTACGACTAAAGAGCAACAACGGTTTGACAAGTTATGCACCACATTTGAAAGACTTGCGAATAGTGTGGCCGATGATGATGAACATTATGAACGCGTCTTGAAATGACTTGAAGGTGAATTGAAAAAATGCAACATGTCAAATGCTCGTTCATCAATTTGTGGAGTTATGACTTAAATAACGGACACCCCGCCAATCCAAGTTATAGGCGTGAACGCACAAACAAGTATTTCTATTGAAGATCCAAACAGGACAAAACGTAAAGGCGCTCCGAGAAAGACTAGGCAAAAAGGACCTATTGAAAAGGGGAAGAAAAAAGCAAAGGTACATCCATTTGTCTGTGAAGCCGGAGCAATGTGTCTAGGCACAGACATTTAGCCAATGGAACCTGTGTGAACTGCCTGTGGGACCATACTAAATTGCCTGCTCACAGACAAATACCTACTCGAACCCCTAGGTCACCAAATTATGAAATGTCTGTGAGACCCCACTTATTTGTCTGGTCACAGACAAATACCAACTGGAACCCCTGGGTCACCAAATTATGAAATGTCTGTGAGACCATACTTATTTGTCTGGTCACAGACAAATACCTACTGGAACCCCTGGGTCACCAAATTATGAAATGTCTGTGAGACCATACTTATTTGTCTGTTCACAGACAAATAGACAAATACCTACTGGAACCCCTGGGTAACCAAATTATGAAATGTCTGTGAGACCCCACTTATTTGTCTGGTCACAGACAAATACCAACTGGAACCCCTGGGTCACCAAATTATGAAATGTCTGTGAGACCATACTTATTTGTCTGGTCACAGACAAATACTTACTGGAACCCCTGGGTCACCAAATTATGAAATGTCTGTGAGACCATACTTATTTGTCTGGTCACAGACAAATACCTATTGGAACCCCTGGGTCACCAAATTATGAAATGTCCGTGAGACCATACTTATTTGTCTGTTCACAGACAAATACCTACTGGAACCCTTGGGTCACCAAATTATGAAATGTCTGTGAGACCCCACTTATTTGTCTGGTCACAGACAAATACCAACTGGAACCCCTGGGTCACCAAATTATGAAATGTCTGTGAGACCATACTTATTTGTCTGGTCACAGACAAATACCTACTGGAACCCCTGGGTCACCAAATTATGAAATGTCTGTGAGACCATACTTATTTGTCTGGTCACAGACAAATACCTACTGGAACCCCTAGGTCACCAAATTATGAAATGTCTGTGAGACCCCACTTATTTGTCTGGTCACAGACAAATACCAACTGGAACCCCTGGGTCACCAAATTATGAATTGTCTGTGAGACCATACTTATTTGTCTGGTCACAGACAAATACCTACTGGAACCCCTGGGCCCAGACATTTAGCCACTGGAACTGGATATTTTATGAACACTCATTTGAACTACAATTGCAATTATAAACAGGGGCGGCCGAAGAAGCAAGGGTAGGGCTGGGACCGGTTCGGTTCTCACTCAAAATGAGTGGAACCGTTATAAAAGTTTTAACTAATGAAATCGGTTCGGTTCCTATATAAAAAATCAAGAACCGTTATGAAACCGAACCGGTAGTAAACGGTTCGGTTCTTCCTTTTTCCGGTTCCTAGAATAATTTTTTCTCGTCTAAGAATTAACACATAATTTTAAACACGTCAAAAATTTAAAACACGAGTATTAAAATTTTATTTGAAACTCTAATCACTTCAAACATCAAAAGCTCAAACTTAACTAATTAATGAACTTTGAACACTTAATAGAACAAAAGTGATTTAAATTTTCATGTAATAAATGAAACATTAAAAATCGTTGTAGTGTCGGAGCGATGAAGGTTACTTCAAGAATAGGAAGAATAGGACGCCTACTTCAAGTTTTTCAAAACATAAACAAAAGGCATTGAGTTTGCATGTATAGATATAAAAAACATTATTACATTCTATTGATTCATAATAAATCTAATAATTAGAAATATCATGAAAATAGTAAAGTAAAATATGTGTAATCAACTACAAGTTATTTGGGTTATTTTATATTTATAAAATTTATGTGATGGAACAAAACTTGATTTGTAGAAAGGAGTTTAATGTATTATATCAACCTCATGTACAATATTTATTACTTCTTTTCCGTTGATTAAATTAGAATTGTTAGTTAAGTATCTTATATTGTTTTATTATTGTTGTTGTTGTGGTGGTTATTATTGCTATTATATTATTATTGTTACTACTACTACTATTTTATTTTTTATTTTTTTTTAATAACGGTTCCTCAACGGTTCCATGCACATATTTTTTATAGAAACCGGGAACCGAACCGTTATAACTCGCTTCGGTTCGGTTCCTACAAATGATGCATTAATTGTTAACGGTTCGGTTCCTAGATGTTATTAACGGTTCGGTTCCAATCGGTTCTACGGTTCTCGGTTTCAAAATCCCACCCCTAAGCAAGGGGTGATATCATCAGAGGAAGTGGCTGGACCAAGCAATGTTGAAGCTGTAGGAGACGTAGGACCAACAAATGCTACATCAACCGATTTACAATGGATGTATAATGATGATTTAAGCTTGAATCTTTCTTTGTTCTAGAGAATTACAAGGATTGTAATTACACAATATTTTGTATCATGACAAAACTTCACATATTATGATATATTTTGACATTGTTCACAGTTTTCAGTTATCAGACCCAAAATATATTGACAATGCAAATTTACAACCATCAAATTTTGACATGTATACTAGCAAATGAATAAACAATACTTTTAAATGTTTGTGTACCATCAAATTCGACATGTATACTAGCAAATGAATAAACAATACTTTAAAATGTTTGCCATACCTATATTCAAAATGTCGCACTTTATGACGATCAATGATCCACAAATTGGCAATGCTAGAAAGATTTAAATATTGGAATGTTCACATCCAATATACTACCATCATATACTACAAAACCAGAAGTTGATATACATATGTTTGGTTTAGGGATTACATCAAAAACAGAAGCATATATATAACTACTTCGGGGCATATGATGGACAAATTGTTACCACAAAAAATAAGTACTTTGGTTTAAGTGTTTTTTTCCCATCATTCACAAGGACAAAAATATATATATATGGACAGCCCTCATACATTCTTCAATCTTCTACGCTTTCTTCCTAAAACCCCATAGGCGTACTGCAAAGTTGTTTCGTATTGTGCGGCAGTTGTCGTACTCACACCCGGGTGTTAAGGGGAGGTCGTGCATCAAATGTTCAGCAAACGCCATAACCATAACACCGCATACTCCACTCCAGCACAAAAGTAATAATGAAGTCATATATACATATACGATTCCATCGGCCATCAAACACCATAACCGTAAGATAGATGACTAGATTGATTTATATTTCGATTTGCCTCAAGTTACATTTCCACCTGATGTGATTTACATTTCGACTAGGCTCGAGTTACACTTTCATTTTCAAAAAAAAATTACATTTCCATTAACGCAATTTACATTTGAATTTGTCTCAAGTTGCATTTCCATTAACGTTTTTTACATTTAGATTAAAGCGTGTGCGGTTCTCATCTAACTTTGGGAAGAAGGCAATGCAATTATCTCACATGCATTTAAATATAGTCTACCTTGTATAATTTTATTTTTGTATTCAATTTCTTTCCTAGTTTATTTTGGTACGTTAGTGGAACATGTTTATTGCATGGATCCTTACCTTTTGTAAATACAAGTACATGTGTATATATATGTGAACACACTTTGTACGATTGAACATAAAAGAATAATACTCCCTCCGTCCCATAAAACTTGGCCAAATTTCCTTTTTTGGCCGACCCAAAAAACTTTGCCATTTCCATTAAAAACAACAAGTATGTGGCTAAAACTATTTCTCTCTCCTCTGCACAAATTTCAACCGCACAATTTTTACTTTATTATTCTACGTGCAAGTCAACATTGGCCAAGTTTTATGGGACGAAGGGAGTACAAAACTTTATATCCATTGAATTGTGCCATGCGAATTCTCATAACGGTTTACAATCGGAATTGTCTCAACAAGTTACATTTCAATTAATGTGATTTACATTTCGACTTGTTTGAAGTTACATTTTGCATACACGCGTGATAAGTCCGTATTTTGACACGTATTTGATGCGTGTTGAGATCGGCTTTTGATGATTTTCCTAGCTTTAAGGTGTTACAAGTCTCAATTTTAGCTCAAGTTATGTTTACCGGGCGTTGGTTCGAGTTTTGTGTTGTTTGTAGTCAAAATCAGGGAATTTGAGCCCGGGTACCGGCACTTGAGGAACAATCGGGATGATTTGAGAAGCATTTGAGAATGATTTGATATCTTTGGAGGTCACCGGAAGATTCACGATGAAGATTTGAAGGAAAAAGAGCTCTAGGATTGGCTACGGGGTCAAAAGAAGATGAATGAAGCTTGAAAACGACGATCAGGATGACCTTCTGTCAATCGTTCAAGCATATCTCTTTGTATAAACATCCAATGTACACGATTCAAGTTCCATATGAAATCTAACTTCAAGGGATACAAATGATATGAAGACACCTTTGCGAGAATCTGAGAGGAAGAAGGTGAAAACAGACAATGAAGTCATATGATCTCTGCTGCGATTGCAGAAAGACACATTCCACCGTTTTGATCATATCTCTTGATTGGATGATTCAAATCACATTCGGCAACTTGGGGTGGATATAGGACTTCATTATCTACAACTTTCATGAAGGAAGCATTGCCAAATTCGGAAGTTAAGTAGGCAAGATCGTGCCCTCAAAGTCAGGCACGATCGTGCGTGAAGAGAAAGCCCCGCTGAGTTACTGCCAGCCAGGCACGATCGTGCCTGGAGGGAGGCACAATCGTGCCTGACCAAAATGCGCGTTTTTGCTCCGGAGGCACGATCGAAGGCACGATCGTGCCTGGCTCCGAAAATCCTAGTTCAGCTCAAATTTCACCCGATTTTTCTATTTAAACAGCCTGTAAACCCCCATTTTCAAGGGGAGAGCTTAGAGAGAGTGCCTAGCACGAATTTTAGAGGGCTTTTCAGCCTTGTTCATCAATCTTTTGGTATTCTTTGTAAGTTCCACCTTTTTAATTAATGACAATTAATTCTATTCTTCTCAATTCTATTGATTCTTCAATTATGAATTGTGAGTAGTTTAATTAGGGATTGGGATTGATGAAGGGGTTGATCATGATGTATGGCTAGTTTCTTGATGGATTAATTGCATGAATGCCGTTTAATTTGTGTTTGAATAATTTAACTGATATCTTTTGTAACCTAGAACGCGCGCTAGAATTACAATTGCTTGTAGAATAAATTAAGAGAGATCTAGTTTATTCTAGGACACCTTCACACACCCTTAATCGTTCGCTAAGAGATTAGTAGCGATTAAGGGGCCGTAAGCTCGCTCGTATTGGCAATAATTTAGGATCCTGTCGCATGAGAGATCAGCCTGGTCCCCTAAATTATTGTACTCTACGCCGCGAGAGCGATAAGAATTTAGTAATGATTAGCTAGGCTCAATTGAATTAATTTCATGTAATTAGGCCTGATCTGCCAGAAATCTGGTTACCCCGGAATCAATCCCTATTCCCTTCGTCATTAATTAGAAAGAACCCCCTAGTTTAATCGTTTTATTCGCATTTTTATTTTCCAGCAACCAATCTCGCACGACGCATTTTTATTTATTTCTTTTTAATCGCTGAATTTAGTTAATCTTTGATTCCCTTTTGTCCGTCCTTGTGGAGACGATACTCATACTTACACCACTATATTACAATCTATTTTAAGTGTGAGAAAACACACATCAACGCGGTTTATATTTCATATATCAAAGATGATAAAATAACCACCGAAGGGAATAACATGATTTGCACTTCAGTGCCCGAGTTATATTTGTTGCGAAGTGAAATTACATTTGTAACAACGCGTGTTAGATTTCAGTATAAGAAATTTACGTCACGAAAAATATTTGAGTACACTAAAATCATTTTAACCATGTGAGCATTAGAGTGTTTGTGATTGCTTCTACTTTAAAAAAGTGTTTTTTTAAAGTGATTTGGGGAAAATATTGAATAGTAAAAGTTGATAGTGTTTGAGAAAAAAGTGATTATGAAATAGTAAAAGTTGGTAGTGTTTGATAAAATAAGTGTTTTCTGTGTAATAGAAAAGTGAAAAGCAGTTTAAAGCACCTCTCAACCTGCTTCTAGCTTTTAGCTTTTAAGTGATTAATTTAAGCAGAAGCCACAGAATTAGAGTTAAATCACCTTCAAACAAGCAATATAATTCGTTGATCCATTTATGGGCAAACCTGAGCCACATATGATTGAAGTAGACCTATCATCACTCAATCTTAATGCAATAGTCTTACAATAAAAAAGGGAAAAATTAAAGCAACAAAATAGTAAATAGTCTAATTGAATAAAATAACAACCAGAAAAGCAAAAAAAAGACATTCTTCTCCAACTTCCAGCATGTCACCACGAACGCACCGAAAGATCTATCCAGCACCTTGAGGTAAAACGGCGGGTCTACTCATCTAGACCCGCCTCCTCCCTGTTTTTTTGCTTGTCAAGTGCCATCTCCTCTACTGCCGCTGGATCCTCCTGTTCCTTTTCCTCCCAGATCCTTCTCCCCTTCTGCTCGACTAGCATTTCTTCTGGGCTCACCGGATTTCCTTCCTTGATAGAGCTAGTCCCTGTAGTAGCCTCCTTCCATCCATGTCCACCTGTGTCCGAACTATCACTCCTGTGAGACACACTCATCTCAGTACTAGAAGACCCTTCAACCAACCACTTGTTCATTCTTGTGGGACTGTCTTCACCTCACCACCCGCTCTAAGATTAACTCCATAAGTTTTATCAAATGAGATGTTTTCTCCCTTATACACTATGTGACAAAATTTATCAGAATTTCCAATAATCCCACAAATAAAATCAAAGTTTGAGAGTTTTTCATACTTGAATCTACCCACCGGCTAATACCCCCCTTTTTCAGCGTAGTCACTTTTTTCAGGGGTCTCCTAATATCCATACGAACCCTAATTCGCATACAGGCCCCCCATTTTTCATCAAACGGACTTTCATCAAAGCTAATAAAATTTCCAATATAGTTACCAATTCTCCTAACAAATCCTAAATTCATATAACCATATGCCACATTATAAACCGGACCCAAAATTCTGCCTCATGAAGGCTGATTTGTAGAGGAATGTCTCCCGCCTTGATTTCTTTCAGAAGCAACAAGTTCCTTTCGAACAGCCACAACCTTTCATCTAAGACACGTCTCATATCCAAATTATGATAAAAAGTAATGATGTATCTTTTTAGCCAATTTCTTTAATTGACACACCTTTTACTGGTCACCAGAGAGATGATATCAGCTCCTTGAAAATCTGAAATTTGATCTTCCGATTTGTAAGAACCATACCAACCACCGGGAAGGTCACCTTCCCTTCGCACGCCATCTTCCTCATCGTCGAAAACCAACTCTTCGTTGTCCTCACGGATAGCCATATTATTGTATTTGCTGACGATATCTTCCATCGAAGGAAGCCCCCCTGCTGCTTCGCGAGACCCCCCGTTTTCACTTCCGTCTGCGGTATTCCCAGGTATCGCCCTTCACCCCGGAAACAATACTCCAACCGCCGAAGAATGTTACCACAACCCTCGACTCAGCCGAAACTCTCTACCTTATAAATCAAAAACCCACCAAAGCCCGGCGGCCGCTCCTCGGAAAACCGATAGCGGAGGATACGAACTCTAGCGGCAAAGCCCTAGAGAGGGAATATTAAATATACATAGCAGAAGCTATCATGTGAAAGCACCAATTTCAACTTTTTTAAAGCTAAAAGCTGAAAAGTTTTTTTTTTTAATTTTTCCAAACAGTACTTTCACCATGGGATTAATTATCAAAATAGGACTAAAAGTCAGTCACTTTGCACAAAAAGAACCAAAAAATAAACTATGTTTTCATAGAACTAATTATACGTGTCTTGGACAAATATACCTTTGTAGATATTGAAATGTTTTAATTCATAATAAAATAGTAAAAATAATAAAAAAATCTTAAAAAATGCTAACAATTTTTTAAAAAAATTAAAAATAACAAAAAAAAATAGCGCCCCTCTGCCGCCCCAACACCACCACCTTCAGTCACCAGGGGAAGAATGCCACATTCATCACGAATGCCATATTTATGGCAGAAACAATGAAAACGTTGGCATTCTCAAAAAACAATATGCCATTTTTTTGGCATTTTAAAAAAGAAAATGGCAGTTTTTAGAAAAAATGACAATTTTTACACCGGTCGGAGGTGGTGGTGCAGGGAGGCAGTGCCACCACCTCCGGTCATTGAGGGAAAAAATGCCACTTGCAGAAACAATGAAAATGTTGCCATTCTCAAAGAGTAATATGTAAATTTTTTTGGCATTTTCAGAAAAAACGACAGTTTTTAGAGAAAAAATGTCATTTCTACATCGTTCGGATGTGGTGGTGCAGGTAGGCAGTACAGGTGGTGGGAAAGGCATCCATATTATGACTGTTGATTATCTTTTATTCATATTTATTTTAAAGATGCATCTGCATTATGACTGTTGGTTATCTTTTATTCATATTTAAAAGAGGGGTAAGAATGAAATGAAAAAATATGCATGTTTCCGATAGGAGTAATATGGTTCTATTTTGGAATAAAAAATATAGTAAGTCTTATTTTGAATTTTTGACATGGTATTATTGAATTTTCTATATTTTTAGGAATTTTCTTTTTGTTTTTTAGGCTTGGGCCTACTCCACTTCTTTCTAGTACCTTCCTGAGGCAACTCGAAGCCTCGACCCCTAGTTCATACACCATCAATTCACAAACACGGTTCTTCTATGTATACTGATTACCTATCGATCGAGAGGTGAAAAGATCACACAAATGGCTGAATCACACCCAGTGGAAGAGTTCGCTTTGGACTTGGATGAACTGAAACAGCTACAAAGGATCGCGAAGAGGCCGCGCGTTCTCTCTCTCATTTCCTCTGAAATTCGCAACTTGGAAAAGGTTATTTTCTACTTCCTGCAGGGGCTCTGATATTTTTTTGGCAGTTTGTTTACGTACTCCATTGGTGGGTGGGTTTCGACAGAAAGATCTTCGATTATTACTTATGAGTTTCTTATATCTGTTTTCCGTCATTTTTGTGTTCTTAGTTTACCTCTGTACTAGATTATCTCATTTAGTTTTTTTTTGTGTGTTGCTAATTGTATTTATACTCCGTATTTAATCTTGAAGTATAAACAATATTGTGCTGGAAATTGGATCATAGTGCCTCGTATTGGAGGTATCAATGACACTTGTGTTGTATAAAGCTGTGGATGGAAATGACAATACAAAGAATTGAATCATTAAACGGATATCATTTTTTATTTAAGCGTACATTGGATACACATGAAACTTAGGTTATGAATTAGCCTTGTTTTTATTTTCAAAATAAAAGGGCCAGAGTACTTTTTAAATAGAAGTCCATTAATTAAACATGTGGTCACACTAAACCTTAACAAGTCTTATTTCATTTAAAATTTTAAACCCTAGCAAGTCTTTCAGTTTGTGTATTTGAATTCTAATGACTTCTGAGTTACTGGTATTAGCTCATATGTGTTTGTGTTTCACACTTTTTGGACTTCACACTTACTGGTATCTTAGCTCATATGGATATATCCTTAACTTCTTTAGTTGTTTGCTACTAATTTAACTATTTTATGTTTTATATGTCTATCCCCTGTATATGCATTCCTTCTACTTCTCTATGTTTTGCTTTCTATTTTATTTCCCTAGGTTTTGCTGGTAACAAACAGGCCTAATTGTTGTTGGAACTGAATGTGTATATTGCTGATACAGCTGTCAAATGTTGTGAGCTTGCACTCTCAAGTACCAGTCCCGATTTCAACTGCGCCAAAAGTTGTCCCTAACCCAGCACTTAGTTATGCAACAGTTTCAACCTTTAGCTGGGATCAGGATAGTGACAAAGTGAAGGTAGGATTGAATAATGACCTTTTCATAATGATTCTCTATATATAGGAGGTTACGTGTTGACTTTGATGTTTAATATTAGCAGGGATTTCCCATTGTCAAGCAATTATCATTTGACTAGCAATCACATTCATTTTGTCATACATAGTTTTTTCTTTTTCATTTTTTCTCTTCTATATGGGTCTGTTTGGACCAAAGTAAGTACTAGGGAGTCACAATAGGGAGGAAAGTAGAGATGAAATTCGGAAGCAAAGAAAATATTCTGGGTAAAATAAGACACAGTTTCAAAATCAATAAAAAATTTGTATTCATTCTTTATATAGAGAGTAAAGACTGAATTTTAAATATGTTTAAAACTTCTAAAATATTTAATCAGATTTCAATTTCCTTTTCTCTAGATACTAAGACCGAGTGTTTAGCCATTCTTTTCCAACTCAAGACAAACATAAGAAAACCACTTTCATTGTCAAAATTTTCCCTTTCCCTAACATAATCCCAAGCCTGACATGCTCTAGTAGTTGGAACTGGTTCTGTACGCCCGTATCAGTGCAAAGGTTTATTTATTGTATACTAATTGTGTGATCATTGAATTGTGATTTCTAGATTTATCTCTCTCTGGAAGGTGTTGATAATGAGAAGATAGATGCTGGCTTCAAACCAATGTCTGTTGATGTCAAGTTTAATGGTGTGCAAGGAAAGAACTACCGCTTCTCTATAGGAAAGTTGAACAAGGAAATTATTCCTGACAAGTGTAAGGTAATAGTGAAGCCCAATAGGGTGGTTCTCTCCTTGCTAAAAGCTTCTAAAGGGAACTGGCTGGATTTGCACTACAAAGATGACAAGGTAATGGCCTAAAACTGTACACTTAAGCACCAAAATGAGTTTAATTTCATTTATGTTTTAAAGTTTTCAACCATGTTCTACCTTCAACATGCAGTTTAAGCCAAGTGTGGACAAAGAGAAGGATCCCATGGCCGGAATAATGGATTTGATGAAGGTAAATCATTCCTTGTTAAGGATAATAGTTAGGTTCTTCTATTTGGGATTGATCTATGCCGCTTAGTGCTTATATTACATTACATATATATACTTGGTTTCTTAACATTCAGAATATGTACGAGGATGGTGATGATGATATGAAACGCACCATTGCAAAGGCTTGGTCAGATTCTAGATCTGGAAAAGTTGCTGATCCGCTCAAAGGTGGTTACCCATGAAGAAAGTAGTGGTTAGATATAGCTTAATTTGAACTGTGAGAGTTTTTTTGGGTGTCCTCAGGTTTTGTGGCATTTCAGATGCTATTAAGCAAAGTCATGTACTTTTTATGTTATCATGTTACTTATCTGTGCTGACAATACTTTCAGGAGAATGGTTTGTGTTGTGCGTATTTCCATGATAAAACTTTTTGTGCAGTTATTTTTTCTTGATTCACAAAATATTACTAGTATTTCTTTTAAGTTTGGTACAGCGAATTCTATTTTGTAAGGAACTATGTAGTATTTGAATTCCTTAAGGGTATGTTTGGTTCAAGGAATGTCAGATAACCATGAGAATGTTATATTACTGGGTATGTTAGATAGATGGGAATGTGATTAATGTATAGCCTATTTGTGTTTGGTTACGATTAAGGAATGTCACATTAAGTTGTTTGGTTGAATGATATCTTTTATTGCATATTTGGTGAATTACTTTAATGTCCTTTATATATTTGTCTCTTAACACATTAAACTTATCAATTATTAGAAAATGTATTTCATGTTTTATTTTTTATTTTTCTCAATTTTCAATTGTAGTTCATGTTTCAAATAAATATACTTTAAGTTTTTATATGTAGCACTTCTTGAATTAATTTTTACATGAATTAGAAAAATGTACCCGGCCCGACCCGTTACCCGGGCGGGTAGACCGCCCCGAACCGGTACTGGTCAACAGCCGTTCTGGTCCCGGGCTTCATTCCCAAAAAGCCAAGCCCATCCGGGCCCGACCCGGAATCGGACTGGGCTCGGTCCACATCTAGATATTTCGATTAATGAAGCATAGGTTTTTTTTTGGAAGAAAATTAATAAGCCATCAGGAATCTAACATAACCTAAGGCATTGGTGGGTTTGACATGCCTGGTAATGTGATCACCTTTTCCACTTTTGGGAATGTAACATTCCCAAAAGAAAAAATCAAACCCGCGAACCAAACACAGGTATCTCACATTCCGGGCATGAGATTCCGCCATGCATAAGATATCACCTTGAACCAAACACTCCCTAAGAGAGCCCTTACATGGGTGATGGGTCTGTTTTTTCCATGCTAAAAAGCCTCCCCCTTTCGTCTTGGATGCCCATGCTAAGTAACTACTGGAATTTGAATGCCAACTATTTTCAATCCCTCGTTCCAAGTTTCAAACTAATAGAATTTGGAATCTTTCTCTTTTTCTCTTGAATGTTGAATTTGATCTTGATCTTAATTCTTTTTTCATTTATAAATGTCGGGTTCGTGACACAATCCTAGGGTTAAACGGAAGAATTATATAGTTATAAAATAGGAATTCAATAGAAGAATAAAATTTGAACTAACTTTCAATAGTAATTAGAGATTATTAGAAAGGGAGAGAGAGAGTATTGAGATAAGCTAACAGAAAGATTTTTTATTTTAATCAACAGAAAGATATTATTTGAAACTGTATTGGGTTACAAGATATTTATAATTTTATAGTCAGTTGAGTCAAACTGACTTAACAACTAACCGAGATACTAACAAACTATATATAGTACACTTTTTTTTGCTCTAGGGGCATCTTGGGGAGGGGGACTGGGGGTCTGGAGTTATCAGGGTTGAAACTCACTTCAGTTTCGAACCCGAGACTTCTCGTAATGGAGAGTGAGTCGGCGACTAGTTGGACTGGACCGCTTCCTCCTATATATATACAGTAGACTATTACATCATAAAGTTTCTAGTCTAACACAAAGGTATATAGCTAATAGAGATGAATATCTCACTGATAATCATGAGAGTAAAAAGATAGTCATTCTGGATAGTTTTCCCATGCATCATTGTAACTATATGCATGTTTAGAATTTACATGTAAGCTAACGTGTATATGAGTAAATAGACTAGTGCTGTCAATACTAACTAATATCCTAACTAATTCATGACTACTTGTATAATGTTACATGTTTGCTGAAATGGCTCTAGCTCCCTTTTTAGCTCATGAGTCATGACATCTCTTCTCCTTTTAAGTTTGTTCAAGCTCGGGTTACAATACCAGGAAAGTTAGAAAACCCTTCAACAAAGTCTTTATATAATACACGTGCTGTCCTCACTATTGGACCATTCTTTTTGCTATCTTTCTATATTGAATAGCCACGTGTTCTTTTCTGAGCTGCCTATTTTCATTGTAATATGAGGCTCTTAATCATGACACGCACAAACTTCAATTACAAATTTTTTCCCAGATTACTGATTTATGAATGGATATGTAATTGGCGAACTACGATTCAGACCTATTGATCATACATAACGAAGGGCCTATTGATCACATAAAACGAGGCTAGGTCTACATTCTGATTATGATCTATCTTGCGCAATTCAAAAAATTTGGCACATTTGTCTATCCAATTGCTAGGATTGATGCATAGAATGTTGGGAACTCAATTTTAGGAGAAAATCCAAGAAAGCAAACATGTTTACCTCCTAGAGTACGAGGGATGGAGCTGTCATGATTGGAAGGAGAATGAGCATAGTGTTTTGACTGGACTTCTTTTTCCTCACTTCTCTTTTGTAGTAAGCGCAGGAGTGCCCCCAACTCCTGATTAGTTTAAGAGAACTTGCGTTCACTTCTCAGGTCCTGCTCGGCTGCTCTTCGAGCTGTCTTTCCAAACATGCTACCTTGTCCTCCATTAAAGAGAGAGCTGCAATAGTTATTTTCTGATCACGACCGACGACAAACGCAGCCTTGGTAAGCTCTAAGGCTGCTTGCAACCCAGGGTTGAATAGCCCAAATTCATTCTATTCACTCCAAAAAAGCACAACAAACCAAGTATTGTTGGGTGGCAAAGTGGATGCATAGCACCCCTTGGAGGGGATTTGGGTGGGTACATTGACCCTCCCTTTCCACGGGCCGTTGTACAACAGGAGGAAAGGAGCATCTGTCATACGTGCAGGGCCCAACAGTCAGCAACATTTTGCTCGGTCCAAATGAAGCGGTGCTTTGGACTTGCTAGAGTGCGCCTGGGATTCATTGCTTGAGACGTTGCCAGCTAATGGGCTGGCTTAATTTAAAAAAAAAACATTTTTAAATACCTACGGAAAAATATTTTTTTACATCAAAATGTTTAAAATTTTAAATCATAATTATTGGTACAAAAACTTGTCATACAATTGATGTGTGATAATGAAAATAAGGATTTATAAATTTATTTAAAAAAAGAAACTGTGCTGAGTGAATATATTGACGATGCTGGGTTGCAGATAAAAACTAATTGACCGGATGAATACGTATAAAATGGTGGTAAATTTGATTTATTGACGGAGGCGGGTTGCGGGTAGCCTAATGGCAGAAATGAATTTTTTTAAAATCAAAGCTCAGTTTTTTATACCAAAGTCAACTTTTGATTATTGAAGCTCTGATACCAATTGACCTAATGTTAGGTTATCGGCCAGTTCACAGTGAATTCAAGAACAAGATGGAGAAAAGAGTTGTGTATCAATGGAAATTTGTCGTATAACAGAAAGTAGAGAGAGAATTACAAGAGACAATTATAGAGAGCCACTCTCCAAGTCCCAGTCCCAACTAACTTTTACCAGCATATCTTATTTCTATAATAGCTATCTATTTATAGAACTCCCTCTGGTTCCCCAACTACCCTTCCAGCTACTTCTTATTTCTTCTTACATAAACTTTATCAAAATAGTTATTATTATTACTTTGCTGGCTGCCAGTGGCTCTAACATCACTCCCATGGAACTACCACCTCATCCTCAAGGTGGAAGTCAGGAAATTGCCTCTGAAATTGTTGCAGCTCCTCCCAAGAATCCTCAAACTCAAGCATATTCTTCTAGTGCACCAACACCTCAATTAATTATTTCACTTTAGTTAATTTTGTTGTCCTTTATTTCTTCTGGCCAGATCCGTAGTTCCCATTCTTCTGATAAGCACTCAGGTAAAGGCTATGTCTGTGCAGCAGTAGACACATTTTTCTTTAGCAGTGATATGTGGAACACCGGATGCACTCTACAATCTTCAGGTAACTTCATTTTATAAGCCACATGATTGATCTTCTCAATGACTTCAAAAGGCCCATAAAATCTAGCGCTCAATTTCTGATTACTTCTTCTGGCTAGATTATTTAACTTGTACGATTGAATCTTCAAATATACTCTGTCCCCTATAGTCAATTGAACCTCCTTTCTCTTCTTATTAGCTTGTTGCTTCATTCGGTTTTGTGCAATAGCCAAATTGCTTTTCAGTTCATCAATCATTTCATTCCTTGCAGCTGTCAATCTATCCACCTCCTCCACAGCTGTTAAGGCCACATCTCCTCTGATTAAAACAGGTGGATCTTGTCCATAGAGTGCTTTGTATGGGCTGTTCTTAGTAGATACATGGTAGTTGGTGTTGTACCAAAACTTAGCCCAAGGTAGCCACTTCGGCCACTGCTTTGGTTTCATCCTAGTCATACATCTGTGGTAGGTTTCAACGCATTTGTTAACTACCTCAGTTTTCTTATCTGTCTGGGGATGGTATGCAGTACTATACTTGAGTTTTGTTCCGGCTAACATGAACAATTCAATCCGAAATGAGCTTAGGAAAACACCATCTCTATATGAAACTATGGTTTTTGGAAAACCATGCAATCTGACCACCACTTATAAGAATATCTCTGCCACACCTTTAGCATTATAAGGGTGTGATAATGCTATTAAATGAACATATTTTGTCAACCTGTCCACCACCACTAGGATAATGTCTTTCCCCATCGCTTTTGGCAATCCTCCAATAAAGTCCATGCTCAAGTCAGTCCAAATCTGATTAGGAATGGGCAGAGGTTGTAGCAACCCTGCTGGACTTAGTGTTTGATGCTTATTCCTCTGACAAACTTCACAATCTTGAACATAATTTTGAATGTCCTTTCTCATCCCTTTCCAATAGAATAGATTGGAGATTCTTTTCATAGTTTTGAAGCTTCCAGCATGTCCACCCACTGCTGACTCATGAAATTCTTTTAGTATAGAAATCTTCCTATCAGAATTTCTAGGAATGACCAATCTGTTTTTGTAATAGAGTAGCCCCTTCTGTACTTTGAAATGTGGCACTGTTTCAGGTAGTCCCCAAAATGTTTTGATGATTTCTTTGTACTTTTCATCCTCTAAGAGCTCATTGTCCAAACCCTCCCACCCCTGACAGGTTATAACTGAAAGAGAATAGAATCTCCCTTTTCTGGAAAGAGCATCTCCAACTTTGTTCTCTTTTCCCGGTTTATATTTAATGTCAAAATTGAATCCTAGGAGTTTAGTGACCCACTTCTGCTGATCCTCCCTACTTATATTTAATTGGTGCTGCTACTTTTCCATACCCCTTAACAAACCTTCTGTAATAATATGTGAGTCCCAAGAATCCCCTAAATCCCTTAGCATCCTCAGATCTCTCCCAGTTTAACATGTCATGTACTTTACTGGGATTTGCCTCCACACCTTCTCCAGATATAATATGTCCTAAATAGGCCATCTTTTGTTTCCCAAATTCACACTTCTTCTGATTGACCACTAGTTGATTTTCTTTCAAGGTTTGCATCACTTTCTTGACATGCCCAATGTGCTCCTCCTCTGTCAGGCTGTAGATCAAGATGTCATCAAAAAACACTAACACAAACTTCCTCAAATATCGTCTCAACACTTTATTCATCAAAGCTTGAAATGTAGATGAAGCATTAGTGAGACCAAAAGGCATAACAATATATTCATAGTGGCCTTCATGTGTCCTGATAGCTGTTTTGTGAATATCTTCCTCTTTCACTCTTATTTGATGGTATCCCGACTTCAAATCCAATTTAGAAAAAATATGTGCTCCACCTGTTCATCCAAAATTTCTTCTATCATAGGAATAGGGAATTTGTCGGGAACTGTAATTCTATTTAAGGCTCGATAATCTCCACAAAACCTCCACTCCCATCCTTTTTCTTCACCATTAAGACTGGGCTACTATAGGGACTGGTATTAGGCCTGATAATGTCTGTTTTTATTAATTCCTGCACAATCTTTTCTATCTCATTCTTCTGGTATTGAAGATATATGTAAGGTCTAATGTTTGGAGGATTTTCACCTTCTTTGATCGTAGTAGCATGGTCACATTCTCTTTTTGGAGGTAAACCAGTTGGGGGTTGGAATGCCTCAGCAAATTCTGTGATTACTTCCTTCATCCGGTAACTTTCTTTTTCTTCTTCCACTTTTTTTCAATTACTGTAGTGCTGAACAAACAATACCCTTCTCCATGCTCTTGCATAGTCTTAATGATGGATTTGAAAGAGGCTTGATTTATGCTGCCTGAAGCTTCATTAATTTGCCCTTTTCCTTTCATTTGATAGTTAGCTGAGTGAAATTAAATTCAACATTTCCCAAACCCGCTAACCATTCCAGCCCCAAAACCATCTCAGTTTCCCAAAACCATCATTCAAGACATATAAGTCTTGAATGATGTCAGTTTGTTGTATGTTAAGAGAAACAGCTTCACATCTCCCATTGTTTTTTATTATGTCTTCTTTTCCTATCTCCACCTTGAATTCTGGAATCTAGAGGATAGGTAGGCCTGCTACATGAACTACCTTATGAGATACTATCCTCTGTTCTTTAATAGTTGCAACAGTTTGACTTTTCACGTTTGCCTACACACAACTTTGATTGTAATTATATTTAATTACGTATTAGTAAAAATTATAAAGAGTTAATTTTTTGAAAATTCACATGAATAGAAAATTAATAACATTTTATACATAATTATTTGATTATAAATATTAATAGAAAATCCTGGTTAAAGTAAGGTGTGTGAATAGTGCAAAAATTCTAATGTTGCAACTTTTAAGAAACAGAGGAAGTATAAATTGTGGGTGGCCCCACACTCAATCAAAATGGTGATGGTTCTATCCCCTTTATTACTCCTTAACTTTCCCTTCACTTTAAAAGTCTTAGGAGTTGTGATCCCTTCTTTACTCATGAGAGATAACTGCATATTGGAGGGGTCTGTTTCTTCCATTGGTGAAGCAGGTTCTATAGCATTACTCTCCAATTCATCCTCCTCCTCCTCCTCAGATTCATCTAACATGATGATCTGAAAGTGTTTCATCTTACAGATATGGTCTTTACCCCATTTTTTCCCACACTTAAAGCATAGACCTTTTCTGCTCAACTCCTGTAACTCAGATTGAAATAATTTGTGTGTACCCCTTATTCCAGACTCCTTACTTCCAGTCTCCGTCATTTTCTTTTCCATGATAGGTTTCCCTTGACTGGACAGGTGGTTCAGACTGTTCTTCCACTTGTTTTCATCCATCCATTTGTGATTCTGTACTGAAGTATACCCCTTATCTTTCATTCCTCTTCTATCATCTTCCTTATTTTTGGCAGATCGAGTCTGGTTCCTTTGTTCCACTAGCAAAGCCCTAACCATCAAGTCCGCAAGAGTTCTGACTGGATGTAACTTTAATTCAGCTTTTATTTCAACTTTCAAACCCTTCATAAAGATTCCATTGAGTAAGATTCCCTTGAGTATTTTCAGACCAGTCTGTTTTAAGGGAGCCACAACCACCATCATCTAAAATTGTTCCCTATACTCCATTACACTTCCTGTTTGTGTCACACTTAATAGTGGACCATAAGGATCATTTACCAGTCCTGGTTGAAATCTAGGAGTTAAGGCATTTTTGAATGATTCCCAGTTTCTCACCTCAGTATGCTCTTCCCACCACTGAAACCAGTTAAGAGCCTTTCCTTCCATTGCTAAAATAATCAATTCTACTTAATCATCTTCTTCTATATAATTCATTCTTAAGAAATGCTCAACCTTAACTATCCATCCATAAGCATCATGTCCATTGAAAAGTGGTAAATCCACTTTCCGTCCAGAATTTTCCATCCACTTGTTATAATCATCGTTTTGTGAAGAAGAGTGGTGATTACCTGAAGCAGACGAATAAGAGTCGCTACTGTCATGTTGCTTGCTTCGTTTTGTGATTTTTGATTTTCCCCGCGACCGGCTTCCCTTCTGCTGCAGACTTAACTCGCGCAACTCATCGCGAGTTCGCTGAGCTTCTTCACGCATCTCCTTGTGAATGTGCCTCGTCTCCGTACAATTGTTCTCCATCTCGTGTTCCAAGATCTCCAAACACGCTTCCATCGTACCTCTGGTAGCTACCATGTACAAAAAGATAGGGTCGTGCTTTGATACCAATGTTAGGTTATCGGCCAATTCACAATGAATTCAAGAACAAGATGAAGGAAAGAGCTATGTATCAACGGAAATTTGTCGTATAACAGAAAGTAGAGAGAGAATTATAAGAGGCAGTTATAGAGAGCCACTCTCCAAGTCCCAGTGCCAACTAACTTTTACCAGCCTGTCTTATTTCTATAATAGCTATCTATTTATAGAACTCCCTCTGGTTCCCCAACTACCCTTCCAGTTACTTCTTATTTCTTCTTACATACACTTTATCAAAATAGCTATTATTGTTACTTTGCTGGCTGCTAGTGGCTCTAACACCTAATCTTTGTTGGAAAATTATTAAGTATTTCAAATAAACAAAATTATTTTTAAATGGTTTATATTTAATAAATATTTAACAATTATGTAAGGATAACATTTTAGCATTTCAGCCGGATTTAGTTTGTTGAAATACTTATTAGTGTTGACCGAGTATTGTGGGAGCATGAGTTTGTTGCTTGGCCAGCCACAACTGATCACTACTTCATACGTGGATCCCCAACAACTTTATTTTATCAAATAATTTACATGCACTACAAGAAAAGTGCAAATAGATTGCACACGGACCACATTTTTTTTGTGATGGCAGCATAACTGTCGTTAAAAAACCAATAACCACACATTTTTTTATTTACAACACACAAAAATGTGGTAAAAGCTTAGAGACGGCAGTTTTTAACCGTGACCAATGTTTTAACTACAGTTGTTGTGCCGACGCACGTAAAACTATCGCAAAACTGTCGTAAAAACATAAGGAGGGACATTTACGACAGTTTTGCGTCAGTTTTACGTGCGTCGCCACAACAGCCGTGGTAAAAACATTGGCCACGGTTAAAAACTGTCGTCTCTGACCTTTTACCACAGTTTTGTATGTGGTAAATAAAAAATGTGTGGTTAATAGTGTTTTTAACGACAATTATGCGGTCATTGCAAAAAAAATTGGTCTATGTGAGATCTGTGTGCACTTTTCTTGTAGTGATGCTTCACACCTCTATTTAATTAAACTATACATATAATATTACGTTAAATAAACTGCTGGGTTACATAATCAATACTTCTATCATCGTAGTTCTGTGTCCGGCAATCTCGCCGATGGGCTCGTTATATCTTGGGGGAAGATTTCTGGCCACCAGAAATACTTTCTTTAGGACAGCGTCTAACGCGTCTCGAGCCGTTTTATTTTCTAATATTGTTTTGCAGGTTTCGACGAATATCTTTATATCTCCAACAATCTAAAGAAAGTATCGTCGGAAAAGCTGCCAAGCCGCCAAGGTCATCACCACATATTCGGGAAACTCCGGTCGGTCTCTTTGAAAGTATAGTAGCCGTGAACAAGGAACACTGGGCGTCTGAACCGAAGCCTCGCTGCATGCTTTCATACACGATAGAAATGTTGAATGCTTGCATGCATCGGCTATTGCACAAATTCGTACCATGTCAACCATTTGTCAGTGAACTGTGCTTCCTCTACTATACGTATGTTTTCTGGAGTAATGGTAAGTGTCTTAATCCTTATATTTATTAGAAGGGTATTTTAATCCCATCTTTTACAATAAATGTCATTTTTGTGATAAAAAGACAACTATGGAAAACAGCGTACTTGTTTGATAGTGATAATAATTTGTTGTGCTTGTTTCTCAAAGTTGTAAAATTAATGATGTGAATGAGTGGATGGTAGACTCCGGGGCTACCAAGCACATTTGTAAAAACAAAAGTGTTTTAACCTACTATACTCAGTGGCGGAACCAGAACATTCTTTTAGGGGATGCTGAGATCTGGAGTTGTCCTCGGTCTGAAACCGAACCTGCGGTTCACGGTTCACCAAATGCTCAAACCTGAACTAGAACGTTGAAGGGTCGGTTCAAGGCGGTTCCGAACCGCTGGTTCCGGTTCCAGTTCCGGATGTAATCGCTATTGAATTCAACTAAGATTATTCAACCCTTTTATTTTCTTCATTAGACGTTTTTCATGACTTCCCACTTTCTATTAAGAATTTTTTTAATGTGCTTAAATTAACCATTAGATATATGAAGCTTCACTGATTTAAATGACTTTATAGCTTCGGTTTATATTTGATTACTAAATTTACTATAAAAATATACGAGTATGAAGTTCACGGATAAATGACATTATAAAAATAGAACTATAGCATCAATCCTAAATTCAAATAGGTACACTCACATACGAAATTAGTACTCCGTATAAATTAGTAGCACTGCATCACACTATTCAACCACAAAACACATACTCATATAATTGCCTAAACAATTACTCCGTATATCAGTAAGGCCACTAGCGAGATGAGCATCAGGGAGGCAGCACCGCAAGCCTCAGCAGTACCGATTCCAGTCGGCCAAGACTCTTCCAGAGTCAGCAGTCCAACACAGCATCGGAGGCGGCGGTGGAATTTCAAAGCATCCTGCTAACCGGCCTCCGCTACTTCAATGTTTATTTAGGAAAAGCGAATTTAGACCTAATAACTAATGAGGCAAGGACCACCGAGCAAATAATGGTAAAACCATAAAACAATAGAATTGGATGTCGTTCACTATAGAACTGTTGTTGTTTTATTGTACTATTTTTGTTCTTTTTACCTAAAGAAACGGCGTCGTTTACATTAATGAAATTATAAAACAAAGAAAGCTTATTTCGTTGAGCAGCACAACACGAGAAACAGACGGGTTATACTTTCTTCGGACAGAAATGGAAGAAAGCTGCAGGGGCGCCGGCCGGAAAAATACGTATAGGTACCTTGACTATTCCGGCGAAGGGGTGGCGCCAGCACCGGCTCGCACCCCCCTGGTTCCGCCCCTGCCTATACTACTATAGGAGATGGCGAAAACCTTGTGTACCCAGCGGACTCGAAAACTGCACTAATGTGCATGATAAAAGGAATGTTAATCTTAGACTCACATCGGGGTAAACTTTATCACTAAATGATGTGCTTTGTTAATTATCTTTAGGTTAAAATTAAGAGATATTATCCGAAATAGGACTAAAAGGGTTTGAAAATTCTAAAATAGGACTGCCATGTTTTTATTCCCAAAATAGGACTAATTACTGTCATGTTTTGGCAGTACCAGACTTCAAACATGACAGTATTTTCCAAACTTGTCAGTAATTACTCCTATTTTGGGAATAAAAAACTTGGCAGTCCTATTTTGGAATTTTGAAACTCTTTTAGTCCTATTTTGGGAACTTTCCCTAAAATTAATTTGTTAAAATTTGAGATTCGGACTATAAAAGTTGGGCGACGCACGTAAAACTAAGTACGTAAAATTTGAGATTCGGACTATGATAAAATAAAGTTTCCACTTAGTTTCCACTTAGTTTACGTAATTTGTGAGTCTAAAAATACCCTTAGTTTCCGCTTATTGGAAAAGTTGGGGTTAAAATTATCTTTTGGTTGTTACAAATTTGTTAGGACCAAAAAAGATGTTTTTGTGAGCAAAGGTTATGGTAAGAATGGTTGTTATGTTCTTAGTGTTTCTAAATTTTTTTGCATGATAATTCTCCCGCTTATATGATTGATTCGTATGATATATGGCATGTGTTGGAATGGTTTAATTACTTGTATTAATACGTAATTTGAAAACTCTATGAACCTTGTTTTCCATCACTGTAGTTTCAATTTAGTTATGATTATTTTGATGATTAAAATTGAAAATTATATTGTATTGGAGCTTGCTTCGTGAGCATGGTGTAATGCTAGTGTTTATAAATATACTTGTACTTCGTATTTGACTGTCTTTGTCAAAAGTAATTGGATGGTTTACTTTTAAATAAAGTACCAGTACGATCTTTGCGCATGCATGATTTTGTACGTTGGTTTGTTAGGATAACTTTGTCAAGAGTTTGAGTTATCATATTTTTAAGGGAAATTTTGAGTTTGCACCCCACTTTTTGGGTGGTATTGGACTTTGCACCCCATTTTCAAAACTTTTAGACTTTGCACCCTATCTACAACATTTTGTGAAGAAAAAATCCTGAATGTGGTGCAAAGGCAAAGACATTTCATGGCAAATAGGGTGCAAAGTCTAAGAGTTTTGAAAATAGGGTGCAAAGTGTAATATCACCTAAAAAGCGGGGTGCAAAGTCAAAATATCCCTATTTTTAATCTCTTGAGTACACGTACTTGCTAAGTGGCTTGGAAAACTATTCCGAGATATTGTTGAAATTTCATGTGTGTACACTTAAGGTCTGTAGTGTTTATTTATATTTGACCTTTTCACATGCTTGGGTCCTTCTGATTTGATACAAAGGTTTTAATATTTTTGCAGGGGCGGCCCTAGGGGGTGCAGGAGGGGCGGGCGCCCTAGGGCCAAAAAATATGAAAATTTTTTAGACCCAAATTTAGTTCTTTATAATAGGTGTGAGTAGGCTGAGTTTTCAACTTTAAACTAATAATTTTTCGGGTAAAATGTTTTTAGTGCTTCTGGCTAGATTTTTTGACGAAAATTTATGAGCATGTTATCTATTAGTGGATATAATGTTCACAAAATCTCAGTTTAAAATTCAATCTAGAAGTCAATTAAATAAATTATTCAAAAACATTGCATTTTTTATGCATATTTTGGCGCAATGTATTTCAATAATTTATTTAACAGACTTCTCAATTGAAATTTAAGTGGAAATTTTGTGAATATTAATCTAAACTTGATGAAAAACGTGCTCACAAACGTTCATAAAAAATTACACTTCGAAGAAAATTAATCTGATGTGATTATTTGATTAGTTTAGTCACTAATTTCATTCATAATTGATTGTTTGATTTTTTTAATTGGTGATTATTATCTATTGACTGTCGGTGTTATATTTTTTTGGTTTCTTAGAAAAATTATTTCTATTATTACGGAGTATTAAATTTATAAATTTAATTTATTTCAAGGTGTAATAAAAAATTAGTGATATGAATAGAATAAAGTAAAAGGAGGAGTAAATTAGAAAAAACGACACTAAGTAATTAAAAAGATTCGATGAAAAATCTTTTTTATTTAAAGAAGTCAAATTGTGAATGTCCTAAAGATGACAACTCAGAGAAGAGAATGATTTAGCTACCGAAAAATGATTCGGAATGATCACATCATTGAAGGGGAATGCATGAATTGAAAATAATAGAGTTAATTTCTAAAATAAGACTAAAACATTGATAAAGTGTACAAATAAGACTATCAATACTACGTAGTATAATATTTTTGTTTTAGAAAGAAGATGGTCTTACAATTTTTTGTAAATGTTTTTAAATATTATTATTGTTATGCTTGTTAGTTTAGAGAAAAAAAGTTTTAGATTTTTTTTAAATTGGGCCCGTTTTAATGTTTCGCCCCTAGGCCCTCAAACATACCGGGCCGCCCCTGATTTTTGGTGGCCTTACATCTTACCTCTTTACGACTAAGGGTCTGTTTGCAACAGCTTCTGCTTTTAAAAAAATGCTTTTTTTAATGAAATGGGGAGAAGTGATTAAATAAAAGTTGATAGTGTTTGAAAAAAAAGTGATTTTGAAAAGTAAAAGCGGATAGTGTTTGGTAAAATAAGTGCTTTTTGTGTAATAGAAAAAGTAAAAGCACTTTTGATGCAGAAGCCGAGAAAAATAAAAGTTGTAGTGTTTGGGAAAATAAGTGATTTTTTAAAGTCAAAAGCTTAGAAATGCTTTTTTAAAAGGAGTTGCAAACCAACGCTAAGTATTACCATCCTTTATTAATCCCATTTACGTACTCATGCTTGGAGTAGGCTGAGGAGCAGTTCTGAATTTTGCTGTTGAAGAATTTATAAATTAAATTATATATATACTGCTTTAATTTAAATGGCATTTGTAATTCTTTGTGGTCGGTTTATTTTGTTGCATGATATTACGTATCTACTTAATTTGTATGCCAAGATCCTAAATTCTTCATTTACGTATTTAGCATAATAGCATGAAGTGGCAAATCGATCTTAGCATGAATAAATTCCGTGGATAGGAGTAAAACATTTCAAAAGTTCAAATATAGGACTTCAATGTTTCGTATAGTTGAATAGGAGTAAAAAGATATGGTCACACAGACTTACTGTTAGGCTCATAATTTAATAGGCCGGAGCACCGCCGAACTACCCGGAGCAGCCCAGCAACGGTTAGGAAAGTTCTAGCAATCCAACCTAGCAAAGACCAACTCTACATGGAAAGGGATCAAGCAAGGAAAGAAATAAAGAAGGCTCTTACTCCCCTTAGTTAATTTAAACATCCAAGGAAAGAAAATCATGTATTAATTAATATACTATGTATGGACCAAGGAGGAGGGCATAAATACACGATCAACTATGATCAAAAGCCACTTTGGATTCTAGCAAACCATTACGATTAAGCAAGAAGCCTTTGTTCGAATATTAATCTATTCTTATTGCTATTTCTTTTGTTCTTAATCTCCTTAGTGTTGATTCTTAGTTGTTCGATTCCCTCACAATCATTATTCATAGTTTAGCTTAATTTGGCTAAAACAATTTGGCGCCGTCTGTGGGAAAATCTTGCAAAAAAAAGAAATCAACCATGACCGAAAAATCAAACACTTTGGTAGAGGAGATTCAAACCCAATTGGAAGCTGTTCGAGAAGAATTGCGTGCGGCCAAGAGGTCCGACCAGTCGAGGGAAGAGATGCAGACCCAGCTGGAAGCCGTCAGGGAGGAGATGCGTCAGCGAATAGCCTTCCTCCAGGGGGAGAATGACGCTTTGCGTTCCCAGGTGCAGTCGGTGGCGTCCATAGCCTCGAACTCACGACGGGGAAAGGAGATCATGACCGTGGCTTCAAGGTTGGACATGGATTCAATGCCTGCTCCGACCTCAACCATGGACATGGAGTCAGCACCGGTTTCGACCTCAACATTCTCCTTCATGAAGGAATCGTTCCCGGAGATGGTGGGTTTTGATTCGAATGACGGAATTTACTCCCCGGTAATTTCACAGCTTATACCATATGAACCCCTCATCCCGGAAACAGCCCCAAATACAAGAACCCCGATATGTTCTTTCCCAGATTCGTTGCGGGTCAGACCGACGACATCACGATTGCAGACTATCAACCAGCCAATGCCGTCGTCGAACATCATGTCGTCACTTGCAGTACCTGTCGTCCCTTACCATGAAGGCGGCACATCTGGAGGAGCAGGACCATCAAGTCGTCCTGGCTCATTCCCGCTTCCCAGAAGGAATGTCTCTCGGAACTTGTTTACAGAGCCCCAAAGAAGACAAATTCCAAGACATGTCAACATATTCAGACATGTCGACGCCGGCAACCCAAGGCCTCTGGAACCAGAAATCATCAATATATCGTCGCCAGCCGAACGAAGAGCCGCTCAGACGCCACCACCACATGAAGCGTCAGTGTCACCATTGCAAACATATCTGGTAAACTCGCTGGCCACCCTCATGGAAGAGATGAGAGAGATGCGGGAAAAGGTCAACGGGATACCTGGAGTTCCGCCACCGCTGGATGTCGCCTCGCAAACATGCTATGCCGAATCCCCATTTGGACGACATATTACCGATGTCGAAATTCCAAGGAAGTTTGCCGCACCTACAATGAGGCTGTTCGACGGGACGTCCGATCCAGTGGAACATGTCGCTCAGTATAAACAGCGAATGCTGGCCATTTCGGTCAGACCTGATCAGCGAGAGGCCTGCATGTGTAGGGCCTTCGGAACAACATTAACTGGACCAGCGCTGACATGGTTTGTCAACCTACCAAATGAGGGCATAAACTCATTCGCTGAATTGGTCAACTTATTCAACCAACAATTCGCGAGTAGTCGAACTCTGGAAAAGCAGACCAGTGACTTATATCGTGTGGTCCAGGGGCAAAATGAATCTCTGCGAGATTATCTACATCGCTTTAACAAGGAGAAGGTGTCGATTCCCAGATGCGACATGCCGACCGCCGTGGAGGCATTCAGGAGAGGATTACTTGAAAACTCAGAGTTATACAGGGAGTTGACCAAATATCCGTGCAAGACCTTTGGTGACGTCCAGGCCAAAACCTTAGCCTTCATACGACTTGAAGAAGATCAACATGCACGTCATCGGCCTGATGAATATGAAGGAGGACAACGGAAAGCAAACACTTCCAGAAAACACGACTACAGGACGGGGAAGCCTTATGCGAGGAATGAAGATCGACCTGTAGCATCGGCGACTACTTGGCTTGATGATCCTAGCCTGCCACCTTCCATCCCAGCATACTGCTTCAATGTCAACACTACTGGCCTTATCAACGCCCTAGATAAATTGGGAGAGAAGGTCCGATGGCCTAGGAAGTCAGACAAATCCAGCGGGCGACAAGATCCCAATAAGAGATGCGACTTCCACGACGACATTGGACACAACACGGAGGATTGTGTCGCGTTGCGAAAAGAGGTTGCCTACCTCTTGAGGAACGGGTACCTAACGGAGATCATGTCAGAACAGACGAAATCCATGTTACACAGGAGTCAGAAGTCGTCCATAGATCAGAAACGACCTCCTTCACCTACACCGCCACAAAAGGTAATTAATTTCATTAACGGTGGTTCTGATTTATGTGGACTAACCTACTCTGCAGCGAAGAGACAAGCTCGGGAATATTCCCGAGACAAGTCATCACAGGTGTATCAAATCGTCCGAAAGGAAGAGGCTTGGAGAAATGCACCCATCACGTTCGATGAAACGGATCTGATGAGCCCAAATGATGCTCATCATGACACCTTAGTCATTGCTCTTAGGGTGGCAAATTGTGAGGTGAGACGAGTTCTAGTTGACAATGGTAGCACTGCCAACATCACAACGTTAAAGACACTAAAACAGATGGGGTACAAGGAGGAAGACCTGACTGTCTCCGGCTCCACCCTCGTCGGATTCAATGGCGAGCCAAGTCAGACAATAGGTAACGTTTCTTTGCCTATACATGCTGTTGGTCTTAATTTGCAGGTAAAATTCGATGTAGTCCAAGATCTGCCCGCCTACAACATGATATTGGGGACGCCTTGGCTACATCAAATGGGGGCAATTCCATCAACATACCACCAGGTTGTCAAAGTCCCAACGCCATGGGGAGTGCAATCCATCCAAGGTGACAGGGCCACTGCTAAGTCATGCTATCAAACAGCAATGAAGCCAACCGCCTCTGCGACGACTTCGGCGTAGCAACTAAAGGGCGACTTCATTCCGATGGGGGAAGATGACAACAGCACTAAAGAAATCGTCATCGACCCAGATCATCCGGATAAAGTCGTCCGCATTGGGGGCAACCTGTCAACTCAGATGGAGGAAGAACTTATTACTTTTCTGAAGGAGCATAAAAGTGTCTTCGCCTGGAGCCATGACGACATGAAGGGGATTGACCCGCAAGTGATCACTCACAAGCTGAATGTAAACCCTGCACATAAACCTGTCAAGCAGAAAAGGCGACGTTTCGCCCGGGAAAGGAACGACATCATCAATCAAGAAGTCGAGACACTACTACGCACTGGTAAAATACGCGAGGTAAAATATCCTAATTGGCTTGCTAATGTTGTTGTAGTGCAGAAGAAAAAGGGCCACCAAAAGGGCCAAAAACCTAAGTGGCGGGTGTGCGTTGACTTCACTGATTTGAACAAAGCGTGTCCCAAAGACTCGTTCCCGATGCCGCACATCGACGTCCTCGCAGATGCCACAGCAGGACACGAAATGTTGACATTCATGGACGCCTTCAGCGGTTACAATCAAATTCAATTACACCCAGATGACCAAGAGAAGACCGCATTCATCACCGAGACAGGTACGTATTGTTATGTTGTCATGCCTTTCGGTTTGAAAAATGCAGGCGCCACTTTCCAAAGATTGGTCACCATGATCTTCAAAGACCAACTTGGAAAAACCATGGAAGTGTATATTGACGACATGCTAGTCAAATCCAAGAAGGCAACAGACCACATTGATCACCTACGAAGGTCATTCAAGAAGATACAGGAGTATAACTTGAAGCTTAATCCCGCCAAGTGCACATTTGGAGTCTCATCAGGAGAATTCCTCGGCTACATTGTCAGTGAAAGAGGAATTGAAGCGAGTCCAGAACAAGTCCGGGCCATATTAGACATCGAATCTCCTAAATCAATCAAAGATGTCCAGAAACTGACCGGACGAGTTGCAGCACTCAACAGGTTCATATCGAAGTCGTCAGACAGATGCCGACTTTTCTACGACATTCTCAGAAAAAATAAGAAGTTCGAATGGACAGAACAGCATGAAAAAGCCCTGCAACAACTAAAGGAATATATGACAACACCACCTCTACTGACGAAACCAAAGGAAGGGGAGGAACTGCAGCTGTACTTGGCAGTATCTGAGCATGCCGTCAGCGCGGTCTTGACCCGAGAAGAAGACGGACAACAAACACCAGTTTACTATGTAAGTAAATCTTTAAACGGGCCAGAATCCAGGTACGCGCTTTTAGAAAAGTTAGTATTGGCGTTAATTACAGCATCCGTTAAACTACGTCCTTATTTTGAATCACATTCTATTTGCGTCCGTACTAACTATCCCATGAAGTCCATCATGAGGAAACCAGATCTAACAGGTCGAATGATCAAATGGTCAATACAGTTAGGGGCATACGACATCACATATGAACCCAGGACAGCTTTGAAGTCACAAGCTTTAGCCGATTTTGTGGCGGACTTCAGCCCCAAGCTACAAGTAGAAGCGGGAAAGGAAGTATGCCTTCTGATAGGCGATCAGCACCAACAGAAGTGGATACTGCATACTGACGGAGCCTCGAACATGCACGGAGCAGGCCTTGGAGTCATGCTGAAGTCACCACAAGGGGGCACCATACTACAAGCTGTCCGATGTGATTTCAACGCAACAAACAACGAAGCGGAGTACGAGGCACTGATTTTCGGACTAAACTTAGCCCGAAACTTGGGTATAAAACTAATCGAGGTAAAATGTGACTCCCTTTTAATTGTTAATCAAGCTAACGGAGTCTATGCAGCTAAGGACCTAAAGATGATGGCATACCTTCAAGTTGTTACTAAATTGAGCAACTTTTTCGACCACATCACTTTTGATCAAGTTCCGAGGGGGGAAAACGTCCAAGCTGATGCCTTGGCAGCAGTCGGATCATGTCTGGGGGCAGAAAACAATGACAACATACCATTCGTCCACTTGACTGAGCCCGCCATTGAGAAATCAGAATTCGTCAATATCATTGAATCAACCACCGACAGCAACTGGATGAAGCCATATATGGACTATCTCAAGCACAACATCCTCCCAACTGACAAAAGGGAAGCAAGAGCACTCTTATCTAAGGTAACAAAGTTTTTATTAATCGATGACATTTTGTTTAAACGATCAAAGGCAGGTCCATACCAAAGATGCTTGACCCCTGAGGAAGCTGTCAAGGTGCTCAAAAATCTGCACGAGGGGGAATGTGGAAATCATGCAGCGGGCAGAAGTTTATCCAATAAAGCCCTCAGGTTTGGTTATTACTGGCCTACGATGAGACATGATGCTGTCACCTACACTCAAGCTTGCCAACCTTGTCAGAAGCACGCACCATTGCACCATCAACATGCAGAGTCACTTCACCCTGTTCTATCTCCGTGGCCTTTCATGAAATGGGGCATGGATATCGTGGGAAAGCTACCTGAGGCACCCGGGCAGAAGGTCTACATGTTGGCAATGACGGACTACTTCTCAAAGTAGATCGAAGCGGAACCCTTCCGACAAATCCGCGACACCCAGGTAATATCATTTATTAAAAGAAACATTTTGAGCAGGTTCGGCATCCCATCAGAAATCGTGTGCGACAATGGATCGCAATTCATCAGCATCAAGACAAGACGTTTTTGCGAAAAGTACAACATCAAGATGGAGATGTCGACACCTCGTTACCCGCAAGCAAACGGACAAGCCGAATCAAGTAACAAGATCATCATCTCAAATCTAAAGAAACGGCTTGAAAAGGCACAAGGAAGATGGGCCGACGAGTTGCCCCTGATATTGTGGGCAGACAGGACGACACCAAAAAATGCCACAGGTCAAACACCTTTCTCGTTGGTTTATGGATGTGAAGCTGTCATACCAGTCGAAGTCGAAGTACCAACATCTAGGTATGGGCTCATCACAGAGGAAACAAACAACATAGAACTGGTTCATGACCTCGACACCATAGACGAATTGAGAGAAAACGCTAGGGTGCAAATAGCGGCCTATCAACAAAGGGTGGCGAAAAGTTACAACAAAGATGTCCGAGCTAAAATATTCAAGAAAGGTGATTGGGTGCTTAGGAAATCTTTTGGCAACGAGGCAAGCGGAAAGTTTAGTCCTAATTGGGAAGGCCCTTACCAGATCACCGAAGTCGTCGGGCAGGGGGCATACCGGTTAGCATCCATGGACGGTAAACAAGTACCAAGAAGCTGGAATGCGGTACACTTAAAACCTTTTCACTTTTAGTTTGATCGTTCTCATAAATGTATACAACATATATTTCGTTTATTTCCATTACTAACTTGATCGTCGGAGGGCCGTTGGCCTCAAACCAACGGCCAAGTGAATCTTTAGATCAGATATGGTCTGACGACATCAAGCTGGTCGAACCTGACAGATTGACACAGGTAATCATCAAACACGGAATGGGTAAGTCTTTCTCAAGTTCTACAAACCATGATCATCTCAACAGTACGTCACTCATCTTGAAACAAATTAAGGAGCTACATCTTATATCAATAGAAACAACAACTTCCGAACACAGGTAGCCTTTTTCATGTTACTAAGCATTTTCGTCAAATTAAAGCTTTTTATAATAAAGATGAATAACCAAACTTTAAACACTCAGTTGATATTCTAGCAAAAATAATTGAGTTGGAAAACTATTTTCTTTAAGCAAAACTTTGTTCTGTCATTATGTATCATAATCTCAGTTACTAACTTTATCATCGGAGGGTCGTTGGCTCCAAGCCGACGGCCAGACTCTGACGACATGTTAAAATGCAGAGCACTAACGAGTAAGCCAAGCACCAGTTGCCGATGTAGACGACAAACAAACATCCTAAAGATACTGACACATCTCCCAGAACACATCATTAAGGGAGAGCGAGGATGACATGGGCCCTTCGTATGCAATTAAAACATATGAACAACAAACCCATGCACCTTGCATGTTTTGGCCAAAACAACAGAATTTCACAACAGAAGCATGTGCTTCATAAGCACGACAACACAAACTCCAAAACATAAGGAGACAACATGAGCGACATTGACATAAAACATAACTATTCATGTCGACTACATTAACAAAATCGTAAATGAAACAATACTCAAAGTTTTTGCAGGATTTTCGCAGCAACGGACGAAGTTCCCTTTGCCAACCGAAGTGTCAACATCTACCTAGATGAAGTTCAAGGTCGTCAGCATTGCCTAGATGTGATCGTTAGCACAACTCTAGAAGAAGAAGGAACAATCAAGTAGATCGAAGTGGGATATCAACCAAGAGTTCAAATTCATAATGACGACATCCATCTAGCGTGTCCGCCATCATCATGAATTGGGGGCAATTGTTAGGCTCATAATTTAATAGGCCGGAGCACCGCCGAACTACCCGGAGTAGCCCAGCAACGGTTAGGAAAGTTCTAGCAATCCAACCTAGCAAAGACCAACTCTACATGGAAAGGGATCAAGCAAGGAAAGAAATAAAGAAGGCTCTTACTCCCCTTAGTTAATTTAAACATCCAAGGAAAGAAAATCATGTATTAATTAATATACTATGTATGGACCAAGGAGGAGGGCATAAATACACGATCAACTATGATCAAAAGCCACTTTGGATTCTAGCAAACCATTACGATTAAGCAAGAAGCCTTTGTTCGAATATTAATCTATTCTTATTGCTATTTCTTTTGTTCTTAATCTCCTTAGTGTTGATTCTTAGTTGTTCGATTCCCTCACAATCATTATTCATAGTTTAGCTTAATTTGGCTAAAACACTTACCCTTAATGAGTAATACGGAATATAAAACAAAATCACAAATAAGAATTATTTTGACACTTAGAGTCATTTTTATGGCATTAAATTTCATCAAGATTGTTATTTTGACAATTAGTGTCAATTTTATGACATTAGTTCCATCAAAATGACAATATTACTCATTTGGAAATATAGTACTAGTGCCATCTTTAGGCCACTGGCTTTATCAAGATTGCAATGTTATTTCAGATTTTATCATTTTTTGGCCTGCTTCTCATTTTTGTATTTCGGTTTTAGGTTTCGTTTTTTCTTGAAAAAGAGACAATTTTCTGGAACCTTTACAGATTCAATCGGAAAGTTGACTTGAAAATTTACCAACACGTCGATTGTAATCAATTATAAAAATTAAAAAACGAAAAAAACAATTAAAACAAATTTTTAAAAAAGAAAAATTGGAGAACGAAATGGAAGAGGACGATATGGAGGTGGAGGAGGAGAAAGAGATGAATGAGAATCGATACTTACCAATTACGTCGAGAAATCAAATTAATCTCTTTAATTGCAAGGGAGAGATTACTGAGATTAATTAGAAGAGAGGGAGATGGATCGGGAATACACCGAGAAAGGAGAGATGGAGCAGCAGAGCAGATTCAGAATACAGAGGCATGTGGTTGCATTCTAGGAAAATACGGAGTAATAAATAGGGGTATATTAGGAAGAGATAATAACCGACTAAGTTAATGACTCCTATTTGAGCAATAAATCAATAAGCACTCCTATTTGGGAACTTTTCTATTATTTTACTCCTATTTAGATCAATTACTTATCTGGAATTTGATTTTATTTACATGCTACGTAATTTATATGGCTGATCATATCGCATGTTTTTTCGTCAAAAGATCATGTCTTGGATGTGGTTAATTTTATTTTTACCTTATGGAATTTAGTCATGGTATTTGAAAATGTGGGGGCCGATACTTGGACATGCAAAGATGAATTTTACGTAAGATATATGGTACATGCTTGAATAATTTCTTGGCCATTGTACAAAATGGAGTTGTATTCTCAGTTCGTGTGTTTGTCTATGGTAATTTTCGGAAATTGTGAATCTAATTATAGTATGCATATATGCTATTACTCGTTGGTAGCTGTGTGTTACTTATGTAACTATACGGGGCTGAATATAAGGCAAGAATTTTTGTCTTATGAAACACAAAAGTGTATCATCTGGTGAGCTAAACCATTGTGTTAAAGAGATACAATGATGATATAATTTTAACTGATATTGTTGTATATGCATATACAATAATACCATAAGGGATATCAAATTGTCATATACGTAGTATACTGTAACTATGACAAGAGGAGTTAATAATCTCCTTTGGCGCACGGAAATCCTAGGATATTATACATACACCGAGGGAAATGGACTGTCACTTGAAAACAAATAGCTAGGGATGGTAACCCAACCTGTGTGATTGAAGATCCCATGAAGCAGGTTCATATGGGTAATAACAAGTCTTCTATTTGTTCTGTTAGCCTATTTTAAATGTCCATTTCTAGGGTGAGGCTAGACTGCATTAGTTGTGAGGCTGAGCTAAAACTCTTAATGATTTTCATAGTCTTATGGCTGGTGCGTTAAGTGTAGAACACACTTGATGAGGTCACCTATATGAGTGTGAGGTGGGGCCGCCTCCTTGAAGCATGACAACGCTTCTAGAGCACTCGAGAATACCAAGCACGTGCATGGCCTAAAGGTGCACCACGGCGTTAACGCGAGGAATTGTGGGGGGTGAAACATGGCCGTTAAGACCCTGACTTACCATAGTAGCTTACTGGTTCATAGAAACTATATGTTTCATCAGAAGCTCGGTTTGTAAAGACTTAATCGTCTCAGTTTGGTTCATAGTCTTCGGACACCAGACTTAAAGTCTCGTTCCCGTTAATCTAGCAGATTTTCAAAATTATTTTTAATTATTTTTATTTGAAAATAACATGGTTTATATATAACATTTGAATTTTCCATATAGTTTTAAGTTTTTCCCTTAGATCATTGTAGTTGGTACAAGGAAACTAACATGTATGCAAGCAGAAACAGATGACGGTGTGTGTTAATGCCTTCCTAACTAATTCATGAGATATTGAGATGGCAAGTTTGCTGATGGATCTAGCTCCCTTTTCAGCCCATGATGATAGTTCGATCTTTCAAGAGGATAATTACCTCAATCGGACTGAAGATTTAATTTTCATTTTAGAACAGTAAATTTACATATAGAGTTGTCCAATTTACTGTACTTGGACATGGGATTGGAATATTGGATTGATTAAAGAGAGGGAGGTCGGTAAAGGATAAGAAAATAATCCCTCCTTTCACTTTATAGTACGAAGTATTCTTTTTGCACCGTTCTTAAACAGTCGTTTCATTTTTTTTGTTCAATACTTCGTGTTTTCAAGTTTCCACTTCACCATTAGTTAGAGGACGTATATTTCGAGTTCGTCAATGACTTCGCTCTAGCAGTCTAGCCCTAATCAAACTAAACTCATCCTAATCCCAATTCTCATTGCAAAATGACATAATTATTTAAACAAAAAATATATTATAATTCGATTATATTTTGTGAAATAGTTTTGATGCTATATAATATAATAGGTTATTGGTGAAAACTGTGATGTTCTGGATATATTATTTTTTATACGTAGTATTTGATAATTAAATTGTTAATTAAAAGTTTTAATTGTTTGCTAAAAAGAATGAGAACCTTTAGTAGAGAGTTCATAAAAGTAGTAAAGTGAGAATTTTTGAATGAGACTAGCATTATGTACTAGACTAGGGTCATTTATGTATTTTAAACATTATTCACTATTATAAATAAACCTGTCAGGACTCCTAAAGGGGTAACCTGTTTCATTCTCTCATAATAGACTAGGGTCATTTATGTATTTTAAACATTATTCATTATTATAAATAAACCTGTCAGGGCTCCTAAAGGGGTTACTTGTTCCATTCTCTCATATGGTATCAAGAGCTAGGGAAACCTAATTTTTTTTTCAGCCAATTTTCTTCTCTCACGATCCGCGGTTGTCATGGCCTCTGCAGCAGCCAACACATCATCCACCACCTCGTCTTCCGCTCCGGTTAGCGCAGGCCAGAGTTCTCCCGTGATGGTATCTTCCTCTGGCGCTTCTTCTCAGACAGGAATGCAGCCCACTGTCATCATGCCAGCAACCGCAGCTCAATCGGCTTCCTCTTTTGCTTCGCCGACCAAGGTATTTTCTTCATAATCTCTATTTCAGAATATACCCCCAATATTCTCTTGGTCCGCTCCACAGACTGTGCCGGAATTTAATCTGGAACCTCCGCCCTTCCTCTCCATGCCACCGTCGGTTTCCTCCATGCCAGTCAGTCTGCCGCAGGCCCTCTCCTCTTCACCGGCAGTCAAGTTCTCGGGTCCTACGTTTGTCAGGTCTCCAGGTGTATCCTCCACGATTCCAACAAACCGGGCAGTTCCTCCTCCCGATATGCAAACACCCATGGCAGATTTGGCACAGACTTTATCACATGTGGCCACCAATGTTACAAACATTGTGACTACACGGTTACAAGCAGTTGAGGATTACAGTACCTGGCGCACACAATTCGAGTCCTTCCTCGTTTCTCAGGGTCTTCTAGGCATGGTGGATGGCACACTTCAGGTACCTTCTATGCATTCCATAGACCTATACAATCGTCACATTCCCAATCCCGAGTATTCATCTTGGCTTCGCATTGACCAAACTATTCATTCTTGGATTTTTGCTACCTTATCTCGTGACGTTTTAATTGATGTCCGGGACTTGAAACATTCGTTTGGGATTTGGGAACGATTGGAGTCTAGATTTATGTATGCCAGTTTAGCCAGGTCTATGGAATTGAAACACTTGTTGAATACTATTTGCGCGAGGTTTAAATTTTGGTAGATGATCTTGCCTGTATTAATTGTCTCGTGTCTCATTCTGAGATGATTAAATCTATTATCATGGGGTTAGAGAAAGATTATGCGTCTATGATCAATACTGTGATGTTGTTTCCCCAAAATTTCCCTTTTGAAACTCTTCGGAATCACCTCATTGAACTTGAGAAACGGGATCATTATTTTCAACAACAAGAAGCTTTACCTACACAGCAAGCCTTTGCCGTCCAAGGTCCACAGCAGCCGCAGCCAGCTCACCCGCGTCCTGCTGCTCCCGGTGCCCGAGGTCGTGGTGGCAGAGGCCGGGGTAACCGCGGGCGTGGCGGTTGTGGCCGCGGCCGTTACCAGCAGAATGGGCAGCAGGGCTATTTTCAGCCGCAGGGGTACGGTGGCGCTCCTCCGCTCGCTGCTCCGGGTCCTCACGCAGGGGGTGTTCAGTATCCGCATAATATCACTACAGGTACTGTCATTAGTAAGTCTACTGTGTCACATTTAAATATTCATGTCTTACCTGTCTGTGCTACTAATAGTGGATATGCAGGCTTTCCTTCAGATGGGGGTATTCTGGGCTCCGCGCCCCCTCCTATTGTGTGTCAGATTTGTTTCTCTACAGGTCACTCGGCTATTACCTATCCTTCACGTTTTTCTCAACCTTCTGCGCCTGCTTTGTTGACCACACCTGGGGAAACTAATCTTGCTTTGTGGTACCCGGATTCTGGGGCTTCTGCCCACATGACATCATCTGAAGGTATTTTACATAATAAATCTACTTATGTTGGCTCTACTTCTATTAGTGTTGCCAATGGTGAACAATTACCCATTAGTAATGTTGGTGATGTGTTAATGCCCTCGTCTGGCCGTTCTTTAATTTTAAAGTCTGTTTATCATGTGCATCAGTTAAAATTCAATTTAATTTCTATTCAAAAATTATGTGCTGATAATAACTGTGTTGTAACTTTTGATAAAAATTCATTTTTTGTTAAGGACAAACAAACGGGAGCAGTTCTTCTGCAAGCTTCTAGTTGTGGGACTCTTTATCCTCTCCGTATGCCGTCATCTCCTCACCTAGCTTTAGCGTCTGTTTCAGATCCTGGTCTAGTATGGCATCGTAGATTAGGTCACTGTGGTGACAAAGTTTTACACTTTCTTAGAACAAATAAACTTCTCTGTAATAATTCTAGTTTTAGTCATGACTGTGTTGCTTGTCGGCTTGGAAAATCTCAGCGTTTGCCTTTTTCTGATGCTAGTCACATGTGTACTATGCAATTACAAATTATTCATTCTGATGTGTGGCAATCACCTGTTTTATCCAACTTGGGATTTAAATATTATGTGTCTTTTATTTACGATTTTTCTCGCTATACTTGGATTTATCCTATGTGCCGTAAGAATGAGGTTTTTCAACACTTTAAAAATTTTAAGCTTTTGGTTGAAAATCTTTTTAATCAGAAAATTAAAAATTTTCAAAGTGATGGGGGGTGAATTTGTTAATCATGATATGCAATTTTTTTTATTACTCAAGGAATTTATTTTCAAAAATCCTGTTCCGACACCCCTCAGCGGAATGGGGTGGCTGAACGGAAGCACCGTCATCTCCTTGAATTGACACGTACCATGCTTCTTGAAGCATCGGTCCCGGGTCACTTCTGGGTTGATGCTCTTTATACTGCGGCATACATCATTAACAGATTACCCTCTCCTATCTTAAATGGTTTATCGCCTTTTCAAAAATTATTTCATAAGGCACCTGATTATTCCTTTATGCGAGTTTTTGGCACTGCGTGTTATCCCAATTTTTCTGCCTCGTCCTCCAATAAACTCTCGCCACGTTCTGTCCAATGTGTGTTTCTAGGCTATGCATCGGGGTATAAGGGCTATTGGTGTTAAGATCCGAGTACAAGACGAGTATACATTAGTCGTCATGTGCGTTTTCTTGAGAATGTCTATCCTTTTCATCATCTTAGGGAATCATCTTCCTCACACGTCTCTTATTCTGGTTCTACCTTGCCTGACTTGCCTTTTCCTACTACACCTGCTTCACCCTTGACCATTATACCTCGTGTTTCAACCATGCCCATGTCTGTTGCCCCTCACCTCACCTCACGGTCATCACCATCTCATGGTCATCAACCAGCCACCTTAGCCCATCCACATTCGAACTCATGCACCAGCAGCGAACCCGTAACCCCCACCACCCCAACTTTCTCCTCTTCCCAGCAGCATAGTTCTCCCAGCCCTCCTATGACTCCCAGCGACACGTCGTCCCAACAGCCCAGTAATGTGTCCAGTCCCTCGGTGTCCTCCCCGTCTTCCTCGAGTTCCAGTCCACTCACGGTCTCATCCATATCTGATCATTCGACAGATCACATACCACTGTTGGGATTGCTTAGCATGAATAATACATCCGTAGCTTTCAAATGTAGTTAACTGATTGGGAAGAAGAAGAAAAAAAAACGTAAGTAGCTTTTCCTTTGGTGTCAAAGCATCAATAACTTTGACACACTCACTTTTCATTTATATAAACAAACCAACTTACTTAGTGGTGGTGGTTACAATCCAAATGCCCCACTCGGCACTGCACCCACTACGCACTATTAATACATGCATGCATAACTAATACGTAGCACTACTATCTAACATAATTTAATACTAAATGCAAATAACTTAATGTGCAACCTAACTAAATGACCCAAATTAGACTAACACTAATGCAACGGCACATACGCATATTAGTACCGCTACAACACATGCACGGTGTCACGTGACGCACACAACTTGTCATGACTCATCCCGCCGTGCACTCACACTCTAGTCTAAAATGTATCAATGACTCAAAATAAACTAAATTAAACATGACGAAATTATAAACAACAAGGTTAACTCCAACATTCACCCCCTTAACCTTGTTGTCATTTATTTTGAAACTCCTCGCGGAACATCACAGCAGCGCCGGCTCGTAGTCTGCGGTCGCGAAGGCGAGATGTGCCTGCTCCTTCCTTGGTGATGTGCAATCCTTAGAGAAATGCACATACTCTTGACAGTTGTAGCATCGAACCTTACGGATGTCAAACGTACTCTTCTTCTTGCCGGTGCCACCGCGGTAGCGAGAACGCCACTCCTCCTCTGTGAGTAGCAATTGACCTCCACCGCCATGGTTATTGTTGTCGACGCCGTCGTCCGCATCGCTCCTATCCTCCACCGTTATGAGTCTTCCCACAAGCTCCTCCATGGACAAGGTTTTAAGATCAAGAAGCTGTTCAATTGCAATAGCTACCTGGGTGTACTTGGACAGCACGATCCGAAGAAGTTTCTTCACGACCTTCACCTCCTCGAAGGTCTCACCGAGGGTGCGAATCTTGTTGGCGAGTCCGTTCATGCGCATGGCGAGGTCATCGATCATCTCACCGCTCCGCATGTGAACGGAATCAAATTCCTTGAGTAGAGTTTGTGCCTTGGCCTCACGGACACGCTCATCGCCCACACGCATGGTCTTGATGGCGTCCCATGCCTCCTTTGCCGTCGCCTTCACGGAAAGCGTGGAGAGCATCTCCGGTGGCACGGCTCGCAGAATTGCCGCTAGCGCCACCCTATCCTCGCTAAAGCTCCCGCCACCCTCGACAGCGTCCCACACGCCTTGGGCCTCCATGTTCACCTTCATGATGAGTGCCCACTCGAAATAGTTCGTCGCCGTCAACGTCGGGTAGACAACGGTGCTGCTGGCCTGGTGGACGACACGCTGCTGTACCACCACCTCGCGGCCGCCTCGCCGCGTCGGGCTCCGCCCACGTCGTACCGGCGAGCGTGACGGAGTGCGCGAACCTTCACCGGCCATGGCTCTGATACCAAATGTTGGGAATGCTTAGCAAGAATAATACATCCGTAGCTTTCAAATGTAGTTAATTGATTGGGAAGAAGAAGAAAAACGTAAGTAGCTTTTCCTTTGGTGTCAAAGCATCAATAACTTTGACACACTCACTTTTCATTTATATAAACAAACCAACTTACTTAGTGGTGGTGGTTACAATCCAAATGCCCCACTCGGCACTGCACCCACTACGCACTATTAATACATGCATGCATAACTAATATGTAGCACTACTATCTAACATAATTTAATACTAAATGCAAATAACTTAATGTGCAACCTAACTAAATGACCCAAATTAGACTAACACTAATGCAACGGCACATACGCATATTAGTACCGCTACAACACATGCACGGTGTCACACGACGCACACAACTTGGCATGACTCATCCCGCCGTGCACTCACACTCTAGTCTAAAATGTATCAATGACTCAAAATAAACTAAATTAAACATGACGAAATTATAAACAACAAGGTTAACTCCAACAACCACGTCACCACCCCATTCGCCCAATGTCGGAACTAATGTTCATCCCATGCAAACTCGAGCTAAAGATGTAAATTGAGCTTTGATCTCACAATAATGGAAAGAGAGCGGGGTTCCATCCCAAGTCATTGCTTGGAGTTAAACCTAGGATCTCTCCCTTGTGGCACTCCCTACCAGGTGAGCTACGCCCCCGGTTCATTATAACCTTCCTAAGTTTTTAGGAAATGAAGTGCAGCACATGTTAATTGATTATATTTTTAACAAAAATGTTACTTGTCCACGTCAAGGTTAGACGTCTAGTTACACGCTCAAATGTAATGGTCTGTGACCCCAAAACTTGGATTGTTTGTGCACAAACAATTCGGGGGTCACGGACACTTCGCTTTACAAAAATTAAAATCAATTGTACGTACACAAACAATTACACTTGGACGTGTAACCGGGCGTCTAACCCGGCATGTACAACAGTATATCATTTTTGTAGTTTTAATCACCATTCACTTCTTAGTAACAACATGCTTACATGCTAGGTTAACAAGGACGATAATACTCCAAATTTCGTCAGAGAACTTCTCTACAAGTCTAGCAAATGAAGTAATAATGTACTACAAATATGTATATAATAGAATACAGTCAAGTATTTAGTAATTATACTACTACGTACAATTATACTACAAATATGAATAGAATAAAATACAGTATAATGTTCCAACAAGAGAGCCCAGAGAGCTGTACGAAATTACGAATACCTTCACTGGACAACTTGGCTACCATAGTCATCATTGAACTTGTTATAACGATGGGCATGGAGATGCGCGGAAGGTCGAGTGTTACTCAACGCTACCTTAATATCTCTTTCAGTAATTGGTCCAACCTTTGGCAATTCTGCACTTGACAGGTTATAAAAGAAAACAGTCTTATAACAAAATTAAAGGACACAGAACAAAGCATAAAGGTGAGCCCAAGTGGAGGTGCTAACAAACCAGTTAGAATATATACAAATTCACCTCAAGTATCTTCAATTAACAAAGTCCTTTACATAAGGAAGTCAAAGCAGACTTACAAATATTAGCCGTAAAAGCTAAGCTAATCATAAAAGGAGACTTATGTATACAAGGAATGTATCTGGTAAGCTGACTAATGCTAACCGAATACTAAACAATGGGATAATAGTTACAAAGGAAATCCACTAACTAATAATACGGAGTAATAAATATTAAATGAGCGGAGCCTTGTAACCACTGAATGTAACAAATATGTTCCCAGCACATGCGTGTGCATGCATTATGTAACGGCTATGCTTAACAAAACCAAACAGTTCAAGCTTTAACAAGCTGAGCTCATGCACAGTACAAGCTTTAACAAGCTTGAACAGTACAAAGTCTCCTCTTATGTTTGAACATTTATTCACGCTGAGCTCATGCATAGTAGTGTTTCATAAGACAATTTTTTGAGCCTATTGGAGACCAATAAATTATAAGGGAGCATTAGGTGTGCCTTGCGAGATTTGGTGAGACCAATTTCAATTTTTGGTAAAAAACCAATTCAGCGGTTCAGATTAATTCTATCATTAGTATCAATTATTAATTCAAGTGCTAGATCATGTCAATGGTTCAGTTTAACCAAAATTTTACAATGGGATGTTAAAACACAAACATTAAAAACAAAAACCGGAATAAAAACCGAAATTTTTGGTAACGTTTCTCCAGGTTGTGTAGCATAATGTATACAATTACACATTGTGCTTAGACTTGGGGAACACTACCAAGAACTTTGAAAATTATGGATAGAAAGAAGTAAATATGTTTATACAATTTTATTTGCCTATCTCTCCGGCCATGTATGTACTAATGTACATTTGTTGTGTTGGAGATGCTCCACATACAAATGGATTTGGCAATACAAAGAAAGGCACAGTTAATATGAACACACGCTGAAATGTGAGGCATACCATCGTCCGGCAACACATCTTGTTTCTCCTCAAGTAATAGCATTAACCTTCTTAATGGCTGCATAGCTGCTTCCTTGCACAATAAACGAATATCAGAGCCTGAATAACCTTCTGTCATTTCCACTAATAAATCATATGGAAGAATCTCTCCATCAGATGCTGGTGGCAGTAATTCCTCACACATAGCTTTCCTTGCCTCAGGCTCCGGAAGGGGAACAAGAATCTAGAGCATCAGAGAAGATGGTAAACTTTAATGCTACATTCAACTATTCAAGGCAATTATACACTTTGACAAAACACAAAATAATTCAAAAAGATAAGAATATAACCCCTCAATTCTCTTTCCCTCTACTTCAGATTTGTTTTCTTTTGGGGTATGTTTGGATCACGGAAAACATTATAGATAGTAAAGGAAATGCCAAGGAAAGTTAATTTTTTATGATTTCCTCTCTACAATAAATAAAAGAAAATGAAATATGACAAGTGATAGTGATTTCTTTTACATTTTTTCAATTTCCTGACCCTTTTATAACATAAATAAATAGGATAGCTATGCACAAATATAAAAAAAATTGAATTTGAGCATATGTTTATTTTGCCCCATATTTCCTCCATATTTTCGTCTCTACTTTCTTTCTATCACATTTAGGTGTTCAAATTTCAAAACGAAACCATAGCAATATAGAAATTGTGTGGGTGAGTGACATAAAATCACATATTGTAAAACGTTTTGGGATGTCTGGTGCACAGGCATCCCAAAAACCTTACACGCGCCACCCTCTATTACAGATAATTTGTTTAAAAAAATACCCGCTTCTCAAGACGCCGAAGCATAGCGGCATCTAGCTCCCAGGGAAGGTTAGTGGCCGCCAAAACAAAAACCAGTTCATCACTTCGCGTCAAGCCATCCATCTGCAATCTAATCTCATCATTACTTTTGAGAAGTTGTATAATGCAATATGATTAAAGTCAACTTCTTTTTTAGAGCAGATGGGGTATCTCCCTTAAATGACCACCTATAGTAATCCTACCTATTGGTAACAGGTTAGCATTAACGAATCTTACAAGATTTACTAGAGTTTATCAACCAGTTTAGGAGTAGCTCCATCTGGGGCATATGATGGGAAGCACTTTCAAATAAATGAAACATAACCTGTATCAGCAGCTCAGTCTTCAAGCGTCTGCTTGCTTCATGCTCACTTCGTGCTTCACCACGTTGACTAATGATAGCATCAATTTCATCAAGGAATATGGTTGATGGGGCATGGTGCCTGGCAAGCTCAAATAACACTTTTATCAGTTTCTCCGAATCACCTGCAAGTTTTAGCGTAACACAAACCTAAGGGTTCATTTGGAACAAGGAAAATAAAAAGGAAAGAAGCAGAGAAAATGGAGATGATAATGGGAAGAGAGAGAAATGGGGTATGATAGAAGTCTAAATATTTATACTAAATAAAATAGGAAAATTTGACAAGAATAATCCAATCTTTGGCCGATCTGCTCATAATAATCCCACCTTTACGTATTTGCAGAATACTCTCACCTTTGCACCCAATCTTCTTTCGTTGGACCCTGACCGGTTGGTGACCTACTATACCAGGTTTTTTGCATTTTTGGAAAACTTACATAAATAATTCCACCTTTCACAAATCTGCTCAAAAAAGCCCCATGTTTCAATTTTTCCTTTTTCTCCCTAAAATTTTCTTTCCTTATTTTATCCATGGACACTTTTTTAATTCATTTTTCCATCCTTTTATTCTCATTTCTTTTCCATATTTATTATTCTATTTCTCACTCTATTAGTAGAGTTTTTTGTAAAATTTCCTTCCCAAATGCAAATTTTTTTCATTTTCTTTTTCTTCTCGTATTTTTATTTCATTTCCCTTTTTATGTTTCTCTTCTTAGTCATTCTCTTTTTATTAAAGATCTTTTTCCCACTCTACTTTTTGTTATATTTCATTTCTTGTTACTTTTTTAAATGTTTTTTCTTCTATCTTCTTTTCTTTCTTCTTATTATCTTAATTCCACCATCAATATATTTTTTCTCATTTCTTCATTATCGTATTTTTTTAAGTAAATCAACCCATTAATTCCATTGTGGGAAAAACTCTATGTGATAAAAAGATTAGAGAAAAATAAAACAATCGGGAAAAAATAATAAGAATAAAAAATTTGGTAAAATGTAATTTTTTTGTCTAATATTTTCCCGAATGTTTTATTTTTATTTCAATTTTTTTCCCTAATCTTTTTGTCACATAATTTTTCTCCCAAAATTGATGAAATTAATAAGTGGGCTTACTTAGAAAAATACGATAATGTAGAAAGGAGAAAAAATATATTGATGGTGGAATTAAGATAGCAAGAAGAAATAAGAAAACACATAAAAAAAAGTAACAAGAAGAAAAAAGGGGATAAGTGATTATGAAAAGAAAATATGACAAAAAATAGAGTGGGAAAAAGATCTTTAATAATAAGAGAATGATTAAGAAAAGAAACACATAAAAGAGAAATGAAATAAAAATACAGAAAGAAAAAGAAAATGACAACAAAATCTATTTGGGAAGGAAATTTTACAAAAAGAACACTCCTGATAAGTGAGATATAAAATAATAAATATGGAAAAGAAATGAGAACAAAGCGATAGAAAAAAGAATAAAAAACCGTTTAGGGATAAATATAAAGCAAGAAAAGTTTTAGGGAGAAAAAGAAAAAACAAAACATGAGACCGTTTTGTAAAATTTCCTTCCCAAATAGATTAGTTTATTTCTCACTCCATTAGGAGTGTTTATTTTTTTTTTGTAAAATTTCATTCCCAAATGAAAAAATGAATAAAAAAAGTGTCTATGAATAAAATAATGAAAGAAAAAATAAAGGGAGAGAAAATAAAAAATGAAACATGGGACTGTTTTGAGAAGATTTGTGAAAGGTGAGATTATTTATGTAAGCTTTCCAAAAAAATGCAAAAAACCTGTTATAGTAAGTCACCAACCGGTCAGGATCCAACGAAAGAAGATGGGGTGCAAAGGTGAGAGTATTCTGCAAATACGTAAAGGTGGGATTATTATGAGCAGATCGGCCAAAGATTGGATTATTCTTGTCAAATTTTGCAATAAAATATCATATTTCACCTTATGTTGTAATTTCAAGATAACACCAAGCATAAGAAATAAGCTTCCATCATTTGCAATGGAGCCAAAGACACACCATTTTTTCCATCGGAATATGATGCAATAAAGCAAAATGACTCAGTAAACTGTCTGCGCTTCTTTGTTATGAAGTAGCAGTCAGTCCATGCAATTTTCGACGCGATTTTCACTATAGATCATCCGGAAACAATCTCTTTGTGCTTTGGTATAGGGGTAAGACTGCGTACATCTGACCCCCCTTACCCCACCATAGGTGGGAGCCTTTGCAGCACTCTGGTAATGATGATGATGAATGATGATGACCAAGCATTAGAAATAACTTTCATTTGCATTTTTAACCTTTCTAGCATGCCCTTAAGATATATAAGAATCCTCCAAAGTATTCAAAGTCTAGCAACATAAAAACAGTCCAACCATTCAATAACAGATGGCTTCATTGTTATTGAATTATTACTTATTTTCTAAATAATGAGTATAAAAATCTACAAGTCACAAAGGCTGCAACATACCACGCCATTTGCTAACCACAGATGATGCTGAGATGTTGAAAAATGTTGTATTGCATTCAGTTGCAACAGCCTTAGCAAGCATGGTCTACAACACCAACAAAGCAATTGCTTACTATAAAATGACCAAGTGTAGAAAATGAATGGAAAAGGAAAATGTATATAGATCCCTGAAAGAGTGAAATAATACTGCATAGTCCACAGCTAACGAGGGGATCTATGGTTGACAAACGGTATAAAAAGTTACATTAGATGGAAATGAAAAATGACCGTTTTAATTTTTCCTAGAGGAGAAACAAGATGTGCTCAGAATTTCACAAATGGCTGCTTTACTAGCATTATTTTCTTACACATGTATCCACAGTTTACTGACCTATGACGCAGAAAAATATTGACAGATGGATCAAATGTGAGCACACATAAATAATTTTACTTGATATGATATTTGTTATTCCCATCGATAGAACATCAGTCAGAAACATATAGATCACTATTTCCCCAGCAAAGTATGGCATAATGTTGGGTGATAAAATAATGTCATATTTTTTTTGTTGCAGCGGAAGTATAAAAATACTATGGGTCATCCGGAAACAGTCTCTCTTGCGGCACTGGGGTAATGATGAATGATGATGAGCGGAAGTATAAAAATAATGTCTTATACTACCTCCGTCCCAATGGACTTTGCACTCTTTGAATTAGGTGAGAAATAAGAATAGTAAATGAAATAAGAATAGAATCACAAATTAGTTATTTTAATGGGAAAGTGGCAAAATTTTTTGGGACAACCAAAAAGGGAAAGTTGACAAAGTCCACTGGGACGGAGGGAGTATATGTATATGTGGGTTTGCTCTTTTATATTTGATCAATGTGGGATGGTTTAACATGCCCACTAGGATTGTTGTCCGCTGGTGTTGAAATCATGTGCCCTTTTAGAGAATTCCTAGGATTGAATTGCTTGTTTGAGCTATCAACATTAAAATATGGGGACATGGGGTTCCATACTAAAAGATGAACATGATAAAGGAGTAGTCTAAGGGATTGTACAACAACAACAACATCCAAGCCTATGGATGTTTTTACTTGGACGAGAATTTTCTGGTCTGGTTTGATCTGATGTGGTCTGAATTGGTCTGGTAAATTTTTGGTTTTTGTGTATTTTATAATTGTTCAAGTCCGGTCTGGTCGACTGGTATGGTATGGGACACAAAACAGTCCAAGTAAATAAAAAAGATAAAAAGATAAGTTACAATAAGAAGATAATATAAAAAGAGATAGGATATACATAAAAATGATAGAATAAAAGGATAAAAGAATATATGTGTATGAAAAGATAAGGGTGTCGTGCCTAGCGAGAGGTCTCGAGTTCGAAACCCGCTAGGCACATAAAGGTTTGAAACTGAATGGAGTGAGTTTCAGCCTTGATTACTCCAGGCTCCCCCCCAACCCCCTCCCCCCTACCGCCCTGAAGTAAAAAAAAAAAAAAAGGATAAAAGTATTAAAAAACAAGAAAGAAAAAGAAGATGAGGGGAAAAAGGTGATAAGAGATCACTCGGCCACACGAATACCCGCCCTCCACTTTGCTCTATCTAAGGGCTTGTAGCGGTTTATATTTTATATTTGGCTGACGTGAGAATAAACAGGATCATTAAACCCTAATGAAGTAACTAGTGAAGAGCAACTTAATGTCTACACATATTTCACGAAAAGATGAAGTGATCACAAACCTTTCCTGTTCCAGGAGGGCCAAAAAGAAGAATACCTTTCCATGGTGAGAGAAGACCAGTAAAGTACCTAATATAAGGGGAAAGCAAAGATGCCCGGGTTATCTAAGGACTTCAAAATTTCAAATATTCTATGATTGTTTATTCTTCACATAATCAGGTTGTAAAATATTTTTCAAAATTGAGACTTCTCAAAAGAAATCAGGAGGTGGAGAGTTTGCTAACAAAAGTAACTTAGGATATTTTATTGGCATGACAACAGCTTCCTTAAGTAGACGTTTAGCATTCTCTAATCCTTTTATGCTGTCCCACTTCACATCTGGGCTACCACGAACAATATCCCTGTGAGTGAAAACAAAAGGGAAAATTGAAATATAAAACAACAGTTTTTCTCAAAATAGGACACTGCACTCTTAACAGAATGATTACAGGGTTCAGTGATTGATCAAAAGCTATGCCTCTTGCTTCATACTAACCTACTCAGACTTTCTGCTAAAGCACGCATTTCTGCAGACTCAAAAGGAGGAAGCAGAGATCTCAGTCTGAAAAGCAGTAATGAAAATTCAGAACATCTCAAAAGATTAAACTTACAAAGAACAAGGTAATTTCTGAGTCGCATAATCACGAACACAACAACAACAACAACAAAAACAACAACAACAACAACAACATCCACTGATCCAAGCCTTAGTCCCAAGAGATTTTGGGGACGACTAACATGAACCAATACATGATATCGGAGCCAAAAGGAAAAGAAAAATAAGAAAGTTAAGGTATGATAAAAAAGATAAAAAGATAAGATAAAGGGAAAGATAAATACAAGATAAAGATTAAGATTAGAAAGATAAGAAAGATAAAAAGATAAGACATAATCATCAACAAAATGCCATATTCTTGCATTAATGAAAAGTAATTATTCTGGTTCCTCCTACACTTAGGCTTCATGAACTATTGAGACCAAAACCATTTAGTCGTGCATTTTCCCTGTTCCTTAGTAAAACTCATTGCCCTGGGAGTTGGTGGCCTTCCATGGAAAACAATAAGATTCCTCTGGAGCACTATATAATACTCCCTCTGTCCCAAAATCGTTGGCCAAATTTCCTTTTCTGGCCGTCCCAAAATACTTTGTCATTTCCATTTAAAGCAAGGAATATGTGGCTAAAGTTAATTCTCTCTCCTCTGCATAAAATTTCAACCACACAGTTTTTACTTTATGAATCTACGTGCAAGTCAACATTGGCCAACGATTTTGGGACGGAGGGAGTATTTTATTTGCATCAAGAAAAGAATGATATTTGACAAAATAGATACGTTTAGAACAGTATAAGAAATGTTTAATCATACGGCTTTTCATCAATTCTGGCACATGAAACCCCATAAGTTTGTGTTGAACTCCCCCTGTCCTAGAAGGAAAGAAAATCCCCAAAGCATGTTAGATAGGTCATCAGAAGCACCAATGTAGTCCTTCTGGTCCTTATCATAAAGCACAATTTTGGCTTTCACACAGATCAAGGAAATGGTTAAAAGCACAATTATGGGAAATATTGTTTTACTGCTGTCAAGAGGGATGATGATGAAGTAAAACATTAAATTTGCATATACAAAAGTGACTTATTCTTAGGACCATCATTTAATGCTTCATAAATAGGACCGTAGGGAGTGGTATTTATAACCAGCATAAATGAAATGTCAACAGTATACCTGACTGTATTGTTCATATATCGATAAGTCATTGGTACTCTTTATGTGGTCATTTCCATTTGAAGTTCGATTAGAGAGTGTTTTGTCATTGCTACCCTCACTTTTTACTGTGGAAGCTTTCTTCCTCCCCAGCTTGATATCATAAAATAACTTAAAATCCTACATGTAGAAGAGAAAAGATAATAGAGTTGTTATGTAAGTTAAAATGCATCATGTTAGTCCGAAACCCCCCGCCCCCAAATAACAAACATAATAAATAAAGCTCAAAGTAAAGCGAAAATACACAACTCCTTCATTTCATTTGCAATAGAGAACTTTATTTACTTCCTGAATGTACTATGGAAGGGGAAAGGGTTGAAATTGAACTAATTCAAAATCTCTACGCACTTCAAATCCTTTAATCCCAGTAAAAAGATAAGCGGTAACATGCTTCATTTGGTTCTGGATCCCAAAGCCAGATAAAGTAACTAACTCACATTCCACAAGAAATACGATCATGAAAGATATTAACGGCTTTTCTAAATTCTAAACCTTAATCCCACTATGTGCTCTTTTTAATAGACTAGATGTGACTGCAGAATGCTGAAAGAGACCATGTCCACCAATTTTCACCATCCACTGCATTTCATCTTCAAGATTAGCTTAGAACTCAGATGAGAAATGCAGCATGGAAAAGGTTTTGCAAAGAGTCATTACCCATTCAATTTCCTTTTGGGTCCAGGGTAGCCATACCTCACAGTAATCTCTAGTTGCTAGTCAGACTCAAATCACAGTAACCTCAATGCATATCCCCGAGATTCAGATAAGGTTCTAGATGAAGCTCAGCCACTTACTAACTGAACAAATCAACATTTCTTATATCATCCAAGAAAACCATCACAACTGACATGGTTTGATCCCTCGTCATCATTAATTGAAAGCCATAATGATGACTTTTGAAAGCATCATAAGAACCTCAATGTATACCCCCTAGATTCAGGCACGGTTCTAGATCAAGCTCAAACGCTAATAATTAAATGTTCCCAGCAACACCTCTTAGAAGTCCCTATGGCATATGCATTTGTTAAAGAGGTGCTATACATGCAAGTAAGTATCTGCCAGATGAAACTGAATATACCTGAAAAGACCAGCGAGTAAGAGAAGGTTCATCGTCCATTTTCTAGATTCCCGTCCGAGCGAAAGACAAGATGAAGAGATTCTTCTTCAACAGTGACACACACACTCGGTCAATAATTTCAGTGTTCCGCTTTTTATTAAAACTAGTATCGTACCCGTGCGATGCACGGGACAATATTTTGTTGGTTTTTAGTTATGAGATATACATATAAAAATATCAAAGCAATACACATTTAATATAATAAGATTGAAATAAATATATGATATGAAGAAAATATTAATATGTTGTTAAATTAAAATCATCCATTATTATGAAAAATAATCACACACCATAATAATTAATTTTTTTGCTCGCTGTAAAACTCACCGTTATATAAGTTTGAATTATTTATGTAAAAAGAATGTATAACCCATTAAAGGACACACATCACTTTTAATCACGGTCATTGTTACACGTTTATGCCAGATTGCAACGGTACAATGTTTTATGTCTATATATTTTTAGACAATTTCTATAAATCGTCACACCAAATTTTACAATAGTAATAAAAAATACTACGTAGTATTTATTTTGGGTGGGCCAGATCTTCTGATAATTATTAACTTTCATTTAATTTATGCTTGCAGGAGTCTTTACTTAGCCCATTTAAACATGGCATTGTACTGCTCGCTTTTAATGCAAGAATATATAACTTGGCCCATTTAACCCGTTTTGTACTTAGCCCATTTAAAATTAACCAAAAACCCTATTACATCCTTTATACTCCGTATGAAGCTCGGGACTAAACTCACTAAAGGGCGAATTAATGGGTAAATAAAATAAAAATGGTGGGCCAAAAGGGCCCAGATAAGAAAAACACACGCTAGGGTCCAAAGAGGGAGAATAAAGCCACATGAATCCAACCCCTATGTGTCGAGAGTGTTCTTTTGAGAGAGGGATAGTCGGTGAGCTGAATAGCCAGATAAAGCAACGCACCGTTCTTCTGCATCGTTGTTTAGCTGAATGGTCGTTGTCTCGAAAGAAAGAGATTCCTTCTTTTTTGTTCTGGTAGACTGAGTAGGCCTCTGGCGATATGATGGAGGAAGGTGAGGTCGGTGCTAAGATGAATTTTACACTTCTTTTCTGAATCTGTTTGAATCTGGAAGGCATTGTAAACCATGATTTTCACTACTGTAGCTTAGGTTTCCAAAGTTGATAGCTCTTCATGGAGAGTATCGAGAGCTGGTAAACAAATGGAGTTTTGGCATTCTCATCCGACCTCCAGCTACACGGAAGGTGATGTTCAACTTCGCCTTCTTTGCCGCTCATCTTAGACAGTCAGGTATGCTTGTTTTAATTCTTCTAAAAAGACTCTTAACATGTTTTTGGTTTCTTTTCCAACCTAATTTTTTAATCCACTATATTGTTTTAGATACACTTTTGATTATTAAATCCTTTAGTTCATTCACCTTTTTTCTAAAATAAACTATTTTTTCAGATAAGCTTTCAATCTTCACATTTTTTAAAACCATTGTGTGCTAAAACTAATGTCATTAGTCACTTAATCTTTACATGTCCTTTTATTTTTTTTGAAATATAACATGGTTTATTGGTAAACCCCATCTGTTTTTTGCAATTACATAGCATTCTATTAAACATATGGTTCAAAACATTGTTTTGAAACAAATTTTTGAGCATTTTCAAATGCCATACCAAAAACTCCTTGATATCAACTTGATTGGAGTTCTGTAGCCTTAGAAATGGTTTGAAATTGAGCATCATCCTTAAAAATTGAACATCATTTTCAGCCATTATTGACTTGTGATTAAAAAGATATTGAATGCACAATTTCATTGTCAGCGAGTTGGGAGTAACAATGAAATTCCTCAAAATGTAAACATTCCATTCTTTTACAATAATGAGTAATTTAATTACCTCATGATCATGAAACACACATTCCAGTATGGTGAAAGCGGGCACTCCACATGAACCCACCAGCCGCCCAGTTTGTATTAAATCTGCAACAATTAAACAGAGTAATTATATACTCATAATATAATAGTCTAATCTAGTAATGTTTTGATATTTTTTTTTAAAGGAAGTAATGGTTTTATGTTAAGACACGGAAGAATTTGTGTGGAGGTTTACTGCTATGCATACTCGTGATTTTGATTGCTTGAATTCATTTTTGTCGCAGGATATATATAATGCTTGAAGTTGGTTGAAACTGCAATGTGGAACTACTTATGCCAAACGTGCAATAGAGATGTAACCGTACCACTAATGGACTTCCATTTAAACTGATATGCCACGTGGTTGTATATGAGAATAGTCAGGATTAGTGGACTGTACATGTTGTGATCGAATCCAGTTTTGTGTCTATTTTACCATCATTTGACACGTGTAACTTTTAATGGTCAGATTTAACCTGTTGTTCTCACGATTGTGTTTTTATATTTATAAAGATTGGACCAGTGCTATAATTAAACATAATTTGTCCACAAAATAATGCTAGATTGTAATTAGAGTTGTCAAATTACAGGCTAACCCGACTTGACCCAACTCGATCCGACACGTAACGAGTTAATGGAGTTATGCTTTATGTGGGTTGAGTCGGACCAACCCGTTTAATGACGGACCAGAATTTCTTCAACCCTAATCCAACCCACCTAACCCGTGGGTTAAACAGGTTGGCCCGCGGGCCAATATAAAAATATATATATAACAAAAAAACTTTAAAAATAATTACCTGGAAGTATATATTTATATTAGTAAATAGTAACAAAGGAAATTTTGCCATTACGCTTGGTTCAATAAAAGATTGGATTTTCCAAAAAAAGTAGTAACAAAGGAAATATAAGAAATCAAAATACTAAAAATAGGATGGCGTTATGGTGGGGCCGGGATCAGGGTGGGGCCGAGGTAAGGGTAGGGTGGGGGGGTAGGATGGCGGTAGTGTGGGGGTACGAGGGTGGGGGTAGGATGGCGCTAGGGTGGGGCCGAGGTAGGGGGCATGTGGTAAGGGGTGAGGTAGGGGTAAGGGGTAATATACGAGGGGTGGGGGTAGGGTTGGGTGGGTCGGGGTGGTAGAGGGTGTAGGGTAGGGTAGGGTAGGGTGGATCGGGGTGGGGCCAAGGTAGGGGCATGTGGTAGGGGGTGGTGTAGGGTCATTGTAGGGAAAAGGGGGTAAGCAGGGTGGGGGTAGGGTGGGTAGGGGTAAGGGGGGAGGTACCGGAATGGAATCGACATCGGAGCGGGATCGGACCCACCACTAGGTGTAAGTATGCAAATTCATTGCAGCGGCACCGTAGCATCTGCGTTTTCCAAATTTGGAAAACTAGTAAAAGTCACTTCTCCAAATCATTAAGGAAAAGAGAGACGTGTCTCATTTTTTCGTTTTGGAAAACGATTTGGTCAACGCGTTTTTCTGTTTTCCTTTCTCCAGTTTTCCAGCAATTTTCTTTGGTAAACACGTTTCCTGTTTTTTGTTTTCTAGTTTTCCAGTTTTCTGAAAAACTGGAAAATATCTCTGTTAGTAAACAGGCCATGATATTTTTATTGGGAAATTGTGAAGACATTTCTTAGACATATTATATATTTTTATATGTACGAATTTGGTGCTAAAATTTATATATAATCTGGACTTGAAAATATCCTCATTGGATTATTTTGGTAATGGTATCAAATACTATTTTGAAGTTAGGAGTAGAGTTAAACTTGATTGAGGAGATAATGATTTTGGTAAACACTTGGAAAATTCTTAGAGTGAGTCGATAATCACCCCAACAAATTTTATGATGGATCAGTAATCACCCCGAGAATTCTTATGGTGACTCGGTGTCACCCCAACAATTCTTATGGTGAGTTGGTAATCACTCCAAAAAATATTATGGTGGGTCAGTAATCAACCTGACAAACTCTATTTTTACAAAGTGACATTTCTTTTGAAAAATATGAGTCAGGTTATGAAAGTTTGAAAAAAAAATTGGAGTTTTCAAAAGTTACTTAGAAGAGAAGATTTTTTTTTAATATACTAAATATGGGATTTGAATGTGTGTTGTAATTTTTTTAACTATACTTATATATAAAATTTATTTCGGCAATACTCCGTATTAGTTAGCTATAAAGCTAATTTTACTTAGCTATAAAGCTAATTTTTGTGTCTTTCTCTTTTGTCTTACTTTTTGCACTTTGTTATGTGCAAGTGATGATAATTGTGCTAGATCACGTAGTTTACAACTAGTTATTTTTTTTTTTTTTTTGCATTTATTTGAAGTTGAGAAATTGTAGACAAATTGATTACTTCGTGATTTTAAATACTTACTTACTTGGATTAATTTTGGGTTATGGTTTAGCTTGTACATGAGGTTAGGCATGGCAATGGGTCGGGGTGGACCCGCCCCGCCCCGTGACCCGCACAGGTCCAAACTTGTGGACCCATGACCCGCCCCGCCCCGTCGTAACCTAATTAGCTAGTATGCATTTCTATTTGTGTGAAATTGTTACCACTTGAATCTAGGGGTGGGTCGGAAAAACTGAAAACCGAAAACCGAATTGAAAAAACCTGAACCGCAAGAAAACCGAAACCGAACTCAAAAAAACGAACCTAACCGTAGTTGTTTGGTTTCGGTTTTAGTTTTCACATCTCAAAATCGAACCAAACCAAATAAACCGAACTTTTTAAAACTAGTTATTTTATTTATTAATCATTAATTATAATATTTTGTTTAGTTCTTAATTTTTAATTCTAGAAAATTAATGTTTGATACTAGAGTTATTATGATTTGTAAGATATTGCTATAATACCAATATGTTGATATTTTAAATTGTAATTTACATTTTGTTTTTTGTTGCATGACAATGATATTTTGTTAATATATTATATGTTATGTATATATGTTTGTTATCATATACTTCGTAGTTTTTTATATTGAACAAATATGTATTAATATAAACTATACTTTAAACAACATAGCACAAAACGTGAAACATTAGAATATTTTTGTCTAAAAAAAAGTAGAATAAGTTATTTACTAATAAAAATTTAATTTGCGAATACACTGTATATGATTCACAAATAAACTCACGCATTTAATAAATTTAGAAAAAGTTTAAATTGGTATACACGTACTCTCTAATTCATTAATTGAAAGTGCATTTATTTCTTCTCTTTTTTTAGTTATGTATGTATTTGTATTGTATAACTATTAATACTCCGTACTAGTTTGATATAGTTTATTTTTTGTTTTTGTTTTCCAATTACTATTTTTCTAATGAACAAAATATTTTGGTAAAAACCGAAAAAACCGAAACCGATCGAACCGAAATAAACCGAATCGAACAAATCGTGGTTCCAAATTTTTTAACATAAAACCAAACCGAACCGAACTTTTTACTTTGGTTCGGCATTTGGTTTTAGGTGAAAACTGAACCGTTTGAACTAAACCCACTCCTACTTGAATCTACATAAAGTTTATCTAAATAATTATTTAAAAAAATATATATTAAATCAAAGTCACAATACGCTAAAAATTTCAAAAATTTAAAATAACTACTTAGACTAAAATATTTAATCTATTTATATTAATTAAAATGCTATATATAAAAAAGACATTGATAATCCATCATTCATCTCATTCAAATTTAAATATTAATACTACCTCCGTCCCGTTGGAATGTTCCCACTTTCCTTTTTTGGATGTCCCAATGGAAAGTTCTCATTTCCCTAAATGGAAAGTTATCCTACATCAAAACAGTGTCAAACAGTGCAAAACAGTGTCAAACAGTGTCAAACAGTGTCCAAACAGTGTCCAAACAGTAAAATTTACCCCCTGGTAAGTTTATTTCCTTAATATGTGTGTAGGTCAAACCGGGAACATTCCAACGGGACGGAGGGAGTATATTATAAGACCAAAGAATTTATGATTTATTATATAGGCACATACATGTGTAGAAGTATATTTGTAATATAATTTTAAAAAAATATGTATACTTATATATTGAGCGGGGGCAGGTCGGGCGGTACAGGTCAGTAATAATACTCGGGCCCGCCCCATTGTATGGGCGGGGCGGACCCACCACATGTGCATGACGGGGCGGACCAGCCCCAAATGTCTCGGGCCAGGTCAGGTCATTGCAGGCCGGGTTTTTTTACATGCCTACATGAGGTTATGTGAGAGCCGAGTGTGGCGGTAACACCCAGTGCATGTTTTCTTCTGCTGCTATACATTTCATTTCTAAACTTACTTTTTTGGGTAAATGTTTGATCAAACTTACTACTTGTAGTAGCTATTTTGGGGGCGAGAATTTGAGGTTGTTATAGGGCAGTTTGGGAATTGATTTAAGGTCAAGTGCAAGAAATATGGTACAAAGCGAGTGAGGGCTAGGAGATGTGGAGTAAGGAGGTAGGGGTAGCTAAATGGACAAAAAAATGGGGTAAGATAAAGGTAAGAGTCGATAGTAGGAAAGAAAGTAATGGGGAAAGATAAGTGGGGTTTGGATTGATTAAAAACTCATAACTTGTTTACTCCTCAAAGTAAGGGTGAGACAAGGATAAGGCACAAAAAGATGGGAAACCTTGATTGTGGGGAGAACCTGGAAAGTGTAGTGTGTATGGGGGTTGAGAAAGTGGTGTAGAGTGGTGGTGAGGACATGAAAGCAAATTAAGGTGTGACAACAAGAAAGTGGGACTAAGTGACATAAAGGGGGTAAGACTTGGTGGGCAAGAAAGCTAGGTTGTTAGGGGTAAAAAAGAAGGGTAAGAGAGGAGAAAAGTGCGATAATGCGGAGGAGAAGCAAGAAAGTGGGGTAAGGAAGAGGTAGTAAATTGGGTGTAAAGAAAAGGAAGTTCTTGTTGGGGCTAGGAAATCGGCCTAACGGGGTGTAAAGGAGAGCAAGAGTGGGATATAGGGCAAAAGAAAGCGCACTAGGGGGTGATACACACTAGTTAGCAGTGCATAAATGTATACTTTTATGTTTGTTTTGTGTGAATTGTTTACCTTTATTATTTAGTTTGTCAACATTTGTTTAATTTTGTTTGTAATTGTTATTAGCTTTTATTTATAAGCTGAAAAGTAGTGGTAGAGTTGTTGCCTTGTTGGTAAGGAAAGGAGGAAAAAATAAGAGATCTGCCCAGGAGCACTTACCCGACCGGGTAAAGATCCTCACCTGGTCGGGTAAGACTTAACATCCGAAGCTACAAGGAAATTACTTCTCCCGGTCGGGTAGGTTACCTCACCCGGTCGGGTGAGAAGTGACCCGGGACAATCGGACGTGCTGAAACACAAGAACATGGCAGATTGATTTGAAGTTGACCGGTACCCGGTCGGGTAAACTCTCACTAGTGCAAAATACACCTTCTATAACTAACAGTTCATATGGGTTAGATAGGAACCGTTATAGTATAAAGGCACGGGGTCTGATTCATAAATAACGAAAAGTTCATGTCACTTTTGCGGATAAGAGTTAAAAGTTAACAAATTATTCTATAACGGTCTTAAGAAAGACCGACATAGAAAATGAAAACGGGGTTATGTTTACAATTTTCTAAAAGTCAAGTAACATTCGGGGTCTTTTTTGTGATTGTTTAAAATATTCTACTATGTCCGTTCATTTTGAACCCTTGTAGAAAGATCTTAAGCCCTAGTAATTCCGAAGTTTATTAATTTTTCTGGAACTTCACTTGAGAGCAGATGTTGTATACCAAAAATCAACCCTAGTCGGCCGAAGACACTAATGGCCGCCGCCGCCGCTCCAACTCGGCGCTCCAACATCTCTGCTCTAACATCGGCGCTCCAACATCAGCGCTCCAACATCTCTGCTCTAACATCGGCGCTCCAACATCGGCGCTCCAACATCGCCGCTCCGCCATCGCTGCTCCAACATCCCCGCTCCGCCATCGCTGTTCCAACATCGCCGCCTTACTATCGCTGCTCTTCCATGGTGTTCCATCACACTACTCGCACTGACGTCCGTAGCCGTCAGAGTTCCATCACCCACAGCTGCTCCATCTTCCATAGCGAGTCACCCATCTTCCACCACATCTAGGTATAGTAACAAAGCACCAAACAATTTCAGCAAAATAGTTTTCAGTTTGTTTAATTTTCCACACAAATTATGCTGGAAGGGTTGAATTGTACATAGTAAATGAACTTAATTGAGGACTACAGTGGCCGGCTAATTGAGGTTGATTGTTCTTTGACAGCTTTTTTTCTTTTATCTTAATTGACGACTACAATGAACTTAAATATTTAATTTTTAGTTCTGCTTGCATTTTATGTAAGTAGCAGTTGGATGGAAGTCATTCTAAGGATGGAGAAACAGTGGATATGGGGATCGGAAATGGCATCAGTGTTCCACAATGGGGGTAAAAAGAAGGGATTCTCTAACCTTTTTTATCCATGAGGATTTTATCTAGACAGTTTGGACCCTCTGTGTGTGCCCCAAACATTTCCTTGCTATACACATAGATTCACACACATATTAGATACGAAGTATTAAAAGTGCACTTACGGTTCTATTTTGTACATGTTTTTGTTTTTTGGGTATGTCAATTTGCTTTAAAGTTAGATAGTGTGAAATTTTTAATTAGTACTTTTTTATAACTTTTCTACCATAATATATTTTTGAGAAAGCCGTAGACTTTCATACTGAGTATATTTAAAAATAAAATCTAAGTTTATTGGATTAGGGGATAAAAGAGGTTGTTAAAAATAAGTTCTACACATTAGTGTGATAATTCATCTGATCCGAGCTTGTTTTAGAAGCCGAGCAGATTCTTTCCTGGGTAAAAATCCATTTTCTACTTATTAAATGCTATAGATAAACTATGCTGCCGAGATTATATGAAATGAGGCATATGGTGTGAAACTTGTCAAGAGCAAAGAAGCGAGATTATATAGGGTTGAGGAAATTGTTACGAATATTGTTACGAATAAGTGTATCAAACCAGATTCTTCCCCAACTATAAAAACAAAATCTATTACATATTTTGTTCTATGAAAAATCTATGCTGCCAAGAGATTATATGAAATGAGAGATATGGTGTGAGCCAAGTAACAAAGAAGTGAGATGCTATAGAGATGAGGAATGGTGTAAGGAATGAATTGTATGGTTATCTTAAATGGTTGATATAAAGTCATCTATAATTTCTAGGGCTTAGATGGCTAGACAAAATGAGTTTGTTTGATGTTTGGTTAAATATTCCCTAAAAGTACTTTGATGGTAACAGGATTTAACAGTTTAATATAAATTTTGAACAGGTTAAAGACATAGGCATTGGACTTCCTAAATGGGAGACATGTTCAACATTCAGATCTTTATGCTAAATATGGAGGTAAGATCTAAATCACTAGTGGTTAGAATTGCCATTTGAATATGCAGATGTATAAAATGTTCTAGTTTGTTTCTATTCTTTAATGTGATACTATGCATAAGGTATGTAGTTACGGACTTATATCTATATTTTCTTTTAGAATTCTGGTGTTTATTAATTATACATTGCTCAAGAGTGACAATTAACTATTACTTTGAATGTGATACATGAACAATTTAAGCATAGCTACTGCTGTTAGATATAATCAATTCAGGATATTGTAATTCTTTTGTTGAAAGAGATAGTAAACATTCTTGTTGTTTTGTGTCTTCCAATAAACATTCTAATTCTACTCCTAATGAAAAAAATGAGATACGGTGATGCTTCTTATAGTTTACTTGTATGCAATATAATACTAAATGACTTTTACGTTTATTTTGAATCTCAAATGTAATGTGAATGTTTTGAGTATGGGTACTATGTTATTAGACATATAGTTTGCTCATTTGTTATTAATACAACTTTGTGATGATAACTTTTTACTTATATTTATATTTGTATTTATGGTTCTACTTTTTCTAACTATATATACAGTTTTACATGTTTTTCTAATACAATATGCTTCTACTTTTGCTAATTATGCATGCTTTACTCTAGCTTCTACCTTTTGGAATTATGCAGTTTTACTTATGCTTACTTTTTCTATTTATTCTATAGGTGTTAAATGTTCCAAATCTATTCACTCGGAGTGATGATGATGAGAAGAAGTGAGAGTAGTGGGCATCATTTTCAGTGACAATACATGCATTTTATAGCATTTCCTTTGGGGGATTTCCTGAATCGCCCAATTTGGAGGTTATTATGAGACAATGGTGGAAGAAAAAAAGTTGATCATCTCAATTGTGTTGTGTGTTTCGTCCGAATAAACCTGCAAAAGCGTTAGAGAAATAAAATAGCTCGAGTCGCGTAAACGCTGTCCTCAAGAAAGTATTTCCGACTAGCGAAAACCTTTCCCCAAGATAAAACGAGCTCTTCGACGTAAATCGGTTACAGAACAACGGGAGTAGACACTTATTAATCCAGCAGTGTAATATTAGAATAGATTAATTCACTCGTAAAAGAACCATAGCAGCTCCTTTAAATACTAGCAACAAGTAAACGTTGCTGCCAGGTGAAAGGTTTGCACAGACAGATTGTAATTGCTCATTAAATGTTTTAAATGCCTTTATATTAAAATAATAACGTTTGAATAGTTTCAAACGTTCTGTTTATTATTGAAGTTTTCAAACTTAACGTTTTGTGGCAGATAGGTTTAAAGGCTAAAGATTATCACCTGATCATTTACATGCAATAATGCATCAGGTAAACCGAGCCTCAAAACTTAAACGTTTGGAGTATTAATCATAATCTTTAATAATAATAAAAAGCTTGCAGCTCACAAGTCTCAAACCGTTTTGATAGCAGCTCAATTATTTTTGCTCAAACTTGCATTAACGAATAAGTCGAACGTTGTAAAAACTTAAGAAGATTAAGTGTTGAGAAAACTTTATTGGGTTAAATTTAATGATTAATAATGAATAAAATAAAATAAAATATTTATTCATTTGAAATACTCCTAATTTTTCCAACAATCCCCCACATATTTCAAATGAATGTTTTGAGATTTTTGAGAATTTAGTTTAGAAAATTTCTGCTGGATTAAAGGAATGAGACTTTAAGTTTGGTATCCGTAGACTTGAACCAAACCGAGACGATTAAGTCTTAATAAACCGAGCTTTTGGTGAAACGTATAGTTTCTTGAACCAACAAGCTACTATTGGTGAATCAGTGTCTTAATGGTCATGTCTTACCCCCCACAATTCCTCGTTGTTAACGCCGTTGTGCGCCTCTAGGCCATGCGCGTGCTTGGTGTTCTTGAGTGCTCTAGAAGCATTGTCAGTGCTTCATGGAAGCGGCCTCACCTCACACTCATATAGGTGATTTCATCAAGTGTGTCCCGCACTTAACACACCATTCATAATGAATATGAAAATCACTAAGAGCATCAGCTCAACCTCACAGAGTAATGCAGTTTAGCCTTTCCCACATCATGGAAATGAACATTTAAAATAGGCTAACAGAATAAATAGAAGACTTGTTATTACCCATTTGAACCTGCTTCATGGGATCTCCAATCACACAGGTTGGGTTACCATCCATATTTATTTCAATGTGACATTAGTCCATTTCCCTCGATGTTTAAAATTAATCATTTAACGTCCTAGGGATTCTGTCAAAGGAGTGGCCAATTCCTTCTAACTTCACAAATTTAATGGAGATATTTCCATTCTCAAACATCATTGCACCACTTTTAAGGGTGAATGGATATTCACTATTTCAAACTATCACATGCGAGTATACTCAGATGTCATCGTTGTATTCCCGGCAATACAATGGATCAGATAATCTCAATAACATTTACAACATCGATGTAACACACTAACACATCGAACAATTCCCACTTTGCTATATATACCATCATTGTATCAATATAATACAATGGATAATTCTCAAATATCATATTAGTATGCTTCTCCGGTACAACAAATTATCCCAATAATAATTTATCTTTGTTGCATCTCTCTTATACAACATACACATTCCCAATCAACGATACCTCTCTAGTATCTCATATCTCATTATAATAATAGTAAACGATCAACATTCTACCTTAAAATTATTTTTATTATCTTAAGAACACCGTGCAGTTATTACACTATTCCAAATAACTCAACTTTTAAGGTAACTTTCCTAGTTCTCAAGTTTGCAATTATGCCACACAAATTTCAGCAATATATATTGGCCACACAATTTCACTAATATATTTTAATTGAGCGCATTTTCCTTTAGAATTCGGCACCCCATATCCCCCACAAATTTTATGTTCCAAAGTACTTACGTAGATGCACAGTCCATCTATAATACACCCAGAACAATTATAAAAATTAATTGTAAACATTTGCCATGAAAAGAAAAAATTGAGATGATAAGATAAGTGGATTACTTAGCCACTCATGACCTCTCCTCAAATGTCCTAAAAATACCACTAACAGTCTAACATGCACATGCAAGAGCCGTAGTTGTAGTACGATAATATTTAGTAGCTCTCACAAATTTGAGGGTTAACAAAGCAGATTAATGATTAAAAAAATGCCAGTTCCAAGTTTCACTGAATTTCCCAATTGCTATTTGAATTACTAAGGAAACACTTTCCGAAGATCCCAACTTAATTTAAACCGTTCATTTTAATAGTGAAAAAGAATCAGTACGTGGCCCTAGTATACTAACAGTGAACATTAACCATCTCAACACAATTCATAAAACATTGTAAACAAAGATTGTATTTATTTAATGGAAATTTCATAATTTAAAGACGTGCATACAAAAGAGTAACATGTCACGCAAGACTTATTGATTAAAACAAAAAAAAAAAAAAACTTATTTCAATACTTCAGAAACATTCAACTGAAACAATCCCTGATTGTTGTAGCCTCTACCAATGAAGATGTTGTTTTTTGTCAACACAACCTTGTCAGATTCAAAGCAAACTTTTATACCAGCTTTTCCCAAAAGAGAGACAGAAATCAGGTTGGTCCTGATTTCGGGTACATGGAGTACTTCGTTCAGTGCTAGGGTTTTTCCGGATGTGAGCTTGAGATTTATTTTGCCCTTTCCATGAACCTTGGTTGTTCTAGAATCACCAAGGTGCACATATTCTTCTTCATCCCCTATTGAAGTATAGGAGGAAAATACACTTATATCTTGGCAAATATGTCTAGTAGCTCCGGAATCTACTACCCATTCTTTCACATCCGCTACTAAACAAATTTGTGAGACAACCGCGGTGATTATATCATCACCTTCAACCAAGTTTGCACTTGATTTAGGTGGATTGTTGTTTCTCACAGTTGCCCTTTTTCTACACTGAGCCGCATGGTGACCGGATTTCCCGCAAACAAAACAATCTCCCTTCTTTTTAAAGTTGGTAGTGTGTTTGGGCTTGTTGAAATTAGGCCTAAAGTTATTATTATTATTATTATTAGCGTACCTCCTTTTATTTTCAGTTTCCACAAGGTTAGCATTTGAAGTGAATTCTCTTGCTTGAGCTTTGGAGCTCTCCCTCCTATTAGTATCTTCAATGATAATGTGAGTGACAACATCATTGAAAGTCATCGGCCCAAACTTATGCTTAAGATCCCGCTTGTAATCCTTCCAAGACTCTGGGAGCTTTTCAATTAGGATTCCGGCGATGAAGGGTTCTGGCAACTCAATTTGTACTCCTTTGAGATCCTCCAAGAGCGTTTGGTACTCGTGGATTTGCGCTGTGATGTCCTTACCTTCCTGCATCTCCCATTTGTAATAGTTTCCTATTACAAATTTTTGCTTCACGGCATCCTCAGCCGTATACTTTGCAATCATGGAATCCCAAATATCCTTTGCCACTTTGTTGGTGCAGTATACATCAAAAAGTTCGTTAGATAGTGTACTAAGAATGGTGTGACGACAAACCTTGTTTGCATGAGTGAATTGTTGAAGTCGTTTGATGGATTCATCAGATTTTCCATCTGGCATGGTATCTGTGAGTGCGTTGGCAACCCCATGCACATCAAGCGTAGAGTAGATACGTTCCTGCCACCTTTTGAAATTGGGTCCGGAAAAAACTTCAATTTTAGATATATCCGGAAAAGGCTTGGCATGAACCGGTGAGGCATGGAGTTGCATGGCATGGAGCTGCGTGGATATTTCTTGGGCAGCGGATTCGGAGACTCCTGAAGTCTTCCCCACGGGAGTGTCGGGAATAGAGATGAACTCCTGGGCAGGCTGTTCCGACGACATGCTACTTTCTTGAGATTGTTGTGTGTTTCGTCCGAATAAACCTGCAAAAGCGTTAGAGAAATAAAATAGCTCGAGTCGCGTAAACGCTGTCCTCAAGAAAGTATTTCCGACTAGCGAAAACCTTTCCCCAAGATAAAACGAGCTCTTCGACGTAAATCGGTTACAGAACAACGGGAGTAGACACTTATTAATCCAGCAGTGTAATATTAGAATAGATTAATTCACTCGTAAAAGAACCATAGCAGCTCCTTTAAATACTAGCAACAAGTAAACGTTGCTGCCAGGTGAAAGGTTTGCACAGACAGATTGTAATTGCTCAATAAATGTTTTAAATGCCTTTATATTAAAATAATAACGTTTGAATAGTTTCAAACGTTCTGTTTATTATTGAAGTTTTCAAACTTAACGTTTTGTGGCAGATAGGTTTAAAGGCTAAAGATTATCACCTGATCATTTACATGCAATAATGCATCAGGTAAACCGAGCCTCAAAACTTAAACGTTTGGAGTATTAATCATAATCTTTAATAATAATAAAAAGCTTGCAGCTCACAAGTCTCAAACCGTTTTGATAGCAGCTCAATTATTTTTGCTCAAACTTGCATTAACGAATAAGTCGAACGTTGTAAAAACTTAAGAAGATTAAGTGTTGAGAAAACTTTATTGGGTTAAATTTATTGATTAATAATGAATAAAATAAAATAAAATATTTATTCATTTGAAATACTCCTAATTTTTCCAACAAATTGTGAAGCAAAAAAAAAAATAGTATTTCCTTTGGGAATTATTAGCATGTCTTCAACTGATATGTAATATTTGTTGAATACTAATATTAGAATACGAGGGATTATGGGAATATTGTATTTTTACTTGGCATGATTAATAATATGCAATTGATGTGTTTTTGTTAAATGTTGTCATTTTTGTTGTTGATTTGCAATTTTAAAACATGGATATTATAGTGCAGGTAAAGAAAATCATTTTGCATAATGCATATTCTAATGTTTCATTGTAAGAAAGTCAATATTCAATAACGGTTACTTTTTGACCCACATTGAAATTGAAGATTATTTGTATTACATTCTATATGGGGTCTGACAGTAACCGATATAAAAAATCTTTAATAACGGTTCCTCCACCCCTTATAAAAGGTGCCCCACTTTCTATGTCGGCTGAATCTATGTCGGGTCTAGAACCGACATAAAAAGTCAATTTTAACCGACATAGAAAGCTCTTTTTCCACTAGTGTCTATACCCGGTCAAAGGTGTTGAAGAACATTTATAAATAACACACTTTTTCTTCACTAATTTTCATTCTTTCTTCCACACTCTTAAGTTCAGTTTAGAATTGTTATTTCACTATATTTTTCTAGTGTTTAGTCTCCAAATGAGGAGCTAAACTTTCATTTCTTGGTTTAGCTCTTGAAGCTTGTTGAATATTAAAGTTGCGAGTTATTTTCTTAACTCCTTCTCTTGAATATTAATTCTTCCCTTAATCTTATTCCTATATTAATGTTGGGGTGTTGCTAAGGGGCGATTAGTTAACGCTTCGACATTAATTATTACTACAGACGATCAACGAACCAATGGTTAATCGTTGATGGTTTCACAAGTAAGTAACTTCGGTTTATTAATGCATGGTCGTGGTTAATAAACTTAAGAGAGATTTATTTTGTTGGTTAAACTGAAACCGTTGTGTTGAGGTTATCAATCTCAATTGATTTCATCAAGGAGTTAAAAAATTAAATGCTACTATTAAATCGGTATATGATGTTGTTCTATATTTGATTAATATAGTAAGGGTTGTTAATGAACGGTTGTTGTTAATAACTACCCTCGACGAATTGGAAATACTTCTCGATTGAGTATTCGAGAGGGGATAAATTAAAGATATAACAAGAATCTACTAAATATATCAATAAGTGGAAAGTATCAAAACCAAGTTCTTTTTATCTTTGAATTAAATCACATATAAGTTGTTCATCTTGGTGTTTAATTAAATTAAATCACTCAATCCCAAAACCCCCCTTTTATTTACTACGTAGTAGTTCATAAAAAGAGAATTATTTTTTTCCTTGTGGATACGAACTCTACTTCACTGTACTGCGTATAAGTGTTAGTATCGATTTTATTTTGAGGCACATACGACTTTAGTGCCATCAAATTTGGCGCTGTTGCCGAGGAAAGGCAATTATATATATATATATATATATATATATATATATATATATATATATATATATATATATATATATCTTATGATATATATATATATACACACACACTTAATAAATGTATAAAGATTTGTATTTTTTTAGCTTTGTTTGAGTATATGGTAAGAACCCGATCTTTGAATAAACTCACCTACCAAACAAACCCCGAAATAGAACAAACTCTCGAGCGGTTGAAAAATAAATTCTCAAGTACCAACTCGGGGGAATCATCAAGTTCTAGTTCTCATTTTAGCGAGCCCGCAGAGCCAATCTATGGCTCTTGAAACAAGAACGTTGAGAGAGCTCACGGCTCTTAACCTAAACCAACAACCTCTATGTATCACTTTTCCGAATCTTGATACGGGGGTTACATTTGAGCTCAAGTCGGGGCTTATTCATCTACTTCCATCTTTCCACGGGTTAAGAGGAGAGGATCCGAATAAACATCTTTCGGAGTTCCACATTATTTGCACAAGCATGTGCTCGAATGGTGTGACCGAGTAACAAATCAATTAAGTCGAGGGCTTTTCCATTCTCCCTCAAAGACACCGCCAAAGATTGGCTATTCTATCTTTCTTCGAGAAGCATGGATACTTGGGCGGCCATGAGGAAAGTCTTCCTCGAAAGGTATTATCTCGTCTCTGTCTCCTCATCTCTAAAGAAACAAATAAGCAACGTGGAGCAAAAAGAGGATGAATCGTTCTACGACTTTTGGGAACGATTCAAGAAACTTTGTGCAAGCTGTCCATACCACGGCTATTCGGAGCAAGACTTCATCATATACTTTTATGATGGTCTTTGCGATGATGATAGGCGAATGATCAATGCCGCATATGGAGGGGCAATCGTCAACCAGACCCCTTCTCAAGCTAGGAATCTTATCTCGGAGTTGGCCGAGAATTGTAGACACTATGATTGGCGGTCATCATCAAAATGAGTTATGGCAGCGGAATCCAACACCTCGTTGGAAAGTCAAGTGGCCGGCTTGACTTCTTTGGTAAAAGATTTTCTTTTAAATCCAAAAACCCAATAAGTCAATGTTTGCGGCATATGTTCAACACAAGGGCATCCCACTGATTCTTGCCCAACACTACAAGAGGAGAATCTTGAGCAAGTCAATGCATTTGGGTTCCAACAAGGAGGTATGATCCTCATGGCAACACTTACAATTCGGGATGGAGGGATCATCCAAATTTAAGGTACATAAATCCTCAACAACCTCAACAATCAAAACCTCCTTCTCAACCATACAAATCACAAGGCCAGACTTCAAACTCGAATATGTCCACTGAAGTTCGAGCACTTGCCGTTAATATGGTAACAATACAACAAAGTGTGGGCCAATTTCAAGAAACAACCAAATCTAGCATCCACAATTTGGAGAGCCCAATGAGCCAAATCTCCAATGCGGTGAGTAGGCTTGAAGCCATGGATTCGGGAAAGATTCCATCTCAAACGGAGTCGAATCCTAGGCAACAAGCTCATGCAGTCACTTTGAGAAGTGGCGGAGAATTGGTGATGGCTAATGCGAAAGCAAAAAGCCATGTTGGTGAAGAAGAGGAGGATCACTTGGTGTCAAGCACCAATCCTCCAAATGAAGAGGAGAGAGAAGAGGAGACCATTCCTCAAAGGAAGTTCCCGTTGCTCGATTCATACGAGCCGGTTCCACCTTTCCCGAGTTTTGACGACAGTCCAGTCCCTCGGTACTCCACCAATTTATATTCATCCCTAAGATCTACCATATATCATACTATCCTCCGTATCACAATAATTGCAACATTGAAATTTACACACTATTCATGTACTCTACTTCGACTACATTTTATTTATTAATGTATGTGAATTATTTTTTTGAAAAATATTGTTGAATTCGTCTTATTTCAAAGTTTCATAATCTGATTTTTAAAAGTTTTTTACTAACAGAGAATTAAATATAATGACAGTCAAAGTTGTGCATTGGCAAGCATGAAAAAAGGAATGTTGCAACTAAAAAAGAACGGAGGAAGTACATAGATATTGTCTATATCATAATCATTTATCAATACTAAACCAAGTCTTATAACCTAAACATGATCGTCCATGCAAAACCATGCAATAAAACAACATAGGCAAAAATTAGCATCAAACCGGCGCCGGTTCAGCCCTGACCGCCGCTTGTTCCTATTAAATTTATTAAACTGGGAAGACCCGTACTCAAACCGGTGTCGGTCCACTGTCTTCTTCGCGGTCAGTGGCCCGTTGACTAACCAAACCGACTCGGCGACTCCAATTGATCTGAAACAAAATCACAATGTGTATTAAGTCTTAAACAATCAATATTTGCCATTTTGGCCATTCAAAACATCACATATATTTTTATAACATTTTCATGCATATCTTTATAGTTCATTTCATATAAGCTTAATCATATTGGCTAATCACATGCTTAAACTTCTTTAAACATCGTTGTGAACACATATAACATTTACTTAGGTAATCTCATATTTAACTCAAGAGTTACAAGATATTAAGTCGTCCACTCAACTTGAATGAGCTTTTAAAAAGTTCTACCCCTCTTAGTTGAACTCCGACGAAACTCCTACTAGATTTGAAGAACTCCGGCTATACATCCGGCGACTCTTTCAACTTGTTTGAACTCCTAACAAGTTTTTAACATCACAAAACCCATATCAACACAAATAACCTCTAAACGGTTGTTTTACGGCGAGCTGGTCACTTTGACTTCTAAATCCGTTCTTGGGCTTAGAACCACCTTCCAAACCCTCATTCTACATGTCTAAACATTTTGAACAAGCCTAGAGGTCCTACATATGATAATCAAATGATGGAAGAAAAGTTACTAAAGAGCTTCTCACCTTTATCCTCAAGGTTTTCTCTACCTTTGCAACTCTTTCTTCTTCCTTGAGCTTCTTGTTTGTTTGAGCTTGCATTGGCTATGGAATAATTATATCTGCAGGCCTCTTCCTCTGTCTTGTTTGGGTGTGCTTGGTCGAGATGATGATAGGGGGAAAGGAGGGTAGAGACCTTTTTCGTCTCAATAGCAATGAGTGAGGGATGCGAGGTCCACCTTTGTCTTTTTAGATGCCTTTCAACTCAACCCAACTATTTCCCATCTTCATCCTCTCATTGCAGTCACACCAATCCTTGGTTTGTGTGACCAAAATCGTGGGGTGGCCCCCATACATGTGGGAGGTCATCCCTTTAAGTTGCGAAGTGTACATTCGGTCTCAAAAGTTGTATTTTTCAGATTGTTTTATTATATTTTATTTTATCGAACCAAATAAAATATATATCATCTTTCCAATCACTATGGGATTATAGAATGAATATACATCCCCCAACTTTAATTAAGAAGTCCCCAAAATTTATTACAGGCTGTTATCTGATAAATTACCAATACGTGTAATTGGGCCCTGTTTGACCAACCGGTCAATCATATGCCTTTTCTATGGCCCAAAAAGAATATCCCACCACCATATAAATATTATCTATGTTGGTCCAAAATAGGACGCTCGTAGGCTTTTAGGAAAGCTACGAAAGACACTCAAGCAGGAAATCAAGAAAGCAGTACGAGAATGGAAAGTTGCTCAGGGATTTTTGTTGCCAAGAATAGCATGTCTGTATTTGAATCACGACTTGCCTTTTATAGGCTGTTTACAAATGGTAACTGCCGAATAATAATGGCTAAATTAATTACATCATTAATACGGAATTAAATACATAATTAATAGCGCATTCATTGTTGGCCGTTACACTTCGTGGCTGGCTGGCGGGTCGGCATGGCTGGCCGGCCGGACGCTTGAGCCCCTTTGACGGCAGGCTTGGAAGGCAGGCCCCCTGCTGGGCCAGAGGCGAGCTCCTGGCTAGGCCGGAAGGCAGGCTTCCGGTTGGGCTGGTAGGCAGGCCATCTAAGGCCTCCACTCAGTTGGATCTCCGCTCCTTGATGGGCTTGATCAAATGGGCCGGCTTGAGATCTGGATTGCTGGGTCCGTTGGTTGGGCCTATTGATCCAAGTTCGGGGCCTGGGCCAATTAGGCATTGGACCTAGTCCCATAACCCCATCACGAGTCCCCCACTCCCTTAGTCGAGTAGTAGACTCGGCTAAGAGGGAGTAGTCCAAGTAAGCTGCCAATTTAAGGAATACTCACACACCGGGGAGCAATAATTGTGGACTCTGTCAATCCAACAATTTTTGGTGATTTCCCATTTTTCCTTTGCTTTTCTTTTCTTTCACATGCCAAGTAGATAGCAGCCGGGCGATCGAGTTGGCGGCCAGGCGGCCGGGCAGCCAGGCGGCAAGGCGGCCGAGCAACCGGGCGGCCGGGCGGCAAGGTGGCCGAGCGGTCGGGCGGCAAGGCGACCGGGCGGCCAGGCGGCAAGGCGACCGGGCGGCCGGGCGGCAAGGCGACCGGGCGACCGGGCGGCAAGGCGACCGGGCGGCAAGAAGGCCAGGCGGCAAGGCGACCGGGCGAGCCGGGCGGCAAGGCGACCGGGCGGCAAGGCGGCCGGGCGGCAAGGCGGCCGGGCGGCAAGGCGACCGGGCGGCAAGGCGGGCCGGGGCGACCAAACGGCCAGACGGCTGGGCCGGGCGGCAAGGCGACCGGGCAACCGGGCGGCAAGGCAACCGGGCGACCGGGCGGCAAGGCGGCCGGGCGACCTAGCGGCCAGACGGCTGTGCGGTCGGGCGACCGAGCTTGCAAGGCGACCGGGCGGCAAGGCGACCGGGCGGCAAGGCGACCGAGCTCCAAAGGCGGTCGGGCGGCCAGGCAGCCGGGCAGCCAGGCAGCCGAGCGGCAAGGTGGCCGGGTGGCTAGGCGGCCGGGCGGTTGGGCGGCCGGGCAGCGAGGCGGCCAGGCGGCCGGGCGGCCGGGCGGCCAGGCGGCTAGGCGGCCTGGCGGCCTGGCGGCCGGGCGGCCAGGCGGCTGGGCGGTGCAATGGCTCCTGTACTGTGAGAAGCTTTACGTCCGACAGCAACCAACTGACGTCCTTCCTTGTCTTTCGCGTTGTCCGGTGAGCCTTGAATCCGACAGGCTGTAGGTCGGTAACCCTGGTCAGTGGCGCAATTTCCCAGGTCGGTGGATGTACCTCTGGTCAGCCGGACAGGTTGGCTACGGATCCCTGAAGTTGGATGACTGTGAGTAACCTTCTGCTGTTTGATTCCCTCTTAAGCCAATGGCCGAATTTAAACAGTCTGATGTTGCTAATCGACTAACCATCCTTGAGGACGACATCTAATTGGGATACGGCAGCCCCGTAGCCAAGTCGGCCATGTTGAGAAGAAGTCCCCTCGTGGGATGGCTGAAATTAGGTTGCTCCTAAAATTCCCAAATCATGAGTGATGAGATGAGTGCAAACCGTAGACCTCAACTCGGTGTCTTCCACTACTTTTTGCCCGCGTGGTTCAATGTGTCGGATGACCTTTATGGGCTGTGAGTTAACACTTATGATGGCAGCGACTGAGGTTCGACGGAAACCTCGACTTCGGCAGGCACATAGGCAGCCTCTACTGGCGATGGGTCGGCTTGCGCGCTCCCCCAAGATGAGTTGGTAGTGGTGATTCAATCGATCAGCAGATCATTGACTTGATTCTCGTGATTTTCTGACGATGGTTTGTCATCGTTTTGCAGGGTCCATCCAAGATGGTTGGAGCACATTGGGGCATTGGTCTTCTCCTGGAAAATTTCAACATGAGGTTGATGGGGCCAAGATTGCCACGTGGAATCCTTGAGAGCTTCATCTCGTTCGCCTTCAAGTATGATCAGTTGGGGTCTTCTCCACGAAGGCAGGTAGAGAGCCAATTCCAGAAGACGAAATTGGAATTCAGATTTGAGAGAGGTTCTTTCGGTTCCTGATGGTCCCCCGCCATGACAATTTACTTTTCTTTTTGTAGCTTGAAGTTGAGAGATGTAATTTTGAGTGGATGTTTAATTTTAATCCATATGTTTCTTTTTCTATACTTTGCATCACGAACACTTAGGCAATTTATTCGGGGATCCGGCTTCTCTAACTTCCCAGGGGGGTGGTTTGGCTGGCGTGGCCGAGCCTATCCGTGCCCCACCCAGTCGGATAGAAGTGATCTGTTCGCTGTTGATATGGAATCAACAAGTCTGCGACTTGTTTGGCCAGCAAGTTCAGACATTGAACTTTCGAGGTGGACACTTAGGTCAGCACCCCGAACGTCATGACCCGGGGGTCAGTCCTACTGTCGCTTTAACCTGTCCAGTTTGTTCGGACTTGAGGAATAACTTGGTTACTCCCGTGGGGTTAGCCAAACAACAGGGGCGGACCCTGCACGATCCACCAGAACGGACCCGCACCGCCAACTCAGGGATGGCGAGAGTGCGAGCTGCTTGGCCAACAACGTCGGGCGGCGAACACTCAGATGGACCCGGAGGTCGACCTCTTGAGCGCTCTCGACCCGGAGGTCGGCCCTACTGTCGCCTCGACTGTCGTGGTTAACTCTTTACTTTAGAAAATAGCTTGGATTTTCAAAACTCGCTTGGCTATTTTCAGTTCAAGAGTCTGACCGAGGTCGGCCAAACACCGAGGGGGGGCATAATACTCCTTTTTTTTTCTTTTTTCTTTTTTTTTTTCTTTTTTTTTTTTGCCGCCGCCCTTAATTGCTAAGTGAGGTCGGACCTCTTTTGAAAACAAAATATCGCTAGCAAAGTATATTGAATTCATGATGTGGGCGGACCACATGAAGAATTGCAAATCGTAGCCCCATGCTCAGAGCACATGAGTTTTCAAAGAAAAGTGAAACTTCTTTACTTTATTGGTGGAACTTCATCAGGTGCTCGGCGTTCCAGACACGGTCTACTAGTCGGCCTGTCGTCGTCTTCAATTTGTACGTCCCGGGACCGACCATAGCGTCAATACATAGGGGCCTTCCCACTTGGCGGAAAGCTTACCTCCCTCTGTCGACTCGCCGACTAGGGACTACAACCTCAAACGGCACCCGTGCCTCAAAGCCATAACACAAGGCGAAAGGGGTCTCCCCGGTCGCCTTCCTCAGGGCCATCCTGAAGGTCCAGAGTATATTGTTTAATTCTTCCACCCAGGCAGTCCCGGGTGCCTCCAACTTTTTCTGCAGTCCATTGACGATCGTCCGGTTGGTGTTCTCCACTTGTCCATTCGCTTGTGGGTAGCGACTCGGCTGGACTCCAGCCCCCACTCTGCGCAAAACTGTCGGAAGGCCTCGCAGTCAAACTGCCTCCCGTTATTGGAGATTATTTGGAGGGGAACTCTGAACCGGCAAAAAATATTCTTCCATATGAATTCCCTACACTGGAGATGTGTGATGCTTGCGAGCGGCTTGGCCTCAACCCACTTCGTAAAGTAGTCCACCGCAACGATTACAAACTTCCGGTTTCCCAACCCAGTTGGCAAGGGACCGACCAAGTCGACGCCCCATCTCGTAAATTGAAGGGCGGTGCTGATCGGCATGTACATCGTTGCCGGCCGGCCGGGGCTCTTTTGAAACTTCTGACATGTCTCACACCGCCTTGCATAGTCGGCGCAATCCCTCATTATCGTCGGCCAAAAGTATCCCTGGAGGACGACCTTCCTGGCAATTGTGCATGCCCCCTGGTGGGCGGAGCACACGCCCCCATGGAGTTCGGAGACGATCATGTTCGCTTCATGTGGGCGCAAACACTTTAGCAACGTCCCATTGTAGGACCTTTTGTATAGCTTCCCGTCCAAGACGACGTAGCCCGGAGCTCGTCGGCGGACTAGCCTTGCTTCATCCTCCCTGTCAGGCAGCGTCCCATCGGCTATGTAATGCAGGAGGTCGTCCGCCCAGCACCAGGCGGCCGATTGCAGGGGGAGGACGTTGGCGGACGGTGAGGCTGCTATGCTCGAAGTTGTTATCTCCTCAATGCGTGCAATTTTCGGAATAGTTCCATCGGACATGCTTTGTTGAGATTGGTGTAGTCAACACACATCCTCCAGGTTGGCGGCTTTGGGGCTAGGACCACGTTCGCCAGCCACACCGGACGTGTTTGATATTCAGGAGCATGTTGATCTCCTTTTTCATGAATTCCTTCCTCACGATGGAGAGATGTCTTCTCTTCTGCTGAACGGGTTTTGCCTATGGCTCGACCGCCAACCGGTGGACAGCGATGCTTCGGTCAAGGCCGGGCACGTCCTCTGGCCCCCACACAAAGACAACGCTGAAGAGGATCAAGACCCGGATGATTTTTTCCCTCAAACCGGCCGGGAGGCCGGTTCCAATCTTGACCTTCCGCTCTGGCTTCTCGGGGTCAATCTGGATCTCCTCCACTTCCGAGGTGGGTTCAGCACAGAGCTGACCCTCCTCATACTTCATGGCCCTGTTGTTGATAGTATGGACTCCCAAGTCCTTCTGGCCGATTTGTTTGCAAGCTTTTAGGTAGCAGCTCCTAGCCATCCGCTGGTCTCCCCTAGCAACTCCGACACCATTCGGAGTGGGGAACTTCATGCACAGGTGCTCCTGGGATATCACACACCTCAGGTCCTCCAGGGCCGGCCTCCCCATGATGATCTTATGCGGACAAGTTAGGCGTACGACTATGAATTCGACGTTTAACTTAGACACGCAGGGCTCGGAGCCCACCACCACAGGGAGGACCATGCTACCTTCCGACTCAATGGAGTCCCCAGTGAAGCCTGAGAGCGGGGTCCTCACCGGGATCAAGTCCTTCCTGTCTAGGCCGAGGCCCTGGAAGGTATCATAGTACATGATGTTAACGGAGCTCCCATTATCTACCAGGACTCGGTGGACGATGGTGTTGTTGATCTCGATCTTGATCATCAAGGCATCCCTGTGCGGTGGCGGCATCGACGGCAAATCTGCATCGGTGAAGAGGATGGGATCCCTCTTCACCCTCTTATCGGCAGGAGCTCTGGTTATTTCCCCAACGTACAAGGCTCGGGCCCATTGTTTCCGCTCTCCCGAGGTATCCCCTCCTTGGGGTCCCCCGAAGATGTATGAACATCGATGGTGTTTATGGGAGCCATCCCCTAGGTCGGTCTCATCATCCTCGGAAAGGGCGCCAAGCTCCCGCTTCTTGGCGGGTTGCTTCTCCTTTGATGTGGTAGCTTGGTCGGACCGCTGCCACGTCAGGCTCCTCTTCTGCGGAATGTTTCCTGATTTGCCAACAAATTGGCCCAGGTACCCTTTTTGGATGAGTTCTTCAATTTGCCGTCGGAGAATGACGCAATCATCTGTATCATGCCCTGCTCTCCGGTGGAATCGACAATATTGGTCGAGGTTGCGCTTGGCTGTCACCACATCACACTCCTCCGGAAAGTCAACTAAGCCTTGCTCCTCCACGTAGTCGAAGACGGCCCCGATCGGTTGAGCAAGTGGAGTCAATTGTTTGACGGGCAGGAGCGGTCCGCTCGGGACGTCCGCCCTGCCCTTGCCTTTGCTCTTGTTACCTTTGTACTTGTTTTTGTTGCCAGCCTTGCCGTCAGCTTTCTCGGCACCAGAACCAGCTTCCTTCTTCTTCTCCTCCTTTGCGCCTTCTTCCTCATCTCTTCTCCTCTGCACGGCGTCTTCCGCCTCGGCCTGGCGATCAGCACGGCCGAGCGCCTCCTCGTACGAGGCAGGGGGACTTCTAACGAAATCTTTGTAAAGCTCGCTAGACCGGATAGAACTTGTGAGCATTGCCACCCCAGTCCTGTCATCAAGGCCCTGAACCCTGACTGACTCGGCCCTCCACCTCGCTAAGAAGGCGGACAACGATTCCTTCTTCCCCTATTTTAGGCCGAACAGGTGGCTGAAGTTCTTTTTGACGTCTCGAGAGCTAGCGAACCTCAAGAGAAAGCGTTGAGCCAGCTCACGAAAGTTCATAATACTCCCGTCGGGCAGAGAATCATACCATTCACGAGCCGGGCCATCCAAGGTGGCAGAGAAACCGCGACACCAGATGGCGTCCTCATACCCCATCATCACCATGTAGGAAAGGTATCGCGACACATGATGTTGGGGGTCAGAAATGCCCTTGTATGTTTCGATGGTGCAAGGCTTGTAGCCCCTTGGCAACGGCGCATCCATGACCGCCCGGGTGAAAGGTTCGGGTATCCGGAGGTCGGCCGTGTAGGGCTCCCCCCCGACGACCCTTCTCCTCAACTCGTCAAGGCGTTGTCGTAGATCTTCCACCTCGGCCGGCGGTGGGTTCCCCCGGACAGCCCTAGCACGGGGCTGGGCATGTCCAGCAGCACCTCCAAGTCGCCTGTGTGCATGAGGTCGGGTCCCCACGTTTTGCCTTTCCATGGAGCCGGTCCGGCTGCTCGCTCGGTGAGAGTGGCGAGAGGACTCGCCTCCTTCCATCCGCATTGAGCGCCCCTGCTGGGCGCCCCTCCCCGCCTGCTGATGGGGTCGGCTAAGCTGCTGGGAGACTTCCTCCCTCCTGTTTTGGTCGGATCCAGAACGTCGCTCGTCACGCCGCCTGGAGGACACCTCCACATCTGCCGGCGTCTGTTGACGGGCAGGCTCATCCACGTTTCCGCCAGACACCATCTGTTGGAAACCTTGAGCCAAGGCCCCCAGAACCCGAGTCGCCTCCTGTAGGGCTTCCACCCCGACATTGAGTCGAACTAGGTCCATGCACGGAGCATGACGTCGGCCTCCCCCCGCCGGCTGCGGACCGAGCGCTCACCTTGGGTGTGGTTGAGCGTCGCCCTCAGGTCGCCGTGGCCTGACAATCGGTTCCGAAGGTCGCCTTAGGGCGCCGCCCTCCTGCCCTGTCCATGGTTGTCGAGGGCACGCTGGCGGCCTGACCCGGTTGATTCCTCGGTGTGGACTGAGACATGGTCACGTCGGGACGAGATTCCGGCCATCTTCCTGTGCGATTCCTGCTCAAGTGATTGTGAGAGACAATAGAGGCTCTCAATGAAAGCACCAATGTTGGTCCAAAATAGGACGCTCGTAGGCTTTTAGGAAAGCTACGAAAGACACTCAAGCAGGAAATCAAGAAAGCAGTACGAGAATGGAAAGTTGCTCAGGGATTTTTGTTGCCAAGAATAGCATGTCTGTATTTGAATCACGACTTGCCTTTTATAGGCTGTTTACAAATGGTAACTGCCGAATAATAATGGCTAAATTAATTACATCATTAATACGGAATTAAATACATAATTAATAGCGCATTCATTGTTGGCCGTTACACTTCGTGGCTGGCCGGCCGGACGCTTGAGCCCCTTTGACGGCAGGCTTGGAAGGCAGGCCCCCTGCTGGGCCAGAGGCGAGCTCCTGGCTAGGCCGGAAGGCAGGCTTCCGGTTGGGCTGGTAGGCAGGCCATCTAAGGCCTCCACTCAGTTGGATCTCCGCTCCTTGATGGGCTTGATCAAATGGGCCGGCTTGAGATCTGGATTGCTGGGTCCGTTGGTTGGGCCTATTGATCCAAGTTCGGGGCCTGGGCCAATTAGGCATTGGACCTAGTCCCATAACCCCATCAATCTAGACTAAGATGAATATAATATGTGATCCCGAGAATATCGGATGGTTCCCGCTCCTGAGTGGGCCCCACACGCATTTTACAATTTACGGAAAAGAAATAACAAAAAATTTACAACCTCGTAAATTCAATAACCATTCTTCAAGGTTCAATACATAATTTACTAAAAAGTAAATATATTTGGAGACAGTGTTACAAGTTCACCCCCTTATTTGGGATTTCGTCCCCGAAATTAACGTGTCTAATAAAAAACAAACAAGTATTGCTTCCTCATTGATACCTCAGTCTCCCATTTTTCTTCTTCGACTCGATTACTCCTCCACAATACCTGTACCACCAGAATCTCTTTGTCCCTCAATTTATTTACTTGTTGTCCGACTACCTTAACTGGTTCCACAGCATATTGCAAGGGCTTCGCGAATTTCTACATGTGCTTTCTCGAGAATATGTGACGAGTCTCGTACACATCTCTTGAGCATCGATACGTGGAACACATCATGAATTTTCTCAAGTTCAGGTGTCAACTTGAGATGGTAAGACATGACCCCGATCCTTACAAGGATTTCAAACAAACCAATGCATTGCGTGTTGAGCTTACCCCTTGCTATGAATCAGATGATACCTTTTCAAGGAGAAAAATCCTTAGGAAAACTTCATCCCCGACCTCAAACTCCAACGGCCTCTGCCGTTTATCCGCATAGCTCTTCTTCCGATCTTGAGCAGCGTTGAGTCTATCTTGTATGGTCTTCACCTTATCCTTGGTGATCTCAACAAGCTCTATTCCTTCAAGTTTGCCCTCGCCAACCTCGTTCTAACACAATGGTGTCATGCACTTCCTCCCATACAATGACTCATATGGGGCATGCCAATACTCACCTGATAACTGTTGTTATAGGCAAACTCTACTAAAACCAAATGTTTGTCCCAACTCCCTTGAAACTCCAAAACACATGCCCTAAGCATGTCTTCCAAAATCTATATCATCCGTTTGGATTGCCCATCTGTTTGTGGGTGAAAAGTTGTGCTAAACTTTAGTTTAGTTCCCAAAGATGCTTGAAACTTTGGCCAAAATCTGGATGTGAACCATGGGTCTCTATCTGAGACAATGAATATCGGAACCCCGTGCAATCTCACAATCTCTTTAGTGTATAACTTGGCCAATCTCTTGAGGGGATAAACAATGTTGATAGGCAAAAAAAGTGCACTCTTAGTGAGCACATCAACCACTATCCATACAACATCGTAGCTGTTTACTGTTCGTGGTAGTCTCATCACGAAGTGCGTATTCACATATTCCCACTTCCATTTTGGAATGGTAAGTGGTTATAAAAGTCCCGCTGGGTGCTGGTGCTAAGAAGAGAATCCAATGCTCCAATGTGTTTGAACTCACTTCATCCAAAAACATTAAGAGGTCATTTGGCAGCACTGTTTTTCGGCTTATCAAGCTTATCTGCCAACTTTTTCACCAAACACGCAACTTTTTCTTTCGCGCGCTGAATTGTGTAATAAGCAGAAAAAGTAAGGTTGGAGTTACTTTTCTGGCTATATTGGCTGGAGTTACTGTGGATGACTATTTTAGCTATTTTTACATATAATTTTTTTCTTTATTTTATTAGTAAAATATATTTTTAATTTTTTTCTTAAATCAGCAGATCAGCCAATGCAGCCACTTCAGCCAGAACTTCATAAATTTCAGCAGAATCAGCCAAATCAGTCGATTTTGGTGCTACCAAACGGGCTCTAAAAAATTAATGAGTTTTTGTACATCGAAATGTGTACTTTTAATTTCATAATTAATTAGAGAAAAAATAAAAATAAAAAATTACTTATAATAATTTAATTAATATTTTATTAAATTGATGTAAAAAATATGTAGAATGTTTTTTTTTTGCCAAAATATGGATGTGAACCATGGGTCTACCAAAATATGTAGAGTGTATTTTGTTGTCAGTGCTGGAAATCTGGAACGCAGAGCAATTAGAGTCAAAACACTATTTTCAAAGTTCATTTTTGACATTTTAGCCTCCATGCCACTTCAAATGGTGTAATGGCTGGTTCAGGCTAGGAATTAGGGAGTGTTTGCAAATGCTTTTGATTTAAAAAAGCACATTTTGAAGACATTTTGGAAAAAAATGATTAATAGTAAACATTGATATTAAGAAAAAAAGTGATTTTGAAGAGTAAAATTACTCCCTCCGTCCTAGAAAATTCTTCCCACTTTGACTTGGCACGGAGATTAAGAAAGTGGAATAAAGTGGAAATGCGTGGTTGTGTAAGAAAAAGGTGAAATGAATGTGAACCACACAAATTGTTCAAAAAGGAAAGTGTGAAGAATTTTTTGAGACGACCCAAAAAGGAAAGTGAGAAGAATTTTATGGGACGGATGGGGTAATATTGTTTAGTATAAAAAGGGAATAAGGGTCAGTTTGGTCCTCGAAGTTGCAAAAAAGGGGTCAAATAAGTCCTTATATGGAAGATTCTGTCCGGACGTGCCATTTGAGGTGGCTCTCGGTAGAAGTTTTTGATGAAATTTTTTGAGCATCTTATTCATTAAGTCTAGTTTACTCATACCAAATTTCAAATAAAAATTTAATCGGGAAGACATTCACATGAATTCTTGAAGATAACTGTGCCGTTAAAAGCGTTGTTATCTTCAAGAATTCATTTTAATGTCTTCCCGATTGAATTTTTATCTGAAATTTGGTATGAGTAAACTAGACTTAATGAATAAGATGCTCAAAAACATTTATCACAAAATTCCTCCGGGAGCCACCTCAAATGGCACGTCCGGACAGAATCTTCTATATAAGGACTTATTTGACGCCTTTTTTGCAACTTCGAGGATCAACATGACTCTTTACTCGTATAAAAAGTAGAAAACAGTTTTTAAGAAACTTTTTTTTAGTAGAAGTGATACTCCGTATAATTTTAACTAGCCTTTTAATTTTGGAAAATGCTAGGGGTACACAAGTTGTACACAACTTGTACACACAATGTCGGTCACAGACAATTGGTACGGAGTTGTCTGTGACCACAGACAAGAGTTGTCTGTGTACACAGAAAAAATTTTGTCTGTTTCCACAGACATTTACTTTTTTGTAAAAAGTACACTGAGAGCCGCCTGACACTGACAAGTACTTTTTACAAAAAGTAAATGTCTGTGGAAACAGACAAAATTTGTCTGTGTACACAGACAACTCTTGTCTGTGATCACAGACAATTCCGTACCAATTGTCTGTGACCGACATTGTGTGTACAAGTTGTGTACAAGTTGTGTACAACTTGTGTACCCCTAACATTTTTCTTTAATTTTTGTAAGGAAAACTAAAGGGAAAACTGTCAAATAGGTCCTCGAACTTTCATAAAAAAGTCAATTAAGTCCTTCTGCAGGAGGTTCTGTCCGGCCGTCGCGATTTGGGGCAGTTCCCAGTGGAATTTTTTGATGAAATTTTTTGTGCATCTTATTCACCAAGTCTAGTTTACTCATACCAAATTTAAGCTAAGAATTTAATTAGGAACACATTCAAATTAATTCGAGAACGCAAAAATGTGCAGTTATCTTCAAGAATTAATTTGAATGTGTTCCCGATTGAATTTTTAGCTGAAATTTGGTATGAGTAAACTAGACTTGGTGAATAAGATGCTCAAAAAATTTCATCAAAAAATTCCACTGGGAACTGCCCCAAATCGCGACGGCCGGACAGAACCTCCTATAGAAAGACTTAGGATGTTTTTACTTGGACTGTAATTTGCTGGTCTGGTCTGGTCTGGTCTGATCTGGTCTGGTCTGAACTGGTCTGGTCTGGTCTGGTAAGGTCTGGTTTCTTTGTATTTTTATAACTATCCAAGTCTGGTCTGGTCTGAACTGGTCTGGTCTGGTCTGGACTGGTCTGGTCTGGTCTGGGGCAAATTACAGTCAAAGTAAAAGCATCCTTAATTGACCTTTTTATGAAAGTTTGAGACGTGACATTTTCCCAAAACTAAAATTAAGCATCACGAATTCACACCATCTCACTGGTAACGCACGCAAATCAACAGCTGAACAAAGCTCAAGCTGCTGAAAGCATAGCTCCTTCCTAGTTCCATTATATTCCGGCGAAAATGTTGCCGCCGGAGCTCCAGCCGCGGACGTTCCGTCCCTACATTTCATCCTCGATAAGCGCTCCTAGCTTTTCCACCGCTTCAAGCGACGCTTATAGCCCCAACCGAAACCCTAGTCTTAGTCCCGATTCTTCATTCTACGGCCTTGGCGGCAGGGCTTCTAATAGATCCCTGAAGAACTCAAGGTTCTCTCCATCTTCCTTCGCGCACAACGCCAGAGTCGCCGTTGCGCTGGTCCCTTGTGCCGCTTTCCTCATTGACCTCGGCGGTATCCCTGTCGTCGCCACCCTTACTGTGGGAGTTATGGTAGCATATATCCTAGATTCTCTCAATGTGAAGTCGGGTTCCTTTTTCGCCGTTTGGCTCTCCCTCATCGCCGCTCAGGTTGTATTCTTCTTCAGCTCCTCACTTATTGTCTCATTCAATTCGGTTGCTCTCGGGATCCTTGCCACCTTGGTTTGTTCTCTAGCCAATTTCCTTATAGGAGTTTGGGCTTCGCTTCAATTCAAGTGGATTCAAATTGAAAACCCGACCATTGTGATGGCTCTTGAGCGTCTTTTGTTTGCATGTATTCCAGTAATAGCTTCTTCCATGTTTACTTGGGCAACAGTCTCTGCAGTTGGTATTATCAATGCGGCTTATTATCTCATGGTTTTTAATTGCATATTCTATTGGCTTTTCTCAATTCCCCGTGTATCATCATTTAAGATGAAGCAAGACGTGAGTTACCATGGGGGTGAGGTTCCGAGTGATAGCCTAATACTTGGTCAGCTCGAGAGTTGTTTGCACACCCTGAACCTTTTATTCTTCCCTCTTGTGTTTCATATTGCGTCACATTATTCGGTTATGTTCTCCTCTAGTGATTCTGTTTGTGACCTGTTTCTTCTTTTCTTCACTCCCTTTCTGTTTCAACTTTATGCGTCCACATGTGGGGCACTATGGTGGGTCACCAAGAACGAGCACCAGGTTCAGAGAATACGGGTGGTGAATGGTTCTATTGCTTTAGTTGTTGTTGTACTCTGTCTGGAGAATAGAGTTGTTTTTCATTCATTTGGGCGATACATTCAAGTGCCACCCCCATTAAATTACCTGCTCGTCACCATAACAATGCTTGGAGGGGCAGCAGCAGCTGCTTCTTATGCTCTTGGGATGATATCTGATGCTTTTACCTCATTAGCATTTTGTACTGTGGCTGTCGTAGTGAGTGCCGCTGGAGCTATTGTAATCGGATTTCCTGTACTGGTATGCATTATGTTTAGTAACTTATCTTAATTGTTCTTTTATCCATACACATCTACTTTCAAATGTGTGCTGCTTTGCTGTCTTTTGATGTTAATGGCTACTAAATATTGTGTTAGATTCACTTTCAAACTTCAAATTTCAGTTGGAGCTTGGGTTGATAATGCTTGCAACTCGTTTTCCTCGTATCATCTAAATACTTTTATTGCATATAGATTAGCCAGTTTTGTGGCCGTAAACGTATTTCTTATTTTGTGCTTCTTTTAAAATTAATCTTCCTTTTCATGGTTATCAACATTGCAATACTTCATCGAGTATTTAGTACAACTTTCTGCTACCATTGAAAGGATTAAACTACACTTGAAATGAACATATGTCATTTTCCCTCTCGTGTAACCCTACCCAAAGTAATGCAATGAATATGAGCAGATGGACCACTCTCCCCTTTGTAAATCACTAATTTTTTGTATTCTTACTTAGTGTACCGGTCAACCAAGTTATTGTATCCAAATGGCCTCCTAATATACTCAATTCATTGCTCAGTACATAAAGTATGGAATGCAGAGTGAAAAATAATACTGTAATATTATAAAATTGCTGGGAAATTTTGAATTTGTCAATCAGAATGTAAATATACGAGTAATAGCATAAATTGTTACTAGGGCTGTAAAACAAATCTGATCAGCCCACCAACTGAAAAACTGACCAAAGCCGAACCAACCAGTCCAAACCTGTACTGACCAAAACTAAACCGAAAAAACCAACAAACCATAGAAGCTTCAATTTACGGTTTGGCATGTTCTTTAGAAACCAACACAGTGACCCAAAACCAACTAAAGCATGCAAGAATCAACACAAATCAACCAAAAATAGCCGAACATAAATCAATCTATGCTACTCGGTTCAACTCATTTTGTTAACAAAACAATCTGCCCCCCCCAATTGTGATTATTTGAAGTACATACGTCTATTGATTCATCTTAATTCTTAAGTTTCTGGCTGTTTTTGTGCACTTCTCTGTTATGAAATATATATTCTTCCTAGGTGCACGTCTCTCTCTCTCTCTATGTATCTGTCTATCTATCTAATTCCTCTTCCTATTTGAGTGGTTGAAAGCAGATGTTTCATCTTATTGCAGTTCATTCCATTTCCATCAATTGCTGGATTCTTTTTGGCTCGTTTTTTTACAAAAAAGAGTGCAGCATCATACTTTGCATTTGTTGCACTTGGGAGCTTGATGGTCACATGGTTTGTGATGCACAATTACTGGGGTCTAAATATTTGGCTGGCCGGCATGTCTTTGAAGTCCTTTTGCAAGCTGATTGTTGGTTGTGTTATCTTGGCCATGTCTGTTCCTGGTTTGGCAATCCTCCCACCAAAACTCCGCCTGTTAACTGATTTTGGTTTAATCAGCCATGCATTTCTGCTATGCTACATAGAAAATCGATTTTTCAGTTATTCGAATACATACTACTATGGAATGGAGAATGACATTATTTACCCAAGTTATATGGTGGTTATGACTACTTTTTTGGGTTTAGCGGTTGTCAGGAGGCTGTTTGTGGACAACCGAATTGGAATGAAGGCAGCCTGGGTTCTAACATGCCTTTATATGTCCAAGCTTTCCATGCTTTTCATAGCATCTAAGACTGTTTTGTGGTCATCAGCAGTTCTTTCACTTGCTGTTACTCCTCCACTGCTCCTTTACAAGTAAATACTCACGGAACTGATTCTTCTTCCATTTTTGTAATATTTTCACCCCTCCTTTCTAAGCCTTCATAAGTGGTATTTATCTCGGAGGCTTTTACTCTGGCATGACATTTCAGGGACAAGTCAAGACCTGCGTCAAAGATGAAACCTTGGCAAGGTTATGCGCATGCTGTGGTGGTTGCCTTATCAGTATGGTTTTGTCGTGAAACAATATTTGAAGCTCTCCAGTGGTGGAATGGTAGACTCCCGTCTGATGGTTTGCTCTTAGGTTCATGCATTCTGTTGACTGGATTGGCTTGTCTGCCCATAGTTGCGCTCCATTTCTCGCATGTTATGGTATTAAGCTCTAAAGCTTTTGTTTGTTTCTTTTACATTTATCAACATGTGTGATTGTGTGTGTGTGAGTTCTGTGGTTGGGATGAGGGTTGTCTTCTTTTCGATCTTTGTTGCTTTTAAAGTTGCTGTGGAACACAGGACTGATGCCTTAAGACCCCATTTGGGGTGGTTGTCACTATTCAGTTTTTGTTTTTACTTCCTCTGACGCCATCTATCCCATTTTATTTGTCTTACTTTCCTTTTTGGGATGTCCCAAAATTAGTGCAACATTTCCTTTTTTGGAATGAAATATGTGATCCACATAATTTCACTTTATTATACTCAATTCTCAACCACAACCTTTACTTTTTCAACCATTTTTTAATAATTGTGCATTTGTGCCAAACTAGAACAAGACACATTTTTTTTTGAAAGATTAAAGCAAGACACATAAAATGGGATAGAGGTAGTATTATTTTAACCAACTAAAATCTTTATCTTATCTTTATTTGTCTAGTATTTATCTTTATCTTATCCTTTTTATCTTACCTTATTTTCTTATCTTTCTTTTCATTTTGGCTCCGATGCCATGTATCTAGGGGTGAGTTCAGTTTTTTCGGTTCGGTTTTGCCAAAAGTCAAATACAGAATCAAAGTAAAAAGTGCGGTTCGATTTTGGTTCAGTTTTTACATTTCAAAACTCGAAACCATGGTTTGATTGGTTTGGTTTCTCTTTTTCAAATTTTTTACTATAAAATTGTCATTTAATTTAAAATGATACGATAGTTGGGGGATCAAACATACGAAGTATTACATAAAAATGCAAGCATACTAGAACAAGTAAAATAAAAAAGAGAAGAAATTAATTATATGAGTATGTGGGAGAGAAAATACACTTCTCGATTTTTTTGGATGAAAAGTGTATTATTCTTAATTGACATATTTTGTGGCTAGTTTGAAAAAAGTTCATGATTATATACGTTCTATGAGGTATAGTTGAGATGAATATTTTTTTTTGTTTTGCCAATATAAATACTTTAAAGAACATAAAATTTAAAATTACTAGTAATAAACTAATAACCAGCAAAAATATATCACCACCACGCAACAAATTGCAAAATACATAAGTAAAAGACACAATAGATCAATATTGCTACATTATTGTAGGGAATGAATGTGTAAATGCATTTATAAGCTAAACTAAATAAACACAACAAAAAATTAATTTTCTAGCATAAGAAAACCAAAGACTACCAATGATACTAGGATTAATGCTTAACAGTTAACAAATAAAATTTCATATTTTAAGTAGTTTGGTTTATTCTCTTTGGTTTTGAATGTCCTAAACCAAAACCAAACCAAACAACTACTGTTCGGTTCGTTTTTTTTACATCGGGGCACCCAATTCTACATGTATCGATTCATGTTAGTCGAACCCAAAATCTTTTGAGACTAAGGCTTGGATGTTGTTTAACCAACCAAAACTGCTTGTACAAATCATGCGATTAAAAAACAGGAATCCGTTGTGTATAAGCAACGGATTCCTGAATATGCTTCTAGTATTTAGTATAAAAAAACAGAAAACCGCCCAAACAGTTCCTTAGTGTATAAGCAATATGCTTTTCCCATACAAAAACTCCATACTCTATTGTGAAATGGGAATCCGTTGCATAGTATTGATTCATATGAACACGGGAACACAAAGGTAGGAGAGTTTACGCCAGAAGTTTTTAGTGTAAAAAACAGAAAACCGCCCAAACAGTTTCTTAGTGTATGAGCAATATGCTTCTCCCATACAAAAACTCCATACTCTATTGTGAAATGGGAATCCGTTGCATAGTATTGATTCATATGAACACAGGAACACAAAGGTAGGAGAGTTTACGCCAGAAGTTTTTATATAGAATATGTTTGGATGGAACCCTGACGTTCTAACAATTGTTTTCTCATCTCTTCATACTTTAGCTTATGCAGTCATAGTCCTTATGAAAAGCATCATGTTAACATTAACTGGGAGTTCTGTTTCTTTTGTTTTTGTTAAAATGCAGCCTGCCAAGAGATGCATGGTGCTGGTGTTAGCTACTGGCCTTCTGTTCATCTTGATGCAACCACCCATCCCGTTTTCATTGAACTACCACTCCGATCTCATTAAATCTGCTCGTCAATCTGTAGATGACATCTCAATATATGGTTTCTCTGCATCCAAGCCAACATGGCCGTCATGGCTGCTGATCATGGCAATCCTCCTGACACTAGCTGCCGTCACCTCAATCATACCCATCAAGTACATCGTTGAATTAAGAGTTTTTTACTCCATTTGCATGGGAGTCACCCTTGGCATCTACATATCAGCAGAGTATTTCCTTCAACCAAAAATCTTACACCCACTCATCATCCTGACCATGGTCATGACCTCTGTGTTTGCGGTCTTCACCCATTTCCCATCTGCCTCAAGCACAAAACACCTTCCATGGATATTTGCTTTAAACGTGGCTCTCTTTCCAGTCACTTATTTGTTGGAGGGCGAGGTGAGAATAAACAGAAATCTTACTGGAGACATGAGGGAAGAAGACAGCAAGCTGGCCACATATCTGGCAGTTGAAGGCGCACGGACGTCTCTACTCGGCTTATATGCTGCTATTTTAATGCTTATTGCTCTTGAGGTGAAGTTTGAACTGGCTTCACTTATCCGAGATAAAGTGCCGGAAAGGAGTGGTGGGTTAAGGCATAGCCGGTCTGGCGAGACTGCCAGCATCCCTCCAAGGGTGAGGTTTATGCAGCAACGGAGGGCGTCCACTGTTCCCAGTTTCACTATTAAGAAAATGGCTGCCGAGGGTGCCTGGATGCCCGCGGTCGGCAACGTGGCGACTATATTGTGCTTCATGATATGCCTTATCTTAAACGCCAACCTCACGGGTGGGTCCACCCGGTCCATATTCTTTTTGGCGCCAATATTGCTACTCATTAACCAGGACTCCGATTTCGTCGCAGGATTTGGGGACAAGCAGAGGTACTTCCCTGTCACACTTGCTGTCTCGTCCTACCTGGCATTAACTGCCATTTATAGTGTGTGGGAGGACGCGTGGCTGGCAAACACAGGGTGGGGTTTGGAAATCGGTGGCCCCATTTGGTTTTTCGCTGTTAAGAATTTAGCACTGCTTGTTCTTACATTTCCGAGCCACATCCTTTTCAACCGCTTTGTTTGGAGCTACTCTAAGCAGGCTGACACACTGCCCTTGCTGACTATACCCCTAAATCTCCCGTCAGTGTTGATGACAGATGTAATCAAGATCAAGATATTGGGACTCCTTGGGGTTGTATATTCTTTAGCTCAGTATCTGATATCCAGACAACAGTATATTTCGGGATTAAAATATATTTAGAGACCAGAAAGAAGACACAACGTTTGTACTATATGTTAATATGTTTTCGTCACCGATTTTCTGGCAAGGATTATGAAAGTCTTGATATTTTTTTTGGCAAAAGTTCAAAATGCCAAACAGGGCGTATCCTTTTGCTGGTGATTAATGTGGTTTGCCTGCATATCACATTCTAATTTACCTTTTGAGCATTGGCTAATTACTGTTGTGGCCACCCACTCATTATCGCAATATACAGACTGATTTTTACCTGATTTCTAATTTGTAGTGCTTATGATTTTGTGTTTCTGATGCGGTAGAGTTAGGCAGTTAGCTAAATGGTCAGGCGCCTCAGCGCCGGAGGGTGAGTAGTGAGATGAGAGGTGTCAGGTCTCGTTTAAGAAAATTTCAACGAGACTTAAACGAGTAAAGATGCCAAGTGTTCAGCTTTACATTCGACCGCATACATATTTGTTTCAAAAATGCTTAGTGTACATTGTTTGTACACTAGTTGTACACCATATAAAAGGGCAAAAATAAATCAGTTCAAATTTTTTACCCCTTTCCCCACCTCTCTCCCACACATGTGCGAGCCTTCTCCCAGAACTCCCATCGCTCCACTTTTCCTTCCCTAGCCGATTTTTTCTCTTTCTGTGCGCATATCTCCCCCCCCCCCACGCCGTTGTTCTTCTTCCTCCAACACGACCAGTCTGAAGCCGGCGTCCTCCTCTCGCACAGACCGTCGTCGGGTCGAAGCGGCCTCATCTCGCACAGACCGTCGCCGGCTCGAAGCGGCTACCTCGGACCCGGTCTGAATCGTCGACTTACAGGCGGAAGAAGACACAACCATGGTGTGTACGTCAAAGAGAAGGTAATATCCACTTCTTGAACACATTTGTGAGTAGTATTGTTGAATTTGACCCCCTATTGTGTGGTTTGTATACCTTGTTACATTCTTGGCTTATTTTTGAAATCATTAGGGTATTTCGAAGTTTACACTTGAAAATTTTAGTTTGATGAAGCGAGAAACACACTGTAATGGTGGGTTGGGAACCTTTAGGGGCCGGATTGTAGCATTTTGTTTTTGTTTTGGGAATGGAAGTATAATGTCTGTGGCCAGACGGTTTGGGTTTTAAAATCGATTTTGATGGAATTCGTCTTGTGTTACATGTGACTTGATTTGTCAATTCTTTAACCTCAAAATGTAAGCAATTCTTCTGTTTTTGAAGCTCTTAATCCACTTGCTATAGGCAAAAATGAATCCAAGCAAGGTGTTCTTTAACCTAAAAATATGTATCGGTGTATTTGTGTAGAGCAAAGGAACTATACGTAACATGTATGTTGAGTGAGACAAATATCTTATAGTAGAGATAGTACATGTTTTACGATTTTATGGTCAATAGTTTTTTTGACCATATACAGAGCTAAACATGTACTATCTCTACTATAAGATATTTGTCTCACTAAACAAGTGTTCAGATTTACATTCGACCGCATACATATTTGTTTTGGATAGTTGTCAACTGACAGGACATGCAATGTACTGATTTTATAGGAATACAATGTACTCAGGCCCCCAATACATATTTTGCCTGCATTTCAGTTAATGAAATGTTAATTGAATTGTATTTTTTCTCAGTTTCTTTAGAATTACTATAAAATTAGAAATGCCACTTTTGGATGAAAGAATTTTTTTCTGTAACGTTTTTGACCCGTGAGTAGTGCCAGGTTGAAGTGAGTAGTCACTCTTTTATTTTTCCCACTGTACTTCTAAATGAAGGGTGTCCCACACGGCCACACAGTATCATTTTTTCCATTGTTAATAGGCCTTGTGCCTCGCAAATTATATGGTATACTCACCCGTATTGTGGATATGGTACAACAGCACAACCAGTAATTTTATACGGAGTAATTAATACGTAGTACTTCGTAACAACTTAGATGATGATAGTTATGGTTAGGGGTGGCATAACGGTTTGGTTTAACTGAACCGTACCAAACCGAATTAAACCGAACCGAAACTGAACCGCATACAATTTGGTTTGAGTTTGGTACTATTTCTTTCAAACCGTATTAAACCGAACTGAACCGAAACCGATAAAACTCAAAACCGAACCGAACTAAAAAAAACCGAACTGAACTAAAGAAACTCAAAATAACTTTCATATATTATTAAAATTGGTGGTTTGATTTAGTTTGGTTGGGGTTTACTTAAGTAAACTGTTTGGTAAACATTTGCTCAAATCGAATGGTTTGGTACTTTGGTTTGGTTTGGTTTAAAACGGAAAAACCGTAAACTGAATCGAACACCGAACAACACACACACACACATACACAGACACACACACAAACACACACATATGTGTGCAGTATGAAGATTGTAAGTTTGGTTGTACCAGTGAAATACGACAACGTGTTTGTCCATTATATGTATGCATTAAGGAAGTTATAAGTTTAGTGACTTGGTGATTTGGAGTGAAACATAACTTTCCAAACTCCTAAACCCTCACCCACTTTTATTAACCATTTAAATCATTGCTATTTTGCTCATTGCACCACATGTAAATCACTACTTATATTTTATTTATGTTGGCACATTGCTTGTACACCATTGCTATTTTACACACAACACCAAAAAACTCTATTTTGATTTTATTGCTTTGTTTTAGTTTATTTGGTTTGGATTTAACCTAAAATAAACCATTTCAAATTAGTAAATGTTGACTTAAAAATATGAAATTATACATTAATTTTTTAACTTTATAAACCGAACATCAAACCGAACTGAACCGAAAATTTCTCGAACTGAACCGAAACCAAACCGAAATACATTTTTCGCCAAACCGAACAACTTGAAACTGAACCGAACCCGATAAAAACCGAACCGTAAACCGATTTGCCCAGCCCTAATTATGGTGATAGTTGGACTCTTTGTTTCTCCTTGTTGTTCTTTTAGTGTGCCGATTTCTTACTGTCCCAAATTCCCAATATATACACCGTTACTTCCTCAATTTCTTCTTTTTTTTTTTATAAAAAAAATTACATCTAAAAAACATACTCGTATGTGAATTCCAAAATATATCAAACGAGATGAGAATTTGATTAAAAAGATATGTGTCTTTTTCATTAGTATTACTACAGTTTTTATTTAAATTAGCTTATAAATGTTGAATTCTCACTAATGGACTAACCCGGTCCAATCATATGAAAAATTCCTTAGTGAATCTTCATTCTTTGTTTGACAAAACATATTATTGTATGCTTCACTTGTATAAAATATTAACACATGTATGATATGCTCTATATAATAGTATTTTTTAGAATATATGTTACTAATTTTTTCTAATTATGGCACCGGCCTTTAACCAATTTTAGATGTTTTTTTTTTTGTATTTTTCGAGCTTGATGTTTAAATATGTTATTAAAATTATTGAGATATGATTTTCCACAATTTAGTCTATAATAAATTAGCGAACATAGTGTTGAGGTTCATTCAATTCACTCAGCTCAAAGGTCAAACACGATAGCTTTGGTGGGTGGTCGAATCGGGCGTATCATGTACGCCTATACGAATGTATGAAGTAAGTGCAAGACAAAGATGTATTTGATTTGTATCAATGAATAACTCTCACAATACACTCAGTAATAGTTATGAATACCAAGTATTTTGCTGTACAAATCGCTACAATGACATTTACACGGAGAGTTTAAGATGGTTAAAGGAACAAGTGAGCATGAGTGATACTACATATGTGTTTTTGCAATAATAAGATGGTTAAAGGAACAAGTGAGTATGAATGATACTACATATGTGTTTTTCCAATAATAAGAGTTTAAAGTGACTTATGTGGAACTCAAAAAAAGACACAACCATCTATTCTCGATGTATAAAAAGACATCATCACCATTCACCGTGGAGAAGTTATGATGCACTTAGAAGTGAGAAAAGTACATTTTAATTTGTAAACAAGTGTGGTACCATAGTGCACCATTTATAGATTTCAAATGCACGTATTAGAAGTTATGGTCTTCATTTTCATTTTTATTTCAATGATAATGTACAAAAGTGCACAAACACATGAGTTATGTGCAAGTTAATGTACTCCGTATTAGATAGTGCATCTCAATGAGATAAAAAGGAACATTTAGAAAAGTGCAACTAATGTACTAAAAAATGCATGAGAATGCACATATATACATATTAAAGTGCATAAGAGTTCAATTAAAGTGGACACTTGTGAAAGTTGTGAGTTCACAACATTGTATACTTTTCATTTTTATTTGTGTTTTAAAGAAATCGATCGACATAAGTGCATGTAATAGCCATAAGTATAAGGTAATATAATAGATAATGCATGTAAATGAGATATGTTGGTAGAAAATAACCCCGGGTAGAGAATTCGGCAGCATTTCAGTATAGTCAGAATAGCTTAGCGTTACACGAGGATCACGTGGCCTATTTATAGGCGATTACAACAAGTCTAACAATAAAAGGTTACATGGGCTTGGCCCAATCTAAGAACTAATATTGGCACTAATGGGCCAGCCGGGCCAGTTAATAAGCAAATAATCCCAAACCGATTTCTGCCAGCCGGGTAGTGTTCTGAGCTTGGTCCGGCCAAAGCTCAAGTATAACGGGCTGATAGTCTTGGACCTGGCCCATTATCCCAACACGAGTCCCCCACTCCCTTAGTCTAGTAGTGGACTCAGCTAAAAGGGAGTAGTTGAGCTGTCTTGGAATCGGTCCGGTTCTGGTCCGGCTGACTGGTCATTGATGAGCCTTGAATTCGGTCACATTGTTTGGGAAAGGATGGAGTCTTCCTTCTTCCGACCGGGAGACCTCTTCCTTTGTTCACGATGATGGGGTGCCTCGTTAAAACCTTACTAGGAAAAACCCAGTGGGAAAAAAATCCTAGTGAAGGAAAAAGAGTACACCAGAACCTTATAATAAAGCAAAGGAAGGTCAATCCCCTCAGTTCTTGATTGAGTGCTTGCTTTACTGGTAAGCCGAGATATGTTCTGAAAAGACCAGTCACATGGTTGTTTGCCAGTGGTTTCAGTCGAGCCAGGGTATGCTCGGGAGAGACCACCTAGCAGCTTTGTTTGTTGATGATGTCGAGCTGAGATATGCTTGGAGAAGGCGGGTCGCAGTTGTACGCTGAGGATGGTGATCCGGGGTATCCTCGGGAGATGCTGGCCACCCAGCTGTACGCTGATGATGGACAACCGAGCTATGATCTGGAAAGGTCGAATGCAATACTGTCCACATTGATCCCCATTGCTTACAAAAGGATAGGATTTCCTTCGTCTGGGTAGCAGTGTAATACCCGAGATTAATATAAGAGGATTAATAGTACTACTCATACCAACAGAGGTGCATCTCCTTTTAAGGGAGCTCATTACCTAAGAACTCCAAAGTTAAGCGTGCTTGCTCAGGAGTAGTCTTGGGATGGGTGACCCCCTGGGAAGTTTCTCAGGGCGCGCATGAGTGAGGACAAAGTGCGCGGTAAAGGCTCGTGGTGGTTTGTGGGGACAGTACTATTGGTCCGGAGTAACTACCTCGGGTCCGGTGGGGCCGGGGTGTTACAATGAGCCCATACGTAATTCATGCACAGTCATGCACGTGCAACCTCGACCAATAGATAGCCCTGGACGAACTTGACTTGGAGATAGCCCTGCACAAACTTGGACTGAGATGAGCGTGCGTGACTTGGTATGGACGGTGAGGTGATGATCAGTGGCCTCGTCATGACCACACACTTAGTTTGAATTTTGAAGCTTGCTAAAGAATAGTTTGAACCGGCGTCGGGTAAATCTAGGCTCAGGAGTGGAAGGAGAAACAGAGGATGCCATGAAGGTACACAACTTCCCATGGAGCAAATGATCGGAGCATGCCCGAACGTGACTGCGACCAAGGATATAAAAGTTCCACACTAGCCTAAATCAAAGTAAGACCAGCTGAATGCGTCGTCCCGGGATGCAGAGCATAAGATAGTTGCAATGCTAAAGCCTTCCTAGTGATCTTGGAGTTTAGGATCGAGGCCTGGCATCTTGAGCATGTCCGAGCTTCGAGGATGAAGGAGATGAGGCAGTTGCTTTGCTCAAGGCCCATTACAGTTTCCGGAGCTTGTCACTCCAGGATTGAAGACCGGTGTCCGGAGTATATCCGAGCTTAGCTGCGGGCCAAGGAGGGTTGCAATTGGCTGCCATGATATGCGGACTACCCGTGATGAGGCGAAGAAAACCGGGCAATGATGATCTTGGAGTTGTTCCATGTGATTGATTTTTCACTTGAGCTTGTATGTATGCATCATTTGTTCTTTCAATTTACTTAGTCGTTTTTCATTCAAGAATACTTGGAGAACTAATCGGGGATCTGGCTACCCACCTAGGCCGTGAGGGGCGGAAGGTTGGCAAGTAGGGCTGAGCAAAACCCGATTCGACCCGAAAAACCCTTTTTTTCGGATATTATCCGAACCGAAGTGGATATCTGATCCGAAAAACCCGAAACCAAAAATCCGATTAATATTGGCCCTAGACCGGGTGGCGGGTGGGGTTTGTAAAATCCCAACCCGACCCGCCCGAATATCCGAAATATATATTAGTGTGTACTTTGAATATGTTAAAGGGAAAACTGTCAAATAGGTCCTCGAACTTTCATAAAAAAGTCAATTAAGTCCTTCTATAGGAGACTTTGTCCGGTCGTCGCAATTTGGGGCGGTTCCCGGTAGAATTTTTTGATGAAATTTTTTGAGCATCTTATTCATCAATTCTAGTTTACTCATACCAAATTTCAGCTAAAAATTTAATCGGGAGCGCATTCAAATTAATTCGAGAACGCAAAAATGCGCAGTTATCTTCAAGAATTAATATGAATGTGTTCCCGATTGAATTTTTAATTGAAATTTGGTATGAGTAAAATAGACTTGGTGAATAAGATGCTCAAAAAATTTCATCAAAAAATTCCACCGGGAACTGCCCCAAATCACGACGGCCGGACAGAACCTCCTATAGAAGGACTTAATTGACCTTTTTATGAAAGTTCGAGGACCTATTTGATAGTTTTCCCTATGTTAAATTAATACTTGTGTTCAATTATTTGTGCAATTTGTATTAAATTATTTGTGTAAATTGAATGTGTAGTGCACTAGTGTGTACAATTTTTGTCAAAGTGGCATTCCAACACTTTGATTATCCAATTATAATGTGTTTTAATATAACCGAAATATCCGAAATATATTAAATTATGTAGTGTGTACTTTGAATATGTTAAATTAGTACTTGTGTTCAATTATTTGTGTAATTATTTGTGCAATTTGTGTTAAATTATTTGTGTAATTTGGATGTTTAGTGCACTAGTGTGTACAATTTTTGTCAAAGTGGCATTTAAACACTTTAATTATCCAATTATATATTTTTTAATATAACCGAAATATCCGAAACCCGACCCGATATCCGATAATATTCGACTTAAAAATATCCGAAATACCCGATTTGAAATATCAAAGGGTCGGGCCTAGTATTTAAATTAAAAAACCCGAACGGCTTTAGGGTTCGCAAACCCGACCCGCCCGAACCCGACCCGTGCACAGCCCTATTGGCAAGGCCGACCTTGACCGCACCCTGCTTGGTAAGGCGGGCTGACCCGCACACTACGGATCTAGGACCGATGAGTGTGCAAGTTTTCGACCAACAGTCAAACAACCGATGTACGAGACGGGCTCGGGGCACGATCTCTCGCATACCTTCGATCCGGAGGCCGGTCTTACACCTTGACTTGTACGACTAGTTTCATAATTAGGAGGTTATCCTTTTTCGAAAGTCAAACTGAAGTCGTCCAAATGTAAGGGCAAGACCCCGCGTGATCAGACCAGAACGGACCCGCGCCGCTGACCATATCAAACGAGTATGCGTAGGGCAGAGCACGGGTCGGGTTCAAAAATGGTAAACCCGTTCGGGTATCGGATTGATAATTTCAAACTTTACCCGATCAAAAAAATTATCAGGGTTTTCGGGTTGAAGAAGTTTGGGTTTCGGTCGGGTTGGTTCGGTTTTCGGGTCCATTCGGATTTTAATTTATTATTGTTGAAATTGTGATAAATAAAATGGTAATTGGTAAAAATATCATTCAAAGTTATACTAGTATAACATTCAAAGTAATAGTTGTATAAATACGGTAATCGACATATTCGAACATGTAAAATAATAATATACAGTGATTGACATATTTGATATTGTGATAAATAAAATGAGAATTGGTCAAAATATCATTCAAAATCATAACAATACAACTGATGGAGTATATGGCCCGGGAACCCCCGGCCCATAGACTCTTACTTCTGCTACACATATCCAATGAGCCCAGAGAACAACTCAGGCCCAAAAGCAACGGCCCAAGCCCCAAAATAGCCCGAAATACATACTGGGGTGCCTTCGGCCTCCTTGGCCGAAGGTTCCAGAAACTCACGAAGTAGCCCTCTCTGACATACGAAGCCACTGGGAGAAAACGACGAAAAACATGAGCCTTCGGCATTACCAGGCCCTCGGCATCAGGGGAGCCTTCGGCTGAACTTAGCCCTCTGCCACTCGGGGCCTTCGGCTACACAGGGGTCCTTGGTTGCACGGAGCCCTCGGCTACACAAGAAGCCTTCGGCCAAGCATGCTCAATCATCGAAGATTCCTTTTGGGGACAGCCAACCACCGCATTTAATGCCACGTCACATCCGCCAACCGCATTCAATGCGGTGAACGTACCACTGCCGGTGCCACCAGGCTGATGTGACCCTTCGGCCGTTGGATTACTGACACGTGTACTCTCATCGCATTTATTGCTGCTATAAATAGCAGCCCATTTCTCCTTGTAATGGACATCATCTACATCTCAACTACACACGCTGAGTTCATTTAATAAATCGACTCTCTCTCCTCCTATTTGCTCTGACTTCTCTCTAGTTACTCCCGCAACAACCCTTCGGATAAGATACCCCCCGGGTAGACTGTCCATCATTTGGTGCTCTCGTTGAGAGGTCAGAACAATCAAGTAAGAAACCCTCCCCCTCTACCAAAGACGAAACACTTACCAAAAATGGGAAGAACCACTCGTGCCCAATCCAAAACCCTAGAGGAAAACCACGCAGCCCCCGGCGAAACCAACGGGGCTGAGGCCTCCAACAGGCTCTTGGTACCCGAGGGTGGTATCATCCTTGAATTGGAACAGGCTACCGCTGACCTCCGTCAGCAGCTGCAGAAGAACGCCCCTGATGCCCGCATTGGCCTTGATAATCGAAGGAGGGATCGGAGTGAGAACCAAGTTCCCCCTCCGGCCCCGGCCATCGATCTTCAGGCTGCCTTTGCGGCCTTTGTTCAAAACATGGCTCTCAACTCAGGAGCCCTCGCCTCCCAGACGCCCCTTCAGCCCCACGCTGGAGGGAATGTTATCCAACTGCCACCACTCCCTCCTTTGTTCAACAGCCCTCCCCCGGGGATTGGCAATGCCGAGGGGGTCATAGCACAGGATACCGCCTCCCAAGAGGCCCAATCCAAGGACAAACGCCCCATGATGAAAGAGAAACCCCGAACCTCTGCACTTGAGAGGCTAGGGGGTGCTCCCGGGCACCGAGGGGTCCAAGACCGCCTCGGGAAGCAAGCGCTCAGCAGGCCGCAGGAAAGTGGAGCCTCCGCTTTGGGTGCCGAAGGCGTGCCTCCCCCCCGAAGCAGAGGCAAAGCTCTCCTCCATGCCGATGACGCCAGGCACCAAATCACGCAGGCGCAATCCTTCCGGGCCAACTCCCAAGGGGTTGCCCCGAAGGATCCCAAGGACGAAATCATTGAGGCCCTCCTCCGTCGACTCGAGGAGAATCGTCAGGCACCCCCGACGGCTTCCACAGCAAGGCCAGATCCTGAGTACGCCGACCTCCGGGCGCAGGTGGAGGAAATGAAGCGTAAGCTTGCCGAAGGCTCAGGCGAGCCCCTCATTCAACTCCGCACTAGAACACCCTTCACCCCAAGGGTGTTGGCGGCCAAAATCCCCCACAAATATCGCGGGCAACCCATCAAACCGTATGAGGGGAAGACAGATCCCCAAGAGCACTATAGCCGCTATCAAAATAGCATGATGATGATGGGGGCCTCGGATGAGTACTTATGCCGCTGGTTCCTTTCCACCTTGGAGGGGCCCGCGTATGAGTGGTTCAACCGATTGCCCGAAGGGAGCATTGATTCTTGGCAAGAACTTGCCCACCGCTTCCTTACGCAATTTGCTGGGAGGCATCGCTCAAAGAAGCACTTCTCCCACCTCCTGAACGTGAGACAACAGAAGGAGGAAACCCTTCGGAGTTTCCTGGAACGCTGGAGGCAGGCCTCCCTCGAGGTCGAAGGCGCTGATGACAGGACACTAATGGCCCTCTTCCACACCGTCCTCCGCAACGGTAACTTCTCCCGGAGCCTCATTACTGATCCCCCCCGCGATTATACAAAGGCCCTTCAGCGGGGGGACCGATATGCTGAAGCGGAGGAAATCGAGAAGGACCGCCGCAACACGGACCCCTCTCAGAAGAATGAAGGCAGGAATCGGCCCGGAGGGCCTCCCCCTCCGGCCAACCGCGAGGCCCAATACAACGATCGCTCCCGAGGTGGCCAAGCCAGACCCGGGGGCGGTTACAAGAACAATCCGAAGGCATGGGCGCAACCCGTCCTCCTTGAGCACCCACGCACTCCCTTGACGCATCCCGTCAGCGTCATTCTTGATCATGCGGAAGAGCGGGGGCTCGTTGAGCGAGACTCCCGCACACCCCTCGAGATTTATGCCATCGGTCCTGATGAGCCCTACTGCCGTTTCCACCGCCACCATGGACACAAAACCGACGACTGCCATCAGCTGAAGAACGCCATCGAGAGGCTGATACAGGCGGGCCACTTGTCCCAATTTATCAGGGGCCCTCCGCCCAGGGTCCCCCTCATCATCAAGGCCCTCCGCCGAAGGCAAACAAGTGGGTGAACCCCAACACCATTCCCTTGGGAAACCCGCATGGGAAGAAGCGTGAAATTGGCGGCCTCGAAGACGAGGGGGAGGGCTCCCATCAACAATACAAGCGCCATATTCACATGATTAACGGCGGCAACACTGGTGGAGATTCCACCAGTCAACGGAAGAAGTGGGCACAGTCCCTTTACATTGGGGAAGTCAATCACATGCCCCCAACTAAACGGCCGAGGGCGGATCCAATTTTCTTCACAGATGCGGACCTCCCCTCGGGTTCTCTACCGCATAGGGATGCCCTCGTCATCCGCACTGAGATCAACGACGCCATCATCCACCGGACTTATGTCGACACGGGGAGTTTTGTCAACGTCATGTATCTCAGCACTTTTCAAGAGTTGGGACTCGACAGGGGGTCCCTTCGGCACATCAACACCCCCCCTCTCCGGATTCACGGGGGACAGCATCGACGCCGAGGGCGTCATCACACTCATGGTCGAATTCGGCGACGGGTCCCATGGAGCCAAGCTCGAAGTGGAGTTCGTCGTCGTCAACCTCGACTGCGCACATAACATCATCCTCGGCCGGCCTGCCCTCGAAGATTTGGAGGCTGTCATCTCCATGAGGCACCTCTGCCTCAAGTTCCCCACACCTACCGGCATCGGTTACTCGAGGGGAAATCAGAAGCTCTCCAGGGCCTGCTACCTTCAACTTACCAAGAAGGTTAGTAAAACCGAATTTCGGATTGACACCATCACCGCCAAGGCCCTGGAGGAAGAAAAAGGTAGGCTGAGGGCTGAGCCTGCCGAGGAGACCGAAGATTTCTTACTCGATCCGGCCAAGCCGGAGAGAGTCCTGAAGATTGGAGCCAAGCTCCCCGAAGACTTGAAGGCTGGCATCACCAAGGCCCTCCGCGCCTACTCCATTGTTTTTGCATGGGGGCCGGAGGATATGCCAGGAATTGACCGAAGGGTTATCACCCACCGCCTGGCGGTGGACCCTTCGGCCAAACCGGTACAGCAGCGGAGGAGACCCCTCTCGGCCGAGAGAAGGGAGTTCGTGAAGAAGGAGGTATCTATGCTCCTCTCCATCAAACACATTAAGGAGGTGAAATACCCTTCTTGGTTGGCAAACGTAGTCCTCGCACAGAAGCCTCCTACCTTCCGCATGTGCGTGGACTACACGGATCTGAATAAGGCGTGCCCCATGGACCCCTTCCCACTGCCAAACATTGATCAGCTGGTTGATGAGACCGCAGGATGTGAAATCATGTCATTCCTCGACGCATTCCGCGGATATCATCAAATATATATGCATGAGGAGGACGCTGAAAAGACTGCCTTCATGACACCCGAAGGCATCTTCTGCTATCTTGTGATGGCCTTCGGCCTAAAAAATTCAGGCGCCACCTACACCCGAATGGTGGCCAGGGTTTTTCAAGCTGTCTTGGGGCGCACCATGGAGGCCTATGTTGACGACATGATCGTTAAAAGCAAGAAGGCCAGCACCCACGCTGAGGATCTCCGGGAGATCTTCGCCATCATGCAAAAATTCAGCCTCCGGCTAAATCCGAAGAAATGCACCTTCGGCGTACAAGGAGGGAAATTCTTGGGCTACATGGTAAGCCGAAGGGGTATTGAGGCCAACCCCGAGAAAATTCAGGCCATCATCGACATGGAGCCTCCACGCAACGTAAAAGAAGTTCAGCGGCTGACGGGTCGCCTGGCAGCCCTCAACCGTTTCCTCTCCAAGTCAGCCGAGAGGGCCCTCCCCTTCTTCCAAATCATGAGGAAGACGGCGGGTTTTCAGTGGACATCCGAATGTCAAGAGGCCTTCGACGAACTCAAGAAGTACCTCTCCTCTCCCCCAGTGCTCTCCAAACCAAAGGTGGGGGAGACTTTATACTTATATCTCGGTGTTAGCCCTGCGGCTATCAGCTCAGTACTAATCCGAGAGGAAGACGGCATCCAACATGCCATCTTCTACGTCAGCAAAACCCTCCGGGAGGCCGAACTCAGGTATTCTCCCGTCGAGAAGACGGTGCTAGCCATCGTTTGGACCGTCAAGAAGCTTGGCCACTACTTTCAAGCTCATCCGGTCCAAGTGCTCACTCATCAACCCCTCGGCGCCCTCATGAGGAGTCCCACTAGCTCCTCTCGGATGGTGAAATGGGCCATCTTCCTCAGCCAATACAACATAGATATCCGTCCGAGGCCTGCCATTAAGGGCCAAGCCCTGGCAGACTTCGTAACGGAATGCACCGCGAGATCAGCGGTGGATGAGGAGCCTTCGGCACCCCTTGATGAGTGGTGGACCCTCTACACCGATGGCTCCTCGGCTACCAAAGCATGCGGAGGGGGAGTGGTTCTCATCACGCCCGAGGGCTTCCGCGCATATTATGCCATTCGCTTCTCCTTCAAAGTCTCCAACAACGAAGCCGAGTATGAGGCCCTCCTCTGTGGCCTTCGGCTAGCGGCAAACCTGAAGGCTAGAATGATCCACGTCAAGTGCGACTCTAAACTTGTCGTGGGTCAAATCTCCGGCGAATATGAGGCCAAGGAAGGAAGGATGAAGCAATACAAGGAAGCGGCCAAAGAATTGCTTAAGGTATTTGAGGCACATTCCCTCACCCAAATACCGAGGGCTCAAAACTCTGAGGCCGACATTCTATCCAAGCTCTCGGATGAATCCCCCGAGCACCTCTCGAAAATTGCAAGAATCGAGGAGCTCAGCCTCTCAAGCATCCACGCAAGCCCCATTATGAGTATTAACCTAAGACCGGAGGATTGGATCTCCGACATCATCGCCTTCATCACCGCAGGGCAATTGCCCCACGACGAAGCCCGTGCAAAGTTAGCAAAACTGAGGGCTCCCAGTTACACCCTCGAAAATGGAAGGCTTTACAAAAGATCTTACAACGGCACCCTCCTTCGGTGCCTTCATCAAGATGAGGCTGAAGTCGCCATGGAGGAAGTGCACAGTGGCACTTGCTCAGCTCACCAAGGACCCTTCTCCATGTCCCGAAGGCTCATAGTTCAGGGCTACTTCTGGCCCACGATGGCTAGAGATTGTGCTAATCTAGCCCGAAGGTGCACCGCTTGCCAACACTTTCAGAAGGCCCCCGGCAGACCAGCGGTCAACTATGCTCCCATCAGCACCGCTATTCCCTTCTCCAGATGGGGGATCGACTTAGTAGGCCCTCTGCCGAGGGGTACCTCCAACAACAGGTATATCATTGTGGCCATTGACTACTTCACCAAATGGGTGGAGGCGGAGCCCCTCGCCAGCATTACTGAGGCCCGGTGCCGCCACTTCGTCCTCAAGAACATTCTGACAAGATTTGGCGTCCCCCAACAAATTATCTCCGACAACGGGACTCAGTTCGAGGCAGCCCCCTTCTGTGCCCTCCTTGAGGCTTGGGGCATCAAGCACACATTCTCTTCCGTTGCCTACCCTCAGGGCAACGGACAAGTAGAAAATGCCAACCGCACTCTCCTCGAAGGGTTGAAGAAGAAGCTAGAAGCCGAAGGGGAAGGCTGGGTAGAAGAGCTCCACAACATCTTATGGGCCTACCGCACCACCCCTCGGCGGGCGACAGGCGAAACACCCTTCTCCCTATGCTATGGCTTTGAGGCAAAGGCTCCAACAGAAGTGACCCTTCCGACCCGAAGGGTGGAGCAATATGAGCCCGAGGTCAATGACGCCAACATGGCCCTCGACCTTCATCTCATCTCGGAACGCCGAGAGCAAGCTTTCCTCAGGGCCGAAAACTATAGGAGACAAGTCAAAGGATACATCGACGCCAAGGTCCGCTCCCGGGAATGCCACGTGGGAGACTACGTCCTCCGGCGAAGGGAGGCCAGTCTACCCACCGAAGGAGGAAAGATGGCGCCCAAGTTTGAAGGCCCCTACACCATCTCAGCCATCATCAAACCGGGGACATACAAACTGAAACGCCCCAATGGGACGGAGGTCCCTAGACATTGGAATGTGCACCACCTTGTCAAGTTCTATCAATAAGGCGTGAGCGGCCAAGCCCTCACCCTCAACAAGTGTAAATATCAATGGCCCAAGGCCCCATCTGTTTTTGAAGAATAATCAAAAGGCCAAGCCTTCATCACCTACATATTGTACAAGCGGCCCAAGGCCCCCCCCCCCCCCTTCTCTCCTACAAACGAGTGCCCAAGCCCTCATCGCTTCACCAAAATAGGCCCAAGGCCTCTCCCTCTCATGAGGGGGAACAGCAATTTAGGTACCAAGTACCAGGTGTATGGGTCACCCCCATCACTCTTTGAAAACACCAAGTGTTTTCTCAAACTTTTACATACTCTCCTTAAAAAAAAAAAAAAAAAGAAAAAAAAAAAAAAAACCGGGGGGTGCAATACCCCTCGGCTCCGGCTGGTACCAAGTACCCCCGGCTATTTGTGTTCTACACACAAATAAAACCCTTCCCAGGAACGCTTTCCGCGCCATCCCCCAAGGGGAGGCAGGCAACGGACCATGTCCCGGGCCCAGGATTCGACTTCCACAAACGAAACGCTCCCCGCGCTATCCCCCAAGGGGAAGCAGGCAACAGACCATGTCTCGGGCTGAGGGGACGACTTTCAAAACCGAGGCGCTTTCCGTGCTATCTCCCAAGGGGAAGCAGGCAACAGACGATGTCTCGGGCCGAGGAAACGACCCTCAAACCCTTCGGGATATCGGAAGGTCATTCCCGAAGGGGGAGCCAACGGTTTATTCCGTTGCCTCCCATATAGGCCAAGCCTTCCCTAGAAACCAAGTTTCTAGATGCCTCTCCTACACCATCTAAAAAAAAAAAAAAAAAAGAGAGAGAGAGAGAGATGTGTAGGGGGGAAGGAACTCCCCGGATACTATTTTCCCCGGAGGCTCAACACTTCGGATATATATTCCCGAAGGCTGCTACAAATGCACAAGAAAACCTCCCGACAACAAGTCATCTGGCTGCATATCCGAAGGCTTCACTACATGAAACCTTGGGGTACAAGATTTCCACCAGAGGCCCAAGAAGAATGCTCACTAAGCAAAACTTCACCTAAATTTGGCTAAGGCCGAAATTCGGCTGGATCAAAGTCAACTATGTGACATGCCGAAGGCTCCACAAAGTTCTAAGGCAGGCTAAAGGCCGAGGGCAGAATGCCACCCGACTCATTCAACGATGAAAAAATTTCTAAGTCCACATATCGGCATCCTTCGGAAAACATTCACCAAACCGGGGGCTCAGAGCAGTTCCCATACCGGAAGGTCCACTACAACTACTATTGGAATATTGTGGAAATTTGACTAAGTCCACAATTGGAGACCCTTCAGGAGAGAACAGGGATGCCCTCTTCACTTACAGGGTTGCGGCCGATGGCCCCCCGAACTACTTGGCAGTGACCTAAAGCTACACTGCTAATTCATTTTATCCCTCGGTCCCGATGCTGCAACCCGAGAGCAATTCCAATACCTCACCACCGAAGGCATACGCTGGGATCTTACTTAAGGAACTTTCCAAGCCCCCGGTGATTCTACTCTACATCCGAAGGGTTCTGATCAGGTTTTACTTGGAAAATTTTCTAAGTCCACAACCACAAACCCCCGGTGATTCTACTCTACACCCGAAGGGTTCTGATCAGGTTTTACTTAGAAAGTTTTCTGAGTCCGTAGCTTTGGGTGGATGTGATCAAGTTTTTTACTTAGAAAAATTTCTAAGTCCACAACGACAAGCCCCCGGTAATTCTACACTACAGCCGAAGGCTTGTGGGGAGTCGCACTCAGAAATTTTTCTAAGTCCACAAAGGAGAACATCATACATTCAAAATGCGAAGGATGGAAGAGAAGCAAAGACATACATTCATTCATACAATAAAATGAGACCCGAAGGCAAACATTCATCACCGAAATATACAAGTACAGAAGATGTTTGTTTACAAATACAGTGGGCCGAAGCCGAAGCCTACTGTTACAAATGTTTACATATGGAAAATTCTAAGCCTCTGCCTCTTTGGCGACATCTTCTTTCGGCTTGGAGGCCGCATCATCTTCGGCTTCTTCGTTGTCTCCCTCGCCCATAAGCTCGGAGTCCTCGAGATCCGGCCTCTCTTCACCTTCGGGCAGAGGAACCCGGACATCTGGCTGCAATGGGGGGAGGCCGTATGCTGCCGGATCAAATTCTTTCGGGTCGATTTTCAAATGTCGGGCCAACCTCCGGTAGATCATCTTCTGGGTGAAGAATTCACCACCGTCATAATAGTCTTTACCCTTTCGGGCAAGCCATTCAGCACCGGGGCCTCTCACCCAGGAGTCAACCTTCTGCTCCACCACCGAGGCCACCCACCCCTCGTGGTCGGCCACCATCCAGCCCCCGGCGAGGAAGGCCTCGACTGCTCTCTTCTTAGCATCGGCCACCGCTTCGGCCTTAGCACTCTCGGCAGCTTCGGCAGTAATCTTGGCGGGCAGCAGCGGCGGCTTCCTCAGCGGTAGCCTTCCCCTTGGCTTCAGCATCCTCCAGCCTTTGCTTCATGCCCTCGATCTCCAACCGGAGGGCCTTCTCTGCATCGGCAAGCTTCCTTCGGAGGGCCGCCTTCTCCTCGTCGGATTTCTTCAAGGCCTCATCCGCCTGGCACTTGGCGATTCTCAACTGCTCAACCCTCCGGGCCTGCTCCGAAGCGGCCAAAGCAGCCTGCAAGTAAACACATAAGGACAAAGCTTAGCACCAAAACGAAACACCGGAGGTTACTATCTAAACAATGACGAAATGTAAGCAAAAAAGGCAACTTACCATAGTGCTATAGCTGGCCACTTTGTAGTCGAGGATGTCATCCTCGAGCCTAGCGAGCACAGACCTGTCCTTCGAGGACATCACCCCTCGCATGAACCCGACGGGATGTAGAGTGCCATGCATAACGGAGGTCCCCGACTTGATGGGGAATTGAACGATCTCCGCCGGCCGAAGGCCTTCATCAAGAGGAGAAGGAGGAGAACGAGGGGGAGTATCCGTCGGGAGATTCGAGGATGGTTGCTCCTCGGCTATCACAATGGGGGCATCCTTTTTTCCGAGGGCCCCCTTCCTCGGCTTCTTGCTCTCCGGGATAGCGGCACCTTTCCCGGCATTCTTTCTCTTGAGCTCCTCCCCTCGGGAGCCCTCGGCTTCAGCACCGGCGACCGCAGCATTCGAGGGCACTTCACCCGCCGGGACCTGAGACGCCCCAGCGTTCTTAAAGATTTCGTCGACGGGTTTTTGAAACCCCGTCTCTTTCTTCTTCTTTGGCTCCTTGGCCAGTTTTTTCTTGAGGGCGGCGAAATTGGAAACGTCCATGCTAACGCCTGCAAAACAACAAATAAAGTCAGACCGAAGGGGTCAACTACAAAAGAAGGGAAATAAGGAAATAAGAAAATCCTAAGTACAAAAAGGATGACCCTTCGGAGACTACCTCCTATACTGCCGAAGGCTCTTTCGAGAACGGGGTATTGCTCGTCTTTTTCCCCCAAGAAACGGTATCGCCGGAAGCCAAGAGCCAACAAATCCTCGGGGAGAGTAGAATCCTTGATAGCACGTGCTTCGTGGCCCCCGGCAGCAGGGCAGCAATCTTCTTCCCCTCCTTCTGAAGCGCGGCACTCCCCACCTTCGGGTGACGTCGGAAGTGGTTGCGCAGCTCCCTCGGGAACGGATTTTCCGCCATCTTAATGTAGCAGAAACGGTCCTTCCACCCCTTGTGAGACGAGGGCACATCGTCGAAAAGCCTCCAGGGGGCGAGCTGCTGCAGATTTGCGAACCCCTCGGAATTGGTGTGTCCCCCCCGGCACAAGTTGAAGCTTTGAAAGAAAAGATCAAGGGTCGCGGTTACCCCTCGGGATCGACACAGCTGCAGGAAGCCAGTTATGTAGGAATGGCTGTTTGGGGTTAGCTGGCAGGGGGCTAAACCCACGTACCTCAGGTATTCGAGGAGGAAAGGATGCAGCGGGAACCGGAGGCCCATGGCAACCGATAGCACATGGACCGCAAAGCAACCCTCCGGAGCTTGCAACAGGAGATCATTGGGTCCCGGTTCAATCACGGTAGCCGAAGGCCCCACATGCAGCTGGGTCACGTAGCATTCGGCTCGATCAGCCCTCGACTTCAACGTAAGGGCAGCAGTGTTCAACCATGAATGCCCCTCGGGTATCCCCACAGGTTTCCCGCAATCCACGGCGGTTTGCTTGCCTTTTTTGGGAGCCTTCGTCTTCTTCCTCCTCTTTCCCAGGGCAACGCTGAGGGGTTCCGGATCTAGGGGCCGGGAGGTACTCGCCTCCCCGGAACCACGAAGGGGCAAGGCAGCAACCGTCACCTCCTGTCGCTCCCTCTCTTCTTCTTCCTCAGCTACTTGGAGCGCGAGGGCCATTTCTTCATCGGCGGCGACTTGTTCAAACTCTTCAGCCTCCAGCTCAACTCGAAGGTTGCTTTGTACCTCCTCAGCCACGGCGAGGTCATTGTTGCTCGAAGACTGCCCGCTCGATGACTCTGTATCAGAGAAGCTCTCTGCTGCAACCGAAGGCTCCCTCGAGCGGTTCTGGGAATCACTTGCTGATGACATCCTTCGAGATCGAGAGAGCAGAAGTATGGAGGAAAAAGGAAAGGAAAAGACTAGGGGCTTCCTAGGGAGGCTCTAAACACTCGATCTAAGAACAATAAGGCAAAATATGCAGGAAGAGCCGGAAAACGGTGAAGAACTGACCTCGAAAACTTGGGGTTGATCAAACAAGACTTTCTCTCTCTAGAAAAATTTTGCCAGAGCTTCGCTTCACAACAAAACGCACAAACCAAATGAGGTCGGATTTGGGGTATATATAGGCTTTCAGCCTCGAGAATTGGGCCTCGATTTAAAAAGGCCATCATTACGGGCCGCCGGTTCAACCAATGGGTGGCACCCGCCCCCCGTCTGCCAACGACAGAGCGCCACGTGGAACCCTCTTCCAACGGCTATATTACAACGACTATATTTCGGCAACACTGGGGTGCCCTCGAATGATAGCCTCCGGCTATCACCCGCCACATCCTTCGAACAACGAATTCCACCAAACGCTTTCGAGCCCGCGGCAGCACAAGCCCCCGGCATGACAACATTGTCACCCCTCGGGGAACCCAACAACACGTTATAACTCCTTCAGCCCGAACTCGCCTTCGGCCTAAAGGAGTGGGGGACTGGGATACACCCCTCGGGAATCATACAGAACGAAAATTTCTTCATAAACAATTTACAATTGACGCATGCAGCCTCCGGACAAACATCAAAGTGGAAACCCTTCGGCAAAGGCAGGATATCACAAGTTTTCACCAAGTCACTTGCGGAAATGCGGCAGCCCCCGTCATCATCACATACAGGCAATACATCTATGCTTTCCCCAGAAAACCCTCGACATGTGAGGGACTGGGGGAAGCCTTCGGCAATCAGCAGAAGACAAGTTCTCAGACAAGGGCGCCCAACTAAATAATGAAGCCCCCAGAAGAATCAACACATCTACTCCTTTTCCCTCAAGTACCTTTCGGCAAAAGGAGTGAGGGACTCCTGATGGAGTATATGGCCCGGGAACCCCCGGCCCATAGACTCTTACTTCTGCTACACATATCCAATGAGCCCAGAGAACAACTCAGGCCCAAAAGCAACGGCCCAAGCCCCAAAATAGCCCGAAATACATACTGGGGTGCCTTCGGCCTCCTTGGCCGAAGGTTCCAGAAACTCACGAAGTAGCCCTCTCTGACATACGAAGCCACTGGGAGAAAACGGCGAAAAACATGAGCCTTTGGCATTACCAGGCCCTCGGCATCAGGGGAGCCTTCGGCTGAACTTAGCCCTCTGCCACTCGGGGCCTTCGGCTACACAGGGGTCCTTGGTTACACGGAGCCCTCGGCTACACAAGAAGCCTTCGGCCAAGCATGCTCAATCATCGAAGATTCCTTTTGGGGACAGCCAACCACCGCATTTAATGCCACGTCACATCCGCCAACCGCATTCAATGCGGTGAACGTACCACTGCCGGTGCCACCAGGCTGATGTGACCCTTCGGCCGTTGGATTACTGACACGTGTACTCTCATCGCATTTATTGCTGCTATAAATAGCAGCCCATTTCTCCTTGTAATGGACATCATCTACATCTCAACTACACACGCTGAGTTCATTTAATAAATCGACTCTCTCTCCTCCTATTTGCTCTGACTTCTCTCTAGTTACTCCCGCAACAACCCTTCGGATAAGATACCCCCCGGGTAGACTGTCCATCAACAACATTCAAAGTTATAGTTTTACAAATACGACAATTGGAATATTTGAATATGCATAATATGGTAATTGGCATACAATAATTGAGATATTTGAACATGCATAATAATTCAAAGTGGTATATATACTACCCTAGTTCGGGTTTTCGGGCGGGTCGGGTAGCATAATTGGTATCCCTACCCGCTACCCGCTTAACTCTCGGGTTGCAAAAATCGGATCGGGTTTGGGTAATTCGGGTCGGGTTATCCGACCCAAAAAATAAAATCAGATATATCTGATCGGGTCAATCGGGTAGGGTCGGGTTTTCTCTCCCCTAAGCATGCGGGCTGTTAAGCCCAGCAACGACAGACAACGGATGTACGAGAGGGGCTCGGAGCATGACCTCCTGCATACCTTCGGCCCAAAGACTAGTCATATAGTCTCCGCACCGTTGATTAGGTCAAACGAGTATGCGAGATGTTTAGACAGCAACGTCAGACAACGGATGTACGAGAGGGGCTCGGGGCACGACCTCTCGCATACCTTTTCGACCCGGGGGCCAGTCTTACGGTCGCCCTGACCGAGCAGCTATTCCTAGACTTAGAAAATAGTTTGATCATTTCCTTGTCCGAGGATCGAGCGGTGGTCGACTAAACACCGAGAGCGGGGCGTTATAGTTGTTTTTATTTTTTTTAGCCGCCGCCCGTTCATTTCCAAGTGAGGTCGGACCTCATCAAATTCAAGATTGAAAACAATTTTTTTAAGTAATGAAAGAATTTGAGAACTTGAGGAGTTGCTCCGAGTTCTGCACTCCGTGATTGATCCACAATCTTGCTATGCTCCGCTCATAGGATTTGACAAGGTGCCCTGCACTCCGTACTTGATCTACAAGCTTGCCCGTCGTGGTCTTCAACGCGTAAGATCAATCAGGAGCCATGCACCGAACTTGACCGTTTGTCCCGGTCTCTTGAGGTTGACCTGGATAAATGTGCTTTTGGGTCTTCATATAACAACTCTGTGTTGTAAGGTCTGTACCCCCTCGCCAACGATGCTTCCACCCTGCACCTGGAGCAAGGTGGAGATGGACTTTGGAGATGACGACCCGCGTAGGGGGGTCCGCCCAACCCCAATGACGTGATGAGTTTTTCCCTCGGTGTAGGATTGTCTGGGAAGCCCTTAACTTCCTTTGGATAAACTGGGACCGACTTGAGTTGATTCGTACGAGCTTTGCCAGCGTGATTTTCATCGGTATCATCTAGGACATGCACTTCGGGATAGGGCTGTGCAACCAAGCCTCCTGGTAACGACCGTGTGGCCATCTTGCCAGGGCGAGCTCGTGCAAGGGCACCCAATTCGCCGGTTGTTGATGCGAGTGTTCATTGTGGATGAAAATCGCCCATGACGTGATGTCTTGTCATCTTCCTCTTTAACTGATCATGCTCATGGCATACAGGTGCACGACGTATGAGCTCTCTGACGGGCAAGAGTACAACAGTGGTCTCTCATGCACGTTAATGAGTCGCTGCCGACCACCTGGGCCGTCGGAAGGTCTGTGTCATCTTCCTCTTCAACTGATCATGCTCATGGTGTACGGGTGCACGACATATGAGCTCTCTTAGGGGCAAGAGTACAACTGTGGTCTCTCATGCACGTTAGTGAGTCACAGTCGACCACCTATGCCGTCAGAAGGTCCGTGGCATCTTCCTCTTCAATTGATCATGTTCGGCTACTCAGGCCCATACAACGAAGCCTCTTGGCGGTGGCCGAATGCTCACGTCGCTGGGTTGGGCTTGTACGACCACGCATCCTGGTGACGACTGTGCGGCCGTCTCGCCATGGGCGGACTCGTGCAACCAAACCTCTGGGTCGTGACACTGCGTCCACCTCTCCAGGTGGGGCTCGCGCGGATGATATTCGACCCACCAATTTTCGCTTGGACTATGTTAGGCGCGCAGGGGCGCACGAGCGCAGAGCATATGGGCGTACACGGTGACAACTACAACGTGCATAATCCTCACTCGATGCTATGCGAGTGTGACTTGTCAGCGCCAATGAGTATCTTCAGTCTGAATGCAATGTTTGGTCAGAAAGGATTGAATCGGAGCTCAACTGTCTTTGACTTGGTGCTTTAGTGATGTGCAGGGCGTACGGGCACATGGGCGTGTACTGCCGTATGGGCGCACGGGCGTACGGGAACATGGGCGCACATGCGCACGGGCACACGGGCGTACGAGCGTACCAACACAGGGCATACAGGCGTACAAAGATACACCCTTTTCAAAGGTCCGCTGGGAATGTTCAAAACAGAATATTGGACGTTTTTAACCCCTATAATCTTAAATAGATCGGAGCTATTTACATCCGTTGTCTAACCGTCAACGGCGAGGGCTCACTCTCCGTCAGCGGTGAGGGCTCACTCCCCGTCAGCGGCGAGGGCTCACTCCCTGTCAGCGGCGAGGGCTCACTCTCCGTCAGCGGGGAAGGCTCACTCTCCGTCAGCGGCGAGGATCCAGCACGGTAGATCGCGGGTCACCTCTTGATCTAGCACAGTGGCTGCTTGGTTGCCGTAAGATGTTCTCCGGCAGTCTGGTGTGCGCGCCTGCTGTGACCACCTAGCGGCTCTGTAAATTGAGATCTGAAGTTTGTCGTTTGTTGCTGCAGCTTGAATGTGGCCAGAATGGTTGGAGGCTGGAGGAAAGAAAGTTGTCTGCTGAGCCTTGGGCTTATTTCCTTTAAGCAAAACTCCGATTGGGGCTGGTTGAAATCGGAGGTCGCGAGGAGAGAGAATATCATGCCGTTGCTTAACCCTTCGGATATGGAGGCCGTTAGGCAGTCATCGGTTTGTCGGCGCACCAGCGAGAGTCCCTTGTCACTCCTAGGAGATCTAAAGCGGCCATTAATGGAGGCATGAATTTCCGGGAGTAGGTGAAGCGAGTTTCGCGTCCGCCGCTGCTTGGTGCTCCGTTTTCCCTCTTCAATCCTCCATGCTGGGGTGCTCCTTGGTAGAGTTCATACAAGCCGGACAGGGACATAGGGTGGAGGTCCAGCCTTGGAGTTCGTATGGGCCTCCTTTCCAAAGTTTTCCAAACCATTTTTCAAGAATTTTCATTCCATTCTTGTTGGATTTTTTATTTTTATGGATTTTTATATTTTTTTGGAGTACTTTCACTTGATTTTTGCCGAATTCTCTACGAGTTTCTACCGAAAATATGAGAGAAGATTCTCAATGAAAGTACCAATGTTGGTCCAAAATAGGACGCTCGTAGACTTTTAGAAAAGTTACGTAAGAACACTGAAGCAGGAATTAGAAAGTAAGAACGAATATGGAGAGTTGCTAGGAGGTGTAGTTGCCAGAAAGTAGCGTATAGAAATTGCTTTCTGTAATTTGAATTACAACCTGCCTTTTATAGGCGTATACAATTCGTAACCGCTACCGATAATAATGACTAATTAATTACAACATTAATACAGAATTAAATACATAATTAAACAGCGCATTAATTGCTTGACCGTTATTTTTCCTGGCTGGCAGGTCAGTCGGACTGGCGGGCTCCCCGTTGGGTTGGTAGGCAGGCTCCAGGTTGTGGACCTGGAACCACGGGTCCAAGTTCGGGGCTTGAGCCGATTAGGCTTTGGGCCTAGTCCCATAACTCCATCAAGATAGGAAGTGCAATTTGTAATAACACATGTTAATGTAATAAAAGTGCACGAGATCTATAATAATATAAAGGAACAAGGTCTAAGGCCTTTTTTGTTCCAAAATGCCGCCCAACTTAGGGCTATTTTTGACTTTTTCATTTCAAAATCCCGCCCAAACAAAGATGTAATACGGATGTTATTTATGGAAAATAAACGTATACGGTAATTAATCCTTAAGTAGCTATTATATGATGCAATGATGAATCGTGTAATATGGATGCCATTAATAGAAAATAAATACTGCCTTTAATTCATTATTAAGTAGCTATTGGATACAATAAAATTACGGTAGGTATATATAGAATAATTAATTGGCATTAATGTGCAGACTGGAGACTCTATAAATCCATAAGTATGGAGTCCCTTATTGATGGAATTAAGCAAACACTCCGTATAATATGAGTAACCTAAAATAATCCATAAATCAAAACTTCGAAATAAACAAAAGTAAAGAAATAGTAAATCAAAATATAACGGATTAATTAAGTACAATATCAATCATTCACCAACTAAGTTTTGCTAGGATCCTCATCAGTGAAGAACCCAAAAAGATATTTAGATGCAACAACTACAACCAGAAAATAAATTCATCCTTGAAAAGTAAAACATAACAAATAAATTCATCCATAAGTATGGAGTCCCTTATTGATGGAATTAAGCAAATACTCCGTATAATATGAGTAACCTAAAATAATCCATAAATCAAAACTTCGAAATAAACAAAAGTAAAGAAATAATAAATCAAAATATAACGGATTAATTAAGTACAATATCAATCATTCACCAACTAAGTTTTGCTAGGATCCTCATCAGTGAAGAACCCAAAAAGATATTTAGATGCAACAACTACAACCAGAAAATAAATTCATCCTTGAAAAGTAAAACATAACAAATAAATTTTAAAATGTATTTTTTGAAAGGAATTTATAGTAATTTATTATAGCAAAAATAGTAAAAATAGTAATGTATAATTCCCGGGATATATATTAGAGCATTTGTGTTACTTCAATTGGAGTGTTTTGAATTCAGTTTCAGGTTAGACCAAACCAAATTTTAAATAATAATGATGACATCTTACTACACCTAAGGAAATAATAATGACATCTTATTTATATGTATCTATCTATATGTATAATACGAATACGAAGTAATATACTACGTATATAATAACAAGGTGTGCCATCATGCTATTCTCACCCAATCACGCATGTAATGATTCATACGGACTGAAAAATAAGAATTACATAAATATATATCAATCAACAATAAAAAAAAAGTAATATAATAATTGCAGTGTTTTCAATTAAGAAAAGGGAAAATGGAAACTAATAATCCAACCTTTTAGCGGTCTTCTTTTAATAGTCCCACCTTTTCGTTATTCATGAATAATCCAACCTTTGCACCTCATCTTCATTCACTGGTCCCTGACCGGTTGATGACTTGCTATTCCAAGTTATTTTCTTATCTTTGCAAAATATTATCTTTGGGAAATGTGAAATTTATGGCATAATAGTTTGCAGAGATAAGAAAATAACTCGGAATAGCAGGTCATCAACCGGTCGGGGACCAATGAATGAAGATGATGTGCAAAGGTTGGATTATTCATGAATAACGAAAAAGGCCGGACTATTAAAAGAAGACCGATAAAAGGTTGGATTATTAGTTTCCATTTTTCCTTAAGAAAATAATACATAGTATAATAATAATAATAATAATAATAATAATAATAATAATAATAATAATAATAATAATAATAATAATAATAATAATAATAATAATAATAATAATAATAATAATAATAATAATGATGATGATGTTCTGGAATTTCTGATTCATGGCATTACCAGACCATCCTGTTTTCCCAGTAACTCCTCCACAGAAATTGGTGAGTCTAGTTCTGGTAACTCTCTACAACTCAATGTGGACTTACTTGATCTTGTGTTTTGCACCCAAACCCATACTGCTAGACATATTCCCCCCCAATGTAGATTGGCCTTTGCTAGGGCTTTTCAGTATGCTATGGATAGGGTAATACTTAATCCTATGGAGGTTGCTTGTTGGGTTAGACTTATTCTCTTCCCTATTTGTATCCTGAGGGTTTATTCCCCTAAAACTTGTGCTGAACAAAGATCTGGTAATAGGAGAAAACTGCAAATCCGAGCTATTCATCAAGCTCTTCATAAGTGGGGTACAGGGGAGGGGTGCCTTGATCTTGTCCAGGATCTGCTTGATGATTATAAGCTCCAGTCTAGGTCTGCTTCTATACATTCCAAGAGTCAAGCTAATGTTAATATACAGCTCTGTAAAAAGAAATTGGCTACAGGTGCTTATACTGCAGCTATCAGAATTCTCACTTCAAATGGAGTTGCTCCTCCAAATGAAGCTACCTTAGCCACTCTTCAGTCCAAACACCCATCTGCTCCTCCCCCTACTCTTTCCTCTGAACTATTTGATGTGCAACCTCTCATTGCAGATTCTGATATGGTTTTTAGCAGGTTGTGTAGCTTTCCCAAAGGTACTAGTTGTGGTAGAGATGGTCTTCATGCTCAACACTTACTTGATGCTCTCACAGGACCAGCTGCAGCCATTGGTATTGATGTCCTTAATTCTATAACTGCTATTGTTAACCTCCTGCTGTCTGGTAATTGTCCCTCACAGTTAGGTGAGTATATTGCTAGTGCACCTCTTACTCCTTTGCTCAAATCAGATGGTGGAATCAGGCCTATTGCTGTTGGTACAATCTGGAGGAGGTTAGTGTCTAAAGTGGCTGCTTCCATGGTTAGCAATGAGATGGCTTTATATTTGGATAATTTCCAATATGGGGTAGGTGTTAAATGTGGTGGTGAGGCTATCCTACATTCTGTTAACCGAATTGTGCATGAATATGGTAAGGATAGTACCAAATCCATGTTACTTGTTGATTTCCAGAATGCCTTTAACATGGTTGATAGAACTTCTATGCTCCATGAAGTCTTTCATCTTTGTCCTAGCATTTACCACTGGGTTCGTTTTTGTTATTCTTCTCCTGCTAGGTTATACTATAATTCAAATATTCTTGCCTCATCCCAAGGTGTTCAGCAAGGTGATCCTCTTGGACCCCTTCTTTTTGCTCTTACTTTACACCCAATTGTGCTTAAAGTATCTCAGCTTTGTCAACTTGATTTTCAAGCATGGTATTTAGATGATGGCACTTTAATTGGTGATACTCTTGAAATTTCTAAGGCCCTCCATATCATTCAACTTGAAGGCAGTGTGAGAGGGCTTATTTTGAATGTTGGTAAAACTGAAATTTACTGGCCATCCCCTGATCCTCGCAGGTTGCAAAAAGGTATATTCCCTGATAATATCAGCAACCCAAATATTGGTGTTAAGTTGTTGGGTGCCCCTATCAGTAGCAATTCTGAATTTTGTGTGAAAATGGTCCTTGGTAGAACTCAAAAAGCCCTGAATCTTATGGATGCTGTTAGTACCATTAAAGATCCCCAATGTGAATTGCTTCTTTTACGCAATTGTGTTGGAGTTTCTAAACTATATTTCACCATGAGGACCACCTGCCCTGAACACATCCTGCCAGCTCAGTCACTGTTTGATGAACACCTTTACCAATATTTGCATAATCTAATCATGGGTGAAGGTGCTGGTTTTGGTCCTCTTCATTACAAGTTATCTACTCTTCCTATTCATGAAGGTGGTCTTGGGATTTACTGTCTACAGGATACTCTGCTCTACTGTTACATAGCCTCACATTTTCAAACTAAAGAGTTACAAACACAGATCCTCAGGCATACTACTACCCCTGATTGTTTTCCACCTTTGCAGCAAGCACAGGACAATTTTAACTTTGCTTGTGGTCTGCCTTCTACTCATGATAATACTGTCACTGCCCCACATCCTATGAAATCTTTGGCTTTACAGTATTTTAATGGTGTAGTTAAGGGTATGGCTTCTAAATATAACATGAGCTGCAGAGATCTTGCTCTTTGGAGGAGTAACAAAATGAAACATGCCATGGATTTTCTTCTTGCTATACCTGTTGAAGGTCTGGGGCAAACTATTAGCCCTAGGCAGTTTACTGCAATCCTTGCTTATAGACTGGGCATTCCCCTTTTCCAAAATGGAGCCACTTGTTCTTGTTGTCTCGGTTTTATGGATGTTTGGGGAGATCATGCCCTTCACTGCTCCAGTTTGATTGATCCCAAATTTAGGCATAATTTGGTTCGAGATACAGTGGCTGATATTTGTTTTAGGGCTGGTATTTCTCACAAAATTGAGGCTCCCTTGGGGTTTCTTACGCAGCAGGGGTGTGGTGCTAAACCGGCTGATGTCCTTCTTTATGGGTGGGATAAGGGGGCTGATGTTTGTCTGGATGTTACTATTGTCTCTCTCTTTGCAGGTGATGTTGATCTTGAGCATTTTAAACCTGGGGCAGCACTTGCTAGAGCCATTGAAAGGAAACGACATAAATATGAGGATATTTGCAGAACAAATGGGCACAGTTTTGGTACCTTGGGCTTCACCACCTTGGGAGAGCTTGGGCCGGATTCCATTTTGTTTCTTAAACGAGTCAAGAGCCATATTGCTAGACATGATTCTACTTTAAGAGTTGGCAATTTTCTTTTTATTAGGATTGGATTAGCCATTCAGAAAAGTGTTGGAGCTCAACTTGTTGCTAGGCTCCCTACTTGTTATTTGTAATCTTCCAAATTTTCTTATCCTAATAAAATGCCTTTTCATAATAATAATAATAATAATAATAATAATAATAATAATAATAATAGTAATAATGGTAATAATAATAATGGTAATAATAATAATAATAATAATAATAATAATAATAATAATTGTGATATATCATTGGTGGGGTTTTATTTATGGCATATTAGAATATGTATGATATGTTAATTGAAATGTTTCCACTTTCACGATAGATTAGGCCAGATTTAAGCAAATTAGATCAGATCAGGTCAAATTTAAATGGAACAGGCTTGATCTTATCAAACAAGACAAGTAAAATATATCTTAGCCATCTGTTTATCAGAATAGATCAGATGAGATCAAATCGGATTTAAATAGATCAGACCAAACTGATTTACTTTGCCTACTTATATCAAGAAAATGTGATACTCCATACATATTAATATTGGTTATTTGACAATGTAAACATTTTGAATTTTAAAACTACAATATCAATAATTCTTTTGGTTATTGAATATTTACAAATAGTTTATTAAAAAAATTAGTATTCCACAATTGCTTGGATTCATTGTTATTATATTCTATAAACACAAATATATAATGAAATATTTACATAGTATATGACATTATTTTTTTTGTTAGCATATGGTAAATCCAAGGTCACCGAATTAACTTTATGCTTTTAGTTGTGAACTCATCACAAACTCTTCAGAGATGCATATAAATATGGATCGGAGAAAAGGGTCAGATAGGGACTCAAACTTATAAAAAATGTCAAATAAGGCCATATATAGGAGGTTACGTTCGGGCGACACAATTTGGGGCAGTTTTCGGTGGAATTTTTTGATGAATTTTTTTGAGCATCTTATTCATTAAGTATAGTTTACTCATATCAAATTTCAGCTAAAACTTAAATCGGGAAGGCATTCAAATAAATTATTGAATATAACCGCGCTTTTAACTGCGCAGTTATCTTCAAGAATTCATTTAAATACCTTCCCGATTGAAGTTTTAGCTGAAATTTGGTATGAATAAACTAGATTTAATGAATAAGATGCTTAAAAAAATTATCTAAAAATTCCACCGGGAACCGCCCCAAATGGCGTTGGCCGGACAGAACCTTCTAAATAAGGCCTTATTTGACATTTTTTTGTAAGTTCGAGACCCTATCTGACCCTACCTATAAATCTGAATTGCTCGAACTATTCATTAAATTTTCACCGCCATCTGATAAAACATAGTTAGACATATAATCTAAGTATCCCGTGCAACGCACGGGTAAAGAATCTAGTACTAAAATAAAAATTAATGGCGATGATAATTTAATTAACATGTATCGATGCTTTTTGCATCAATTAAAATGCACATTATTCAAATCCATATAAAGATATGATCATGAGAAATATCATTAATAGATTTGTAATGCATTTCTCAATAAGAGCATCACCATTCATAATGTCTAAAAATCAATATATCTAGCATTCTTACCTTTTAAACATTGTTACATACTTAATTTTAAAATAATCTCAAAATCCGTTTATGCCTCCCAATCATCATCTTCAAATAATCCGCTTTTTTCTCTATCCCGAATTAACATATTACATACACTTTTGAAATAATCTTAAGATAATCCGGATTCCTATTTTGATACCGGATTAATCTAGCAAGTAATTTCATTAAATAATCTATATCACTCAATGATACTTCTCTAAAAAAAACTTTCATGTCACTAATTTAATCTCTTAATAATCCTAGCAATGAGGATGCCCTAAGTGGATAAAAACTAGGGAAAATGGAAACTAATAATCCAACCTTTTAGCGGTCTTCTTTTAATAGTCCGACCTTTTCGTTATTCATGAATAATCCAACCTTTGCACCTCATCCTCATTCATTGGTCCCCGACCAGTTGATGACCTGCTATTCCGAGTTATTTTCCTATCTCTGCAAACTATTATACCATAAATTCCACCTTTCACAAAGATAATATTTTGCAAAGATAAGAAAATAACTTGGAATAACAGGTCATCAACCGGTCAGGGACCAGTGAATGAAGATGAGGTGCAAAGGTTGGATTATTCATGAATAACGAAAAGGTGGGACTATTAAATGAAGACCGCTAAAAGGTTGGATTATTAGTTTCCATATTACCTAAAAACTATGCTCATTCTATAGAAAGTTAGAAACGTAAGTGGATAATTAAGACCGATATTATAGGGATTTTGCAAGCATACACACGACTGATAATTAATAGTGGTGTTTACTTACACAAATGTCCTTCAACGAAAACATTCAATGAAATAACATTACCATCATTTAATTACTTCCTTTTAAACAAACGGGAGATGGGGTATCTAGCTATTATAATAGTTGCATCATAATTTAGATAGTCTCCCCAATAATGTCAACAAAATATATCTCCAAAGACCAAACACATTAAGGTAAAGACCACACAAAATATAACCTCTACACTACAAAGCTTCTTTCTAGAGTAATGTGGATGTGGGAATAGCTAGATAACAAATTTGTGCCAAAAATAACGGGAGCCTTCTCTAGGAGCGTCGGTACGGCTGGATTCGGTTCAGGTCCCAAACCAATCTCATGTATCCCCAAACCGAACCGATTTATCAGTTTTCCATTTTACCATAACAAAAACCGAACCAATCTTAAAACGAGTCCTGTGTTTTTGTTAAAGAGGAAAGTGACGATTTTTTTTGGACAACCCATAAGAAAAAGATGACAAAAAAGGATGACACTTCATCCATGAGAGCCCCCAAAATGGTGAATTTGGAAGAATATATTGAATTTTGATCGCACACTGATGAAAATAGAATGATGTTCCATCTCAAATATAATCTTCAGTTCGACTCGAATCTAGATTTCTCCCTTGTGACACTTTCTTCCTATCAGGTGAGATACACCTGGTAGATAGATAGATGCAAAGTTTTAAGGAGTGGATGGAATATAATTATATAGTCCTCTGTCCCATTCTAGGGTCTTCACGTTCTTTTTCGGGCGTCCTATATAAAAGTTCCATAACTATTTTAGAAAACAATTAACACTTTTAAAAGATAATTTAATTAGAAATAATGACTAAAATAAGACCATGGACTTTTAAGTGGACAAAAATAAGACATGTTTTCAATTGGGCAAAAGAGAGGCCATGTCCCAGATCGACAAGCATCAACTTGCAACCAGGTCTCCCATTCTTCTCCGAGCTTCTCCCATGCGTGCAACAATGGCGCCGACCAGAGCTGCAAGCATCGACGTCGGACAGCTTCTCGCCGATTCACGTCGTCGCTCGCGCCTGCTGCCGTAGCTCGCGCATGCAATGTCGCTCTTCTTCATCTTCGTGCTTCAGCAGCTGAACGATTCTTGGTCGACGATTCCATGGAAGACGGTAGAAGCTTCGACGATGCTTTCACCTACGTAACCAGATCTGCAGTGACTACAATTTCAATTGTGACGGCGGCGACATTAATTATCAGATATGCGGCCGCCTGGAACAGGGGAGGGGGAAATGGTGGGCAGTGGCGGCAAGCCTGGTTGTCTGAGGTAGAGGAGGTTCGGACAAGCTTGGGCACTGGTGGGTTAGGATTTGTAGGGCAGATCCGACAGTAGTCAGAGCATGGGCGGCGACGGTCGGAGCATGTGTGGCGGTGGTGGCCGAGGCATGGGCAATGGCCGGTCACTGCCGGGTTGGTCAATGGTCGCATTGGTCATGGTCGGATTGATCATGGTCAGGTCATGGCCGAGTTGGTCACAATTGCTTGTTGGTCACCATTCAGTGATTGGGTTGGTCACTGACCGGATTGGTCATGGTCGCTGGTTGGGTTGGTCACTAGTCGATTGGTCATCGTAACTGACAGGCTGGCCATGGACTAGTCGGGTTGGTCACTCGTCTGGTTATTCCCTGCTCGAATTGGTCATTGTCACTCGTAGGAGTTTAGTCTCATTTTATGATTTTTTTTAAAGTGATCCTATATTCGTCCATAACATTTATTTTTTATTACTTATGGACAAACAACATTTAATTATCAAATACTTCGTATTAAAAATAATACATTTATAATATCACAATTGTCATCAATGAACTAATTATATTATACTCCCTGTGTCGCTTAAAACTTTGCCAAGTTTAACTGACATTAGGATTAATAAAATAAAAACAGTATGATTGAATTTTATGGAGATAAGAGAAAACTAACTGGAACTACAAATATACAAGAGAAAGTGACAAAGCATGTAGGACAAACAAAAAAAAAGTTTGCAAAATCGTAAGCGATTATATCCATCAAAACTAATTTTCACATAGAAATTACCCTGGACTAAAGTTTACCTAAAAAAAACACAGGACTACTACTTTTTAATTCCCTCCAGGTAGGACTACACATTGATATCTACCTTAAATACCCCTAATAGTATTAATTCATACTAAAATCATAAAAAATAATAAAAATCTTAAAAGAATTAAAAAAAATTAATAAAATTTTTATAAAACTTTTTGTTTTGATTTTATAAAAAAAAATTAATAAAAAATACTACATCCGTCCCGGTGGAATTTACCAAGTGCAAAGTATGTGAGAAATAAGAATAGTAAAAACTGTGTGGTTGAGATTTGTGCAGAGGAGAGAGAAATGTGCAGAACCACAAATTAGTTGCTTTAATGAGAAAGTGACAAAGTTTTTTGGGACAACAAAAAAGTGAAAGTTGACAAAGTCCAATGGGACAGAGAGAGTTGTAAAAACCCATAAAAAATATGAATACCTTTACCGCCGCCTCCCACTAACACCACCTCCGAAAATGTATTTTTTTTTGTAAAAAATGCAATTTTTACCAAGAAAATTGCATTATTACTCTTCATAATGCCAAAATTCTCACCATGATCATGGCATTACTAAAAATATTGACAGATTTCCAACAGATGATGGAAGATGGTGGTGCTGGGGGTGGCAGAGGCGACGATGTTTTTATTATGTTTTTTTGTTTGTTTAAACTTTTTTATTTTTTTTATTTTATAAGTATTTTGTAATTTTTTTATTAAATTTTTTATGATTTTATTATTAATTAAGACATTTCAAAAACTACAAATCTATATTTGTCCAAATAAACGTAAATACTCCCTTCGTATTTTTTGTTTGTTACAGTAGGTGTTGACACGCTGTTTAAGAGTGAAATAGTAGGCGTATGAATAGTGTAGAAAAAGAAGGAGAGATGATGGAAAAGTATGAAAGAGAGTAGAAAAAAGGAAAAATTGAAAGTAATAATCCCAACTATTGGCGGTCCGCTTATAATAATCCCAACTATTGATTATTTCAGAATAATCCCAACTTTAGGGACCATTCGCCAATAATGGTCCATGATCAGATTTAACTCCTATAAAAAGTGAATTTTAAATAGAAATTAAGTGTAAAAATTAAAAGGTGAGATTATTTATAGGCATTACTTGCTATATCTCTTCTCATGCACTTTAGAAACTACAAGAATTTATTCTTAGGGACCATTATTGGCGGAAGGTCCCTAAAGTTGGGATTATTCTGAAATAATCAATACTTGGGATTATTATAAGCGGACCGCCAATAGTTGGGATTATTATTATCAATTTTTCCTAGAAAAAATAAGGGTAATTGAGTACTTTTAAAGGAAAAACATACCAAGATGGGAAAGTCTAGCAATTTTTTGAATATATCCAAAAAAGGAAAGTGTAGCAAACAAAAAAATACGAAGGGAGTATTCGCTAATAAATACTCCCTCCGTCCCAAAATTATTGCCCCGTTTGGTTTTTCACACAGATTAAGAAAATGACACTGTAGCGACACTGTTTGGCACTGTTGCGACACCATTTGGCACTGTAGCGACACTGTTTGGCACTGTAGCAACACTATTTGACACTGTTTTGCACTATTTGACAATGTTTGGTATAGATTTATTTACCAAATAAGGAAGGTAAAGAAACGAGATAATTATTTCGGGACGGACCGAAAAGGAAAGCGGGATAATAATTTTGGGGCGGAGGTAGTATAAATATTCGCTAGATCTAAAAATGTAGTGGAAATATAGTGGAAATATCTCATGCAGCTGTCGTCTTTGTGACTGGCCGTCAGTGTGGCTGTTTGTTCTGACAGACAGACAGCTAAGTCACGAGCGAGCAAAGCAGACCACCATACTGCACACGCATCGTCTCGTTTTAATTCCTCCATCGCCCCCCGCTTCTTTTGCTCAAGTTCATGATTTCCGCCCCCATCGGCCGCCGCATGCTACGATGAGAGACCGCGGCACTTCATATTGCGGCGCGGCGGCGGCGCTGCCCTTTGTATTCGCCGTCGTCACTTTATTATTGGGTGTGAAGGGAGACAACCCTTACAGATTGTATACATGGAAAATCACTTATGGTGACATTTACCCTCTGGGTATCAAACAACAGGGCATCTTGATCAATGGCCAGTTCCCGGGGCCGCAAATTGATTGTGTCACCAACGACAATTTGATTATCAATGTCTACAACTTCTTGACTGAGCCCTTTCTCCTCTCCTGGTATGCACTTTCTATCTTCTTTTATTTTCCATTTTAGGATTGCTTTTTGAGAATATGTAGTATTTCTTGCATTTTTTATTGAAAAGTTAAAGTTAGTGTTTTCCAATACAAATTTTGACTGAGTTAATTTTGAGCACTTCTAAGTCGAAGATGGAGTTGCTAACTTTATAAGCTAAGTGCCCTTCTTTGGGTTAGGCCTCACAAATGCTATTTTATTTTCTTCCAAGATTTGCTTCTTCTCTTCTTCTCCATTAACCATGAATTCAGCAAATTGTAATACAATGGCTCCTCGTAGCTTTTTCTAGTGTTCCTCTTCTTCTTCTTCAATGAATGCGCATACATGGGCGGTTCCTAAATTTAAGTTGGACTCAGCAGGAGAATGACTAAACATACTAGATTTAAAGCCATACCGAAGATGGCTAGATGGGAAAAAGAAAACTAATATTTTGAGGAAAACTAAAATTGTAAAGAAAAAATAATTTTGTCTTGGATTTGATGCATCATAATTTAGTGTGGATCCGTTGTTAAATACTTAAGAATGTGTGTGGGTGTTGGGAATTAATGTGCAATGTAAGTAATGAAGTTAGATGGATCAGGAATGGAATACAACAAAGGAGGAATTCATGGGAGGATGGGGTGTACGGGACGACATGTCCGATCCCAGCGGGGAAAAACTTCACATATATGTTACAGGCAAAGGATCAAATAGGGAGTTATTTTTATTTCCCATCTCTCAGAATGCACAAGGCTCTCGGGGGCTATGGTGCCATCAGAATCTACAGCCGCCCCAGAATCCCGGTTCCTTTCCCTCCCCCTGCTCGTGACTATACGGTCTTAGTGGGAGACTGGTTCAAGAGAAGTCATCAGGTAATTACCTCACCATAATCTAATCTGAATATCTCATTTTGTTTCGTCCAATATGACCGCCCCATGAAATCTAGTACTCCATAGTAAACTACACAAATGAATAGTTATTAAGGAGCTACATATGTCCAAATGAATCTATGAGGCTCCTTTCACCAAAGTGCTGCTCCGTATTATTATAACAACAATTTTGGAATCATGAACTTGCAGCAGTTGGTGTACATCTTGGATTTGAGGCTAAGACCCCTGATTTTGGAATCTTTTTACTCTTATTATAGGCTAATACCTGTTATTTTTTCATTGTGATGCTTTGCAGCAATTGGTGTATATCTTGGACAGTGGGCATAACCTTCCGTTTCCCGATGGGCTGTTAATCAATGGTCGTGGATGGAACGGTTATACTTTCATAGTTGATCCAGGTCTTCATTCCTCACCGAATTCTTACATTTCAATTCGTATTATGAAGGCAACTTTACTTCTGAGTTGAGTTCCCTTAACTATATATATATATTAGAGGCAACTTTACATTTCAATATTATATCAATGTTGTGGCAGGGAAGACGTACAGATTCAGGATATCAAATGTGGGAGTTGCTACATCGATCAACTTTAGAATACAAGGGCACACGATGAAGCTGATAGAGGTTGAAGGGTCCCACACACTACAGACCAGCTTTAGTAACCTGGACATCCACTTAGGACAGTCCTGCTCTGTTTTAGTGACAGCAGACCAGCAGCCCAAAGATTACTATGTCGTAGCTTCGTCTCGGTTTAGCGCACGAGTACTGACCACAACGGCGGTTCTCCACTACAGCAACTCCTTTGCGGGAGTGTCTGGGCCTCCCCCGAGAGGGCCAACCACACAAGTTGAGTGGTCTCTCAGCCAGGCAAGATCCATACGGTGGAATTTGACAGCCAGTGGGCCTCGACCGAACCCGCAAGGGTCTTACCATTACGGACTGATCAAACCATCGCGAACCATCGTACTCGCCAACTCCGCCCCCTACATCAACGGAAAGCAAAGGTACGCGGTGAATGGGGTATCCTATGTGAATCCGGACACGCCACTAAAGCTTGCAGATTACTTCAAAATCGGGGGAGTCATCAATCTCGGAGCCATCCCAGACTTTCCCCACGGCAGCGGCGCCTATCTGGGAACAGGAGCGGTCATGGCTGCCGATTTTCGGTCATTTGTTGAGATTGTATTTCAGAACTGGGAGGACACCGTCCAGTCTTGGCACATAGATGGGTACTCCTTCTTTGTGGTGGGGATGGAAGGAGGCGAGTGGAGCGCGGCGGCAAGCAGGAGGGGGTATAACTTGCGAGACACGGTTGCGCGGTGCACAGTGCAGGTGTACCCACGGGCGTGGACGGCAATATACATGGCGCTGGACAATGTTGGGATGTGGAACATAAGATCGGAGGAGTGGGGAAGGCAGTATTTGGGTCAGCAGTTTTACCTCCGAGTTTTCACTCCTTCAACCTCTTGGAGGGATGAGCTCCCCCTCCCCACCAATGCTCTTCTTTGTGGCCGCGCGCGTGCCTAGCTACCTTCCCTTTTTATGCCCAATGATCGATCGATCCATCAAGGTTTTGATAGTATAGCCATACCCGTTCCATCTCTTTGTCACAATTGTCCTTATTTTTTCACTACGCTTTCGTACCATTTTAAAAGATAGACATGTATCCTAATCTATATAATATAATAAAGCAAACCTTTGTGGAATGCTTTAGAGAAATTTTTGACATGTGGCAATTCTCTTCATTCAAAAATCCGCCAAGTGGCAGCTCCATATTAATACAATATCATTATGATGCTCTCAAAGCAAACCTTTTGAGCTTCTTAACCCATGTTACATACATCAATTATAAGCATTTAAAATGATCAAGAAAAATGCATTCACCTTCCAAAAAACTCCACATATATATACTTCGTATTACAGTAACGGTTTTGTCCAGTCAGATGGACATGACCTTTTGTCTGACCGACATCATTAGGGTCTGTTTCCGGTTGAAGTTTTTGAACATGTTCATGAAATCTAGATTATATCCACAAATTTTCAGCTTATATTTAATCGGGAAGTCAGTTAAATAAATTATTGAAAAAAATCTGCTGTTATACTTAATCGAGAAGTCAGTTAATTAACTTATTGAAACAAACTGTGCCAAACTATATACATAATTGTCGATTTTTTTCAATAATTTATTTAAATGACTTCCCGAACTGAAATTTTGTGGACATAATCTACACTTCATGATGAACATTCTAAAAATTCATAAAAAATTTCACCGGTAATTTTCCCAAACATCGGTCTGTCGGTCGAAGGATCCTATCCGGAAGACTGGACAAGATCTTTTTCCCTCATAAGCAAACGATGCCCCCTTATAATACATCGATTACTTATGTCATCATATTTCCTTTTAATGCATTGATCCCACTTTTTATTGCACTCGCTTTTATGGTTATTTTGCCCACCTACTTATCTGCTTTAGCAGCTGAAATAGACACATAATTATTAAAATAAAGATTAAAAATTCTCGAAAAGTTTTAGTTAAAATTCTTCAAAGCTAGATTACATTTTCTCTAGACAGGTTTTTGATAGATCATCAACCGATAAAACTATTTCAATCTCAATTTACTAAGCACACTGATTCACTTTATAGATTAATCATTACAATTATTTTTTTATCAAGTATGGTGTTCTATTATTGTAATTATATTGCTTATTCTAGGGAATCAAGATTCATACAACAATTAGGGAGATGTTGATTTATAAGTTTGAGAGACTTATGGATGAGTCCAAATTCTACATATGAAATGGTTTGAAAATCATGCTTAAAATACCTATAAAACATAATGTTATCAATTAGACTAGACCATGTCACCTCCTAATAATGATGGCGATGATAATGTTGTTGTTGTTGATGATGATGATATTAATAATTTAATAATAATAATAACAATAACAATAATAACAATAATAACAATAATAAAAATAATAACAATAATAACAATAACAACAACAACAACAACAACAACAATAATAATAATAATAATAATAATAATAATAATAATAATAATAATAATAATAATAATAATAATAATAATAATAATAATAATAATAATAATAATAATAATAATAATAATAATAATAATAATAATAATAAAAGTAATATATCATATCGATTTGATTTGAAAATTTCACGTCTGGTGTGTATATTTTTTATGTGGTTTAATTTGATCTGTATCGTCTGATCTAATCTTCTGATATGGTCTGAATAAAATAAGAATAAAGAATAGATATTGGACATACATAACAGCTCCTAGATCACAAGGTCTACCACATTAACATGGATGTAGAGGGTCGATTCAATCTTTTGTCTAAGTTTTATTAGTATCTTTCTCCTAAGTTAAGATTTATCTGTCTTCCTCCCATTCTTGATTGAACTATATATTCAATTCTATTTTTCAACAATAATCTTTATGATTTCTAAATTCCTTCTTGGCGACTCGATATAACTCATTGAAGTGCACAATTTATGAGTTCACGTGTGATTTAGTATCGCTTCTATTTTAAAATTTATTTTCATTCATAATTTTTCATAACAAATACTAGAACATATTTTTCCGTGCGATGCACGGGTACATATACTAGTTAGGAATAAAACATGAAGAGTGCAAACTTGGGAGTTCAAAGTTTTTTTGTGATCCCATAGAAGTAAAACATGAATAGATAAAATTACCCTTAATGAAATGTTTAATTTATTTATAAAAAATGAAAATAAAATAATTAAGTGATGTACGCAACAATGGATTGCAAAGGAGGTAATTGAGTACATCAACTTGTATGAGGTGGAGTAAAGATTACACTATATTGTATTTGATCTTTTTAAGTACACAAATTCATGTTTTTGGTGTTGATTGAATACACTCCTTAGATTAACACATTAATGTGGCTGAATTGGCTAACAGAATGCTAATAGGCCAACTTCTTGAAGGTCAACGCCAGATCCCAGCCGCTTGATCGACTTCCCCTTGGTCGACGTCAGTCCCCCGCAAGTCAACTTCTCCTTGGTCGATGCATCCCTACTGGCCGACGCCCCCCGCACGTCGACCTCCGAAGGTCGATTTCCCCTTTTTGATCATCTTCGTGAAGGTCGACGCCATAACCTTGTCATTAACCCTTTTTACTCAACATTCCGCTAGACAATTCAGCTGTATCAACGTGTTAATCTAACAAGCGTACTAAATTAACACTAAAACCCTGAATTTGTGTATTTAAAAAGATCAAATGCAATATAGTGTACTCTTTACTCCACCTCATGCAAGTTGATGTACTCAATTGACCATTTCCTCGATTGCAAAGTACTCTTGCATACACTACCACTGATGCAAGTTGCCCCACACCACCCACAATCAACACCAACTGCCACTGCTAGACGTCGCCGCTACCTACATCTCCATTGATGCCGCCATGTCGATACCGCCAAATACCTCTGCTGTCGGGTGGTGCCATGCCCACTGCCACTGCCGTCGGATCTTGTGTCATTACCACCTCGTCTAGCGCCACCCTTTCTTTATCCAGCACCACCACCTTTGTCTTTTCCAACACCATCACCTTTGTAAATCGAGAAAGAGTGCTTTAAAATGCCATCTGACCATTTAAATGTCATCTTAGTGACATTGGTATTAAAACAAAGTTTGATTTTTTTTTCTTGCCATCTTGACATTTTCATGGCATTATATTTTTTGGGAAAGGAGAACTTATTTATAATGATAAAAATAAAAAGGAAATAGGCACTACAATAGTTCAATGCTACATTGTGATAAGACATTAAAGTGAATGCCGCCCAATGATCAAACAAAATCATTAATCCCCCAAATATGTAGACTCATCTAATAACATTGATGAACTTGCTACTCAAATGATAATGGAAATAAAAAAAATTGTCCTAATAAGAATGGAAGTAAAATAAATCAAGCACCCCAGGTTCTCCAGCCACCGGAAAAGGAGATATGGTTGACCAACCACCTCTTAGAAAACACTCTCAGGCCCATGACCGGACATAGCTACAGACGGTGATGCTCTAAGAGTACTGTGTCCTTGCCGCTTTTTGTATGATCATAGCCTTCTAACCTATGTTTTCCTGAATTATTGCCGTTTCATAGAAACTCACCACTCTTCTCTTCCCCGATTCCCCCTCCTCCAATGCTCTTTCTTAATCTTGCTCCTCTAACACACTCAATATCTCCTTCCCTCTGAGGGTCAGCTCCTCAACTAAATAATATCCAGCCTCCTCTTCCCCTGCTTGCTTCTCCATCATCTGTTTCTCGTTGACATTCTTTTTATTGTAATTCATGGGTCGTCTTATAGGCATCTTATGGTCACCTCATAACTATCCCGAGTTAGCAGAAACGATCATTACATTCCAATGGTCATGACATGTGTCACTTATGCGGCACCCTCGGTTCAATAGATGTGTCTGTCTCGGATTTTTTTTTGTAACAGGGAGGCTTATATTGATAAAAAAACATCCAGCAAGGGACACAAATGATAAAGGAAACACTTCCAGCCACCGACCCTTGAACCAGCTGGAGAATCAATCACCCTAGATAAAGCAATATGATTCGTTGATCCTGTATTGGGTCTATATGAGCCAAACGTGGCCAGAGCAAAACCCTCATCACCCTCACCTAATGTAAGAGTTTGACAGAACAAAATGACAGTAACAGAAAGAAACAAAGTCTGAGTGCAAAAAATAAAATTAAAGATAGTAAAAGCGTGGAAATTAAAATGCATCCTGAAGCACACGAACGAGCACCAGCACCCGTTCCCAGCTGCAAACATCTTCAAAAGACTCGGCGGGTCGAGGTGTCTGAACCCGCCCCCTCCCCATTTTTGGGTCATCCAAGGCCATAATTTTCCCATCTTCTTTTTCGCCACTGGCCTCTTCCCACGTCCTCCTGCGCTTAGGCTCGCCGCTATTGTCATCTGTGGCCGCTGCTTTCTCATTCTCCGACCCGCTCTTGGTGTTCCTAGTTAAAGGAATAGTCCATCCTTTCCTGCCCAGACCAGCACTGCCACCCTCCTCTCGGCCTGCCTTGTTTTCCTCCCTTGATCCTTCAGGAATTATCCATTTGTTTCCCCCCGTCATCCGTGCTCCCCCCCATACAGCCTATTGGTACCCACATATTCGTTCTCATAAACCAGGGGACAGAACCTGTCAGCATGTCCTATAACACCATACGAGAAACAAAAACTAGACAACTTCTCATATTTAAAATCAACTCAGTGCCCTTCGCCCTGCCCTTTCCTGAGAGTGGTTCCCACCTTTAAAGGCTTTCCCACATCCAAACAGACTTCCATTTTTTATCAAACTGATTTTTATCTCAACTGATAAATTTTCCAATATAGTTCCCGACCCTCCTAGCAACACCAAAATTCATAAAATCATAAGGAATATCATGAAGCTGGACCCAGCACTCAGCCTCATTCAGAGGTACACGGAGAGGAACATCCCCAGGCTGCAATGCCCGAAGAATCAGCAAATTCTGCTAAAAAATCCACGGTCCATCTTCAAGCACATGTTTCATGTCAATATGATAAAAAGTAAACATATACCTCTTTTCGCCGATCTCCTTTACTGAGATACCTTTGCCCGACCTCCAGAGTGAGGCCATAAGATCTTGAAGAGTTGGAAATTTCACCATCCTGTCTGTGATCACAGTTCCTACTACCGGAAAAACGTCTCTCTTGACCGAGTCTCCTTCCGCCTCAGATTTTAAAAATGATTTCATTTACAGTGTAAAAAAATATACATTTTTAAAAAAAACTCTTTGTACCGGCCATCCCGATGTATCCTCTTGCCCATGCCGCTATTAGAGAGTGACATGTAGCAGCTTCCATAGCACAATACCACTCCCTCAGCCACATCCAACAATACATTTCAATATGTGGTAAGCCTTTCGACCACATTATATTCATCAATATCTCAACATAAACAAGTCCACTTGGTTCCTTGACCTCATTTCTCGCCAAAGCCAGCAAAATGCAAAACGATAAGTCCATCAGCTACATTCGTCATTTACCCCTCAACGACAAATAGATCCCCCCTAGGCTGCCAATACAACAAAATCATTACCCAAATGTACAAGGTCCCCCAATTTCAGCTTCAGCTATGAAGATTTTTGGCCTGCAGCCTTCGCCCATGTTTTTCTCCCACATGGTTGCCTCATCTAGGGAGCACTAATGAGATCAGATTGTCAATAAGGGAATCAGTAAGACGCCTTGACAAAACAACAGTTCACTCCTCTGGGTGAGAGCAAGCTCATCCTACAAGAGTATGTGACCAAAAGGTTTTAAATAGTGGACCACCACAGGCGTAGCAGCCGCTATATAGCGGTCGCGGCAGCTCCGCTACTGCTACAGGACACTATTGCGGTGTGGATACAGATCATGACAAAATCCGCTACATAACCCCGACGCAACCGCGACGGAGCTGCTACGCCGCCACCTACATCGGGCCGCTTCACGCCGCTACCGGTCGCAACAGGCCGCCTCCAGTCGGAACATGACCGCATCACCATTGATGAAGCTTGCGTATGATTATTGGATTGAAGCAGTATGGTTTTTCGGAATTCCTATCTTGTGCGAACTTCAAAATATTTCACGCCGCATCGGCCGATATACCGTATACGCATCACATGGGCTAATGTAGCCCCTACTACTATGACTGCTACCGCTACCGCTATTTTAAACCCTGTGTGTGATCGAGGAACTGCACCTCAACCTTATAACAAAAAACAACACAATAAAATAAACACTACATGTAACTAGTAACTTCCTGTTGTGAGCTTTCTCCGGGTTCTATTTTGAGGTAGTAACAGGTAACTTGTAATATATTCAGAAGCCCGCACTATGTTCTTAATAGTCACTATGTAATCACGAATATGACATATAGATATAATTGATGGGATATTACCCGAAATAGGACTAAAAAGGTTTCAAAATTCCAAAATAGGACTGACATGTTTTTATTCCCAAAATAGGACTAATTACTGTCATGTTTTGGTAGTACCAGACTTCAAACATGGCAGTATTTTCCAAACTTGGCAGTAATTACTCATATTTTGGGAATAAAAAACATGGCAGTCCTATTTTGGAATTTTCAAACTGTTTTAGTCCTATTTCGGGAACTTTCCCATAATTGATTGATAATGAAACCCTTCTTTGAGTAGTAGGGCTTGATAGTTATGATTTTCTTCAAGTCCGTTTAATTACTTTTGGAAATTGGAAGCTAGATTCTTTCTAGTTTATATTGGGCAATAGCTTCTTTTAGTCTTCATTTTCATATTTCAAAGAGGACTCTATTCACCTATATTTGTTTTCAGTGGCTATGTTGTTTAAATACTCGGCATCTTGGTTCAGTCCATGACTAGTACCCGAAAACTCAGATCAAATCGAACCGTTTCATATAGGGCAGCTAAGGTTTGATTCTTGCTTTGAGAATTCGAGTACCCAATCCGAACTTACTCGATCAACGCAACCATTAGTTCTTAGGGGGTGTTGGGTAGGATGTAAAGTAATTACTTTGCATGTGAAGCGTAAGGACGTAAAATGTTTACACTGTTTGGTTTAATTATTTAATGTAAACTGTAGGGCACTTTTTTAAAACATTTCACACTGTATTATGTAAAGTATTTTACGTGAGGGGAGGGTGGTAAAATACTTTGCATGCCTTTTATAAAGCACTGCAACAACTTTGCGTGCAATTTAAAAATAAATAACACATCTAGCCAAGCAAAGTAATCTATTTTACATACAAAATGATTGCTTCCCTATACTTTGAATGCGATCACTTCACGTGCAAATATTTAACGTGTAAACTACAAAACGAGCCCCTATTTTTTTAAGATTACCCGACCCTATACGATCTGCGCCCACCCCTAATTGGAACATTGGGGCTATGTTGTAAAAACCGGACCGGTGAGCGACCCGGTCATGTGACTGGGTCACGGGTCAACCCGGACCCGGAGGGTCAACCCGGTCAAAGCCGGAAAACCGGTCAACGATTAAACGTCTATATAATAATAATAAACATATAATTATATACACTCTCATTATATATTTTTATTTGTATTGTACATTTATATTATAATTTGGCATGATTTTCATTCTTAAATAAATATATAAATATATTACATAGTTTTTCTTTTTAGGGAATTGAAATTGCAATTTTATAGGTTTAAAAAATGCATTAAAATTAAAAAAGAAATTACTTTTTTTTTTGGAAAAGACCGAAAACCGGGTTTTCTCGGGTTTTTCGGGTTTCTTGGGTCGGGTCCGGATCGGATTTTTTCGGGTCAGCTGGGGTTTTCCGGTTTTTGACCATTTTCGGGTTTTGAAGAAACCGAACAGGATTTTTGTCCGGGTCACCGGGTTCCGGGTCAACCCGGCCGGGTCGGGTCGGTTTTTTAAACATAGCATTGGGGGTGTTTAGATATCATCTTTTTGCATCAAAACGCAGTAAATTCAAACAGGGCTGCTGTTCCATTATGCAGCGATTTGCATCAGGGCTGCTGAAATTCAAACAGGCCGATTATATGCCTAACCGAAATGGTTACGGACTAAATTAGTACTTCCATCTTTGGCCCAGTAAAATCTCCCGTGGCCGCCGCCGCTCCTCAGCGACACTGAAATTGTGCTCGACTATTGCTCTCTCTAACCGCTTTTCTTCAATATTATCCGAAAGAGAAGAGGAAGAAGCTATACGGGAAAAGAAAGATGGCTGACGTTGTGCAGTACAAGCTGGAACGGATTCTCCCGGAGTTGGAGGACTTGCACAAACGCGGCTTGTTCTGCCGCACAGAGATTGCCGAAATCGTCAAACAGCGTCGCAAGTTTGAGTACCGGCTGAAGAGGCATAGTCCACTGAAATCGGATTTCATAGCCTACATTGATTACGAGAAGCAGCTAGACGCCCTGAGGCTCCTTCGTAAGAAATCTCTGATGAAACAGGGCGGCTACACTAAGGCGAAGAAATCTGTTTCCGATTTTTCCGGCTTAGCGAGGATTGTGGAGATTTATCGCCTTGCTACCAATCGGTTCAAGGGCGACATAGACCTCTGGTTTCAGTATTTGGAGTTTTGCAGAGAGCGAAGGAATGGTAGAATGAAGAAGGTAGAGAGCGTTTACAATCATTAATAAATATTTATTGGTGCGTGCTTCTATCTTTGTTTTAGGATTGGTAGTATGTCTGCTAATAATATAGACTGGACATCAAAATTATTTGAGTGAACTATACATTGCATGAGCTTTTGGGATTAAGGCTTGCATGTTATTTGTTGTTGTTGTTGTTGTTGTATACGTATCATGAGCTTTTGAATCTTAAATATTAATTCTCTTTTGTGAATTTGGGATCTTCAAGCTCATAAGCTTTGATGATAAAGTTGGTAACTTTTAATTTTGTTTTAACAGGGGAAATATTTTGTTTTTCTTGTGACCACAGGAAAGCAAGACAGTTATACAGTGTGTTGTTATCTCTTCCCACACTTATTAAAGTTATTAGATCGTAAATTTATGAATCATTGTATGTTGTTTTTCATTTGAATTAATTAGACCCCAAATTCTATTGCGAGAGGTGCTAAATTCATGCATGTTTTGTTACAATTAAAAAGGAGATATTTAGTCTGTATAGAGCATGTAATTGTATGAAGAAGTATGAAGTCATAACTGTGGCTCCCATTACACATTGTTGAAGCAGATCAAATTTTTAACCTGTCATTGGAATATTGGATCTTGTATAATGTATATCCCTGCTTCTTGCTTTAGCTTATGCTGTAATGTTCAAATACTGATTCATGCTGGAGCCCCTGTTAGTTGTGTTACTTATGTAAGTGCATGTGTAGTTTGTGGGCTTTTTATTATAATGTTTTGCAATGTGGTTTTATTAATTTGTATATAATATAATGCCTTTTTATACATATAATTTTTATTCACTAGGCTCTGATAGATGCTATTAGGCTTCATCCAAATGTGCCTGGGCTATGGATTTATGCTGCAGCTTGGGAATTTGACCACAACTTAAATGCCGCAGCTGCTCGTGCCTTGATGCAACGTGGTTTTAGAGCATGCTCATCTTCTGAGGATCTATGGGTAGAATATCTTCGTATGGAGCTCACATACCTTAATAAGCTGAAGGCTCGAAAAGTAGCCCTCCGAGAAGATGTTGGCATGTTGAGTCTGGATCAGAAAAGTGTAGAAGAGAAGCATTGGAGAGATACGAACGAAGAATTATTTATGTCCATTGATTTAAAGAGTGAGGATGGTAAACCATTAAATCCTCAAGATGTTGAGGAAAAGGACAAAGTTGATTTATTTCAAGAGAACGGCTTAAGAATTCTTCAAACTGTTTATGAAAGTGCTATTGAATCCATCCCTTCTAGTTTCAGCTTAAGAATACGGTTTCTTGATATACTAGAAGCAACAGGTTTAGGTTGCTCAGGAGATATGAAAATAAAGATACTTGATGATTTGAAAAAGCACTTCAGTAAAGCACCAGAGTATTGGGACTGGTTGGCAAAAACAGAAATGTTTGGTCTTAAAAACACGAAGAATATTGCTGAGTTAATGACTACTGATCTCTTACACAAAGCAATTCAAGTAAGAAAAATCTAGAGTGGGCATTTATATCTACCTATATTGAAATTTGGTATATGCACCTCATAGTTAATTCGATCTCTGACTTCCTTCCCATATTTTATTTTCATTGTACATGCATCCTGCTATTGATTTTTTAAACTCTTTTGGGACTAACGCTTGGTTGTTGTTGTTGTTGTATGGAATGCTAGGTATATGAGGAGGGTTTAGAAGTTGTGTCTTCAGCCACAATGTTTGATCTTTATGTCAAGTTTCTGAAAGATGTCATCCCTTATGCAAATGGAGATGTTAAATCTTCAAATATATTAAGCACTCACGGTCATGTTGTTAATCCCATTTCACGTCTGTTGATGGTGTACGAGAAGGCTGAAAGCTCAGGGTGCATCACGGAAGACCTAGCCTGCCAACATATTTCTCTCCTATTACAACTGGGGAAACACATTGAAGCGAAGACACTGGTGGAAAAGTTCTGTTCTGGAAATTTTTCTGAAGCAGTGAATTTGTGGGCATTACGGCTCTCCATAGAGATGATGTGTACTGGAAATGGTACCTCTTTGGATAAGGCATCTCTATCATCATTGTTTGATCTCCTGAGAATTGTTCTAGTTAAAGTTTCTATAACAAGGGCAGAAAATTTGTGGCTTATGGTATGCAATAGAATTTAAGCTTTCTCAAATTACCGCAGATTTGCATGTTATAATTTGGCCTTTAGCCTTACATGAGTTAAGGGAAGTCAACAAGAATGAAAGAGGGAAGAGAGAGAGGAAAAGCATTGTTTGGCTAGAAGGGAAATTTTCAAATTGAGAGGAAAGGTTAAAAAAGACACGGAACCAACTCAAGTTTCCTTCATTTGCTGGTGTGAAGAAATAGTAGAAGTGATGTTGTACTTATCCCATTCTACCTTTGAAAGTGTTATTTTTAATTCTTAATAATACACTTCTTTCCACTTTCTTTCTCCCAAAAGATCTGTTCTACTGTAGAAGACATAAAATCTACCATTGTTTTCTTATATTTATTTCTTTTCACATCCTTTCTTCTGCATTTCTCTTATATACCAAATTGAGGATTGATGTACTTAGGACATACCTCAAATACTCTCATGTTGTGCATTTTTCAAACTGTTTATACTTTTTATAGCATTACATTGAGATATAAAGCCATTTAATTATTGTGCATATCAAAACTGTTATAGAGGGATGTGTATATGTAGCTACAAATAAGGCTAACTATACCTCCAGGTTCAGGGTTTCAACATATAAATTGACTATTACATTTTCTTTACTGGCTAATATGCAGGCGCTCAAGTTTTTCTCAATGCATAAGAAGTTTTTTGACAAACTGGTGGATACATCAGTAGCTTTATTGGCTGAACAAGGTGGAAGTGATGATGAAATTTCACTTTCTTCTACCATTGTACATTATGTTCTACAGAAGGATGGTCTTCACTCTGCAAGAGTGATGTACAGGCGGTATGTTGTAATTATTTGATGCAATGGTATTTTGATTTACATCTAGGGGTCTATTTGGAGGACTTTGCCTCTCTCTCTCTCTCTGTGTGTGTGTGTGTGTGTGTGTGTGTGTTTCTATTGACACGCACAAAAAATATATTCATATATACATTTGATATTCTACAAAAGTTGAAATATTAACATAATAGGTGATCATATAATATTTCATTCATCTCTTATTCATTTTTAAAAACATTATGCTTATCAAGATATAGTCTAAGCGTCCAAAGTCCAAACTGATCCATCCAAATAGATCCTAAGAGTCAAAGTGTGATGCTTGCTTGTGACTTCTTTTAGACTTTGTTTGTGTTTCATATGATAATTAAAAACTACTACAAGTTTAAAACAATAAAATTCTAAATTGTTTAGTCACATAAGAAATTCTCAAGCGCTAACAAGTTACACCAGAAGACAACAAAGGATTCTTGAGAATGGTATTAGGGAAAATAACAGAAGTTGGAAAAAAATGACAGTTGTACTTTGTAATAGTTCAGATTAGATATTTAGGGAGAATAAGTAAACGCAGAAAAAATGATAGTTGTACCTTGTAATGTGTGTGTGTCCTCATCCATCCACATAAACATACACACACATGTACGTATATAGTAGGGTTGTGGTAGTGTTCGATAGTGGAAGCTTAAAAGGCAAAAAAGAAGATAGATACATCTAACTTTTACCTGTGTCCTGTACCCAACTTGCACAGTACCCATCTGTGCCTCAACCAGTCTGCCGAGACAAAATATTAATATAAAAAAATTAATGTGTTCATACCCAGGTGCATCTTCAACTCAAAAGACCTGTTACGTATAGGAATACCCACACTTCAGGGAAAGAGAGATGGGTAGTGAGAAAGAGCTATAGAGAAGAGACATATGGTTGATTTTGTGATGTTTGATAGATGAAACTAGATAAGTAATTGGTAGAAATTAGAAGGATTACATTTTTCACCGTGAAAGAGAAGAAAGATAAAGGAGGTGAAACCTACCATTTTCACTTCTCTCCCCGTTTCTCCTCTCACCAAACAAAAGTTCTTCATTTCTCTGATGTTTATTTATATCCTATTTTACCTTAACCACACAAAGGCTTAATGAGAAAACTGAGAGGCTATCCTACTTTTTTCTATCTAAATAAATACAGATTTATGGCTCTACCACATCCGGGACTTTCAATATATAAGAATTGCATTGAATTGGAAGAGAGTCTCATGTCTGCTGGTGACAAGGGTTCTCTTGCAAATGCCCGCTCACTTTATGATTCTGCACTGACAGCATATGGCCAAGACATTAGCTTGTGGAAAGACTACTACTCTATGGAGGCTAAGGTAAGCATTGGTGCATCCCTTTTTCTCACTGTTCCATTCGCATAGGCAAGCGAGTACCAATGCATGACTCTGCACTCCTTGGAATGATGCTGGTCTTGGAATTTTTGCACGATCTTAGTGGTCATTTTATTGTAAGAAGGGAATGATGAGAGAGAATGATTTTAATCATACTGAAAAGAACAAGGAAGAATTTCAAATTCTAATGCTCTAAAAAAACCAAGCTTAGTTGATGCCCATCTTATTAGTTTAGGGAACATTTTTAACTCTAAAAAATTATGGAACATCACTTGGGCTTTGGATGGTGGAATATAATTACTAGGAGTTTCTTTTCCAGTGTCTCTTATACATATGAATTGGAAGGGAATATGAAGTATCCCAAGTACATGGTGTTTCTTGTGTCCTATCTCTGTTACATACCAATATTTTGCATTCTTTATTCAGTGTTTCATGGGTTTGCAATAATGATTTCTTTTAACTGCAATTTTCAGTTTGGAACACCTGAAAAAGCAGCAGCAGTTCAATGGCGAGCACGCAAAACACTCAACAAAAACATCCTATTATCGAAGTTTTAAAGTTTTTGAGAGATTAATGTGTATGTGTAGTCCACACAAATTTTGTACTATCCCGTTCTATCTCTATTAGCATACCTACTGAATCTATTAGGTACCTGTGAACATTGATGCCCATCCAAGCACATGTATGTGCATTTTCTGAAGGTAAATTAGATGTGCCGTTGAATTCTTACATAAGAACGGAACATCAATTGGTAGAACAGAGCTACTGTCTTGCCGAAGCTTGTTTGTTAAGTAATGCTCACCTTAGGGCAAGCATATTTGTTGAGTAATGCACATCTCAGATTGAAATGTTATGGTTTTCTTCAAGGAAATGTACTGTCTTGCGCGAGCTACATGAAGTATACTTGGTGTTTAAATTGAAAATGAACCCAATTTGGGTTTGAGGATCGGTCAGGACCGGCTGGATTTCTTACAAAAATATTACCTATAAGGTTGGAGCAGACAAAAATATAATCATTTTAAAACTTGACAAAAAAGTGACCAACTCTTATGGCGAGAGGCTTCTCTCCTCCGTGAGCTCCATCTAGTCTTGGACTCGGTCCGGGTCGGGTCTGGGTTGGGCCTAGGTCCGGGCAGGCTTTTGATGTTTGGGGTGAAGGCCCGGGACTGGCCTGGGTTACCACCGGGTTGACTGCAGTTTTATATGTATATTTTGACGCAGTCAACTTCAAAAAATGATTTGAATGCCTTCCCGATCGCATTTTGAGTTGAAATTTGGTATGGATAAACTAGACTTGATGAGGAACATGCTTAAAAAATTTCATCAAAAAATTCCACCGGAAAAGTGCCCAAACGGGTTCGACCAGACGGAAGTTCCCGTCCGGCCGGCCTGACGAGAAGAGCACTCAATATGCAAGTGTCAAGTAGATGGGTAAATTAATAATGTTAGGATGTTTTCTTTTGGACTGTTTTCAAACAAGATCAGACCAGATCAGACATATGTAGTTAAAAAATACACTAAACGTTTACCAGACAATCAGACCAATCCACCAAATTTCAGTTCGAAAGAAAACATCCTTTTATCAATTACTTATTTAAAGAAATTCATTTCTAAAACTGAGGTTTAAAACCAAAACTGTTCGTTCGTTCAAAAAAAAAACCAAAACTGTCGGATCGGATCTGTTTCTCGACCCTCTTCTTCTGCTCGCAAGAACCGAGTTATCACGCAGGCATAGAGAGCTGCAAGGATGGCATGGATGAGGGGAGAGCCGCTGGTGTCGAAGCTGGCTGTGCTGGCTAAGTACGCGGTGTTGCCAGGAGTTATGGCCGCCGCCGTGATATACTCTCCTCCCGATTTTGTTCTCCAGAAACCTCAAGCATCATCACCATCACCATCATCATCATCATCTTAGGTCCGCCTCTTTATTTGTTTATGTCCGGTACCGTTGTGTTTTAATTTTGTTATCTATGATGTCGATGCTCAACTTTCATATCCCGCTTGTCGACTTCTGTTTTAATTTTGAAATATTATTTTTTATTTAGGGCACCATGTGATTGTGAATTTGCATATCTGATTATCTCGGGATTCAGTCCTGGTTAATAATGCAACAATGTTGATACATTTTGGATTGGGTATGTCAAGGCTATTGTGTTGACTGGATTTGTCAAAGCTGTTAACCTTTTAACTCTCTCCAAACAATGGAACTTTTAAATCCCTTATTCTTTATTGTTCAGTTTTACCATAAGGAGACAAGTATAATGTTGGAAGTTGAAACACATGCTTGTTCTAGAAGAAGTTTTGTTCTTCATTTGGTCAGATGGAGTTCCTAGTCTGTGTCCTGAGTTATGAGAAATTGATGATTTCAGATCACTCCATATGTCACAAAAACTTGTGTATATTTATGTCGGGTGCCACTGTGCCATATGAGGTCATGGTGGGTGGTCCGTCGGTCATACTTAGAGTCCAGTCTCTATAGAGATAATGGTACTTGCCCTAGGTTCAAATATCACTACAATAGGAGCCAAGGGGTTCAGGTAGTCATCTGGCCTCTCTCAAAGTCCGAGAATATAGAGCATTATAATAAATTCGATTTGATATATTATGACTCTCATGACTCATTATGAGTAAATGTTATGACTCCTGGAAAATCAGCATTATGTAATCTTGAAATTAGTAATGTTCTGAAATTTTGAAAACAGCTTCTAATTTACTCATTGGTTACATGAAGTTTACAATGTATATGACATATATATATAAATTTTACAACTCTATTAGTCTCATTTGCAAAGAAGTCAAAGATTCACTATTTTTTGGCTTGAGAATATGATGGAATAAAGCAAAATGGCTCATTAAACTGTCTGCGCTTCTTTGTTATGAAGCAGCAGTCAGTCTATGCAATTTTGGACGTGATTTTCACTATGGGTCATCGGGAAATAGTTTCTCTGTGCTTTAGTACATGGATAAGACTGCGTACATCCGACCCCCCCTTACCCTACCGTAGGTGGGAGCCTTTGCGGCACTGGGGTAGTGATGATGATGAGTCTCATTTAAACTACCATTTATCTAAGCTACATATGTAACACTTAACTCAGGTAATTTTTAAAAAGATTAACCTTTTTTATTCCGTATTTAGTTAAGTTTCGACCCCCTCAGTCGTTATTCCGGCTCCCTCTAGGTTGTTTTTCTGCTCCGCCACTAATAGGAGCCTCCCACATTTGGTCTCTTTTCTTCGAAATTGAGTGTCAAGGGGACTCGAAAAGGGAGTATGATACCAATAAAAAAAGGGGTAGGGTAAAAATAGGGAAACTTGGTTTTCCACACCTTATTTTACATCAAAATTTGACTCTGCACCACATTATTTCTCATTGGACTTCGCAGCATATGATTTTCTTTAAAATGTGACCTTGTACCCTACTTCAGGGGTGCTCTGTGGTCCATTTGCTACGAAAATAAAGCATGATGTGCAAAGTCAGATGTTGGGTTAAAATATGTGGTACTCCCTCCGTATTTATGAGTTCACTACAGTAGTATTGATCACATTATTTAAGAAAGAAATAGTAGGGGTAATGAATAGCGTAGAAAAAGTAGGAGAGAGTGTGTAAAAGTATTAACGAGAAGATAAAAAGTAGAAAACGTAATGGTAGTTGAGTATTTTTAAATGAAAAACTTAGTAAAAAGGGAAAGTGTAGCAAACTTTTAAATACATCCCAAAAAGAAAAGTGTAGCAAACTTTAAAATACGGAGGGAGTATAAATTTACCACTGTTTAGTGTAAATGGACATGTATTTGTGGTTTTGTTTGCTGAACTTATATGGTAAAAAGTGCTTTTTTGGGGATAGAAAGTGCTATTTTTGTGGTACTATCGGTAAGTGCTTTGAACTTCTTCATGAATAACTATTGAAAAAATCGTATACAATGCTCGTTTATCCAATCACTGGTTCAAGATCATAAATCTCAATACTATCGTAAATATTTCATACATTTTCCAAGTCCTGCTTAGTTGCTCTAGGTAGTAATATGACTACTATTGCAACAAATAACTCATTGTTGTTCTTGGTGCAGGGATACTTTGCCTTTCTACAAAAGTAATATATTGCCTCTTAAGTCTTAATGAAATGTGGCTTGTAATAATCTTGTGACAACTCAAATTACTCAATCATGTAGTCAAGATATAGCCTTATAGGCGTTCAAAAGTCTTAATGTCCTTTATTCTGAACCAAGTAAGCTGCTTTGCGCAAGTATTAGAAAATGTTCTTCACTTCTTAAATGATGTTATTTCTGCTTTCGTTTTACGCAATCTGAATGATTTATTTCTTGGGCTGTTGGCATTGTTGCCCTTGGTGCATCATATGTTGTAGGAAATGAAAATTACCAATGTAATCTATATGACTATATATACCTATCAGTTGAGAAAACTGTTTTCCCAAATAAAACTCCACATTGTAATTAGGTAGATTAGCCTACTGCATCATCTCTATCTACATTAATCATTCATTATCTGTTATTGTGCATATATAACTTAAAATATATTTTGATCTAGAAATTATAAGAAGCCTAACATACTAAAGGCTGAAATAGTGTATCATATTTACCTATCATTGACATATCAGTGTAAATAGATACTCCGTACTAATTAAAATGAAATTCAGTGTTTTTTGCTATATAGCTACATTTCGAATAAAAATAGAACAACGCTTTAAATTTACTATATTGATAAATACTACGTAACTAAGTTAATGAACAATAAATTAAAAAAATCTGTGTGTATATATTATCCAAAATATACTTAAATCCAAATATTACAAAATTCACATCGTTAGTGAATTACATTTGTCATATTTTTAGTTTTCTTATCAAATTTAAAATATTTACTAATAAAAATGCCAAATATGTTTTTTGGTTGTCTATTTCGGTATATATACATTTTCGGTAATATTATTCATTAATTAAATAAATCTATAAAGCACACTTAAAATTTGAAACTGTTGTAGTCCGAAAAGCATCTTAGCATCATATATTTTTAGTGACAATTAAAGTATAAAACAATAATTAATACAATATCATTAGGTTGGCATGTGTTATTACTCTTTTTGAAAACCACAGCCGTCCTTATATACCGATTTTCAGTTTTTTTATATGAAAAATATTAGATAATAATAATGGTTTGGTATAATATTAGATTTACTGTATTAATAAATATTGAACATAATAAAAAAAAATTACGAATAAAAGATCTTATATACTCCCTATGTCCCTTATAATTTTGGCAACTTTCCATTTTTGGATGTTCCATTAACTTTGTCACTTTCTCTTTTAAGTAAATAATTTGTGGTTCCAGTTCATTCTCTCTCCTCTGCACAAACCTTAACCACACAGTTTTTACTTTATTATTCCACGTGTCAGTCAAACTTGACAAAGTTATTAGGGACAGAGGAAGTATATACGGTCTTGTTGAAGAAAATTCCGTGTAGTATGTTATTGTGTATATAGAATATGTATTATGACCATTCTATGTAAACTATGTATTATGGGCCCATTGGTCCGTCTCTGTAAACCCTAATACCTCCATGTTTATAGCGCCTTTGATAATGAAACTATACGAACAATTCTCCCTACAACACGTTATCAGCACCAAAGTTCTAAACCTGGTTTTTCCCTTTCTCTCTTTTCAAACTAGCCGACCTCTTATGGGTGGGTTGCTCAACCGCTACCACCAGCAAAGGCCATCGCCGCTCTCTCCAGCCTGCTGCCCCCCTCCCAGTCAATCGTCCCACTAGGTCGCACACCGCTGCCCTGAATCACGTCGGTGCAAACACCGCCGCCGATTAGAAACTAGATTAGGACAAATGTCCATCATCCCGTGTCGTCCAGCCTGTCGTTCATCCGCTTAGAAGTTCCCAAGAATGGACCCTAGCGGGATTATCCCCCAGGCATTGCAGCTCGCCTCCTCCACTCCACCAGATCTGGATGGTAATTCTCTGCCGGTCGCCGCTCTTCTGGAACCGCCATCCCTCGCTGTCGCCCACTTGATCCCGTCTTTGAAAGACGTCGCCCGTCGGATCTCGTTGTTTAAGACGCCACCCACCGGTTCCTGTCGCTGAAAGACGCCGTATAAGAATTTCAAGAATCATATAAACCAATAAATGCATATATACTCTACTTTAGTTACCATAAAAAGGGGTTTAATGCATCAAACCCCTTTGTGAAATATAAATTCGACACATTAGTCCTATGTGATTTTAAAAATGCGTCAAATCCCCCTGTGTTATAGTTATTCATGTGCAAAATCCTCTCTATGAACAAATGTAATTGTCAAATTAATGAAAAATGATTCGCATTTATGTATAATTTAGATATCTTAACAATCTACTGCCATATTCAATCGTATTATTAAGATAAATGATTTTAAATTTATAAAAATTGTTCTTGAAGGGGGTTTTGAGCATGAATAATTATAACACATTTTAAACCCCGGTAAAAAGTAAAATCAATTTCAATCAAAATGTCAAAAGGTGCTCTGTTCTTTAATAGTTGCAAATAGACCTACAGAAACATGGGATTGGGTCGGATTTTTCCCGGGCTTTTCCTAAACTTTCAGTTTATTGAATTGAGTGGCCCCAGCTTGAACCGCAAGAAACGAGTCTAACCACATGTTCTAACCACATATTCTTATTACTTATTGCTTATTCTTGTTAATATGTTTATAATGTTTACACAAAAATAGTCATGAAAAACTATAACTAAAACTTAAAATTCAAGAACAAAGTGTTTTTCTTAGTATAAAAAATTATATTATATTGGTTGGGCTAGTTTTTAAGAACTAAAAACTTTAATTTAAAAATAATAAACCATAAATCTATATAAAGATATAATAAATATATATAAATTAGTCAATGTAAATATACATGTGTAAATCTATATCTACATCTATATCTAAATAATATAATAAAGCAAATCTTTGAAAAACTCTCTGGAGTAATTATTTACATGTCACAACATCCTTTGAATGAAAAAAATGACATGTGACAACACAATAAATTAAAGAAAAAATTATTCAACTTCCAAAACTCTATTTTTGCTTGAAGGTATGTGGCAACACAATAATTTTTTTCACTTTCGCTCAACCACATCTTTTGTCCAATCTAGCATGGTTTATTGTGTATGTGTATCTGGCTTGGTCACTGGACATACGAACATTGGTACTGAAGGGGCAGAAGTCGCTTTGTTATAGGGCGAAATTTTTGGTAACTAATGAGTTTTGGCCATTGGTGAATTTTGGATTTTTGGTCACTAATAATTTTTTGGGATTTTGGTCACTAGCGGATTTTGGTCACTGACGAATTTTGGTCACTATGGTGTTACTGGTCACTGTGATGTTACTGTAGCACTAATATGGGTATAATAGTCTCCTAATCACTTTTTAGTCTTATTTATGGAAATTTGGAAAAAGGGCCACTTTTTGTCCATAGCTCTTTTTTAGTAATATTTTAGACAAAACCCCTTAAAAGTTCCCTACACTTCAATTTTTGGTAAGTTTACCCTTTATAAAATACTTAACTGCCCTTACTTTATCTACTTTTTATCTACTCTTTCATACTTTTTACACACTCTCTTCTACTTTTTCTACACTATTCACTACTCCTACTATTATATCCTAAAAGCTCGTCTCAAAGCTAGTGTAGGGTTCATTTAAATAGAGGGAGTATAGTATAACCCGGGGTACACCTAGCATCTACGCAGCACCAATACGGGTACGCGAAAACGGGTACGGGGATACGACAAAACCAAAAAGGACACGGGACCATATTTATAAATATTTAAAGTTATGGAGGTGTATTTATAAATATTAAAAGTTACAGGGGGTGTATTTATAAATATTAAAAATACATTTTTTTTTGAAAAAAAATATTATCCTCTGACGTCTAATACTCATTCACGGCATTGAAACATTTTACATTTTCAAGATACTTTGAAATAAGTTCATATTTTATCTCATATACACTAGTGCACCTCGAAATATAAATATAGTCGATAAGTCATTAATTTAAAATGAGAAATAAGTCAATCAACTACAGTTTTAAAATTAAAAGTGCAATTACTCAATGTTCTAGAAATAATGAAAATAGAAAACAATATTTTAAAAGTTCTAATACATATTTCTGTTGGAGCTATTAATTTTCAGGGATAATTAGAATTAGGGATATGAGAATGAGTGGATTAGGAATAGGTCCATTAGTTGTGTACCACATAATAGCAAGGTAAAAATTATTTTTGGCTTTTCATTTTTAAGGATTTTATTATGTAATTTTGAGTGTTTTTTTAAAAAGTTTTTTTGTGGAAGAGTTTTTTTTTTAAAGTTGATACTGGTATCCGTCAGGATACGGGTATCCAAAATTTTTAAAATAATTACCAAAAAATGGAAACTTTTAAAAATTACAGATACGACCCAGGAACGTACGATATGGGTATCCTAGAGTATCGGATACGGGAACATTTCCTATAGTCAATACGGCCTCCTATAGTCAATACCTATGTTGCACGGATACAGATACGCCGATACGTCAATACGTGAATACGGGTACGGCGATACGACAATTTAAAAAATTATAGGATACAGGTACGAGGGTAAATTTATAAATAATAAAAATATAGGGTATAATTTGCAAATATATATAATTCAGGAGTTCATAAATAAAATAATAATAATAATAATAATAATAATAATAATACAAAAAATCAACTACTCCATATTATAATAAAATTTCAAAGATTAGGCTAAAGAAACTAAAGTAGTGATATTTTTATTTAAATTCAAACAACATTTTTTTGTTCTATATTTACATTTACATCTAAATCTTGTTTCAATTAAAGCTCATCAAGTTCCCGAAATCATCTTTATCAATGTTCTACATCTTGTGGTCGCTTGGATGGCTACTAATTTTTTGTCATGTCGTGTATGCAATGAGGGTTACAGGGTCAGATACGCGTATCGGATACCGGTATCAGAAGTATCGGTATTTTTAAAATTAAGCCCGATACTTTTATTAAATTACGGATACGGATCCAATACGTACAGAATGCGTATCCGTGAGTATCAGGGATACGTATCGAACAAGGCATCAGGGTCAAGTATAGGGCTCGTTAGTCTAGCGTTATTGTTCCTATGTACTACGTGCAAAAAGCCCTTCAGTTTATCAACACACTGTGACCGCCGACGGTATTCAAGTTAATGCTTGTAGTAAATTTTCAACTCCGACACCTCAACCTGCATTGCATCATTAGGCATTAAGTATCTCTCTCTTCACACCCCTGCGGATAAAGGCCCTGCGGTGCAATCATTTTTGCAATCTCAGTCCTTACACTCTGCTTTTCAATGCCTATTCCTCCGTTTAAATGAATTCGTAGAAAGACTGAGAGGAAAAGAAAGAGGAAGATGATATTTTTCTCGATCCCCGAGCTTGTTATAGTGATCGCAGTTTCGGTTTCGAGATTGTGTTTCTTAGAAGCTACTACTGATCCCGTGGACTGTAAGTTTTATCTTTTCATCTTGAATTACTCCATTTCTTGAATTGCAGTTTTGGGTAATGCTGAATTTTCTGTGAAGCATTCAAAAAGGTAGGACTGTGTGATCAATGAGTATCTGAATTTAGAATGCATTATGCATGCTCAAGTTTAAGCCGTAAATTATTATTGTTAAAATTTGGAAGCATTGTTTTCTCACGAGGTATGTGTTTCGCTTGCTTTTTATGGATTTTTATAGTCAATGGTAGTTCAAGATTAAAACTTTACTATAAATAAAAGCATCACCTTTACTCCGTATAATTATGAGTTTCTAATTATGTGTAATTGTGTCCGATTATTCCCCACCCAGACGCTATGCTCTCATTTAGCGCCTAAGTTTTTTCCACGCCCACCTAACCCGGAGCCCTAGATCCCCCCAGTATGGCACATAACCTTTTTTAGAACATTGATGCATTGGCTGAGTTATACTTCGCAGTGCAAGGACTTCAAGTGTTGTACACTTCACTGAACAGCCCTTCACAACTGATTGGTTGGAAAGCAAAGGAAGGTGATCCTTGTGATGAATCATGGAAAGGGGTTATTTGTGTAGGCTCTTCTGTGGTCTCAATGTAAGAGCTTTCCTTCATTTAATCCGCATTTGGTCTAACTTCTTTGGCTGAAAGGGTCAAAGGGCTAAACTCTGCTGATTTTTTCGGAAATGATAAGCCTTTGGTAAAAACGCTTCCAGCAAAGTAAGGAGTGAAAGGCTTCTTATTCGGACTATTCTAACATAAAGCAGGATAAACAGAATAAGCTGATCCATGATACCAAACGGGGCCTTACATGTTTAGTCATTTCTAAGTGTATTGATGAATTGATGGATTTTTGGTGGAGCGCAGAGAAATTTCTGGGCTGGGGTTGAATGGAACATTGGGATACCTGCTCAATTCTCTTACATCATTGAAAGAACTGTATGTTTAGCTTGTTTGTTTTAGGCCGCTTAAATGTTTTTTTTGGATTTTCTTGATTATTAGCTGACTTGTTATTTTCATTTTGGCGGTTCTTAGGGATATGAGCGGCAACAACATTCATGATCTTATCCCATATCAGCTACCTCCAAATCTCAGAAGACTGTAATGTTCAATCATTAAGATATTTTCTGTTTGCCTTTCTGTGTATGTTTTTGTTCCTTTGCTATGTTCTTAGCTTTTTTTTAATTAAATCAGGAATCTTGCGAATAATAACTTAAGTGGAAGTATTCCTTATTCCATCACACTCATGACTTCTCTTCATTATCTGTAAGAGTGTTATCTTTTTTACTTTCTTAATGGAACCATTATATATTGTAAAAATATGCTGTTTTCTACTTTAATTTATTGAAATGACTCATCCTATCAGCAATGCCATGTCTGATTTAGGAATTTTAGCGGCAACTCTCTCGCGCAACCTATTGGAGATGTGTTTGCAAACCATTCTGACCTTTCAACGCTGTAAGGCATTTCAACATGTGACACTTCATTAACCTGTCCACTTTTTAAAAATTTCCATGGTCCTTTTTTTGGTCCATTTCAACTACCTTTGGAATCGTGATAGAAATGTGAAACTGCTGAGTAAGACAGTTTTTGATTTTTTGTATGTTTGGTTTTGCCTGTATGAAGTACAATCAGAATTGTTTCTTGCATGTGTTTTGCCTCTATTTCTAAGTAACAATTAAACACAATGAGTTTTAACAAATATCGAAAATTGATTTATTGAGTTTGGACTTTGGACCAATTTTTTAATAAATGAACTTTGAAGCTAAAATATAAATGCACAATAAAGCACATATTATATGAATTTCGTCATATTTTCTATGCAAATTGGAGAGATTGGGTTGAAAAGAAAAAATAAGTTATTTATCTCTCTTTATTTTCCATCCAAATCCAAAAGGGTAAAATAGTCATAATTTAATGTTTCCATACTTCTTTTCCTCTCCCTATATGTTTTTGTTCATTCTAAACATAGTGTAAGATTTCAAAGAAAATCACATTAGTGCATGAATTCATGCACCTATATCTTGAGATCCGGTTTTCATGTATCATGTATGCATTAACACTCTTATCCTTAGGGATCTTTCATCGAACAACTTCAGCGGTGATCTCCCACCTTCTTTGGGGTTGTTGTCAAATCTTTCAACATTGTGAGTCTGATGAGTTTGCTTTTATCAAGATAGTCTTCTCTGTTCCTTTGGCTAACTCATGATGTTTCTGCCCCTATTGGCAGTCGCATGCAGAACAACCGTTTGACTGGTACTCTTAACATTTTGGTTGGTTTACCTTTGACCGATTTGTAAGTTTTGACTCCGACTTTAAGTTTATGAAAGGTTGTGTGTGACTACTAGGGAAAATCTTGCATAAAATGGAAAATGAAAAAATCTGCCCTTAATGTTTGCCTCTAGTTCAGTCTAGTTCAGATTGGCCCTTGACAATTTTAATGCACCCAGTTTTTCCTCCAGCTAACTATTGGCCATTAATGTCTTCGTCCAAGTTCAGATTGGCTTCAAATGATAAAACAATCTTGTATTAATTTAAATATTTGAGTAAATTGTAAAATAAATAAATTATAGAAATTATTTTGCTAGTCATAAATCTTTTTTTTATAATAACTCATTTACACCACTACATCTACACTCCCACACACATAATACTCCCTCCGGCCAATTTATGAGACATATTAGGGTGGTCATAACTGTAAGTAATTTTGAATTACCAATACCTATTTGACTTTTTCTTCTGCAATTGTTATTGTCTCGTGAAAACTATGAAACATATATTTCCCATAAAATGATAAAGTGAATTTGTGTTAATTCAAATAATTGAATGTAACTTGTTAAAATTAATTAAAGCTATAGAAATGATTTTTTATAGTTTACACACATACACACACATACATACATATTACACATATATATTTACAATTTTACATATACATACATTACATATATGCTTACATATATACATATATATCTTAGTGTGTGTGTAAATATATGTATATGTATATATGTGTGTGCGTGTATGTGTGTGTATAGTACTCCTGGGTCCTGACTCCTGGCCCAAATTATGAGATGTATTAGGGTGGTTTTAAAGACCTAAACATAAGTAACTTTTGTATTATCAAGACCTCTTTAATTTGTCTTCTTCTTCTTCCACAAATGTCATTCTCTAAGGGAATATTATGAATGTCAAGATTATTCCAATTTTTTAATCATTTTCTTGGTTTGCCTTAAGGCCAAATTAGATTCTTATAAATGGGGAGGCGGGGGTGGGGGGGGGGTGGGGGTGGTGGGGGGGGATATTTGCTAAATATGAAAGATTGCAATCATCATTGGAATTGCTCAATTCTTTACAGGAATGTAGCAAACAATAGTTTCAGTGGATGGATACCAAATGAGCTCATTTCTATCCCCAAGTTCATGTAAGAATTATACTGACCAAAACCAATAATTAGGTCCTGTTTGGTAATGGCTGAAATGACGGAATGTGCTGATTTTCCTAAAAGGAGAAGTGTTTGGCAAAATTGGTTTCAACCATATAAGTAAGTCATAGGCTACTTAAATTATTCTGCTGATAAGCGGAATAAAAAGCCAATTAATGCTACCAAGCAGGCCTTATATATTCTCTTATTATAACATTCGAATCGTTTTTTCACTCTTGTATTTGATGACACTCCAACTGTGAAATAGATATGATGGGAATTCATTTGCCAATGGTCATGTTCCTCCTCCGCCACCATTTACCCCACCTTCTGCAAGTAGTCCCCACAGAAAAAACTACACTCCACCCGGACCACATGAAACTCCAAGTTCTGATGACAACCTATCCAGCAATCCAAACAAGGAAAAGGAAAATAGTGGAATTTCAGTTGGAGCTATCATCGGCATAGTTCTGGGGTCTTTATTTTTAGTTCTCTTGGCTATTCTTCTGATTGTATTTTTCCTCCAAAGGTTCCGGAAGAAGGAAATTGCAGCAAGGCCATCCATTGAAAGTCTTCATCTCAATGCAGATAAAGGTTCTCTCACTCACTCTCTCAAAGCTGCACAAAAAGGAGTTTTGTGAGGGTCTTACTTGAAACATAAAAGTATCAGATCCAAATGACTGCAACTCACAATCCATTATTTAAAAATGATGTATTTTGAGTCCTTTGAAATAGAATATGGCAATATTAAAAACATAATTGACAATGTTTTCCAATCATGACAATAATTACTCATATTTAGTGAAATAAAATTCAACATAGTACTTTTGTTTTCAAATTTCATATTGTTTTTACTCTTCCTCAACAACATCAACATCCAAACCTTAATCCAAAAAGAGATTGGGGTTGGCTAACATGAATCAACTTATGACGTCAGAGTTGAACTAATAAAGGGAAAAAGGTCAGATAAGTCCTCGAACTTACATAAAAAGGTCAAATAAGCCCTTGTATAGGAGCCTCTGTCTGGCCGTCGCCATTTGGGGCGGTTCCCAGTGGAATTTTTTGATGAATTTTTTGAGCATCTTATTCATTAAGTCTAGTTTACTCATACCAAATTTCAGCTAACAATTCAATCGGGAAGGCATTCAAATGAATTCTTGAAGATAATTGCGCACTTATCTTCAAGAATTCATTTGAATGCCTTCCCGATTGAAGTTTTACCTGAAATTTGGTATGAGTAAACTAGACTTAATGAATAAGATGCACAAAAAATTTCATCAAAAAATTCCACTGGGAACCGCCCCAAATGGCGACGGCTGGACAAAGCCTCCTATATAAGGGCTTATTTGACCTTTTTATGTAAGTTCGAGAGTCTATCTGACCCTTTTCCCACTAATAAATAATACTCCCTCCGTCCCCCTAAGATTGTGTCATCTTTGCTTTTCGATCCATCCGACTTAGATGGTCTCATAACAAATTTGGTAAAATTTGTGTGGTTCTAAATCATTCTGACTTTATTCTTAATTTATCAATTCAATATCAAAAATCACATAAACCCACTTTTGTTAATAACCACATCACCTCCTCATGCCCATTAATAGTAGGATGAAGGTAGTGATGATGATAATGAATAATTAGAGAGACAAAGTTAGATCAATCCTCCACAGGTATTACTCTCCCTCCACTCCGTTCTCTCAAAACTCGAACTGTCATTTAACCCAAAGTACCATATCATTCTTCATCACTCTAGTTCATGTTTGTCTAGGTCGTCCCCCCTCCTACCTTCCTTCCCCCCACCCCTCAATTTGTCTAATAGGCGCATCACTCAGTCCCCTATACACATGACCGAATCATTGCAGTCGAGCTCTCGCATTATCATAGGTGTTAATGTTACTTCCACTTTTTGTCTGATTGTCATATTCCTCATGGAGTCTTTTCTAGTATGTCTACACATTTAATGCAACATGTGCATCTCAGTCACATTCATCTTTTGAATGTGACACTGTTTCACCGTCCAACACTCTACGCTTTACAATAATGCAAGCCTAATTATGTCCAATAAAACTTACCCTTCAGTCTAGTTAGCATACCTCAATCACATAAGACTCATGATGCACCCTTCCGTTTCATCCATCTTATTTTGATTCTATGGAATACATCTCGATCTAATTCAACGTCATTTTGAAATATAGTACCTAGGTAATGGAACATATCACCGACCACCATCTCCTCATCATCCAGGGTAATCCCTGAATTACCATTGTTCCTACCCCACTAAACTTGCACTCGATATACTCGGTTTTGCTTCGGCTAAGTTTGAGGCGCTAGCTCTCCAAGGTTTGTCGACATACTTCCAGCTTCTCTTCAGACCTGATCTTGTGATAGAGGCCTCGTACTATCAGCACAATCACAAATACAAGTAGCAACCACAGATCACAAGTAATCTTAGTAAACGGAATCACAGAACTCAGAAACAGTAATTATCATTGAAACAAGAAGAAAGAGAATACAGTTCCACAGAAGGAGATAAAACTCCAACTGCCCAATCCCAACCAAAGCGTCTAACTGCCTACCTTTCCCCAGCAGCTTATTCTACTATTTATACCCTTCCACAACCGTATGGTATTTATTAGAGAAAACAATTCCCTTACTAATAACTAATTAGTCCCCTTTGACTTTCTAGAATAGACAAGCCCTTTAAATCTATTCTTATCATTTAGATTAACCGGATCCTTATCAATACCCCCCTTTTGAACTATCAACTTGCCCTCAAGTTGAAAATCAGGAAATTGATCTTGGATCATCTGCATATCCTCCCATGAGTCTTCAAAGTCAGGAAGACCTTTCCAGTGAACCAGTATCTCCTTCTTCCCTTCCTGACTAATCCTGAAATCTCTCACATCTTCAGGTCTCACTTGCAGCTCACACCCTTCTGTGATGCAATTTGGGAGGTTTTGGTATGTTACAGTAGGTTTCAGAACTTTCTTTAGCAAGGATATGTGGAAAATTGGGTGTATTCTACTTCCTTCAGGTAATCTGAGTCTGAAAGCTACTGGACTGATTTTCTCTGTAATTTCATATGGCCCATAAAATCTTGGACTTAGTTTTTGATTGATTTTCCTAGCCAAGCTTTTCATCTTATATGGCTGAATCTTCAGAAAAACCTTATCTCCAACTTCCAGCTTTTCTTCTCTCCTATGTTTATCAGCCTGTTGTTTCATCATATTCTGAGCCTTGGCCAAATTCTCCTTCAGTTTAGATAGCATATTATTCCTTTCTGCAGTCAACCTTGCCACTTCTTCTACTGCAGTTAGATTTACATCACCCCTGATGATACTTGGAGGCTGCTGCCCAAACAAAGCTTGATAAGGAGTACTCTTCAAAGAGCTGTGATAGTTTGTATTGAACCAATATTCAGCCCAAGGAAGCCATTTCACCCATTGTCTAGGCTTGCTTCCAGACAAACACCTCAAATAAGTTTCTAAGCATCTGTTCACCACTTCCGTCTGCCCATCACTTTGAGGGTGATATGCAGTACTGTACTTGAGTGTGGTTCCAGCTAGTTTGAACAATTCTGACCAGAAGGAGCTCAAGAAGATACTATCTCTATCACTAACAATTGATTTTGGAAATCCATGGATCTTTACTACCTCCTGCACAAAACTTTCAGCCACATCTTTGGCATTGAAGGGGTGTGCCAAAGGTATGAAATGTGAAAATTTTGTCAATCTGTCCACCACCACCATAATAGTATCCATACCTTGAGATTTTGGCAATCCACCAATGAAGTCCATGCTAATATCAGTCCACACATGATTGGGTATAGGTAAAGGCTGCAGTAATCCTGCTGGTTTCAGAGCTTGGTACTTGTTCCTTTGACAGATTTCACACCCTTGTATGTAGTCTTTTATTTCAGATTTCATTCCCTCCCAAAAGAACAAACTAGAAATTCTCTTCATTGTTCTAAAGTACCCAGAATGACCACCTATTGCTGAATCATGATATTCCTTCAATATAGTGAGAATTCTGTGGGATCCTTTTGGCAGCACTAGTCTTCCCTTATAGTAAAGCAATCCTCCTTTAAGTTTGTAGTCTGAATGCTGATCTGGCTGTATCATCACCTTCTGTATTACTTGCTTCCACTTCTTATCTTTCTCCAATTCATCTGTTAATCCTTCCCAATCTGCACAAGTCACTGTAGATAAGGCTGCATAGGTAAACTTTCTGGAAAGGGCATCAGCTGCTTTGTTTTCTACCCCAGGTTTATATTTGATTATGAAGTTGTACCCCATAAGTTTAGCTATCCATTTTTGTTGGCCTTCTCCCATCAAGGTCTGTTCAGTCAAGTGTTTCAGACTACTCTGATCAGTATGAACCTCAAAACTCCTTCCCAAAAGGTAAGGTCTCCATTTTTGAATAGCAAAGACAATAGCCATCAATTCCTTTTCATAAACTGACTTAGACAAATGCTTAGGTGACAACTCCTTACTCATGTAAGCAATGGGACCCCCGTCTTGCATGAGAACTGCCCCTAATCCCTTCCCGGAGGCATCAGTTTCTACTATGAAAGTCTTATTAAAATCTGGAACTCTGAGAACAGGCACAGTGGTCATAGCTATCTTCAGTTCTTCAAATGCTTTACTGGCTGTATCATTCCAATTGAACCCATCTTTCTTTAATAATAATGTTAAAGGAGCAGCAATATGACTGTATCCTTTAACAAATCTTCTATAGTACCCCGTTAGGCCTAGAAAACCCCTCAGTTCTTTCAGATTTTTTGGTATGCTCCATTTCACCATAGCTTCTATCTTACTTGGGTCAGCAGCTACCCCTTCTGAAGAAATTATATGGCCTAAATAACTCAATTTTGTCTGCCCAAAATAACATTTCTTCTGATTTGCTACAAGCTGATTCTCCTGTAAAGCCTTCAATACCTTCCTGAGATGTTCTTTATGTTCATCCTTAGTTTTGCTGTAAACTAGGATATCATCAAAGAACACAAGAGAGAATTTCCTCAAGTAGGGCCTCAGAACTTCATTCATGAGAGCTTGAAATGTTGAAGGGGCATTAGTTAATCCAAAAGGCATAACTACATATTCATAATGACCTGCATGTGTTCTAAATGCAGTTTTATGTGCATCACAATCCTTCATTCGAATCTGATGGTATCCTGATTTGAGATCCAATTTAGAAAAGATCCTTGCACCCCCTAACTCATCCAATAACTCTTCTATAATTGGAATGGGAAACTTGTCAGGAATGGTGATTTTGTTTAGGGCTCGGTAATCCCCACAAAACCTCCAGCCCCCGTCTTTCTTCTTAACTAACAACACTGGGCTACTATAGGGACTGTTACTATTTCTGATGATTCCAGATTGTAGCATCTCCTTTATAATATTTTCTATCTCATTCTTTTGGTCAAAGGTGTACCTGTAGGGCCTCAGGTTTGGTATATTGGCTCCTTCCTTGATGACAATGGCATGATCACAATTCCTAGCTGGAGGAAGCTTCATCTGGGAAGTGAAGACTTCTGGAAATTCAGCCACCACCATACTCCAATCTTCATCACTCTCCTTACTCAGTTCTTTTTCACCCATCTGTCCTTCCAAATACAACAAAAAAACCATCCCCAATCTGTTGTAACAACTGTGTCACAGTCTTCAAGGTTACCTCCAACTGATTCAATGTTAAGTCTCCCTTCAATGTACAATTCTTCCCTTTCTCATTCCATTTCAAAATCTTCCTCTTGAAGTTCACCTCCATATCTCCCAAACCTGTCAACCACTCCATTCCCAACACTAAATCAATATCTCCCAACTCCACAATGTAGTATGTCTGTTGAATCTCAATCCCCTGCACATTCAATTTCATTCCATTACACCTACCATTGTTGGAAATACAAGCTCCATTACCTATCTGCACTTTATACCCTGGAATGGGAGCAAAAGGTATCTGCCACTTCTCAATTATCTTTTGCGACACAAAATTATGAGACGCCCCACTATCAATGAGGATGTTGACCATCTGTTCCCCTCCGGGCCAGAGCATCTTTCCCTTTACTTTAAAAGTATTCATAGTAGGAATTCCTTCCTTGCTGAGTACAGATAGCTGCATTGTCTTAAGTTCGAATGGTGGATTCTGATCTTCAAACTCCTCCCTAGGTTCTTCTTCAGATTCTTGTTCCCCTTCAGATTGTTCTACAAGTATCATCTTGTAATTCTTCATCTTGCACACATGCCCTCTTCCCCAGTTATCTCCACACTTGAAACATAATCCTTTTCTACTTCTTTCCAGTAATTCTCCTTTAGATAGCCTGGGACCCTCCCTTCTGAAGTTTAGATTCTTGCTTTCTTCATTACTTTTAGAATCTCCTGAACTTTTTTCCAGATTAGTAGTAGGGTAATTTAAGCTCTTCCATCTACTCCCTTCTCCCCATTTCTGGCCTGAATTAGGAATGCTAGGTTTATTCTGCCCCTTCTTCTTTGCTTCCTCCTTATTCTTCATAAACATAGCTTCCGAATTCTTATTCTCAATTAAAGAAGCAGTGTCCATCACTTCTGCAAGATTTCTAGTGCGATACAGCTTCAGTTCTGCCCTCACATCTCTTTTCAAACCTTTCAGAAAAACTCCTTTCAGCACTTCTTCAGTCAGATGCCCCTGAGATGCGATAGCAGTCTCAAATTTATCTCTATATTCCTGGATTGTTCCCTTCTGCTTTAGACTTAGCAAAGGTCCTAAAGGATCCTGTACTAAATCCGGCTGAAACCGTTTGGTTAAAGCTTTAGTGAATGTATCCCAGTTTTGTTGCAATGCTTGTCCTTCCCACCATTGGAACCAGCTGAGTGCTTGGTCCTCCATAGCAATCACCGCTACATCAATTTTATCCACTTCCTCAGTTTTGTTCAATCTGAAGTATCGGTTCATTCTTAGCAACCATCCGCAGGCATCCTCTCCGTTGAAAATTGGCAGATCAATCTTCCGGCCAGCTTGGTGGTGATTCCTTTGGTTGCGATGTTGTTCATGTCTCGATATAGAATGATCCGAATGACTATCGTTGCTTTCTGAGCTTTCATCATGCCTCGATCGTCTGTGTCTATTCGAGCGATGAGATGTACTCGATCGATGTGATCGGCTCCTCGAACTCCTTGTTCGCTCGATCTGTAACTTCGCGATATCAGCTTGCATCGCTGCCTGCATCGCCGCCATTCTCTCCACCAAAGTATTCTGCATCTCTTGCATATTTCTCTCCGTCCTTTCTTCCAAGTCGTTGATTCTGCCTTCCATCTTCGAACGCGTGAATCTCATCCAGCGATCGACTCGCTCTGATACCAATGATAGAGGCCTCGTACTATCAGCACAATCACAAATACAAGTAGCAACCACAGATCACAAGTAATCTTAGTAAACGGAATCACAGAACTCAGAAACAGTAATTATCATTGAAACAAGAAGAAAGAGAATACAGTTCCACAGAAGGAGATAAAACTCCAACTGCCCAATCCCAACCAAAGCGTCTAACTGCCTACCTTTCCCCAGCAGCTTATTCTACTATTTATACCCTTCCACAACCGTATGGTATTTATTAGAGAAAACAATTCCCTTACTAATAACTAATTAGTCCCCTTTGACTTTCTAGAATAGACAAGCCCTTTAAATCTATTCTTATCATTTAGATTAACCGGATCCTTATCATCTTGTCTCATCAGTCAACATAATATCATTGAAAACATTATGCACCATGGTATATATTCTTGAATTGACTTCATGAGTTCATTCATGACCGTAGATGAACTCACAAAGTCAATTCAAGAAGATATACCATGGTTCATAATTCATGAGTTTTTAGCCATAAATTGATAGTCTAAAATAATAATTTTATTTTTCAAGATCAACAATTAACCTATCTTTTGGGGCCTACATCAATAAAAGTCAAACAAAAGCTCCAAATAAAATATCTGAATTTTTTATTGTTCAAAACTGAGATGCGTCTTCTTGGGTTGGATGAGAGTATGGCTTTGGAGAGGGCAAAGTGGAGGGCGCACATTCGTGTGGATGATTGATCTCTTTTCTATTTTTCCTCGCTCTTTTTCTTTTATCGTTTATTTTCTTTGTTTGTTAATGTTCCTATGTTATTTTCATCTTCTAGCTTTTTTATTCTCCTTTTATCTTTTAATCTTTTATCTTTCTTATATTCTTATGTTATTGTTATCTTACATTTATTTAACTTTATCTTATCCGTTTTATCCTTTCTTCTTCTTCTTGCCCATCTTCTCTTTTTGGCATCGATATCATGGATCGTTTCATGTTAGCCGACCCCAAAATCTTTTGGGATGCTTGGATGTTGTTGTATATAATATAGGCAAGAACGCAGTCAATTTCTCATTCATCTTCAATTCATTGAATACAGAGTTGCTAGATGTAAGAGAAAGGTCAACTTCTAGAATAGTAGACATGAAGCTCCCATCAACAGAGAAATCCATGATTGAAAAGATGCAAGGGAAGAATGGATCTCTAAGAAGACCCCCTTTTATTGCTTCTCCTTACACTGTTGCAGCACTTCAATCAGCTACAAACAGTTTTAGTCAAGAAAATCTTATTGGTGAGGGCTCTCTTGGGCGTGTCTATAGAGCAGAATTTCCTTATGGAAAGGTAGATTTCTATTACCCTAACATTCGGATTTCATTGGAAAATCATTGTGAATCATAGTTTTCATGAGTAGATAATTGGTGTGGAACCATTGTTTATAATAAGATCTAAATCATGAGTGTGTTCCACAATTCTTGTCCATCAGGTTTGAGTTAGTTGAGTGTAGTATATATTCCGTTTCAAAACCAGTTTCATTAGGTCCAGGTACTGCATTTAAATTTACCAAAGTACAACATGTAAAAGTCATGATATTATATATACTACTACAAATTCTAATGGTTTTATTCCATAAAATGTACCCTATTTAACATGTTTGCAAACTATTTTTTGGATAATTATTGGCAAATGACATGAAAAATTAGCTTCCTTTGATGAAACAAGACATTTTTGGGACAAGAGAAGTAAGAGTGAGGTCAAACTCAGCTCATGAAGATCCTTTTGGGGTAAGTTAGGTTCAATTTAACACAGGATGGAGTTTCGTATGATGGTGGTTTGTAGATACCGTCCACTCAATGGTTAAAAGAAACCTATTTGGGGGTCAATTTGGAACCACTTGACCACCGCTATGGTTATCCATGGACTGAGGAGGTGTGTTGCGCATCCTGCATTGATTGTCCTCTAGGTTTAAGTGTAGTAGATAAAATTGAGAGGCAAGTTTTGCCTTTTTAGGATCCTTTTGGCTGAGTTGGGCCTGATTCTACATACACCATTGAATTTGATTAAAAATTTATTTGAACAGTTTTTGTTTGTCTCTTAAGGATTCATTTAGGGTGAGACAGTGAATTAAGCCCAGTTTAACATTAACTAGTGAGTTTGAACAATAAGTAACCAAATTCTGTAAACTTCTATGTTTGTGTTGTGCTAGACACTGGCCATAAAAAAGATAAACAGTGCAGCATTATCACTGCAAGAGGAAGACAATTTTCTAGAAGCCGTTTCGAGCATGTCAAGGCTGAGACATGCCAATATTGTCCCGCTTGTGGGATATTGTGCAGAGCATGGACAACGTCTTCTTGTCTATGATTATATTGGAAAAGGTAGCTTGCATGATATGCTGCATTTGGCTGACGAGAGGAGCGAACTGCTGACTTGGAGTGCACGTGTAAGAGTAGCACTTGGCACTGCTCGAGCTCTAGAGTATGTTAAATATGCATCATTTTTATAGTAGTTTTTTATAAATTATTTACTCTGTCCCTCATACACATTCCCCATGTAACTTGGCGCAGTTTTTATAGAGCCTATTTTCTGATTAATTTCAAAACTTGCCCTTATGTTAGTGGTTGGTAGCAATAGTTGTGGTACGCCGAGATATTAATAAAGGTAGGAAAATAAATTGACAACTTGTTTTTACTAAATAGGGAAAGAGAGATTTATTTAGGGACAGGCGTAAATGAAAGCATCAATGTTATTTAGGGAGAAAATGGTCAAAATGGTACATGAAGTTGTTTTAAGTGGAGTAAGTAGTACTCCATCTTACACTTGAAACTACAAAGCACACGAACTTGCACTTTTAAAGTCGATTAAGGTCAAATAAGGCCTTCTACTATTACGAAATCGTCACATAAGGTCATGTACTCAATAAAGTGTCATATAAATACGTCTACTTATAAAAAACAATCAAATGAGTCAAAACGATCTATTGACAACCTCATAATGCCGATTTTAGCTTACACGTCGTTATTTTTGCCTCGTATTTAAGCCAATCATGGCCAAATATTTCACGTCAGCCTTATAATCTATTTTATCTATTTTCAAAAGATAGCCAAATGTACGCTAAAATCGGGATTACGTGGTTGTTTATAGGTTGTTAGGACTCATCCGATTGTTTTTCATAAGTAGACGTATTTATATGACATTTTATTGAGTACATGACCTTATGTAACGATTTCATAATAGTAGAAGACCTCATTTGACCCTTTTCTCAAAAAATACAGGGTCACGGGGAGGAGGTTTTCCTTTTTGCTTTTATACTATTGTTGATCTCCTGTGCATTTAATGCATTCATTGAATTGATCAATTCATTTTTCTTTTTTTGGGAAAATACGGCAAATATACGTCTTATACGGGAAGTATGAGCTTTTTTCCTTTTTAAACGGACCGACCGTATTTTTTGTTTTCAACGCGTTTTTTTGTTCAAAAAACGGTACGTGTTTAAAACGCATTTAAAACGAAAAAAAGCCGACTAGAGTAGGGAGTACGTTATGATTTTAATAACTAATCACTACTTCTTTTGTTCACCAACTAAACATGGGTTGAGTTGATCAGATACTTGCATGAAGTGTGTTTGCCATCAGTTGTGCATAGAAACTTCAAATCAGCGAACATTTTGCTAGATGAAGAGCTCAATCCTCACTTGTCTGACTGTGGTTTGGCTGCTTTAACACCGAACACAGAGCGCCAGGTCAGTGATGCATTGCACTCTGTCACTTCACTGTTTATTTTTCTTTTATCTATAAACACAAATGTTCTATAATCGCAAGACAAGGCACCATGTAGGCATGTAGTCATCTTCCATGCTTTTAGTGAAGAACTTTTTCCATGAAAATAGCTTATAAACTTCCTACTAGTTAAACTTTTTATTTAGCTAATATGTAATGAAATAATTAATAAAAGAAAGAAAAATAAAATACAAGCTTATGCATTGAATGCTTGATACCCAAGCATACAATCCTATGTAATTGCTTTAATATTTTTCTATCATTTTGTGTATGGCCAGTGTCTAAAAAATGTCAAACTCTCATCTGTGTCCCCTAATACGTCTACAGATTACAGCGACACATATGGTTGGTTCATTTGGTTACAGTGCCCCTGAGTTTGCGTTATCTGGAGTATACACTGTGAAGAGTGATGTGTATAGTTTTGGCGTGGTAATGTTGGAGTTATTGACCGGAAGGAAGCCACTTGATAGGTTAATATCACTTCTAGTTTTCTTTTTCTCTCTAATCATCATCATCAACATTACCCTAGTGCCGCAAAGGCTCCCACCTACAGTGGGGTAAGGGGGGGTCGGATGTACACAACCTTACCCCTGTACTAAAGTACAAAAACTGTTTTCGGATGACCCATACTGAAAATCGCGTCGAAAATTGCATGGACGGACTGTTGCTTCATAACAAAGAAGCGCAGACAGTTTAGTGAGCCATTTTGCTTAATATCATCATATTCCCAAGCCAAAAATAGTGAGTCTTTGGCTCCATTACAAATGATGGAACATCTTTTTCTCTTTAATGCACGACAATAATCACTGTGCTGTGATTATTACCCCTACAATGTTTATAATGTTCTGTGTTGGTTGTAGCTCCAGGGATAGATCAGAACAGTCACTTGTGAGATGGGCAACACCTCAACTTCACGATATAGACGCCTTGTCAAAAATGGTTGATCACACATTGAATGGCATGTATCCCGCGAAGTCCTTGTCCCGTTTTGCTGACATTATTGCCCTTTGTGTTCAGGTAAAAATTAAAAATTAATATGTTATGAGCGAGACTGGGATATCATCCCAGGTCTCGGATGAATGAATGAGAGGTAGAGCTGCTCATAGTCTATAGAGTTTCAGATGGGTTGCTTATGAGAGAGATAGAGCTTCATTTAGGCTTGAGGTCATAATGTCATATTAGTCGGTGCTTGCTTTCGTGGTAGTTTATTAATGAGAACCCTCAAATAGCTACTTCAAGACCCCTGATCATAATGGAAATATCAAGCTAAAGGTTAGTAAGAAGCTAACTAAAATTGAGGTCAAAATACATGTAAAGTCCTATTATATCACTTGTTGATTTTGTTCTTTTTAGGTCACCTTTCCAATTGTGTCCAGTTTAGTCTCTGTGCTTGTATATTTTAATACAACAGGGACTATACACTGTTAATTATCTCAGTTTACTTTTATTACATGCCGCTGATATCACTTATTATAGTCCAAAGACTGAGTTGAACTCGTTTAAAGTAGAGCCACTATAATGAACAAAGTTACATTGTAGAGGCACCTCCTAGGTATTTTAGGCCCAAATTTGAAAATGGAAATACCGGTATTATAACAACAACAACAACAACCATAATAATAATAATAATTGTCTGAGATGGCCTCATTAACTCTCCCTTGAGAGTTGAGACCAATACTACCTTTCTGTGGTTTCTTCTCGGAGATTCAGAGCTAACAGTTTACGGTTAAGCCCCCATCATTGCTCAAAGTGCTCTGTTTTTACGTGTGATTGTTTTAAGCCACAAAGTGGTAGTAGTAGTTTTTTCTTTTGTCTTTTGCTGAGAATTAATTACACCTTCACGAGTTGGGGTAGGCACTCGACACTCCATCACACAAGTTATTCTCTTGTGCAGCCTGAACCAGAGTTTCGGCCACCCATGTCCGAAGTGGTGCAAGCGTTGGTCCGGTTAGTCCAACGAGCAAGCGTAGTTGTAAGACGGTCCAGTGATGACTCGGGATTTTCGTTCAGGACTCCAGATCATAATGACCTCACCATGGACATGCCATAGTAGAGTAACCTCTGCAATTTTGCAAGTAACATCAGCAGAGGCACATGGCGAGAGCAGGTTTAAATTGAACTGACACGATCACATGAGAGAATTGCAGGTGGCTGATATAAAATGAGAAGAAGAAAGTTGTGAATAATTATGTCAGCATTTTTAACTCAAGGTAAATAAATTTAATGACAGGAAAATATTTTCTGTGCATCTACTTGAAATCCTGAACATCTTGGGAACAGAAATGGTGCGCCATTTCATTGTTGATACATTTAGACCCCGTTTGGTAGCACAAAAATTGGCTGTTTTGGCTGATTCTGATGAAATGTATGAAGTTCTGGCTGAAGTGACTGCATTGGCTGATTCTGCTGATTTAATAAAAAAAAATTTTAAAAATATATTTTATTAATAACATAAAGAAAAAATTATATGTAAAAATAGCTAAAATAGTCATCTACAGTAACTTCAGCCAATACAGCCAGAAAATTAACTTCAACTTTACTTTTTCTGCTTATTACACAATTCAGCGCGCGAAAGCAAAAATTGCGTGTTTGGTGAAAAAGTTGGCTGATAAACCTATAAGTCAAAAAACTGGGTTACTTAGTTACTGCATTTTTACCATTAGAAGCTCAATATTGTCATTTATATGTACACAAATGCAAACACCGATCGTATATACAACACATATCATGTTTTATGTGTAGGGTTGCACCTAAAACAAGATTGGGAGATGCCTTTGAATAAGAGTAAAAAATACCACTTCTCCTCAATAGTACTCCGTGCTATAAAACAACTAGAACTTTAAAACCTTCTATTATCAAAATTCCCTTATTATAATATGGAGCATCTATATTATTATATTTATATATAAAAACGGAATAGTGGGAGAGGGGAATGGGCGGGAATCTGAAAACAAAATTTGCTTGATTTGCTGGAATAAAATCGTATTTTTTTTTTTGAATTGAAAGAACTGGCAGCAAAAAAATACACAAGCATTTGTGAAGCGTGATGAATAAATGCATAACCGTCATTATATTTTTCTAAGGCACTTACATTTAAAGGTACTTATACACTGACTTTTCGAGTATATACATTTGTTAAATACACTGACATTATTTAACCCTGTTTGTTAGCATATGAAATTTCAAAAAGCCACATAAGAGTATATATGTCTGTAGAAATTCTATCCAAGTCACATTGTCGATACAAATTGGTTTGTAATCCTGTGAAGATAATATTTCTTCAGACAATCACTTATTCGAGGATGAAAAGGTATCATACGGGGATTGATCTCTCATTCTCTCATATGAGTAAACTCTTTTTTTTAAGAAATATATATATAATCTACTATGTACTCAACTTTTCTATCTTCTGGTACGGTTTACAAAAAATACTTTCTAGAACATTATTACGAGAGCATGCATACAAATATTTCGAAATGCAAAAAAACAAGTAATTGTAGAGTCGAATAGTAGTCCAATGTCCATTATTGGTGTTTGACATTAGCCTGGACGACGAGGATGATCACCATATACTAACCTGACAGCCACAAAAATTAGAAGATACTTCAATTCGTACAGTCCATGTAGGTGTATAAATGTTTACGAATTTTTGGAAAATGTATTAACGCAAAGAAATAGAAATGAAAAGTAAACCAAAACTTACTCTTCTTGAATAGACAGATCTGAGCAATGTGCATTTTTTTAGTCTCCCATTTGATTTTTGATCTTCATCCGAGTTTCCATCATTTGCAATGGAGCCAAAGATTTATTATTTTTTGACTTGAAAATAAGATGAAATAAAGCAAAATGGGTCACTAAACTGTCTGCGCTTCTTTGTTATGAAGCAGCAGTCAGTCCATGCATTTTTTGACGCGATTTTCACTATGGGTCATCCGGAAACAGTCTCTCTGTGCTTTAGTACAGGGGTAAGACTGCGTACATCCGACCCCCCCTTACCCCACCATAGGTGGGAGCCTTTGCGACACTAGGGTAAATGAAAAAAAATCCGACATTCTAATATTTTTGATATCATGTTGGACGTCTATACTTGGCTTTTAGATTTTCTAAATTAGAGAATAACTTTTGGGATTGGAAAGGCAGAGATTTACGAGGATTTCAGGTATTTTGCTGAAGTAGCTAGCTGAGATGGAGAAATTGCCAGATTGTGTTGGATGTGAGGTTAATTAAGATTTCAGAACATAGTTTTGTTATTAAATACTCCTTACTATCGTACTTTTTTTTATTAATTGATAATCACTATGCCCTCAAGTGCTGTTACGATTTTTGTAATTATAAGAGATACGTAGTACTACGTATTATAGTAGTTACTTCAACGTGTCATTTACAAAGGTAAAATGTGTTTTTCATTCTAAAAAGTAAAGACCAGTAGAACGATTAAATAATAAAATGGAAGATTTAAATGATATATAGAGATTTTTTCAAATACTATTGAAATAAAGTTTATATATATAATAACATGGTTAAAGGTACTATGGGTATAATGGTACGTTCACTTACGTGTAATCAAAATGAGACAAATTAATTATTATGACTAACATTCATTTTTTTCTGGAGAATTCAATTATTTATCACTTTATCTATGCTAACACACCATGTAATGATAATATAATTCGATAATAAGATATTTAGTAATATTGATCCCACTTTTGATCAGATAACTAATTATTCGATAATATTCACAAGTGCAAATTTCACTTTTAAATGAATACCGGATATCAATGTATGTACAATGGAACTAAATAGGGCCGCGGATTAAAATAACATGTTTTGGAAGCGATAAGTCTAGCAAGGATAAATGGAGATGAAAAGGATTTAATATAGAAAATGCTTAATTTTTTTAGTGAGTAACGTAAGACCATTTCTCATAGAAACAATTGTTGCAAAAACCTACTGAGTATGTTTATTCATGTCCATTATTTGTTTCTCTTACACGTTTTACTAATTGCGATGTTTATGAATTCAACATGTGAAAAGAATGATGAATATAATGATTAAAAACAAATATGTGTCTCATGAAGTCTTCAGTTAATTTTAAGTATAAACTTTGCTTATAATAGATATATTAAAATTATATCCCGTGCATTGCACGGTATAATACTACGTACTAGTTTTTATAAAGCAAGGATCTGACGGCGTGCACGTTGAAGAATAAACGACAACATAAAGAAATCTTTCTTTGGAATTGCTTTAGTATCATTTTGTTACCAATTCGTTTTCAACTTACCGGTTAACTATCACAAATTCATAATAGGAGTCCTCGACCAATTTCATTTTTATATTATTTGAGAGGTTATTACGTACTAGCTTTGTCCTCGCTTAAATTTCCTTAAACTACACCTTTACAGACATGGGTTTGGACTTTTGAAAGCGGACGGGTAGGCAGTCTTGCATGCCTAGGGTAAAAGGCGCGGCATTTCGTCCGTATAGTTTTGGGGCATCGCTAACTTTTCTTCGAACAAAGCAGAAACTTTGCAAGGATTCGGGCGGAAGCTTCTTCAGTCGTCAACAACAGCAGGGGATCGAAGGTTCCATGTGACAAGGGCTAGAGGACAAACCGGGTTCGAAGGTCTCAGCGCACTGCTTGGGTTCCAACAGGGGTGTGATGGTTTTGTTCAAGGTTTTCGGCTTGCGGCGGGTTACGTTTGAGATTTCAGTTGGCGAAAACAGAATCAAGGAGGGCGGTGATGAAGGATAAGCGCATACCCCAGCGGCAGGAAGAGATCGAAGTTTATGAAAGGATGAAGATGGAGGAAGAAGAGCAAGTCAGGGACAACCAGTGGATCTATGATCGGTTGGACTTGAATGAAGAGGGAGGAGCGTTATTGATTTGTCCCCTCCTGAACCGTCGCCAGAGAAGAAACGAGCGATTGGGGTTTGGATGTTTCACTTAGTTATTTTTGCTTGTTTCAGTCATATTTTTTTTGTTCAGCACTTTCAGTTTATTTATGCTTTGTGGTTTTAGTTTTTACTTTAGGAGAAAGTGATCAGGCTATTTCAGCCGATAATAGCTTTGAATCTCTCGCATGTTCTACAATTATTCTTGCTCATTATTGGACAGTGTATTGCTCATTATTTGAATCTCTCGCATGTATTCTATGTCTGATTAGAGAGTGAGAGTACCTATTGGTTATAAGGAGTCTAGCGGGAAGAGTTGGGCGCTTGGAAGGGTGAATGTTTGGATGCTTGTTTCAAAGAGTTTAATATAAGCAGTTTGTGTTTCCTACTAAAAAAATTGCAGATAAACTATTTTTGTACAAAACATAAATCACAAAACATTAATTTGAGATGTAGTGATGTATGTTTACATTTACTAAATTTGAGATTTAATTTTAGATATACAAAACTTATATCACCAAACATAAATCAACACAATAGAATGATGTATGAATCAAACCATACTTCAGACTGATTTGATCTGGTACCGGTTTTCATTTTATGAGAACCGCTCATGACATGGCTTGGGACCAGTATGATCCGATTCGGGACAAAAATTGAGATCTGTTTCAAACCCCGTTTTTCAGTTCGATACCATATTGGTCCGATTCGATACCATGCCGGTTTGATATTTTTGTCCACCCCTGCATAAGATGTTATCCATTTTGATTTTGAAGCCATGCCCCCATGGTAACTTGTTTCTTCGATCAATTTTTATATCAAACAAGTAACTTTTTATTTTATGCGCTTAAAAGCTACTCGACAATGATGGCTATTTTATTATTATATACTACCTCCGTCCCATATTTATGTTCATAGTTCGGTTTACGATGCTTGACTGACGATAAAGCAACTCGATCCCTGTTCACACTCGAATTATTTTTAGTAAATAAAATTTACATATTCAGAAACTACATTAAAACCGCTACAAAGCCTGATCAAGAAAATTTAAGTTTGATAAAAATTTGATATATAAAGTAAAAGATTAAGAGTAATTTGAGTTGACCATGTGAATAGTAACTATGAAGATAATTTTGGGACGGAGGGAGTACCTAATATAGCTTTCTTGATTTTAATAATAAAATACTCTGTATTTTTCCAAAACATACTCTCTCTTTTTTTTCTAAATTTAATTGATGCAATCGATTCATTCGTCCAAAATCAATATTGCTACAATTTGAATAGAAAAAAAGATGAATTGATGGCTCCAATTGATGCATCTAATCAACACAAATTATAAATAAAAAAAGACATTTCAAAACCAATGCATGAATCAATCCTCATATAATTTGGTGGAAAATAAGGTCCCGAGATTAGAACGTCTCCCTTCACCGGAGACTCCACTGCCACTAGCAGGGGAGTCTGAAGCCTTCATGGTCAACACTCTGGCTTTATTATACCAGTCGCCACCGCATCCATCTCCGGCGGCGGGCGAGACTTTCCCCCACCCCTTACAACCGGCACCCGATTTGGTCCTACAGTCTGTGCTCCGGCGGGGCGGCCACGCCAGGTTACTCCGCGCCTTCCTTGGGACCGGCGATTTTTTCAAGTGGAAGTCGGTGGGAGAGCACGGCGCGCTACTCACTTTTGGGGAAGCCGTCCCGGGCGCAGGAGCGCAGCCGCCATTGCCGGCGGAATTACTTCTTCTGAAAGGCCAAATGTTGATGTTGAGCACCCGTTCCGATGCATGGGCTCCAAAGAACCCACCTTTCTTGTCCGTCGTATTTTCTCCCCCATTCCCCACCCTCTTGAAAATGTTCCTCCACCTCTTGGAAGCAGTGGAGGAGGAGCCAACGACCGCAGCCGATTCGAATTCCAATCCCGGCTGCTGCTTTGCGGCGGATGAAACTGAGTGATCGGGTCCCAACGCCGGCTGCTCTGCCCCGGAAAGATGCGGATGATCGGGTTCGGATACCGACTGCTGCTGCTCTGCTCCGAGCGCAATGAGGTCCGGTGAAGCAGGGCAGTAGAGGGGGAGCAGGACGCCGTCGGAGAAGAGCTCATCTGCTGACAAAAGATTGGCTTTCCGGAGCACGCAAAATTCGAAAGAGTTAGAACCGCTGCTGCTGCTTCTTCTTCTTGTTGTTGATTTCCCATCTGGAAATGTTAAGGAATTTGCCGGGGACTGAAGTTGTGCTTCCCCCATTGCCGTTGGAAGAAAGAAATGAAGAAGAAACAGGACGGGTTACTATATTATGTAGAGAAAAGTGTTAGGTAGGTTAGTCCCCGGCATGTAATAGAAGACAAGAATTCTTCACAGACAATAAAGAAATTAAATGACAGAGTTGGCGCAATGACCGTTTTCTACTTTTCTTTATTCAATCTTCTTCTTTTACACTTTTCCTTTTTCAGTCTTTTCAAAATAGACTGAACTACTCGGACCCTCCAAAACTTACCTAGAGAAACGAAAATGTTTTCATGCTAGAGTGTTACACTCAAATTTGTCTCAACTCACTATCTAAATAATACTCCGGTAGATGTAATGTACTCGGTATTATTTTTTTATTTTTGATGATTCGGGGCTTGCGCTCCCCTAATTCTGGAGTCTATTCACTATCCACCAAAGTCCCTAAACAGTTAAATCTGAATCCGATCACAATCAGCCTTGTCAGTACTGATACTCAGGACGAATCTAGCAGGACTTCCTATCAACTAAATCCAAAAGGGTCCTCAACCGTCAACTGCACAAGGGTCCCCTCCCACCACGCGAACTCGAGCCTGAATTTTCATCATCTCCCTTCTTAGCTGTTGAGCAACTCCATGAAGGTAGAAAGAAGGTTAATTATCAAAGTTGGACTAAAAGTCACTCACTTTGCACAAATAGGATAAAAAAATAAACTATGTTTTCATAGGACTAATTATGTGTCTTTGACAAATATACCCTTATAGCTGTTGGAATGTTTCAATTCATAATAAAATAATAAAAAATAAAAAAAATCATAAAAAATACCAAAAAAATAATATAAATATTTTAAATAAAACTAAATTTTAAAAAAAATTAAAAGAAAATAAAAAACGCAAAAAAAAAAAAAATTAACACCGCCGCCTCTGCTGCCCCAGCACCACCACCTCCAGTCACCAGGGGAAAATGCCAAAATCATTACAGATACCATATTTATGACAGAAAATATGAAAATGTTGGCATTCTCAAACAGAAATATGCCATTTTTTCATTTTAGAAAAAATGACAATTTTTAGTAAAAGTGGCATTTTTTTCACCGGTCGGAGGTGGTGATGCAAGGAGGCAGTACCACGATCTCCGGTCACCAGAGGGGGGAAAATGCCAAATTCATCACGAATGCCATATTTATGGCAGAAATAATGAAAATGTTGTCATTCTCAAACAGTAATATGCCATTTTTGGCATTTTCAGAAAAAATTGCATTTTTCACCGGTCAAAGGTGGTGGTGCAGGGAGGTTGTACAGGCGATGGGAAAGGCATCCATAGTTTTTAAATTTTTTATGGAGTTTTACTATTTTTTTTATTAATTTAAAAAAAATTTGATTTTTTATTTTATGGAGAAGACCTCACTCATCTCCCCTATTTGTGCCTAGCGGGTTTCAAACCCGAGACCTTTTCTAGACACGGTAACCTCGCATCCAGCGAGCTGGAATGCTTGGTTTGCGGAGTATTGTATTACGGAGTATTGTTAAAGTCTCGTCCGGTGTAGACCACGTTTGGTAACACCGAAATCAACTGAATTGACTCATTCTGCTGAAATTTATAAAATTCTGCTTGAATGACTGGATTGGTTGATTCTGCTTATTTATAAATAGATTATACTAAAAATATTTTATTAATAAAAATAAAAAAAATTATATAAAAAACAGCCAAAATGATCATATACAGTGACTTCAGCCAATATAGCCAGAAAAGTAACTCCAATTTCATTTTTTATTATCATTACATAATTTAGCTCGCGGAATCTAAAATTACGTGTTTGATAAAAAAAATTGGTTGATAAGTCTGATAAGTTCTTAATTTATTTGCATGATACATGTTCCATTATTTTATTCGAATACACTTGATTCAAATATAATATTGGTATTCAAGGCCTTTTAGCCCACGCTATGTGTATACTTCACAACATCACTTTATAATTTGTTGTTTTAAAGCTTTATGTATGAAATTAGGGGTGGACTCGGGCCGGGCGGCCCGGCCCGGAACCAGCCCGGCCCGGTTACTGTTTGGCCCGGCCCGGCCCGGGGCCCGGTGGGTCCACCGGTTCGGTTCGGTCCGGCCCGGCTGCTGGGCGGTTCGGGCTCGGGCCCAGTTTTTGGTGAACCGGCCCGGCCGGTTCGGGCCCGGTTCGGGCCGGTTTTAATTTTTTTTTTTTAAGTTTTGGGTTGGATTGGGTATTTTGGGCCATTTGAGGTGGTTTGGGGTGGTATGGGGTTGAGGGGGAGGGGTTGGGGGTTAAATAGAAGAGCCAAAAAAAAAATTAGAACCGGTTAGGCCCGGCCCGGCCCGGTTTGGCCCGGAACCGGAACCGCCCACCGGCGGTTCGGGCTCGGGCCCAACTTTCCTGGCCCGAGGCCCGGCCGGGCCCAGGCCCGAACCGGGCCCGAGGCCACCCCTATATGAAATACGTATGAAACAATATCTTTCAATATTGAGCACAAATTGGTAAATAATAAAACAAAAATATTAGAACATTCACACTTCTTAAAATATTGACACATGGATTTTTATAAAATAACCTCACACCCCATGAAATAGTTTCAAAACAATCGAATCTTTTGATATCATGCACAAATTAATTAAATCTAGTTTTACAAATAATTTTGAAATGATGTGAATTTGATCGTGGATGATTTTGGTAATTAGTCTAACCAAATGATCTGTCACTCAACCATGACCTAAGAAACCATGAGCGCCAAAAGTCACTATAATGCAAGAGTTGTACAAATACTGAAATTTTGAGCTAGCGTCCTTGGTAGCCTTCCCGAGCTAATTCTCCTCTTCGCCGGAGGAGGAGATGGAGGAGGTATAATTGATTGGTATTGTTGTACCGGCTTTTGCCCTTTGTGTACTGGAATCGGGCATGGACCCGGTTCGGGCCACCCGGCCCGCTACTGTGCGGGACCGGCCCGGTGCTTCGGGTCCCAACCCGGTCCTTGACCCGGTTTTAGGGCTTAACCGGGGGCGGGCTCGGGCTGCATAAATGGGGACTCGGCCCGGCCGGGCCCAAGCCCGGTTCGGGCCAAAACCGTTTTTTTTTTTTTTTTCAGTTTTTTGGGGCTTCCCCGAGTTGGGCTTGATGTTTTGGTGGGGGGGTTTGGGGGTGGAGGGGTGGGGGGTCAGGGGGTAGATAGGAAAGAAAAAAAATTACAACCCAGCCTGAGGTCCGGCCCGAACCGGACCCGGTGGCAACCCGGACCGGTCCCGGGCCTTCCCCCAACCACAAAAGGCCCGACCGGGCCTAGGCCCGGCCCGGCCCGGCTCCATGCCTGACTGGAATGACTAGATAAGCCACGCGTGTAATCTGACATCTGGTAAGTGAAACACCATTAAGTGACGCCAGGCCTACGCAGGTGTCATGTAGTGACGTAACTGAATATTATGATATCCTAGTGCATCAATGTCCAAGTCCACATGAGGTCCCGAGCTCGGTCGTAGAGGTCAATCTCAGGTGTAATGTGCTAGCCATGAGGTGGGAAATTTCAACTCGCAATGTGAAGTAGGAGTGTCTTTATTGATCTTCGAGCTCACAAAGCGGTGGTTAGCCTGGAGCTCGAGTATAGTGTTGGAATTGTCATCAACCTTAGTGAAGGTCGATCAGCCTCAACTACAATTTTAGACTTATCTCGATGATCTAAGAAATGATATTGAGCTCGGTGTCGGTGAACTTAACCTTAGTCGGAGTTCATTCTGGAGGTTACTTATCATAAATATCGATACCCCTGAAGTATATGACAATATAGTCCATCAAGGGAAGAAGAAAATGTGAACCGTCATATCAACAATATGACCAAGTAAACAAACTTTCACCTACTAAATTCTAAATTTAATTATTTTTCTAGAGTTGATGGACTTAATTGGGTGTTTTTTAATTCAGTGGTGTTTAATTGACTTTTTTATATACCGCGAGGACCTATATGACATTATGACAGTTTCCCATAAATAAATTTATTTATCTTCAAATGCTAATTCCCACCCACCCAAACCCCCTCTCTCACCCAATGACAGTTTCCTCTAGCAATACCTGCCTTGAATCGCAGCCTAAAACAATCATTGCCAGTCCCAATTTTTTTCCAATTCCTTTATCTTTCACTGAAAAAAATTTCCAAAAATATTATCTTGGAATCACAATATCATGTTTGACAGTGACAGTGACATTTGTATGTGATATAAAAATTAGATAGTGGTATCATGTTTTTCCAAATTTATTATCTAGCTTTTTATGAAAATTTATTACCTAGTTAGTCACATTTATAAAAAAAAAATTAAATCTAGTCATATTGGGGGGGGGGGGGGGACCAAACGTTGTTCAATTTACAAAATGCACTGCGATAATATATTGATGAGGCCATGAGGGATTATAATCTATGAACAATACATGTATTTGAGAAGGAAAATTGTTTTTGTACATGTTTTTGTACACACCTTATCATCTACAAATATAGAAATTTTGAAAGTTGTCTGTGAACACAAACAAAATTGGGAGCGTGAAAATAAGCCGTATACACAACATTGTTGCGTGTACCCTCCACGCCAGACTCGTATTCACTACTTCCCTTTCTTGCGCCCTCTCTTCCCTGCACACTCAGAGCAGTACCATTTACCCTTTGGTTGTTCTTTAAGCGCAACGCAACCATAGTGAAACCATTCTATCTTGCACTGTTAAAAGGCGGGAAGGGAGTAAGAAGAGCTCTTGTCACTATTAATGAAGCCAAATATCAGAAAATAAATCCTAGGCAAAGAAAAAAACATTGTTAATAAACTCACGTTAGGATTGTCACATGCAACCATTTCACCGTAGCTAACTTGGTTGCAGAAGCAATATGTTGGTTCATTTGGATCCACAGGTAGATCCAAATCCATACCCACTGGATTAGCTGTTACTGCTGCTGCTGGGGTTGTCGTTCCAAGGCGGGTTCTGCACATATTATCCAACCGAGTTCAATATACAGAGCAGAAGCTAAAAGAGTACAATGTGCGCTGGAAGAAAAATTAGTTTTTATCAATTTACTCCTCCATAATTCAGAAGGACGGTGAGCTAGATGGAGATGTATCTTATAGAATTAGAACAGGGTGGATGAAGTGGAAGAGTGCGTCAGGATTTCTATGTGATAGAGGTATGCCCACTAGACTGAAGGGTAAATTTTATAAGACAACAATTAGGCCTGCATTGCTGTATGGCGTAGAGTAGCACCTATTGAAGACAAGATGCGGGAGTCTCGCCTACGGTGGTTTGGTCATGTGCGTAGAAGACCGAGTGATGCACTTGTCAGACATGTTGAGATGTGTGGAGAAGAGGCAGGGAAGAGAGGGAGAGGAAGACCCAAACAGACGTGGGTTAGGGGAGTCCGAAGTGATATGCTTCTTCTTGGGTTGGATGAGGGTATGGCTTTGAAGAGAGCAAGGTGGAGGGCGGGTATTCGTGTGGATGAGTGATCTCGTATTATTTTTTCCCCTCATCTTTTTTCTTCTTGTTTTTTTATTCTTTTATCCTTATATATATAAACATTATTTTTGTCCTTTTTATTTTATCATTTTTAGGTATATTCATCTCGTTTTATATTATCTTTTTATATTAGCTTATTTTTTTATCTTTATTTTCTTTCTTTTCCTTTTGATGGTGATATCATGTATCGATTCATGTTAGCCGACCCCAATATCTTTTGGGACTAAGGCTTGGATGTCGTTGTATCAATTTACTCGAGTTTTTGCCATTTTTGGTCCCTCGACTATTATGTCAATGACATTTTTGGTACCCGACTTCTATTTGTTCCATTTTTAGTCCTTGACTATTGGGCTACATACACTTTTAGTTCCTCACTTCAAGGTTTCCCACATTTGGTCCCTGAGTATTGTCAAATTGACACTTTTAGTCCTCCCATTATGATTTTGACACAATAAATGGAGGACTAAAAACATCACTATTATAATAGTTGAAGGACCAAAAATATCACTTTTATGAAAGTTGAAGGACTAAATATGGAAAATTTCTAAGACGGGTACCAAAAGTGTCTCTAGCACAATAGTCAAGGACTAAAAATGGAAAAAATCAAAGTCGAGTACCAAAAATGTCAATGACATAATAGTCGGAGGACTAAAAGTGGAAAAAACTCCAATTTACTCCTACACAACTACAGTTAAAATAAAATAAAAAACATAGAACACTGAATGAAGTGAAAATAACTGACACCAAAAGGCTGGTTCAAAATTTCATGCGAGCATAGTTTGATGTACCCATAGGTGTATTTTTCACATTTGGTAATGTTGCAATACAAGTGTGCCTTCATTGACCCCTTAGGAAGACTCGTAATTTCATTGTTCTTGTTTCACCTTAACCTCGGTTGTATTCATTCCAGTCGTGTAAAACACTAAGCCCTTGTTTAGTGGGGGCATTTTTCCCTTATTCCTCCATTAGAGTGGTCATTAAGTGAAGATGACAAGTATTTGGCAATACATGAATTAACTAATAAAGATACAATAACTAATCTAAAACCAAAAAATGAGATGAACTAATAAACAAAAGCCAATCATCCCTTCCTCCACTCCCTCCAAAACCACCGAACCAAACAAGCCCTAAACCATAATGGAAAAAAATGCATTTAACATGCATATGCAGGAGAACCTCCTTTCAAAATTCCAGACTTGACCCTTCTTTATAAAGTTTTTAACACCCTATCATACATAAACCTCAAGCTGGGTTGGACACAATCCAAATATGCAGGCTACCTGGAGTACAACATGCAGCACAGGTACTACGAACCACAACAACATCCAAGCCTTATTCCCAAAAGATTTTGGGGTCGGCTAACATGAATCGACCCATGAGATCAGAGCCAAAAAGAGAAGAAAGATAATAAAAATAAAAAAATAAGGTAAGATAAAATGGATAAGATAAAGATAAATATAAGATAAAAATAACATAAGAACACAAGAAAGAATAAAAAGATAAAAGAACATAAAAAGATAAAAGATAAAAATAACACAGGAATTAGGAACATAGAAAGATAAAAAGATGAAAAGATCAGAGAGAGAGAGAGACAACAACAACAACAACAACAACCAAGCACAGGTAGTTCGAACATTCAACTAAAATATCTTGGCAATTTGCACAGAGTAGTTTTAAATTTGGTAAACAAAAAAGGAATGTAGAGTACTTACTTTTTACGGCCTGCTTTGCTGCTATCGCCCAATCTTCCAGATTTAACATTGTTATCAAAGGTGGAAGTAGGTGATCCTGTAGCTACGGCATTATCTCTCTCTGCAGCTGCTAAATTAAAATAGTCCTGGAAAAAGTTATACTCACTCCACCAAAAGAGTCATGTATGACCGGGCACAGCATTTTATTTATTTTTATAGTAGGTTATAAGCACATTTCGTCCGTACCCTCGTAATGTGCTGAATTGGTCTAGGCACACAGTTTGAGAAAACGAAAATTCTGTGGTTCATATTTATGTAAAGGGGAATGGAAAAATATGAGCAGCATCATATTTATCAGATGGGAAAAAGAATGATTGTTTAGAGACTATCCACGAAAAAAGTATGAAGATAAAAGAGGGAGGGAGTACTTGCACTTTACAAACATTTTTAATGGTTTAACTGAACTTATTACATTAAACTTGTTTGTTCCAAATTCCAATTAGGAAATTCTTAATCATTATTCTATCAAACAGGGTTTCTTTTATAGACAATAAAACCCAGGGAAACAGGATTATGTTTATGGGATGAAGCATATAATACTGGAGCAGAAAGCTATCCAGATATTACTTAAACAAGGAGAAGTTTACCTCTACGGAGCTCCTCGTCACACTTTTTCAGGTACTGATCTAGCTGTTGGATATGAGTATCTACCTGTCCAATGAAACTTTTTGGTGACTTGATAGGAACCCGGGCCTAATAGACTAATAATAATAATAAGGGACCGGGCCTATTAGAGTATAAACCAATAAGTGTATTAGTTAGTATAAATAGAAGAGAGCTGGGAGGAGTTAAGAAAGGCTTTTAGACATTTGGTCTTGGGACTGGGAAGGATACGAGACTGAACATCTCGATCTTTTGGGGCTTCGGCTTTGGGGGCTTCGGCCTTGTTCATTGTTTCTTTTCTGTAATCGATATCTTCTTGAATAAAATTCTTCATCTGAATTCTTGTTACTCTTCTTGTAACTGTTCTGGAATCTGGAGGTTCCTATCAATTGGTATCAGAGCCTCGTCGAGACTGTGAATGGTTAGGACGAGGAAGAAGATGGAGGAAAGAATAGCAGAGATCGAGCGGAACATGGGAGAAAAGATCGATACTAGATATGGAGAATTGTTAGCGATGATACAAGCTGGATTCGCTGAGATGAAGGAGCAAAAGCGTGAGCAATCGAAGAACAGTGATCGATCGAGGAGTCGATCACACCAGTCCACGACTTCGCACCACATTGTTCATCGCCATCGATATACGATGAACAGTGACACTTCAGACGACTCGGATAATAAATCCGATCATTCTGTGTCGCACAGTCATCGCGATGAGCATCGCAATCAGAAACGCCGACATCCAGTGGGAAGAAAAATCGATTTACCGGTTTTTAATGGTAAGGATGTTTTTGGATGGCTCGTCAGGATGAATCGATATTTCCGGTTGAACCAGGTACATGAGGAGGATAAAATTGATGTGGCTGTAGTAGCAATGGAAGATCAAGCCCTAAGTTGGTTTCAATGGTGGGAGGGACAAGCTCCTCGCCTGAACTGGAAAGCTTTTACCAAGGCTATGGCAAAACGTTTTCAACCAGACATGGTGAAGGATCCATTAGGGCCTTTGTTCAGTCTTAAACAGAGAGGAACCACTCTAGAATACAGAGATCAATTTGAAACAGCCATGGCACTTCAAGGCCACTTGACAGAGGAAGTACTGAGGAGTATATTTCTTAAAGGATTGAGGAAGGACATTAAAGCTGAATTGAAACTTCACTCTGCAAAATCCTTAGCCAAAGTCATGGATTTATCCACATTAATTGAGAAGAGAAATGTAGAAACTCTGATTTTCAGAGATAAGGAGGAGGGAAGGAAGAAACCCCAGTACAAATCTCAGAATTGGGAAGATGAAAAGAATTGGAAGGTTAATCAGGGAAGGGTGTTTAGCACAAACAAGAGAGTGGAAGACAGTAAGGTTAACAAGGATGTTAAGGAGCAACACAGCAATAGAAGTGGGTCCAGACTATCTCAAGAGGAGTTACTTGACAGAAGTAAGAGAGGATTATGTTTCAAATGTGGAGATAATTGGGGAAAAGGACATATATGCAGAATGAAGAATTATAAAATGATATTAGTTGAAAATTCTGATGGAGATGAAGAGTCTGATATAGAGACTGGGAGTTCTGAAAATGATCAACCAGAGTCTTCAAATAAAAGAGATTCTAGGACTATGCAACTGTCAATACTAAGCAGGGAAGGAATTCCTTCTATGCAGACTTTCAAAGTCAAAGGCAAAATTGAATGGCAAGGGAAAGTAATACTGGTGGATGTCTTAATTGACAGTGGGGCTACCCATAATTTTGTATCACAGGAGCTGGTGGATAAGTGGGCCCTTCCTTATCATCCAATTCATGGATATAAGGTACAAATAGGAAATGGAGATTGCATTCCAAATATGGGCCAATGTGCAGGATTGCGACTGAATGTGCAGGGAGTTTCCATTCAACAAACATATTATATGTTGGAGCTAGGAGGTATTGACATTGTTCTAGGAATGGAATGGCTTATTGGGCTAGGAGATATGGCAGTTAACTTTCAGAATCAGACCATTCAATGGGAGGTACATGGGCAGAAGGCAAATATACACGGAGATCCTTTATTAAGAGAACTGAAAACTGACAAGAAGATGAAGGGGATGATAAATACTAAAGGAGTAGGAGAATTACTGAATTCTCATGGATTATATATCGATATTTCAGAAGGAAATGTTCAAGAGCAGGAAGTTGATGTACTCGGTGTTGCAGATGGCTGGGCCCTAACCTCCAGGGACTCGGAAAGAGTCAAATTTCTGGACAAAAATTCCTGGCAGCGGTGTAAATCTATTTTGAAAGGCATAGGTAAGAAGATGGAAGCAGCTGAGCTAAGAATCCAGAAATCCATCCAGTATTGGAAAGGGAGAGGTGCTAGGATGAAAGGAAAGAAGAAGATTGTGGCGGTGTCCTATCACCCACCTTGAGGGCAAGGTGGATGTTTAGGGAGGGAGTATTGATAGGAACCCGGGCCTAATAGACTAATAATAATAATAAGGGACCGGGCCTATTAGAGTATAAACCAATAAGTGTATTAGTTAGTATAAATAGAAGAGAGCTGGGAGGAGTTAAGAAAGGCTTTTAGACATTTGGTCTTGGGACTGGGAAGGATACGAGACTGAACATCTCGAACTTTTGGGGCTTCGGCTTTGGGGGCTTCGGCCTTGTTCATTGTTTCTTTTCTGTAATCGATATCTTCTTGAATAAAATTCTTCATCTGATTTCTTGTTACTCTTCTTGTAACTGTTCTGGAATCTGGAGGTTCCTATCATGACTTCATAGAAACAATGAAATAATCAATTTTTTGTTGAAGTTCTAAAATTCTAGTGCACGTAATATGTGCAGGATTACATGGGGGTAAGAACCAGAGAGACAGAATATTGCAGTATGACGCACTTGGACATGAAGCAAAAATCACATACTTAAGAATTTTGTGTCTTGAAGCGTAAAATAGCATGGTGTCTCTCTCTCTTTATCATTTCCAATTCTTATCCAGACAGAATTACACAGTCATTTTATTGTAGAATTAATGGGAAACATATCACTATTTACCTTTACTTCTTTCATAGAAATTTTGAGAAAACATATCACCGTTTACCTTTACCTAAAAATATTGAGTGTGTTATTTTTCCAATAACAAGCATCCATCAACAGATAGCAATACTCTATCAAACTATTGAGCAGGAAATCAGGAAGAAAAATACCCCGAAAATTCAAACTTAGAAACTGCTAATCAGTCTAATGATTCTTTTTTTCCTAAATAAGCATCGATGGAGTAATAGACTGCTCCTCTTCTGCTGAAGCTATTATAAACAAGTAAGTGATCAGGAAAATCCGAAAGTGCATCTCTGAAGGTTTATGGGAAAAAAACAAATACTGGCAAAGTTCACGTATACACACATAAAATAAACTTGATTTAGCAGGGAAATGCAAATCATGGGCATAGATTTTGGCTTTAGTTACAGCAGAAGGTAGTGTTTCATACTTACTATATCATAAGCTTGAATGGCTAATGCAACTTTCTCGTCAGCAATCCGGATCGCATGCTTTTGTTCATCCAGTGTATCATCCGAGAACTTGATAAGTGAAGAGTCTGAGGTAATATTACCAGTCTTAATACGCTGCTTCATGTCCTCAATTTCCAGTTTACAACGCTGCTCAGTTTGCCGCTGCACTTCTGACAACAATAAACGGCTTGCTTAACAAGTTTGTATGTGTGCAATATTGGGTAAAAATATCTGTGAGTAGAAATAAAATGGTTTGTATAAGAGAAACTCAGATATGAATAGGATGGAAAGCTCATAAATAATGTAGAATCATCATACCTTGTAAGCTTTTGTCTAGATCACGCATCAATGCATACTTCTTCTGTAATAGATTTGGTATTACAGCCAAATCTGTAAAAAAAAAAATGCAAGCTTAATATTGAATCAACAACAACAACATCCAAGCCTTAATCTGAAAAGATTTTGGGGTCGACTAACATGAATCGATCCATGATATCGGTGCCAAAAAGAGAACAAAGATAATAAGATAAAAAGGGTAAGATAAAGATAAATATAAGATAACAACATAATATAAGAAAGATAAATTATAAACAGATAAAAGAGCATAACAAAGATAGAAGATAAAAATAACATAAGAACATAGAAAGACAAAGAAGATAAATGATAAAAGAAAACGAGAGAGGAAAGATAGAAAAGAGATCAATCGTCCACATGAATGTGCGCCCTCCAAGAGTAGTTACAGAAATAGCCGGGCCTGACATAACTGGTTGTCCCCTTCCCAGGAGTCCCATTGTTTTAAGTTGTCCAGAGGGCATATAAAAATACATTCAAGTGAAGTCATTCATGCCTTTTTTAGGTATCATTATGAGTCAATGTATGCAACTGTGCATGTGTTTGCCACATATAGTTATAATGTATTTATTTAATTATTTATGTATTAATTCGTACTACATTTAATAATAGAGCAGAGGGTAATACTGACATTCAAAATCGTTATTCGCTATTAAATAAAGAGTACTCCCATCTCAAAATAATATGGAGTATCTGCATTAATGCGTTTCTGCTTTAACAAAAGTATAAGGAGGTGTTTGGAATTGATTCTGGTTCTGCTTCATTTTTAAAAGCATAATCAAAATCAAGATCAAAATCAGTTTTTCAGAAGCCAGTCTCCCCCAACTTCTAAAAAGCTGCTTCTAGGAGCAACTTGGAGCACCCAAAAAGTGTTTCTATACTATCACTCAAACACTTCAATATCTGCTTCTGCTCTCTGAAGGAGCAGAAGCCTAGGGAGCAAAAGCAGTTTGAAGAAGTAGATCCAAACACTCCTAAGCAAGGTGTGGATCCCAAAGCTTAACCATTTCCATGTGAAGTGTTAACATTACCTCCAAATTATTGGATGCTTCAGAATCTCAAACACTTAATGGGTTCAAAGAAAGTAATGGAGTATAGAATAAACATGATATCACAATGTGGAGTTTACCTATATAAAGCATTGTGAATTAAACATGACAGACATACAAATAGAATGATGTAAAGAGAGAGTAGAAGCATACTAGTCTCGAATTCATCAGTAAACGACATCACTTTGCAGAAATATCTATTGATTTTCCAGGAAATCCTCCGAATGAGCTTCGTGAACGAGGATGATACAATCTGATTTGGTATATGCACGACTCTAAGCACATAAGCTCCTAAACAAAAGAGATGATCAAGGATAGCAAGATGAAGATCATGAGACATTTTCTTATTCTATTCCTATATACTAGACTACTGGTAAGTAGCTTAAATGTTATAAACTACGGGAATAAAAATCATTTCATCCTCTTAATCTGTTAATCAATCAATCCTCCTGTTGAACTATCCTCCCCTTAAGAAATAGTTTCCAGTTTGCCCAGAAAAATCCATTAAAAAAACAAAGATCACTTTCTCCAATAACCTCTGCCCTTTTCGTAAAATAAAAATTAAAAATCACGAACTCTGCAGACGCCACCGAACTATAAGTCTAGAACTACCCGGTGACGGCAGAACTCAGATGCAAAATCGGAACTACAGAACTCCAAAACAAAGCACCATAGCGAAAAGTAAAACCAGACGAATGGCAGTTTGCTAAAACGAAAAATCCGACGACTTTCGATCTGCATAAGCAACACTTTTTTCTGGACAACATAAAAAAGAGATCAATAGGTGGGCCCTTACGAAGGATATGGTTGTTTCTGAACCCCTGCAGATTTTCCTTTGTTCAGTGCACTGCCTTTGAAGACAGGTTCTGCACTATCCTCATCTCCGTCGAGGAGCTCCGATTGCCGTCCGCGCCCTAGTACCGTCGTATCCCAGTTTCCCTTCTCTAACGCTCTGTTTGCTATCACTTCTAAAAAAAAGCACTTATTTTAAAAAAAGCACTTTTACGAAAAGCACTTATTTTCCCAAACATTACCAACTTTTACTTTCTCGGTTTTCGTGTAGAATCTACTTTTTACTTTTTCTATTACACAAAAAACACTTATTTTACCAAACACTACCAACTTTTACTACTAATCACTTTTTTCCAAAAAGTGCTTTTATTTAAGAAAATAATGACCTCAAAATTATCCCTCAACTTTGCATTTACAAAAATATGACTAAATCTAAATTTGACAAAAATGTGATTAAACTGTTCTGCCGTATCTTTGAGCCGCATCCTCTCTCCCTTCATAATTGATATGTGACCCGCTTCTCATCTCTGCATCATCATCATCCGCGAGCAGCATCATCTCTCCCATGGAATTAGCACCTCCAGCATCACCAAAATACCTACGCCGTCCGCCATCATCGCTTGCCGCTCGGCGCTCGCCGCGCCTCAAGCCGCTCGCCGCTGCCCTGTCATCCAACATTTCTTCACTATTTCATCTCTTTCTTTTCAGTGGGTTGACAGATTGATCTTCTTCACAATAAATTGTTGGTGCTGTGCGGTGGAGATGGCTTCCAAATCGGTGGCGTGGCGGCTGGATTTGCAGATCTGTGGCTTGAATTACCAGCAACGGGCTCTTTGTCACAGCACTCCTATCAGTTAGTCTCTGTCTTAGCCCAGGACACGCTCCTAGTTCGGATGCTTCCTCTTGGTTCTAATCTTCACTTTACACCACGCCGACTCCCCATCCGTCATCCAGATTATTCACCACTACCTAGATTTGCAAATCTGTGGCGGGCGTTGCTTTGTGCTGGTCGGCCATCACGGTGGTGGTGGTTACCAGAGGATCTCTCACTTGAGGGTTGCGAGAGGGCGGCTGGGGACAGGTCAGGGGGATTTGCAGGGCAGGGGTGGGGACTGGGGTTTGGGTGGCTGTGGTGTGGGGAAGGGGAGAGATGGCAGTTGGGCAGTTGATCTGTTGGGCGGTGTACTGTGAGACCGCAGTGGCAGTGAAATGGAAGGCCGCGGGCGGCTGTGACTGTGAGATGGCGGGCGGCAGTGTTGGTGGGCGGCGGGCAGGGCGGGCGGTGACTGTAAATTATGAAACTACGGAGTTTTCATTTGCCGGGGTGGGGGTAGCAGTCGCTGATTGGGGAGGAGGTGGCATTCACTGGACGGGCGGTGATGATAGTCCCTAGACAGGGCGGCAACGGTAGTCACTGGATGGGGCGGCGACGGCAGTCACTGGATGGGAGGCGATGATGACACTGGACGGGTGCGGCAGCCATTGGGTGCGGCAACTGTCACTAATCGGGGGCAGCAGCGGTAGTCACTGAACGAGGTGGTCACTTGCGACGGTAGTCACTGAACGGGGTGGTCACTAGCGGCGGTAGTCACTTACATTGGAAGTAACTGACATTGGAAGTCACGACATACTACTGCAGTCACTGCGAAATACTACTCCGTATAACTACTCTACAACAAATAGTCATATTATTGGAATTTTGTGTTTTAGCTCACTTTTTTGGCCTTCCGTGTTCAATTGGTAATATAGGTAATAAAAGGCCTTTATTTAAGCACAAGCATTTGCAAACAAACCCTAAATCTCACGCCTCAATTGTATTTTGTTTTGCATTTTCGATTTTTAGCTAAATATGTCCAACTATCATTAATTTCATAAATTCATTATATACTTGGCCTTTTTATTCCAATATTACCAAAATGAATAAAAAAGATAAAAAAAATGACATGTTTTGAATTTTTCCAAAAATATGACTAAAAGTCATTTATTCCTTATATTTAATCATATACTAGTATTTATTTTATAATATTCCTTTTATACATTTGCAGCTACTAGCACCTCTGGACCGCCGACCCCAGCACTACCACTGCCGCCGCCACCGCCGCCACCGCCTCCGCCCCCGCCGGCAGTCACTATCTCAGTGACTCCGGCCAAAGTGACTCCAGCCACAGTGACTGCCGCCACAGTGAGTCAGTGACTGCCGCCATAGTGACTCCGAAGCCACAGTGACTCTGCCGTCAGTCCAGTGACAGCCATCATTCCGTCCAGTGACTGCCGCCTCCCCTCGTCAGTGACCTCCGTCAGTCACAGTGACCGACAACGGCCATAGTGACTGACTCTCATCACAGTGACTGGACGCCCACCGGCCATATGGCCGCCAGAAAGTTTTTTGATGCCCTGCCATCTTACTCTCGAGCCAAAGCTGCCACCGCCGCCCTTCCCCGTTCCCAGCCACTGTCGCCCTCTCTCGTCCCCAGCCACCACCGCTCCACCGTCCACTGCTGACGCCCATTCTTCGTCCACAACCGCCACCCCGTCCCCATCCCCCTCCCCTGCCCTGGCTATACACTCCAGATCCCAACCCAACCCCTAGTCCCCTATCCTTTCCCAGCCCCACCTTGAACAGTCAAGCTCTACCACTGACCACCCGCAACTGAACCCTAGCCACCACCATTCCCCAGATCTGGTCGTTACTCTTCGTCATCTTAGATCTGACCATTCCATCTGAGGCAAGGCGGGTGAAGGCGGCATGTGAGGCGAGGTGTGGCGGAGGCAGCCTGTTCAAAGAGGCTGAGGCGAGGCGAGGAGAGGCTGAAGCGGAGGGCGCCTGTGCGGAGAGAGTGAGGCGCGGGGAGGATGAGGCGGAGGCGGCCTATGCGGAGGTTTTGAGGCGCAACGAGGCTGAGACGGAGGCGAAGGCGTCTTGTGCGGCGAGTTTGGGGCGAGTTGGAGGTGAGATTGGCCGTTTGTTGCATGCGATTTGATGCCCAGGGGAGGGGGAGAAGAAAAGGCATATTGCGCAGGGAAGGGGGAGAAGAAGCACGGATTGCGCAGGGAGGGGAGGAGACGCACTGGAGAGATTGCGAAAAGAAGCTGAGTCACATTTTTAGAAAAAGGAAAAAGGGTTATACTTTTGTAATTTGAAAAGTCAAATGTCATATACGGGCAGTTATTTCTATATACTTTCACTTTTATCATTTAGAAGAGACTTAAGTTTCAACTTTTAACACTTACGCTTTCAATTGGTTAATAAGTAAAATTTAAGAAAAAATCATATTTATATTTCATATTTGTTCACTTCTTTCTAATTTTAAGTTTACAAACTTGTATTGCTTATATTTTATTGATTTGATAAAAATGTGTAATTTTGAAAAACAAAAAAAGAAATATATAATTGTTGAAAATGATGAAGTTTGAGTCATTTATTTGATAAAAGTAAAAGAATAAGATAGATTTGTGAATTTGATGATATTTTTGGATAACATAAGCTAGCTAATAATTCTTGCATTTTTACCCTTCAGTTTTTCATTATTTTGAATCTAATCCTTAATTCGTATTTAGATTAAAAGGATGGCAATGGGGACAAGGTCGTGGGCATCTGCCGCGCAGGGAAGGATGATACCAGGTTTAGGGCGGGGTGGGGGGGAGATGTGTGAGATAATTACACCCGAGTAAGATATGTACTTTAATACTAATAAAGTTGAGTATATCTAAATTGAACTAATTTATACTTAAATTGCTATTAAGTCCAATATTTAAAATTGACATTTTCATATTTTGCCCACAAGTTCAAACAACATTTAGGGTATGTTTGGCACAAGTGACTGAAAAGATACTTTTATGAGCTTTTCAATAATTGTTAGTTTCTAGTGACTGAAAAAATCTTAAAATGAAAAGGTTGTAGTTGTTTGATAAAATGTTGACTGTTTGATTTACTTTTGTTTGGTAATTGGTATAACAACCTGTTGTGACTAAGTAATGCTAAAAGCTACTGGCTTTCTCCCAAATGTTACCAACTGTAGTAGCATCTCAATAAAAAATCTTTTATTTTGTAAAAAGTTCTTAAAAATTGTCCTACCAAACCTAACACTATAAGTTTTTGGAGACTTTTTAATCGTTCAAAAGCTAAAAGACGGAGACGGATGCCTATCAAACATGCACTTAGAGGATAGGTGATTCGGATTCTCATCAAATATCTTAGTATTGGGGATTTAATGAACAGAAATGTCATATTAGGGGGTTGAATCAATAGCTGCATAGTCTAAAAACAAAGTAGCTAGTATATATACACTCACACAAAGTGAACGTTTGAGGGCAGTTTACCATGCATCAATTGACCCATCAATTGAACCGTTGCTACTGTGACTGAGGAATATTAATACACTAGTGCATGAGCTTCCCAGGCGATAACATTCCTATATTTAATATTACTAACGTTGAACTATTATTAGGCAAAATGAAAACTAATAACTCAACCTTTTAGCGGTTTTCTTATAGAAATAATGGCATGAATATTAGTTATGGAGTTGTTAAAGGCAAAAATATGACTGGAATCCCATTTAACCAAAAACGTTACTAACAAAATGTAGACGGACTTTAATGCCCTCCAGCCCTAATTCATTTTCGTCATTCTCTCCACACGCAACATCGCAACATCGCTTCTTCTCCCATCAGCCGCACAGCCGCAGGCCAACACATTCTCCACCGACTCCACGCCGCCGCCATCCACAGGCCATCACCTTCTACACGCCGCCGCCATCCACAAGCCATCACCTTCTCCACGCCGCCTCCATCTTCACGTCATCGTCTCCATGTCGTACGGACGCCACAGGTAAGTCTCTGTTTTCTTCTCTCTTCTTCATCGACGAATCTCAAAACTTGTGATGGAGGCAACCTGTCGATGGTGGCAGCATGGAGATGGTGTAAATCTGACGATGGCGAGCGAGGATTACATCATCTATTACGCAGGGAAGTGGCGTGGCACGATTACGAATTCATATCATCTATTCCGGCAACAATTGGCATCGTTGGGGCTAGGGTCCGCATCTGGTAGTCAGATGCGATTGGAGACATATTCCGTCTCGTCGCTATGTAGCCGCCGTCGTGGCGGTGGCACAGAGGTGTGTGACGAGGTGTGGGGTGGGTCCGTGGTGGTTCAGGGCCTGGATCTGCTGGGGGATGCGGTGAGGGGGTGGGGCATTGACTGTGTAAGGGATGGAGCTGGAAGTTCGGAGAGAGGGTTGGGCAGGGGCGGTGGAGGACACAGCGGTGGTGGATGTTGGTGATTTCCAGTGGTAAAAATTGATTAATGATACGGAAGTTTGGAAGTGTCACTGTGGATGTGTCACTGAGGACGTGTCACTGTGGTGGTGGCGGCGGCGGCAATAGCAACGGTGGTCGGTGGCTGGTGGTCACTTTAGCGGGTGTCACTGTCGAGAGCGTCACTGTGGATGTGTCACTGAGGACGTGTCACTGTGGCGGCGGCGACGGCGGTGGCGGTGGCGGTGGTCAAAGACCGGTGGCCGGTGGTTACTATAGCGGGTGTCACTGTAGAGAGTGTCACTGTGGCCGGTATTGTAACTGTAAAATAAAGTCACTGCAAGGGTAATTTAGTAAGTTTAAAACATATCGGTCACATTTTTGAAAATTAAACAATAAAGCCACTTTTTTGTCATTTATCTACTTTTTAATAATATTGAGGTCAAAACCCCTTTCTTATAATACTCCCACCAATCGTAATTCATGAATAATCCAACATTTGAATCCATCTTCATTCGCTGATCTCTGACCGATTGATGAACTGTTATTCTAGATTTTTTCATTTTATTTGGAAATCATTAAAGGGATAAGGGCACATATACCCCGTTCTATAACGTGAGAACATGTATAACCTTAAATCTTAATGTATATTTTGGCTCAAAAAACTTTTAAAATCAACTTTGAGGTACAAAAGACCCTTTAGTAACCATCCCTTAACACCACCATGACTCAATTTGTTCTTCAATTTCATCTTGTGAATGACTCTATTTCTTCTCGACTTTGTAAACAATTACACGGATGAATGCTCTAACCCATTTTTATTCTTGATTTCCATTTTTGTCAAACCATGATAAAAATATAAATGGATAAATATATAATTGGCTAAAGTAAAATATACTGGAATTATTTAGGAGAGAATACTTCACAAATAGAAGCCTCGTATTTTTCTTCTTATCTTCCTGGTCATACGGATAGATATATTTATATTACATTGGAGGCCTATCCTTGCTAAGGGAGAGAGAATTATTGCAATACAAGTGCATGTGCATGCACTCCTACGTATACAAAGAAAGTACTAACATTTACATGTGTTATTGTGTGAGCATTACATGTGCATGCATTACTATGTGATAAGACATATACATGTTCCTAGAGGGAAAATATATTAGGCAAGTCATATTATGGATCTCAATACTCCCCCTCAAGATGGAGTGTGTAGGTTACGAACACCCAACTTGCTACGAAGAAACTGAAAACGTTCAGCACCGAGTGCTTTGGTGAATATATCAGCAACTTGATGAACGGTTGAGATGTGTTGGGGTAGGATTTCATTACTAGCGACCCGTTCGCGGACGAAATAACAATCCATTTCAATATGTTTGGTGCGTTCATGGAAAACGGGATTAAGGGCAATGTGTCGGGCTGCTTGGTTATCACAGTAAAGTAACGTGGGACCTGTTTGGTAAATGGTAAGATCTCGTAGTAGCCATCGCAACCATAAAATCTCGCTGACGGTAACAGCCATTGCTCGGTATTCTGCCTCGGCGGAGGAGCGGGAGACGACAGACTGTTTCTTTGTTCGCCATGAGATGGGAGAGGAACCAAGAGTGATGAGGTAGCCAGTACTAGATCGGCGAGTAAATGAGCAACCAGCCCAGTCAGCATCACAATAGCCTGTGAGAATGATGTCATCATTGGATGACAAGAAAATACCCTGACCAGGAGTGTTCTTTAAGTAGCGAAGAATCCGAATAGCTGCGTCAAAATGAGTTTGGCGTGGGGCACTAAGAAACTGACTAAGCTGACTGACAGAGTATACGATGTCTGGGCGGGTCACAGTGAGATACAAGAGTCGCCCAATCAGTCGTCGATAGGATGAGGCATCGACAAGTGGGGTACCATCGTCAGGCCTTAGTTTTAAATTTTGTTCCATTGGGAATGAACTAGGGCGACTAGCAAGATACCCACTTTCTTCTAAAATGTCCAGTGTATATTTGCGTTGGCTTAAAACAAATCCTTCGGGAGAACGGGCAACTTCAATGCCAAGGAAGTATTTGAGCTTCCCCAAATCTTTGATGCTAAATTTTGCATCCAAATAATTTTTGGTTCGGTCAATATGAGGAAGATGGTTTCCGGCCAAAATAACATCATCCACATAGATGAGAGCAAAGGTAGTAATGGATCCTTCCTGAAAAATAAAGAGTGAATGATCTGCCCTAGATTGATGAAAACCGACCCCAATAAGGGCTTGAGTGAATTTTTGGTACCAATTACGGGATGCCTGTCGTAGCCCGTACAAGGATTTTTGTAGTTTGCAAACACGTGTGTCCCCTTCCTTGGTAAATCCCGCCGGTAGACGCATGTAGACATCTTCAGAAAGGTCTCCGTGGAGAAATGCATTGTTTACATCCAATTGGTGTACAATCCAATTTTTCTTGGCGGCAACTGCTAACACACACCGAACTGTAACAAGTTTGGCCACAGGGGCAAAAGTCTCGTGAAAGTCAACACCTTCAACTTGCGTAAATCCCTTGGCTACTAATCTAGCCTTGTATCGCTCCACATCACTATTAGGTTTATATTTAATTTTATAAACCCATTTTGAATCAATCGGCTTCTTTCCTGGCGGTAATGAGACAAGTGCCCATGTGTTATTTTGTTCCAATGCATCAATTTCTTTTTGCATTGCTTCTCTCCATAAAGGATCTCGTACTGCTTGTGAGAAATTTTTAGGCTCATCACGAGATGTGATGGCAGCAAGATAGGCTCAGTGAGTGTTAGAAAATTTTTCATAATTAATGAATTGTGAAATTGGGTATACCTTCGTGGCAGCATGATTGGCAGTGGTCCGTGATGGAGAAAGAGAGGGTGGCAAGTCAGTTTCATAATCAGCTAGGTGCTTAGGGAGTTTCCGAACTCTAGCACGTCGGTGGGGCTCATTGGGTGCTGATTGAGACTCAATTAAATTCGACAGCTGCTGCATGACGGTGGGAGACGACTGCTTATTATCCAGAAGTGTAGTTTCTTGCGGGACCTGCATGGTATCGTCAGTACCAGTTGGCTGAGAGACTCCAAAAATTGGGTTGTCCGTGCTAAGGGCCGGCTGTGCAGACTGGTCAGCCCTTGCCGACGGTGGGTCCTTCATGGGTGGCTGATGAATGGTGATCTGCAGCTCATCTACGCTAGGCTGCTGCCCATGGGAGGAGTTTCCATGCAACTTGGTGATGTGAGGTGGGGCCTGGTCATTGAAGTTGGGGTCTCCTTCTGTACGCCGGTTGTTCACTTGTGAAGGTGGGATGTATTCACTGGCTGAATAAGGACAAGAGGAGCCATGTGATGGATCAGCCAAAAAATTTCCTGGAGCGTCATTTGTGATTTGTTGATAAATCTTATCAACTAGTACTTCAAAGTCAACTTCCGGACAGATTGAAATTTTGAACGGGAATTTTTCTTCAAAAAAGGTTACGTCTCTAGAGCTGTAGATGATTTGTTTGTGAAGATCAAAGACCCGATACGCCTTTTGCCCATTAGGATATCCGATAAATATGCAAGGACTCCCCCTCTCACCAAACTTATCCTTTTGTTTATTGTTATGAGCATATACCAGACAACCAAAAACCCGCAAATGATCATAATTTGGTATTTTCCCAAATAACATTTCATAAGGAGTCTTATTTTTTATAATGGGAGATGGAAGTCTATTAATGATATAGACGCTGTCAAAATACATTCTCCCCAAAAATTAATTGGTAATCCAGCTTGGAAGCGAAGTGCCCTCGCAACTTCTAATATGTGTCTGTGTTTGCGTTCAACAACACCATTTTGTTGTGGTGTGTCGGTGCATGATGTTTCCAACAAAATTCCATTTTGGTTATAGTAATCAGATAAAAATCTGGTTTGAAACTCAGCACCGTTATCTGCCCGGACTCGTTTAACCCATTGTTCAAATTGGGTTTTTACTAAATTAAAAAACTGAATCAAAAGTTGGGGAACTTCTGATTTATTTTTCATTAAGTAAACCCAAACACCCCTTGTAAAATCATCTACTATAGTCATGAAATAACGTGCACCGGAAATGGAATCACATTTATAGCCGCCCCAAATATCACAATGTATTAATTCAAAGCAACGAGTTGTCTTAATGGTACTGACAGGAAAAGGCAAACGAGTCTGTTTGGCTCGTACGCATGAGTCACAGAAATTATTGCTCCGTCTGAAACCTTGGAGAGAACTGATGAAATTTAATTTTTCGTCAGAAGCATGTCCTAAACGTTGATGCCATAAATCATGATGGAGAGAAACTGACATTGCCACCTTCTCATTTATTGGAATTTCAAGGTAGTATAAACCATCACGGAGTCGGCCCACCCCAATCAGCTTCCTCGAGGGTAAGTCCTGCAAAGTGCACAAATCATTAAAAAATGTGAGTGTACAGTTGGTATCTTTTGTAAGGCGGCTAACTGAAAGTAAGTTACACCGGAACTCCGGAATATACAAAACTTGTTGTAAGCGGAGTCCGTTAAATAAATCCAAGCTGCCAATAGCTTGAACCGGAACCGAATCACCGTTAGGAATCTTGACAGACGGTATATGAATATGAGTCCGGATGTCAATGAGACCGTCATTATTATAAATAATGTGTTCACTTGCTCCGGAGTCTATTATCCAGGTGCGGCCTTTTGATAGTGTACCTGCCATATTTATTTTGATATTAGAAGATGAGGGTGTGCTTGTTTCGTCCTGTAGCACATGCCTTACAAGTCTGGCCAATTTTTGGAGTTGTTCATCAGAAATTCCCAATTGGTTGCCTTGTTTACTGTCCACATGTGCTATTTGAGGTGAAGGATTATTGCGGTTGGAAGTAAGCACCTCACGGATTCCTCCTTCACGTGAGACACGTGGGTCTCCACCAATTCTAGCTTGAGTCAAAGTCCCTGGCAGCCTACTATCTTTTCCTTTAATATTCCAATTGGGTGGATAACCAATACGTGCAAAGCATGCATCGTAAGTATGGTTAGTCCTTCCACAATAGGAGCAAGACCGACTTTCCTTTGCAGTTGAACGTCGTCCTGGAATTGGCTCTCTTTTAGTTTGTGTGTAAAAAGCCGTACCATCACCACCTGGTTTGCGTGCGGATGTGATAGACCTGTGTTGTTCACTCTCTGAAACAAGATGATATGCGGCGGTGAGAGTAGGAACCGGCCTTGTTGCCAGAATCTGGCTCTTCAATTGTGCATAAGCATCGTCCAAACCCATCAAGAAATCATAAAGACGGTCTCTATCGCGGGAATCAATTATCTGTTTAGAAATATTGCACGAACACTTACCACACGTGCAATTAGGCGCCGTGTTTATAGAGACCATTTCATCCCACACACGACGTAACCTGCTAAAATAGGCCGAAATAGACTGGCCATCTTGTCGAATGTTGCTAAGGGAGCACCGAAGCTCATAAGCGCGTGGAGCACTCTCCTTCGCAAATCTTTCTTTTAAATCAGTCCAGATCTCTTGGGCCGTTTTGAACTTCACACTTTGCCTTAGCTCCATCTCCATGCTACTATTGAGCCAACCTTTAACCATGGCATTTGCTCGTTGCCAATATGGAAGGTATGGTGAGTCGGACTGAGGCATCGGTATATCACCATTTACAAAGCCAAATTTATTTTTGGCATATAGGGCGTTGCTCATTTCATCGAGCCAATCTCCATAGTTTCCATCTCGAAGAGTCAAAGTAACATGGATATCTCCGGGCTTATCTCCGGATTGGATAAAATAAGGTGACATGGAATCAATGACTATGTCTTTGGCCTTGGTTTCACCATCACCCGCCATAATTTAGAAAGGGAATAAAGAAGAAGATAGGGTAAAGGGCTCTTACAAAAATAATATGGAGAGATTTTTTTTTTTAATATATATATATACTATTTTCAGGATTTCGGCTCTGATACCAAGATAAAAATATAAATGGATAAATATATAATTGGCTAAAGTAAAATATACTGGAATTATTTAGGAGAGAATACTTCACAAATAGAAGCCTCGTATTTTTCTTCTTATCTTCCTGGTCATACGGATAGATATATTTATATTACATGGGAGGCCTATCCTTGCTAAGGGAGAGAGAATTATTGCAATACAAGTGCATGTGCATGCACTCCTACGTATACAAAGAAAGTACTAACATTTACATGTGCTATTGTGTGAGCATTACATGTGCATGCATTACTATGTGATAAGACATATACATGTTCCTAGAGGGAAAATATATTAGGCAAGTCATATTATGGATCTCAATAAACCATATTTCACTGCCATAGTTTTTAAAAGGTGATTCAGTTCCATCTTAATGAATCAATATGTTTGATGAGTTAGTTTGATCCAGCTACTATTCTAATTGACCTCTACTACTTTAATTGACCAACTCGAAGATAAGGTGAAAGAACACGATGGCTAAAGAAGATGAGGAGGAAGCTAATACCTTAGAGCGATTCTGCACATTCAAATTGGTGAAAGAAGCCATTTGAAGAGTTCTTCTCTGAAGCAACCAACGTTAAAGCTAAAATTAGACGAGCATAGGGATTTTATTTAATATCTTTTGTGCAGACGTACAATGCTATTTCTCCTAGGATGTGTCTTTTATTTAATTCTCTTTTCATTATTTAATTTCTTATATTCATATCTTATATGGGGGTTCCTTGAAAAAAATGGGGGTTTGAAAAGTTTGTTAAGTCGTTCAGAGAAAAATAGATGTTGTATGTAAATCTAAAGGATGGGTATTTTTAGACCACAAAAATTGGTTTGCGAGTTTCTTTGAGCTAAAAAATATATTGAGGGTATATATGTTCTCCCTATAGAAATAATTACATATTTATGACTAAAATAAATATACTAATGAAATTATGGTAACTTATGTTCAATTTTTAAACTTAAGTTACCATGACACTACATAGTAATAACTATTAGTCATATTTGTGTGAATATATTTTATTTTAGTAATATTTTTGAAAAAACTTGCTGCTTATAATAATTGAGGGGTATAGTTGCCCCCTTCTCCCATCATAAATCCCCTCTTCTACAAATCTTCTCAAAACTGTCTCACATATGATTTTTATTTTTTCTTCCTAAAATTGTTGTTTTCTTTTTATGTATTCATATTTGCTGTAGTCTCTTTTTATATTTTTTTCCCGGGCTACATGTTAACAATTTTTCTTAGAATTTTTAGAAAAAGAAAAATATAAGGGAAATTCCCTAAATAGTGCTTAAAGAAACTTTAATTGCAAGAATATGAGTATAACTTCAAAATTGCTTAAATAAGACTAGCTTTCCCATTTTGCCCTTTTTTTCTTTTAGTGCAATTCATATCTCATTAGTAATTAAAACATAAATGTAATAGCTTAACTTTATTTAAAATAAAAATGTACAAAAATAATAAGAAACCCGAAAATAAATATTAAATAAATTAACAAATATACACCTAAATTATAAAAATAAAAAATTATAAAATATTAAATAAGTAATAAAGATGAACATTATAAATGTTAAATAATTATTTAATTAAAAATATAAATATTAAATAATTAATAAAAATTATAAATATTAAATAATTAAAAATATTAAATAATTAATAATAAATATAAATAATTAGATAATTATTTAATAAAATTTATAAATTATTAATAAAGATAAAAATTATAAAATATTAAATAATTATTTAATAAAAATTATGAATAATAAATAATTAATAAAACTAAAACATTAGAAAAATAAAACATTATAAAATTAAAATGGGGTAAAAGAACTTGGGATCGTCGATCTCTTAAAAAAATAAAGTTAAAAAAAAGTAAAAAAGGAAATATGCATGCCTCTGCTGCTACTTCAACAACCTTCCAGCACCACTAGCTCCGACCACCAGAAAAAACGCCAACACGTGTCAGAAATGACATCTTGCTGGCAGTTTTCGAGAACATTTTAGCATTTTCAATGAGTAAAAACGTCATATTCATGACATTTTTAGAAAAAGAAAAAATTGAAGTATTTACACAAAATGACATTTTTTTCACCGATTGGAGTTGGCATTGTTGGGAGGTGGCCAAGTCTGCGGGAAACGCCTCCAAATTTTTTACTGGTATTTTTTAATGTGTTTTATCTATCTTCATTTTTTAAAAGTTTTTTTAAAATTAATTTTTATTACTATTTATTATTTTATTCGTTTTTATCATTTTTTTTACCTTTTATTTTTTTACTACTACCTATATTTTTATAAATTGAAATACTTTTTATTATTTTTCTTTTTTATTATAATGTAAAATATGATTATCCTATTAAGTTATGGACTTATGGTAAAGGTAGAATAAGAAGATAGAGTGAAATTTAGTCCTACTTTGAGAACATAAATAACATACTCATACTTATGCATTTAGGGATTAGGTTAGTCATATTTTGGAGCTATTCTCCCAAAAATATATTAGTGGTAACAAAATGAAAAAAAATGTAAGTAAAAAGAGAATAAAGTAAAAAGGCAGTACGATGAGAAAAAGATCTTTTATAAGAAAGAAACTAATCTAAAAATATATATGTAAATGAAAATGAAATAATTAATGGGAAGAAGAAAATGAAGAAAAGATGGAATACATAAACATGGAAAAGAAATAAAAGTAAGAATAAGAAGACGAAAAAAGAGAACAAAAGAGTCAAATGATAAAAATAAAAAATGAAAACTTTTATGGAGAAAAAAGAAATGTATGGGACCACTTGGAGAAGATTAGTAAAATGTGGGATTTGGTGAAATGTAGTTTAGTGTTTTGCAAAGAAAAAAAATAACTTAGAGGTCATCAACCAATCAGAGACCAACAAGTGAAGATGGGGTGCAAAGATTATATTTTTTTTGAATTAAGATTAGATGAGAGTAAGAAAATAGCTAAAATGTTGGATTATTAATTTCATTTTCCCCCATTATTATTACTCTAAACACTTATTGTCCAAGAGTAAAACATTTACAAATAAACGTTTTGTATACTTCTCAAAATAAATCGAGGGTTGAATATCTAATCTCATCAAATATCTATCAAATCTATGTCATAATCATTAAAAAGAAAAACTAATACGTAGTATATACATATTACTCTTTTTTATATTTGAATAATTCAAAACGTTCAACAATACTCCCAACCGAGTGACCGACAAGCGTAAATAATGTCTACTTTAGTACTAAGGATGTTTTCTTTTGGACTGAAATTTGCTGGTCTGGTCTGGTCTGTTTAAGTCTGGTCTGGTCTGAACTGGTCTGGTCTGGTCTGGTAAACGTCTGGTCTCTGTGTATTTTATAACTAAGAAATCCAGGTCTGGTCTAGTTTGGACTGTTTAAGTCTGGTCTGGTCTGTTTAAGTCTGGTCTGGTCTGGTCTGGGACTGAAAACAGTCCAAAAGAAAACATCGTAATAGAGGGTGTAGTAATGTAGTATTATATTTTTAATTATTTTTTAAAACAAGTGTAAAACCACAAAATCATTGTGAAGGATTTAACATTTCCATTAATAACACCATAAACCTCAAAATTAAGTTAAGTATCTTTGTTGGTATAAATGAAGTAAATCATATTAATTGAAATTGATTTGTATCCTATCATTTTAGTCTTTTGATAATTTTGGATTCATGCAATGATCGAAATCTAATAACCAGTTTCACATACGTTATTTTTTAATTTAGTTAGTGTCAAAAATTCATCTCTCAAAATCTGGGAGAGCGTGAATATGGGAGAGCGTGATTTTTCCTAGGGCGTAAGCCGCTAGGCCTGTTCTTCCTAGGGCGTAAGCCGCTAGGCCTCTTCTTCCGATTTCGATCGCTACGATCGAAGATCGGGTTTCCTTTGTTTGTTTCGATTTTACACAGAGAGACTATAGGCGGCCAGCGAGAGTCGTGCGGTTTGGTTGTGGTGACGAATACCATAAAAGCAGTTCTGGATCGTGATCTTGCTCGGCTTATGGACTCCTCGCTTGTGCCACTGGTTTCGATTGGGAAGGTAAGCATGGATTCATGGTTCATTTGGACTATAATCATAAGGATTAAGAAGATGTCAGTGGAATTTGTGGTAGTGAGTTTGCAAGGAATGTTTCAAGATGAAGGGTTGATGATCCGTCCCCCTCCTGAGCCACCACCGAGGCGTTGGATGGTGGTGGGGAAGAAAACTTGTCATGGTGTTTTTATTATTGTCTGCATTGGTTATCTTAATTTAGGTTGTTTTATTATGTTTGTTTTTTGTGTTTTCATTCCTTGTAAGACTCTTGCATTAAGGTTGGGGGAAGGAAAGTCTGCGGTAACCGTCATTGGCTTTAAGTTGCCCAATTTTGGTCTAGCGAGTTATACTGTTTTTTTACAGGTGGTTAGCTCTCAGTCTCGGCCACGGGCGGATGGTTATTTGTGGTTCTTTTCAATTTTTGTACCCTTGCTGAATGCTATTTTTATGAATTAAGCCTTCTTCGAGCAAAAAAAAACCATAAATTTAAAAAACTTATTAATTAATCTCCTATATAAATTTTACTTTTCCCACTAATTTATTTAATTTGTTACTATATGAAAATAAATTTTATGTTCAACTGAATATATTAATTTTTTCTTCAATTGAATAACGTAATATACTTACTTTATTATATGGATGACAAATTAGTCATGATTTGTGAGTACTCCAACCCTAAAGTTAACATCTTTTACATCAAAATATATCTTGAAATAACTTATTTTTTAGATGTTTCAAGTGATATTTTCTAATTAAGCCAAAAAAAACCGGCACTAAATGACCCAAAATTGTAGGGTTCTTAGGGTTGGTTTGCAAACGCATTAAAAAAAAGCATTTCTCAACTTTTGGCTTTAAAAAAGCACTTACTTTAACAAACACTACCACTTTTATTTTTCTCAGCTTTCGTGTCAAAAGTGCTTTTACTTTTTCTATTACACAAAAAACACTTATTTTACCAAACACTACCAACTTTTACTTTTCAAAATTACTTTTTTCTCAAACACTATCAACTTTTATTTAATCACTTTTCCCCATTTCATTAAAAAAGCATATTTTTTAAAGCATAAGCTGTTGCAAACATACCCTTACTCAGCTTGATACTAATAGAATAAAGCATGTCTCGATTGATTTGTACAAGGGAAAGTTCCCGAAATATGACTAAAACAGTTTGAAAATTCCAAAATAGGACTAACATGTTTTTTATTCTCAAAATAGAAATAATTACTGTCAAGTTTGGGAAATACTGTCATGTTTGAAGTCTGATACTGCCAAAACATGGCAGTAATTAGTCCTATTTTGGGAATAAAAACATGTCAATCCTATTTTGGAATTTTCAAACCTTTTTAATCATATTGCGGGTAATATTCTCTTTGTACAACTGAAAAATAATGTATACTTAAATAGCTATCAACTCGATCGTTAAAAATTGATAATTTCAGATTTTCATCCATAAGTCCTAACTCCTAACTTATTAATTATTTTAATTAAACATTAATAATGATAATAAGGAATTATTAAGCATAGGGTACGTAGTCATCATTTCAATTAAACATCATTAATTCTAAACATATATTGGAGTACATGTTAAACAAATCCGTATCATCCAGATTCCAGACTACAACATCATATGTCTCATACTCTCATTGTTCGTAGAAATCAAGGGGCGGAAGTGCGGAACTAGGCATGGACCGGCTCTGGTCTAACCGGCTCAGGAACCGGCTCCAGTCTAACCGGCCAGGCCCGCCACTATGCGGGCCCGGACCGGTCTGGTGAACCAGCCCAGGGTGTTAGGGCAGGGCGGTTCCGGGCTTACCCTTCCTTTGGTACCTGTCAAGCCCGGTGCAGGCCTATAATTTTTTTTTTTGTTTTTTCATTTTTTTTGTTATGGGCGGGTTGGGCTGGGTGTTTTGGGGGTGGGAGGTTAATTAGAAAAGGAAAAAAAAAAAAAAAATCGGCCCAATCAGTACCCGGTGGAATCCCGGGCCAGTTCCGGGCCTTCACCCAACAATAAAAAGTCTAGTTTGGATCGGCCCGGAACTAGTCCATTGCCTAGGCGGAACCCTGGGCCAATATACACAATATTTTTCCTTAAAATTTAAGGTGTTTTTTAAATTTAGGATGAGTTGGGGCTTAGATTGCCCCCCTCTGGATCCTCCCATAAGTAGAACCATAGGGAATACTAAACATCCGAATAAAAATGAAATATGTGACAAATATAGAAATAGAGAAGACTTATTTCGACAAATGAACCTTAAAAATAAAGTTGGGCATCTCAAATTTGTACAAATTTATTAGGAATCTTCTATTGGTACACCATTTACACACCCCCTTATTCTTGTGGACTTGTGGTATAACCAATGCAATTCATAATAAATAATGCAATTTGTTAATGCAATTAGTAAGAGGGTGTACAAATGGTGTACCCAAAAGGGTGTACACCAAGAATGGTTCACTTTATTAACCAAATATATTACCAACCACAACTTGGTTGATCAAAATAACAGATTCATACGGATTTACGGAGTACTTTTTTTGAACGAACAAATTCATACTTATTGAAGACGGTTTTCATGAATATTTACCATTTTACCGAAATGCATGTGAATGACACTTCACTATTCCCTCATTTTGTAGATATTATTTTCACGATTACCAACAGGACAAAAACATATGTTGAGCTCAATCACACATTTGAGTTGCTTCTGCATCAAATTTACCGCCACCAAACTCAATATCAAAACTGAAAGGGTGACAAAATCTAATCATAAAATGATATTTCAGTGCTCATGAAAAGCTAAGGAAAACATCAATTTTAGTTTAGAGAGTTCAAATATGGAAGAGAAGTTCAAAACCCAAGAGAAAACCATACAAGAACATAGACAAGAGCAGTTGTTGTTTTGCTTCCTATTAAAAAAAATATGTAATACTTCAGTCCTGTACATCTACCTTCTTGTCCTCCTTTGACATCAAATACCATCCCAGAGCACCAGCACCAGCTATGATTCCAGCCAAAACCCCATAGTTTCGGTAATTGTCATTAGACACCCCGGGTGTTGAGGATGAAGCCTTAACACCTGGTTTGGCATCGGTTACAGAATCTGAACCCCTCAAGCCAGCAGCTGATTGTTCTTCAGCTGTGGGGCCCTGTTAAAACAAATTGACGAAATGACAAATGGAATGATCATCTAGCTCTTGTTAAATGGCGAAAGTATATTTTCAATTTCCTTCAGTATGACTTTGCTTGGTTCGAGGATTTTGGAGGAAGGAGAGGAAAGTACAGAGTTAGAGGGAAAGGAGAGGAAAGTATAAGAGCTTTAAAACCACCCATAACTGACCCCCCCCCCCCCCCCCATTGGGGGTATTTTGGCCTACTGGGAAGCTGTTTTTTCTCAATTTTTACGTGCACTATTTTACAGAAAAATACTCCGTATTATACTTTGTTATTGTTATACATATAGACTGATACACTATTAACTATTGAGAATCATATGAATATATTTACTTACACTTTTTACCTAAATACTAACCCACCTATATTTTTTTGTTAACACCGGGTGATCCCGATTCCCGACTTTGCCAGACCAATCCTGGGCTCCTAAGAATTCGTCACAAACCCTTGAGAGATGTAAATCCGAGTCACTCGATCAATCCGTCAGGTTCTCAACGTCTATCTAATATCTATACACCACCATGAACAAGAAGCCGCTCTTAATTGATCAACTTCTCATGTCCTCATGTTTCCAACACATCACCCGGAAGAACCGTCACTGATTGGTCACACGCTCACACATGTCAGGTTCCTAGCAAGAAGCTAACTCACACACTTCAGCTAGAGTCGAGCCGAAGCATTGATTGGGGCTAGAGGATCATCATTTGAGAAAATTCTCTAAAATTCACCTCCTAAGTGACTTGAACACATCAAGAACTCCCACATCAGGATGATCTAAGTGTGAGATGTGGTCCGCTAAGACCACCTTGATTTCGTTGGACCTAACAAGGGCTTAGGGATAATTAGTGGAGATAATTAAGATCATAGAAAGGTCCCTAACTAGGGGTAAAACTAAGCCTGCATATTTAAATAGGACCATAAGACCATTATTCCATCACTTCCAAATTTAAAGATCTCATGTCCGTTCAGTTTATTATAAAAATAAATAAAATTCCAACCCATCAATCAAAGCTCAGCAATGAAACTTCATTTAAAATAAATGATGAACAATGGGGCAGCAGCGGTATCAGATCTGGCAACAAGCAACTGTATGGTATGACATCGAATCCTCCACGGCTTCACAATCTCCTTCATCTTCTCTACCAAGTTGAGGATGATTAGGTGCAGATGAACGAGACCAGATTCAACGAGCAGTTGCGGCGATGGTGACAAAGCCAATCTGACAAGCAGCGGCGAGAAGAAGCAGAGAAGGCACAGAGAAGCAGTTGCAAACAAACCCCGAGCAGTATGCCTGCAGTGGTTCTCTTGCTCTGTCTCTCATGTGGCGGTTGGATTTGAGCTTGACGCCATTAGAAAATGACTTGTAGTTCACTGTTGTGTCACTTTTTCTTTTTGTTCTTGCTTTTGTATTCTTTTAAGGTTTTTTTTACGTTGATGGTGCACACTGCACAGCAGTTGGGTTTATAAATTTCTTTTGGCTTCTTTTTGTCGATTGCATTGTTATAAGGTCTGTCTTCATATGACGTGGATGGTGGTGAAAATTGCCGATGATGATGTGAGGAGTGGTCTATCTTCGTAATGGACTCCACGTTGTGGTATTGCTAATAGTAATTGTGTAGGTAGTGGAATTGACATGGTAACTGTGTTAGCAGTGGCAAAGTAGCAGTGTTAGCAAAGTTGTGTGAGCAAAGTGACATTGATAGTAGTTTTGTTGTCCTGGCCAGAATCTGGAGATGTTAGTAGTGATAGAGTGGATGTTCTAGTGAGTAGAGTAGACACAGTGACAATGTTAGTAGTGCCAGAAAGTGACGACAGAGTAGCCATGATTTTTTGTGTTCTAACACCTAAACGCTAGACCATTCGTGTATTGTAACACACCAAAACTCTCACGATTCAAGAGTCCAAGAACTACCACAATAGCATTTTATATTCCTTTTTAATTCAAATACTACTAATATGGCTAGAATATGATTGAAGGTTAGTTTATCTCTTCATCTAAATTTAACACATACAACAACAACAACATCCAAGCCTTAGTCCCAAACGATATTGGGGTCGGCTAACATGAATCGATATATGATATCACTATTCATATTTCGATTCATGTCATGTGATGTGACTAGGTACTACTGTTGGCCGTCACGCGCCTACCACAGCACCCTCCTCCTTTATCCTGTCACGTGATCTAAATTTAACACATGTTAGGCATAAAAACATACACTCCTAATTTGGTATTTTAGCTAGGCTTTACTCCACTTCCATCATTTTCAATGGAGTCAAAGACTCACTATTTTTTGGCTTGGGAATATGATGGAATAAAGCAAAATGGCTCACTAAACTGTTTGTGCTTCTTTGTTATGAAGTAACAGTGAGTCTGTGCAATTTTCGACGCGGTTTTCACTATGGGTCATTCGGAAACAGTCTCACTGTGCTTTAGTACAAGGGTAAGACTGCGTACATCCGACTCCCCCTTACCCCACCGTAGGTGGGAGCCTTTGCTGAACCAGGGTAATGATGATGATGAGCTAGGCTTTACTCCGATTTGGCTTGAAAGCCTTTCTCTCCTAGTAGTACTTAAAACCATACAAAACAACTAAATAATGTCTCTTTGAAATTATGTGGCTTGCATAGTGTACAGAGTGAGATGGATGGTCCCAAAATCATGGGACCATCTCTACCCATATGATTGAAGCAAATAACAATGAGGGCATGAGGTGCGTCACATGAGTTCAAATAAATAAATAAATAAATAAATAAATAAATAAATAAATAAATAAATAAATAAATAAATAAATAAATAAATAAATAAATAAATAAATAAATAAATAAATAAATAAATAAATAAATAAATAAATAAATAAATAAGGGGAAACTGTCAAATAGGCCTCATACTATGTCAAAAAGGTCAACTAAGTCCCCGCTTACTATCAAATCACCCAATTAGATACACCAACTAATGAAAAAAATCAATCAACACTTTGAACCGATAACTATCAAATTGTGGGTAACTATTTCTCATTTACTCATTTAGTGCCTAGATGGCTTTTTTTCTTCTATTTTGTCCTTTTTTCTATATTGAACATGCTGCCAAGACACTCAAACTAACCACATCCAAGTAGGCATTGTATCGAACACCGCGTGTTTCAAGTTATTGCACTTTATATGCATATGACTGAGGGATGACTGCACAAATGAATCCAAAGTGAATCAGACGTGAAAACATGTCCATGCATCTCATCCTTTCCTCTTTCTCCCGGACTTCTCCCATTCTTTATTTTTCTTTTTCACTTTTCTAATTTTTTTATTCTAGTTCTTTCAATTTTATCTTATCTAACACAGTAATTGGAAAGACTCAAGAAACGTGGAGTCATGTAGCTGTTCACCGTCGTCTCCATCCGCGTTCACCATCGTCGCCCCTCATCCATACGCAGGATGGAACCATTGAGCCAATTCCGCTGGCCATTCTGCCACCGGCCAGAAAACCAAATCGCCGACCACATAGTAAACCAACGAGAAGCTTAAATAATGAAACACATTAGAAGGAATTAGAAAGGAGAAAAAATCAATCCGGCGAGTTTTATGAGCTATTCAGCATAAGAATTGAATTGGCTAGTATCTCTTGATTGGAAGATAATGTAATACTACACGTCTTATATTATTAAAATATAAAATGATAGAACAAAAACAGCATAAAAAAGAAATGAAATAATTAAAGCCACATGCCCTGCCACATCAGCTAAAAAGAGAAATTTAGTATTTTTTTTATAGTTTGACAAGCTAATTGGATGACTTAATTGATTTTTTTTTATGTAGTACGAGGACTTATTTGACAGCTTCCCCAATAAATAAATAAATAAATAAAGCAGAGGTGATAATTCAATGAAACACTGAAACTGTCAAAATGCACATACCTTTCGGGCGAGCTTCTCCAGTTTCTCTTGCTCCATTTTCTGTGTTTATAAATGTGAAACATTTAGAAACAGATGGTAGACGGGTGAAGGAGGAAAGTTCTAATGATGCATCATAATCATTTACAAAATCTTGAGCAATTTGTAAATGTTGTGAGGGAGGTCCATTTAAGCTTCAGGAACAGATTAGTTTCTTGTTCAACTCGGTGTCGCATTCAACTCAGTGACGCATGACGTTCAAGTTGTGGAATTGATTCCTTGAATGCAATTTCTAACATAACTTTAATAGCATCATAACACATTAACACCATGCACTCATTTTTAGAAAACATAGATTTCTGAAGAGACCTCTTTTTCATCAACATGTATTAAATAAATGCTTTTTGAATGATCCAAATTGCTCTGTTGATTTGCCTTTAGATCATGCAAATATAAATGAGCACATCATATGCATTACTTAGTAGATTCTAGCCATATATGTGTCCTAATTTATAATAGTTCAATTGACTACACACCAAATATTTGGTCAAAGTACGATATGGTTAAGTAATATGATTGTCTAACATGTAACTATGTAACCATGGATACGAGGAAAGTTGTTCCAAACCTAGCTCATACTAGGCCCATACCAATACTATAAGAGCTCAGGTGTAGAACTCACTCCCAAAAGACCAGCCGATTAGGAGGAGGGAACACCTTGCTTATAAGCCACCGGTCAAGCCCATACTTGACGGTGTGGAATCGTGACAATACCTCACGCTTCGAATAGCCAACGTCCTTGTTGGTCACAGCTATGTTGGTCACGGTTGGCACCCTCCAGGGCTCAAGCCACCATTCCATAAGCCACCACTCCGAGTGTCAGGACTAGGAAGATGGGGATGTCTTTGATACCAATCGTTACGAACCTAGCTCATACTAGGTCCATACCAATACCATAAGCCCAGGTGTAGAACTCACCCCCAAAAGGCCAGCCGATTAAGAGAGAACATCTTGCTTATAAGCCACCGGTCAAGCCCATACTTGACCGGTGTGGGATCGTTACAGAAGTGGATGGAAAACTCACACACAAAAATCACGACAGATGATTTAAAAGATAAGTGCAGATAGAACTATGCGTAAACCTAAGCATTCACCTTGATATACACATTTTCTGCAGCTTGTTCCTCCTTCCCAAGAACTTTTCCACTGCCGGAAAACCTACGAGACACAAACCTCAAAGCATTCCTTGTCGCCATTATGTGGTTTCTTCAAAAGAATCACTGAAATGGAAACAGTTGAGGAATGATTTATTAATTAAAGAAATAGAGAATTAGAATATGGCTAGACTAATTAGTAGTATAACAGAAGGCATAAGTTCTTTCGAAATAATTTATGATTAGTAGTTTAGCTGCAGTTATATCATTTGGAGTTAGAACGAGATAGCACACGTGCAAGGAGGGATAGTTAATTAGTTACATTAGCAATTAACTTGGAAAAGAGATAAGTAGTAGAGTGGTAGCTCATCTATTAATACTCGTGATTAAAAACAAATGTAGATACTCCAAGGAATCCAACATGAGCCTTATTTTCGTACTCCCTCCATTTCAAATTATAAGATACATTTGTGCTGAATATATTTATTAATTTATTAAAGAATAAACACAACTGTAATGCTGTTTTAAGCAACATTGTCCCTCGTGTAAGTCCAAGAGCATCAAATCACGTCAAACATTTAGAGACAAATGATGAATTGAGAAACTAGAAAAGTTAGTTATGATGAATCAGGAAAGTTGGCATCATTTTGGGATGGGCTAAAAAGAAAGTATCTCAAATAAATAAATAAAAAAAGTATCAAAAAGGGACAAAAGACAGCAATACAAAACATGAGACTAAATAACCCGTACGAACTGCCCTGAGACAAAAAAAAAGTTATGAATTGCACCCTAAATTGCATAGCCTGAAAATTTACGAAATTCATTATTGGCATACAAAAGCAAAATTTATCAGATGAAATTAAAATGTATAGAAAACCACAAAGAAAATACGATCCAAGGGCTGAGTAAATGCTGTCACTAATTGATGCATGGGTGTCTGATTTGATTATGATGAAAATGGGTTTGATGTGAGAAGATACAAGCTCAGAACAATCCTTGACATATTCAACAGGACATCAACATTCTATAAGCTGAACCAACTGCAGACATTAGAACTCATTACCAATTTACAATGCCTATTCCCATCCCTATTAATGGTACACAGAGGGAACTCTTGTGAATGTTTAGTCTTTGCCGTATTATTAATGCATTTCTAAATCAGCATTGACATTAACCGTCCCCAACTAGTATTATTAGTGCCCACTGTATATCTGAATCAATCTTGAGGCTGCTTAAATAGGACATCTAAAGAACATCTCACCGTTTAAACAAATACATTCAACCCTCTCACCATCAAGTACACTAACATCTCACAAGTCACAAGCATGAAAGTGTTACGTGTCTGCAATACTGAGGACAGTAATGCAAATTGGCTAGCTGAGGCGCAGAATATGATGAAGGTTATCAGCTCCACTGGCCATACAAATTATAATTCCATGCTTACCTTGTCGATTTCTCCTTACCGAGTCCGCTCACTTTGAACAACAATATCCAAGATAGCGTTGTTTATCTCATCATTTTGCATTTATCATTGCATTTGCGATCACTGCTTTCAATTTTCATCAACATGAAGCTACAGTAGATCTAAATCAAGAATATTACCTTTAATTTCGATTCACGGATTTCTCAACCCTGGCGTTGTGGCACCTCGTTCTGGTGAAGTTCCGCGGAAAGATATCACTAAGCAGATCACTGACTAAAGGGGCGGAAAAACCCTATATCAGCCGGTTGCAACCACGTCAATAAATCGGAATACAATAAAAAGCTACAACTCCGGTAGGGGTTTAAAAAATGGGGTACCGTACCTACCATGCATTTGATTGGTCCAAATCATTATATACTTTTTAATTTAGATTTAAATAATTCAACTGCATCATTCTTATTGGTCCATTTGGACAAAGGTACGGTACATTTGGGGTACCATAGAATCTACCTACAATAAAAATGTCAAAAATAACTATTCCATTGTTAACTTTTTTTTTGGGAATTATTCCATTGTTAACTTATTACCATGAATATGTGTGAAATTTTTTTTTAACCAAATTAGCCTCTATTCATATCATACTAGTATAGTACTCGTGCATACGCACGGGAAAGAGCGGTTAGTGCACATATTTTACTCATGATCTAAATAAATATTAAAATAAAAAATAACTTTATTGGATTGCACATTTTCGAAAAATAAAAGTACAATGAGCTAATACCATAAAGTATAAGTCCACACAATAAATATTCGAAGAAAAGTATATTATGAAAAGTATATTATGGAAAACTAATTGACATCACTCATTAGAATTTGCTACTTGTTAACTTTAATGATTAATTACTGTTCTAAGAAGGGGCAATAAGTGAGTGACATAAAATTTAAGTGAATACAATAAATATTAAACTTAACGATATTAGTTAAATAAGAACTTGTTGCGCATTAGTTAAATTAGAGGTAACATATGAAAGAAAAAATTATTCTGCTAAATTGTTATCTAATTTATCTTATACCAAAAAGAATTAAATATGAGATAGATTTCTCTCGCTCAATTGTTAGCTAGTCGGCTTATCTTATACTTCGAAGAACTACCTACATATATGAGAGAAAATCATCAACTCAATTGCAAGAAAGTTTATCCTGTAATAATAATACCTAAAAGCACAATATAAACTCTTCTGCTCAATTATTAGCAAATTTATCTTCTTATATCCAAAAGCAATACATATGACATAAAAAGTTCTCCAGCTCAATTGTTAGTCGACTTATCTTCTTATACCTAAAAACACTACATATGGGAGAGAGAACTCTCCCGCTCAATTGTTAGCCGGTTTATCTTCTTATATACCTCAAACCACTACACATGGGAGAAAAAATTCTCCCGCTCAATTATTAGCCGGATTATCGTACTTAAAATAACTACATGTGAAAGAGAAAGTTATCCCGCTTGATCGGGCTAAACTTGCAAGTGTACAAGTGCCGATATAGTAATAAATTCCGGTAAAATACCGGGTCGAATCCACAGGGAAACGTTGTTTAATTTAGTCCGAGAGTAGATGACTTTAAATAAATAAATGAGTAAAGTGTAGGGATTTTGAGTTGTGTTTTATATTTTTGGCTTTTCACTTTTAATTCAAGGAAGTAACCTTGATTAATTCGAATTTGAGATAAATGATAACAACGGCTAAGGCTTCGGGAATCACTTAAATGCTTTAATAGGATTGAATATTAGTTCTTTACCAATAATTATGAATACGATGTCACTAATATATTCTTAACTCCGGTTAAGGCAGCGAGAGCGTGGTTTTCGTTACGTGTAAGTCCCGTTACGGCTTACATTCATCTACCGAAAACCCCGTTGAATATCAAGACATCACACCCGTATCATATAATACCGGATATATTTCTATTCTCGGTAATATATATGTTTATCCTTTAGTGTTCATAGTTTAGACCTCAACGTTAATTGCAAGCATAAACTAAGTTTAACATACTTCTATGTTGTACACCATAGTCATAAACAATCAAAATGTAAAGGATAAATCACAATTTATTGGTTTAGAACTTTTATCAAACACCTAGTGGGCATAGAAGTTCATCCCTAGCCTTAGTTAAGAAATTAGCCTCTAATGCTCATATTAATCACAATACAAATATTGAAATGTAATGGAACATGAAATTACAAAGGAAATAATACCTAAACACCAATGGTTTCGGAGGTTGAAGTTTCCTCCTCAAGAACTTGAAGAACAATAGCAAAAACAAAGTATGAAAACTAGGAATTAAAGTATGGAATGGAATGTGTTTTCTTGATGAATTGAAGGTTTTATATAGGCTAAAGAATGGCATCTTTTAGTCTATTCGAGCCCAACAATCAGTTATGGAGCAATATTTGATCAAGAGATGGGGAAGGTGAAGTTTTCCCATCAAAAATCCTCTTGCACGACCTTTTGTTTGAGCTGAAATCGTCCCAACCGGCCCCGGTCAGTCTAGAACCGGCCCCGGTCGCAATCAGGCTCGTTTAGTGCGAAAAAGCCTTCCAACCGGCGCCGGTTATAGGCTGACCGGCGCCGGTTGCAACGCCCAAAAATGCGCTTCCTTTCTCTTCTTCCGAAATTGATCAAAAAGTGTCGGTTTTTGTCCCAGGATTTTGGGGATGTTCCGCTACGAATTTGGACATGATTTCTTCACCAAAGTTGTAGATAATGAAGTCTTCTATCCACCAAAACTTGAATGACGTGATTTTATTCATCCAATCAAACGTTATGGCTAAAATACCGAGAGGTATGCATCCTGAAATCCCACCAGCAACATCTGACTTTGTTGGTTGATTGAGTCTTGTTCCTTTCATATTTTGGCCATGACGTCTTCATAACATTTGTACCTTATTGAGTTAGCATTCACATGAAACTCGAATCGAGTGATTTCGAGTTCTATAGAATACGTTATACTCAAATTATGGGCAGAACGTCATTCTCTTGGTCTAAAAAGTCGTTCATCGCAATGTTTTATGCTCTAGCTCTCATTCTGGAGGTATTTGTCCGATTTCTCTTCCTTTCTTCAACAAATACTTATAAATACTTATGTTAAACACAAGTAAATATAACGGCTATCAAATCCCCCCACACTTGAGCGTTGCTTGTCCTCAAGCAATTTCTTCAACTTTGGATGCCTTGGTTAGTTTCAACAAAAATATATGAACAAAAATAATTTAATTTTAAGAGAGGTAAAAACTCATGTAAACTCTTTTATCTTTCTCGGTCCAAAACCAAATTTCTATTAGACACACAAAACTATCATTAGATTTAGAAAAATTACTTATACACTTGAGAGGAGATGAATGGATTGTGACAAGGACTTTTTGGGGTGTAGGATGGCTTTTTGGTGTATTTGACTTTTCAGTATAGAAGTGGATCAGTTGAAATTCTTGAAAGAGATCATGAGTTTTTTTTTTCTTTTTTTTTTCTTTTTTTTTTACTCATTTGAATTGGTTCTCAACAAGCATTTACTGAAAGTCATTTTGATCATCCCAATTTATTTGATGAGATATGAGGGTGGCTTGTTTTCCAAAATGGTTCTTGAATATTTGAGATGTACTTAAACCATTTTTGGACATGGAAGAAGATGATGTTTCCTAGTCACAAGGTTTATTTTGGGAATGGTTTTCAAGAGTAAAAGTGGTGTAATAAATCTAAAAAAAATGATAGTTTATGTGAATAATAAAAACTTTCTCAACCAAATACCCATTAAAAAGAGAAATATGAAAATTTTACCTTCCTAAAAATGAATTATTTTTGCACACAAAATTTGTTTAACTAACCATGAAATGCACCCCCCACACTTGAGATACATTGTCCTCAATGTACATTGGAGGATGCAATGGAGGATGAAATCTTCAATAGCGGAATGAGCCGTCTTGTGAGAGTAGGAGATGCATGATACATGAGTTTATATGATGCTTTTTTTTTCTTTTTCTTTTTTTTTTTTGTTTTTTTTGTTTTTTTGTTTTTTTTTTTTTTGTTTTTTTTTGGGTTTCAATTATAAATAAATATGAATATGTATTTAACCAAACATATTTATTTATAATTGAATTTGTTGGGTTGCCTCCCAATTAGCGCTTAGTTTAACGTCATAGGCCGGACGCAACGTACCTTTTTACGTGTGAAGACGTTTGATGAATGTTACCTTTTTGAGATCGTGGGGAGGCCATGGAGTTGTCCGTCCATTCTTTTCATTCCCGTGGTGTGTTTGAGGGACGAAAGGATTTGTGTTGACCTCCATGTTTTGAGTTGGTATGGATTGTGTTTTTCATACATTGAATGTTTCATCGTCTCCTCCCACTCTTAGCTTTACGGTGCCTGCTTGCACATCAATGACGGCTGCGGAAGTGGCCAAAAATGATCTCCCAAGGATGACGGGAACTTCCATCTCTTCCATGTCCAAAACAAGAAAATCTACCGGGAAGTAGAATTTTCCAACTTTCACAAGGACATCCTCCATGATACCTATCGGATAGCGGATTGTTCTATCCGCTAATTGCAAAGCAACCGTTGTTGGTTGGAGTTCCCCCACACTTAGCTTTTTAAATAGGGAGTAGGGCATAAGATTTATGCTAGCATCAAGGTCACAAAGAGACCTTACCTCCCCGATTTTTCCAATAGAGCATGGAATAGTAAAGCTTCCGGGGTCTTTGAGTTTTGGAGGAAGTTTGTTTTGAATAATGGCACTACATTCCTCCGTTAGTGCTTCAGTTGCGAATTCCTTTAACTTCTTTTTGTTGGAGATGATGCCTTTGAGAAATTTTGCGTATGATGGAATCTCCGCAATGAACTCCGCAAAAGGTATGTTGATGCTCAATTTCTTGAAAATATCAAGAATTTTCTTGTGTTTCTTCTCATCTCCTTTCTTCTTCAACTTTTGTGGATAAGGGATGGGAGGAACATATTGAGGCATAATAGGTGGCAACGGTGTATGTGAAACCTCTTCTTGTTCCTCCGGTGTCTTTCTTCTCTCCGGCATCTTGGGATCCTCCGTTTGCCTCCCGCTTCTTGTGGTAATGGCCATGACGCTCTCCCTCGGGTTTACCTCGGTAGTTGTAGGGAGTTTACCTTGCTCTCTAGAACTCACCTTTTGGGCGAGTTGCCCCAATTGAACTTCAAGGTTTCGGATTGACGCCTTGGTATATTGCTCAATGGTGTCGATGCGTTGGTTGAGCTTTATATTTTGATCTTCAAAGCGAAGATCCAACTTGTTGAATTGAGAGTGGAGATTCCCAATGGATGCCTCCACTCTACTATGGTTCTCTTCATTTTGAGCCTTCATGCTTTCCATGCTCTTGGATATGAATTGCATCATATCCTCCATGGTGGTTTCCTTGGACGGCCCAAAATTAGGTGCTCCGGATTGGGGTTGTGGCTTCCAATTGCTCCCTTGGTTCCACCTTTGTTGATTAGAAGGATTATTGTTTCCCCGGTTCCCATAAGAGTTCATGAAATTTACCTCTTCAAGATGTTGAGATAAATTGCCTTCCGGACTTTGAATGCTCTCCACATTAGCTATTTGCTTGACTCCTCCCAATACGGCTTGAAGGGCCGTTTGGAATTTTTGCTCAATTTTTGATTCCATTTGTTCAAGCCTTTTGTTAATCTCGGTTGTGATAGAGATTTCATTCATCCCGACCACCTTGTAATCGCCTCCTTGAAGTTGAGGATTTGAGGCAATAGATTCAATGATTCGGAGTGCCTCAGTTTCATTTTTATTTCCAATGTATCCCTCGGCTCGGTTGTCCACAATGGCTTGACAAGGTGCATTCAAACCATTGTAGAACGTGTCAATTTGAAGGTCTAGGGGAATGCGGTGATGTGGGCATTCCCTTAGCAATGATTTGAAACGCCGCCATGCGTCTTGAAAGAGCTCACCATTTTGTTGTTTGAAATTGAAAATGTGTTGTCTAAGCTCTTGAGTCATGGTGGGCGTGTAGTACTTAGACATGAAGGCATTGTATATACCTTCCCATGTTGTGTAGCTTGTCGGAGCTTGCTCTAGGAACCATCCTCTTGCCGCCCCTTTGAGAGTATAGGGGAAGCATTTGAGCTTGAGTTGATCCTCCGCCAAGCCATTTCTAGGGATTCCTTGAATGAATCCGTAGAACTCCGTGATGAAGTTGAGTGGATTTTCCCCAAGCAAACCATGAAACTGAGGCATAGCGTTGAAGTAGCTTTGCCTTAGCTCATAGTCTCTTGCTTCCTCGCTCAAGGTGATGCAAGATGGCGTAGCGGCCACCACGGGTCTCTTCCTCTCATTCAAAGTTGGCAACATCTTTGTAGCTTTTTGCTCCCTTCGAATGTGTTTGCAAGTTTTTTCTATTTCAAGATCAAGTGGTTCAAGAATTTTAGAACCTTGACCTCTCAATTGCATGCAAACACAAGTGAATATCTACACAAGAAAAAACAAAAATCCTTCCAAGATCAAGTGAAGTTGTGAAAAATAAATTCAGGATTTTTGATTGGTTGATTGTTTGGACTTTATTAAACAAGACCGTTTCCCCGGCAACGGCGCCAAAAACTTGACCGGGCTAAACTTGCAAGTGTACAAGTGCCGATATAGTAATAAATTCCGGTAAAATACCGGGTCGAATCCACAGGGAAACGTTGTTTAATTTAGTCCGAGAGTAGATGACTTTAAATAAATAAATGAGTAAAGTGCAGGGATTTTGAGTTGTGTTTTATATTTTTGGCTTTTCACTTTTAATTCAAGGAAGTAACCTTGATTAATTCGAATTTGAGATAAATGATAACAACGGCTAAGGCTTCGGGAATCACTTAAATGCTTTAATAGGATTGAATATTAGTTCTTTACCAATAATTATGAATACGATGTCACTAATATATTCTTAACTCCGGTTAAGGCAGCGAGAGCGTGGTTTTCGTTACGTGTAAGTCCCGTTACGGCTTACATTCATCTACCGAAAACCCCGTTGAATATCAAGACATCACACCCGTATCATATAATACCGGATATATTTCTATTCTCGGTAATATATATGTTTATCCTTTAGTGTTCATAGTTTAGACCTCAACGTTAATTGCAAGCATAAACTAAGTTTAACATACTTCTATGTTGTACACCATAGTCATAAACAATCAAAATGTAAAGGATAAATCACAATTTATTGGTTTAGAACTTTTATCAAACACCTAGTGGGCATAGAAGTTCATCCCTAGCCTTAGTTAAGAAATTAGCCTCTAATGCTCATATTAATCACAATACAAATATTGAAATGTAATGGAACATGAAATTACAAAGGAAATAATACCTAAACACCAATGGTTTCGGAGGTTGAAGTTTCCTCCTCAAGAACTTGAAGAACAATAGCAAAAACAAAGTATGAAAACTAGGAATTAAAGTATGGAATGGAATGTGTTTTCTTGATGAATTGAAGGTTTTATATAGGCTAAAGAATGGCATCTTTTAGTCTATTCGAGCCCAACAATCAGTTATGGAGCAATATTTGATCAAGAGATGGGGAAGGTGAAGTTTTCCCATCAAAAATCCTCTTGCACGACCTTTTGTTTGAGCTGAAATCGTCCCAACCGGCCCCGGTCAGTCTAGAACCGGCCCCGGTCGCAAACAGGCTCGTTTAGTGCGAAAAAGCCTTCCAACCGGCGCCGGTTATAGGCTGACCGGCGCCGGTTGCAACGCCCAAAAATGCGCTTCCTTTCTCTTCTTCCGAAATTGATCAAAAAGTGTCGGTTTTTGTCCCAGGATTTTGGGGATGTTCCGCTACGAATTTGGACATGATTTCTTCACCAAAGTTGTAGATAATGAAGTCTTCTATCCACCAAAACTTGAATGACGTGATTTTATTCATCCAATCAAACGTTATGGCTAAAATACTGAGAGGTATGCATCCTGAAATCCCACCAGCAACATCTGACTTTGTTGGTTGATTGAGTCTTGTTCCTTTCATATTTTGGCCATGACGTCTTCATAACATTTGTACCTTATTGAGTTAGCATTCACATGAAACTCGAATCGAGTGATTTCGAGTTCTATAGAATACGTTATACTCAAATTATGGGCAGAACGTCATTCTCTTGGTCTAAAAAGTCGTTCATCGCAATGTTTTATGCTCTAGCTCTCATTCTGGAGGTATTTGTCCGATTTCTCTTCCTTTCTTCAACAAATACTTATAAATACTTATGTTAAACACAAGTAAATATAACGGCTATCACCGCTCAATTGTTAGAAATTTTATCTTTTTATTTTCACAATACTAAAAGCACTACATATGAGGGAGGAAATTATCCCGTTCAATTGTGAGCCGACTTATCTTATACGGAATACTTAAAAGAACTACATTTGAGAGAGAAAGTTATCCTGATCAATTGTTAGTAAACATGTTTTTTAATACCTAAAAACTTTGTTAGGATGCAGTTAACATTCTAAAATTTCATTTGTAAAATAAGTAATATTTCATCCGATACAATTTAATTTCAATTGTATCGTCATAGATGTTTTGTGTATTTTAAATTATGTATTCCCTTCGTCCCAAAATTAACTTCTCATTCACTATTCATTGGTCGACTTAAATCACTTCTAATCTTTTACTTTATATACCAAACTTTTATCAAATTCAAATTTTCTTAATCAGGCTTTGTAGCGATTTTAATGTAGTTTCTGAATATATAAATTTTATTTACTAAAAATAATCTGGGTGTATCATGGATCGAGTTGCTTTATCGTCAGTCAAACATCGTAAACCGAACGGAAAGTTGATTCAGGGACGGATGTAGTACTTAATACCAAAAAATTATATTTGTGAAAAAATATATGATCATGATACTAATATAACTTTTTAGTATATTTATAATGTTATTTAGAGCTTGTTCTGTAACACATAAAATGACTGAATCTATTGAGATTGTTGAAGTTCTTGCTTAAACCGTTGAAATGGCGGGATATAGTGAACTATGGAAAATTTGATTTTAAAACATATTTTATTTATAAAATAAATAAACATTTATCTGAAAAAGTAGCTACAATTTTCGTTTATAACACAATTCTGGCATAACATTAACTTGAAGCTTTCTTATTTTGATCATAACACAATTCAGCTCGCGGAAATAAAATTTAAGTATTTGATGAAAAATTGACTGAATTTGTCCATTATCCTTTTTTTCGGAAATCTATTTATATTCAAAGTGTTATAACCTTTTCATCTAAACTCCAACTTTACAAAACATATTCAAATTCATCATTCTTGTAACGTTTCATATGACAATAATATTGCATATAATTGTTTTTGATTATTTAATAAACAACTTCATGTTTTTCAATCACGATATAAATTTAAACATAATTATAAATAATTAATTTGATGTGTTTCTTATGAGTATACTTTTATAGTCACTATGATATAATTTTAAACATAATTATAAATAGGTTACTTAATAAACCTTCAGATTTTTTATTATTATTTTATATGCAATATTGGTCTCATATGAAAGATCATAAAAAGTTATGAATTTTGATATATGTTTTTTAAAAATTAGAGTAATTATGAAAAAGTTATGACATTTTAAAGAAAATGGGTGTTTTATATGATGGGTCCCATCAATTATATTTCTCCCCAAGCCTACATTTCCTTGTTGGTGCATATAGTTCGGTTCTCTTATTAATTTCTCCCCAGGCCTACATTTCCTTGTTGGTGCATATAGTTCGGTTCTCTTATTAATTAATAGAATTAGCCACATGGCATCTTTATAGCAAATGAGCAAAATGTGGAGAGAATGACAAATAGGATTAATGAAGGGTGTAATTGTCTTTTATAGAGCTATTTCTTTTCTTATATATAAATGGGAAAACTGTCAAATAGGTCCTCGAACTTTCATAAAAAGGTCAATTAAGTCCTTCTATAGGAGGTTCTGTCCGGTCGTCGCGATTTGGGGCATTTCCCGGTGAAATTTTTTGATGAATTTTTTTTAGCTTCTTATTCACCAAGTCTAGTTTACTCATACCAAATTTCAGCTAAAAATTCAATCGGGAACACATTCAAATTAATTCGAGAACGCAAAAATGCGTAGTTATCTACACGAATTAATTTAATTATATTAATCATTGAATATATGTATTAAAATGCTATATATAAAGAAGACATTGATATCCGTCGTTCATCTCATTCTAATATATATTAATATATTATAAAATCAAAGCATTTATGATTTATTGTATACACACATATGTATGTTGAAGTGTATTTGTAGTATAATTTAAGAAAAAGTATGTATACTTATATATTGAGCGGGTCGGGGCAGGGCGGGTCGGGGCGCCACGGGTCAATTTTAATACCCAGACCCGCCCCATTGTATAGGCGGGGCGGGGCGGACCCGCCCCATTTGCAAGACGGGGCGGGGCGGACCCGCCCCAAATGTCTCGGGCCAGGGCGGGTCATTGCGGGTCGGGTTTTTTTTGACATCCCTAGTTTCAATCCAGACCCTTATTTCCAGTTGCAGCTTCATTCAGACTTTTCTCCAAACAGGGCTAGATTCATAATAAATGACTGAATTTTACAAATTTCAGCTCATTATTGGCTGAATGGTGGTACCGAACATAGCCTTTAAATGTGTGTGTGCGCGCGCCTACAATTTCTAACTATCTTCAAACAATTATAAATATTTGTCACACATTTTTACGTTTTTTCATTTTTTTTTACAATCTTCATAAATCATGGGGTTAACATGAAGATTATCTAAAAACTTGGACTCTTGACTTTCATACTTACACGATATTTATTTATCTTAATTCATATTAATCACTTCATCTGCCCCACTATCTTCATCTTAGTTCTTCTCTTTGATATGCATGTTTCATTGAATTACTTGCATGTAATTTTTTGTAATATTTAGATGGTAATATTTAGATGGTCATTAATTTTGGTAACAATGTTAACCACAATATCTACATTTGACATTTTTATTGAATTGTGAAGAAAAACTCACAAAAAATATATAACATCATTCAAATTAGAAGAGAGATATTTTATTACTAATATCTCGAGGAAATAGTCAATTGAGTACACCAACTTGTATGAGGTGGAGTAAACTATATTGCATTTGATCTTTTTATGTACACAAATTCGGGATTTTAGTGTTAATTAAGTACACCTGTTAATTAGATTAACACGGTAATACAGCTGAGTTGGTTAATGGAATGTTGACTAAGAAGGGATAGTGGACCAAGGTTATGGTGCCGACCTTCACGAAGTCGATCAAAAAGGGGAAATTGACCTTCGGAGGTCGACCTATGGGGGGGGGGGTCAGCCAGCAGGGGTGCATCAACCAAGGAGAAGTCGATCTGCGGGGGACTGACCTCGACCAAGGGGAAATCAATCAAGTGATCGGGGGCTGGCGTCGACCTTCAAGAGGTCGGTCTATTAACATTTTGTTAATCGACTCAACCGTATTAACGTCTTAATCAGAATTTGTGCACTTAATAAGATCAAATACAATATAGTATACTCTTTATTCCACCTCATACAAGTTGAGGTACTGTTGGGTTAATGGCCCAAGTTGAGGTTCGGCCCATTTACCCCTCCCTCCAGACGTACGTCCAGATAGATCACTAAGCTAGCCTGGCAAGCCCATTTTCTCCAGGAGAGATGAACGTCTGTAGTTGGAGTTTAAGCCCAACGGCCCACCTCGACGAACGTCTATGCAGGGACAAGGAGCAGGACCACGGGTCACCGGAATGACAACGAACGTCGTCAGGGCAAGCCCATGGCCATCGGAGGCGGTCCGGTCCACATGGCGAGAATCCACAAGGCCAGGGGGCGAACGGCCAGTGCCCTTTGGAGGCCACCTGGAGCAACCCAGCTTGCTCCCCGGGCGGACGAACGTCCCCACTAATTAGGCGGGAAACTTAGATTCTGGCGGGAAGTGCATTTAATGCTGAAGATTTGGTGGTTGGGACACCAGCGAACCACAGGCTTCCACGTCAGTACAGCCACCTGCCCATTGGCGGGTATAAATAGAAGCATTTATTTTATTGTAAAGGGTTGGCAACTTTCTATTCTTAGCACTCTAGCTATAGCATTCTTACTCGCAGCACTTCTACTGCCCTGTAAGACGAACGGCCGACGGAGCCTTAGCGAAAAGTATTGTATTAGGGAGTCATTAAGAGATAATAATACCTAATCACTTACTTGCTACCTTGTTGTTTCTTGATTCATCTCACTTGTTAGTTGGGCTAGTTAATTCACACATACTCCACTCGAAATCCTTGGGCTTACGTGTTGGACCCGAGGGTTGAAGGAATAAACCTCAACACTGGCGCCGTCTGTGGGAACTGAACTAAAAGTTTCCAAAACTCTCCCAAACAGCTACTAAATCTACCCACAGCAAGCGCGATGACAAGGAACAATCGACAACGTGACCTCTCCGAGCAGCTGTCCCGCGGGCGAAGCAACCGCGGGCAAACCGCGGAACGCTCCGAGACGTTGGGAACTACTGGGGGTGAAGGTGGCCTCACCAACCTCATCCCCCACGAGGCCAGACGCGACCCCCGACTCATGAGGGAGTTGGCGGAAACGATGCGCCGGATGGCGGACGAACAGGAGGCGGAAGAAGAGGTGTATTCCGCTAACACCATCTGGACGCCCATATCGCCCATCCACCACATGCAGTCCCTGGACGAGACAGCAGAGTCTGCCGGGCGTCGGACGCCCATCCACATGAGGTTGGACCAAAATCCATCCTCCCACGGGGCTGGGGGGCACACCAGCGCCAGCACCCCTCGTTATGGTTGGCAGGACGATCATCGGGGGCGCACGCCGGATGTTCCTTCAGGACAGCAAGGCACTGCCATTACCCCCGCCGCCAGTAACATTGGATGACGTTTCCAAAGGCGTGGTGCCCACATCACCCGAAGGCAACCCGACGCGGTTGCCCCACGAAGGAACATTGCGCTCGAGGCCGCCCCTCCAGTGTCCCCCGGAAGGGCCGCACAGGAGGCCCGACTAGAGGCAATGGAGCGGCGAATAGCCGAAATGGACAGACGGGCGGAGGCCACCCTGGCTGCACCCCGTTTCTCCCTCACCTCACCATTTACTCCGAGGGTCATGAATGCAGAGATCCCGCGGGACTGCAGACCCCCCGGAGGAATAGTATACAATGGGACCGGAGATCCCAAGGCTCATTTGATCAGCTTCCAGGGGAACCTCTCCATGCTGGGAGCATCCGATGAGGCCATCTGCCGGCTTTTCTTCAGCACCCTGAGGGGCCCGGCGCAGGAGTGGTTCGGGCAGCTGAGGCCCGGATCTATTGACAACTACGAACAGTTGTCCCAGCAGTTCATGGCACAATTCGCTGCCAGCACCACCCCAAAGAAGAGCTTCACATCGCTCACCAGTGTGAAGCAGGGCAAGGACGAGCCTCTGGCCAAATTTCTGGTCAGATGGAGAGACGAAGTGCTCCAGGTGGATGATCTGGACGAGCGGCTGGGAGTGAACATGTTCACCAGCGCTTTAGCAACAGGGGACCTATACCGGGACCTTCGGAGGAACCCCAGCACCAGCTACACCGAGGTGCTGGCTCGGGCACAGAAGTATGCCTCCATTGAGGAGGAGATCAGATTGAGGGACGGCGCACCTGCGGCCCCTTCCCGGAAATTGGTGGATAGACTCGGCCCCGGAGGCGGACCATCCCCCCCAAACAAAAAGAAGAAGATGGACGGCGGCATGATTCCGTGGAAGGCCCGCCCTGAGGCAAGCCACATGCGTCCGGAGGAGTACCACGTCCTCTTGGCCTACCCCGTGTGTCACGCCCCGGACCTCAACCGCAGTCCAACACATTCATATTATACAAGGCGTCACGAATACCATTCACACGTAAGCCATCCATAAACAACATAATAAGCAATCGAATACGTAGCGGAAAACATAGTTTGAAAACAAATGCCACACGTGGCAAACATGAGCACGCAGGCTCTATAGTAAAATATTCATGAGCATGTTTATTAATCTTTAAAAACAGAATGGAGGAAGCACGAACCAAGTCTTCCCTCCTATATGATCTCTCGAGCAACGAGCAACGAGCACAGGAAGCAAGCTCTAGCCTCAACCTGAAAAATGGTGGTGGGACGCCCCCGAAGGGGTCAGCACTCTATAGGGCTATAAAGTGCTGGTGTGGCAGGCATCTAATAGATATACAACAAGTATTTCACACACAAGACCCTCAAATAGGGTGATAATATAGTATAGGTCGTAATCCCAGATTACCCCTTTCAAAATACATACTTACTTTATATAAGGTCAAGTAGTCGGCTCAAAGGCCCATGTTTGTTATAAAACATTTTCCAAAACCCCGTGACTAATGGTCACGACATACGTAGGGTCCAACCCTAATACAACTTCTCATTTCTAGAGTTCGGCTCGAGTACATCATCATGCACTCGCATCATAGATCTCCTACTTCATATAATCATACCATAGATCTCCTACTTCATGTATTCACCCCATAGATCTCCTACTTCATACAATCACACCATAGATCTCCTACTTCATAATATCACACTTGACACTTGAATCTCATTCAAGTTCATCACAAACAACTCAAACCTTAAGTTTGATTCTATCAACAATTAGAACAATCCTTAACTAGCATCACAATACTATTAAGATTATTCCTACAACTCAATTATTCTTAATGGTATCCCCTCCATATCAATAGATATGTGGCAGCCTCCCATGTGCTAAGCATCATCATGCAACTATACATTTACATACACATAACATTCATATGTGAGTTGGAAAGGTCATTTTACCATATTAACATACCTTTATCTCACATAACTCCATATTCATCAATATGGTTTCAATTCATGGTCAAGTCCATTACTTATCATTCATATCATGTTCAAGCATATTTATTCACAAAAACATGATTTAAGCATTTAGGTAATCTCATGCATAACCTACAAGTTGTAAGCAACTAGATGTCGGTCCTCACCTCAAATGAGCTTTAAAACTTTCCTTCTCGATCCAATGACTAAAGCCTCGGCCAAGGAAGCTTGAGAACTGATTCCTTGCTTAGAATTGAGTGTTAAACAGCCCCCTCAAGGTGCTAGTTCAACTCCTAACCGAAAATGCAAAAACAGTCCCTAGAACGGGTGTTTCCCGACGAATTCGTTCCCTAACCTTTCAAGGTTTTGTCTAGGTTAGTATCTAACCTTTCCAACAATTAAAGTCACATAATAATAACATTTTATACACTTCAATCAGTGTATAATAGTTCTTCAATCATTTATATGATTTAGACAATAGAGAGGAAGGTTTTGGATTCAAACTTACTTTGAATACAAAAACGTATTCTGCGAGGTCGTGTTTTGCTCGGTCGATTTGGAAGCCTTCCACTACTCCGATTTATGCAAACCAGACCTTCACGGATTCCTCGTCTTGAGATCTTTCTGTTGGTATCTCGCACGCCTTATTTGGATGAGTAAATCTCAAGTTATGGCTCAAACAATCAAAGCTACGCACTGAAGAACGAACCTGCGGACTGCTCTCCTCCTTCCTTCTCTCTTGGGTTGTGTGGATTCCCTTGCTCTCTTATCTCTTTGGGGGTTCGAATGGGGTGTATGGGGGGTGTATTAGGAGCCCCTAAACATGCTAAAAGAGTATGTGGCTCACAAAAGAACATGGGAGATATTTGGTTTGCAATCAAATATGGGGTGGACCTCCCCTTTTTGTTTTCTCTTGGAGTTTTTGTGAATGTGAGCCAAGAGTCCGCCCCATATGGTCTTCTCACCTCTTCTCACTTGTTTTGCAGGTACTAAGTCCATGTGGAATGGTTCCCAATTGATCCCAATCATTTTGGGATCCAAATTATCTACCAATACTTCCAAAAATGGGAAAATGGGTCCTATTGTTTTATCTTTTGTCAAAGATGTCTTTTTGTACTCATCCTAATTCATTTAGGACAAGTCAACTTCCTTCATCACATTATTGATTTCCAATATGTGTAGGTTTATCACAATAATTTACTTAATGGATATTATAGAAGAAAAATCCTACTCCCATTATTTAGCTCAATAATGTTAAAGATGGGACTATAGGCATTTGTATTCTTCTTTAACCATTCTATCACTTATTTGACATTTGTCATACATATTAATGGGCTACTAACCGTGTGGGTCACTCCCGAGTGGGTCTAGAACGCCATTCCCGAATACTTGCTATTTTAGCGGGTTGGGCTCAAAATAACGTTTGGGCCGTCCGACCTTACTCGGATTGTCTTGAAAGATTATGTATCACTATTTGGATAATGTTGGGATCTTTTATTTATTAATAAGACCCAAATAGTATTTGCATGCCCGACACTAATACACGAGTTCGAACAGTACACTAATCGATCATTAATTACGTAAAACATTAATTGTTTTACAAAATGTTTGGGAATCAGAAATCCAATACCTAAACTTTGAATTTTAAATCGAATTTTCAAGGACGTTCGGGAGCGGTGTCACACCGTGGGCCAGATATTCGATGCCATCAAAGACAAGGGCCTCCTAAGGGAGCCCCAAGACAAGAAGGCGCGTATGGGTCTTGATGAGACCGCATACTGCGAATACCACCAGAGGGTCGGCCACCTCACTGACAACTGCAAACAGCTGAGGATGGCCATCGACGAGCTGATCCGACAAGGCTACCTGGGCGAGTTCACCCAGCTACTGAAGAAGAATAGCCCGAGGCAGCCGAATCCGAGGTCACGATCATGGCGCCGCGACGATCGGCGCGAGGCGGAACCAAAGGACGTAGACTACCGAAGTGCTGATAAACGTCCGGAGGGGTCCCTCGGCCCGAACGGCGGGAAGAAGAAGCTGGAGATCAAGGTGATCTTCGGGGGCGCTGAGACTGGGGACACACCTGCGGAGCGGAAGAAGTTTGAGAGGTCCCTCTATGTGGGCTCCATATCAGCTCCCCCCACTAAAAGGAACAAGGTGGAGGCCATCACCTTCGGACCAACCGGCCTACCAATGGCACCGGCCCCTCACAGGGATGAGTTGGTGATTAGCATGGATATCAACAATGCGATCGTCCGACGCGTCCTTGTTGACACTGGGAGCAGCGTGAACGTCCTCTACTGGGAGGCGTTCGAAGGAATGAAGCTGAGGAAAGATCAGCTGGCCCCCCTGCGCACCCCTCTTTCTGGCTTCACAGGGGACTGCATCAACGCGGAGGGCACCATCGGCCTCCCCGTGGAGATCGGGGATGGACCTCACACCACCCGCATCCGGATGACGTTCGTCGTGGTCCGCCTAAAATGTGCTCACAACGCAATTTTGGGCCGGCCCGGCCTGGAAGATCTTGAGGCCATATGCTCCGTGCGGCACTCATGCATCAAGTTCCCCACCGAGACTGGAGTGGGAGTGGCCCGCACGGACCCGTACATGGTCAGGGCCTGCTACACCAAGGCCATGGAGAGGTTCAGCGAGCGAGAAGCCCGGGTCAACAGCATCACTGAGAAGGCCAACAGGCCGACTTCGATGCTCATCTGGAACCAGCTGCCCTGCTCGAAGAGGTGGAATTGGATGACCCTTTGGACAGGAAGGTGTCCATAGGCGCCGACCTTGAGCCTGAGATCAAGGAAGGGGTCATAGCTGTCCTCCGTAAATTCAAAATCCTATTTGCCAGAGGGCCGGAGGACATGCCTGGCATAGACCCCAACCTCATATGTCACAGACTCGCCGTGCGGCCGGATGCCAAACCCGTCCAACAAAAGAAGAGATACATGGCGGCTGACCGGCGAGACTTCATCAAAAAGGAGGCTACTACGCTCCTCAGCATTAGGCACATCCGGCCGGTCATCCACGTGGAGTGGTTGGCCAATGTGGTATTAGCCCCAAAAGGAGACACATGGCGGATGTGCGTCGATTACTCGGACCTCAACAAGGTCTGTCCGATGGATCCATACCCGGTGCCGAGGATCGACCTGCTCGTAGACGAGACGGCGGGCTGCGAATTGCTCAGCTTCATGGATGCATTCAGAGGGTACCATCAGGTGTTCATGCATGCGGACGATGCGGAGAAGACAGCGTTCGTCACAGCGGACGGCGTGTACTGTTACGTAGTCATGCCGTTCGGCCTGAGGAACGCCATGGCTACTTTCCAAAGGATGATCGGGATGTTGTTCAAGGACGTACTGGGCAAAACCATGGAAGCTTACGTGGATGACATCCTGATCAAGAGCAAGAAGAAGGATAACCACGTCCGGGATATGGAAAGGATCTTCACCATCATGGAGGGGGCTAGCATGAGACTCAATCCGAAGAAATGTGCCTTTGCTGTCAAGGGTGGCAAGTTCCTCGGCTACATGATGAGTGAACGGGGGATCGAGCCTAACCCGGAGAAGGTGAAGGCAATAGTTGACATGGAGGCCCCAAAGAATCTGAAGGACGTACAACGGCTCACCGGACGACTGGCAGCCCTGAGCCGGTTCATGTCTAAACTAGCGGACAAGGCGATCCCTTTCTTTCAGATCATGAAGAAGGCGAATCCCTTTGAGTGGACGCCGGACTGCCAGGCTGCCTTCGAGGATTTCAAAGTATACCTCTCCTCTCCGCTCGTCCTCACCAAAGCGGACCCAGGGGAGCAACTGTACATGTATCTGGCAGTGGCAGACTTGGCTGTGAGTGCTGTACTACTAAAAGAGGCAGAAGGCGTTCAGCGGCCAATCTATTTTGTGAGCAAGGCGCTGAACGGCCGAGAAACCAGATACACACTGATGGAGAAGACGGTCCTTGCCTTGATAGCATCCATCAAACGCCTGGCACCGTACTTCCAAGCGCACCCGGTCACAGTATATACAACACAACCTCTCGCCACAGTCCTCAGGAACCCCATGGCCAGCGGGAGGATAACCAAATGGTCCCTGATGATCGGCCAGTACAACATAGAGTTCAAGCCGAGGCCGACGATCAAAGGGCAGGCGCTGGCGGATTTTATTGCCGAGTGTACTGCGCGCACCGAGGATGACCCCCAAGGCGACAATGATTTCAACAACTGGTGGGAGATGTACACCGATGGGGCCTCGAGTGCGAAAGGTTGTGGCGGAGGAGCAGTGATCACCTCACCTGAGGGTTTCAAGGACTATTACTCCATGAAGTTTGAGTTCAAAGTCACCAACAATGAGGCTGAGTACGAGGCACTGATCGCAGGACTGAAATGTGCGAAGGCACTAGGCGCAGCTCGTCTGAAGGTGAGAATGGACAGTCAGCTGGTGGTAACCCAGATGAATGGGACGGCTGAGACCAGAGAGGAAAGGATGAAGGTATACAAGGAACTCGCAGAGGAACAAACCGCGCAGTTCGAACAGGTGATAATCGAGCAGGTATCGCGGGTGGAGAACGCCGAGGCTGACATATTATCCAAGCTAGGTAACCCCCCAACCGATGACCCCGCAACGAGCATCCCCCGGCACATCAGGGGCTTCGTCAGACAAGAGATACTTCCGGCACCGGCGACGGACGTCATCCAGGTGGGGGCCATCTCCATCGCCGAACCTAATTGGTCGAAGGAGATCGCAGACTACCTCAGGGATGGGACGCTCCCCGAGCCTGAAGATGATGGCAGCTCCGGAAGAGCAGCCTGGATAAAGAGACGTGCCCCCAACTTCGAGCTCATTGATGGACAACTCTACAAGAAGACGTTCGGCGGGCCATACCTGAGATGCCTCCCGCCGAGCTTAGCAGCGGCCGTTATCGAAGAGATACATGAAGGCATCTGCTCCAGCCACCAGGGTCCTCGTACACTGGCCCGGAAAATCATCCTGCAGGGGTACTACTGGCCAACCATCCAGCAGGATTGCTTCAATCACACTCGGAAATGTGCAGTGTGCCAGCAGTACGCTCCTGTCCCCGGACGGCCGGCAAGCTTCTACACTCCGATGACGATTGCATTACCCTTTGCCAGGTGGGGCGTGGACTTGTTGGGCCCTCTCCCGACGACGACCGGCGGAAGGAAATTTGTCATCGTGGCGATTGACTACTTCACAAAGTGGGTAGAAGCCGAGCCGCTTGCCTCCATCACCGAGTATCAATGTCAGAGGTTCCTCTGGCAGAACGTCATACGCCGCTTCGGGATACCTGAGCAGGTCGTCACCGACAACGGCCGGCAGTTCGTCGGCAGAGGATTTGAGGCATACTTGGCGAAGTGGGGCATCGGGCATTCTAGGGCCTCGGTGGCCTACCCGCAGGCCAATGGCCAGGTGGAGAACATGAACCGGACCATCATGGATGGGATCAAAAAGAAATTAGAAGATTACGCTTCCACCTGGCCGGAGCAGCTCAATTACGTACTCTGGACGTACAGGACGACCCCAAGGACGGCAACCGGCGAAACACCTTTTGCCTTAGCATACGGATTCCAGGCCAAGGTGCCAACGGAGGTGCTAGTGCCCACACATCGCACAAAACATTTCCAGCCGGAGGATAACGAGGCCAACCTACGAGCGGAGCTCCATTTCATCGAGGAACGGAGGGACCTAGCAGCTCGTCGCATGGAAGAATATCACCGAGCTACCCAAAGGTACTTCAACAAGGCGGTGAAGGTCCGCGAAATTGAAGTTGGGGACCTCGTACTCAGAAAGAGAGAAAAGAGCAAACCGCTCGAAGGTGGCAAGATGGCCAAAAATTGGGAAGGGTCGTACAAGGTCATGAGAAGATACAACCAGGGGACGTTCCTCCTCCATACCTTGGAGGGGATCCACGCTGGAACCTGGAACGTCGAACACTTGAAGAAGTTCTACCAGTAGTTAGAGATAGATCGTTTTTGTCATATTTGGTCGACGCACCATGTAACACTACCGATTGTCCTCTCTATAATAAAAGGATTCCTTCTTGTCTTTCGCTTCCTACAGAGATTGAAGCCGAAGTGCTATTGAAATGATTTCCTCCTCAAAAAAAAAAAAAAAGAAGAGGAGAAGGGGAGATACGACTCCTATGAGAGAGGGAGTTTTGACGAGGTATGCCAGATCTTCCTTCGCTGCGTATGACGAACGTCTCCTGACACGGAGATTAGTAGGAATGTGGGGGGGGGGGGGGGGGCTAGACGAACCAAAGGGAACCTCGGCAAGATAAACCAGTTCCTCCCATTTCCCGTGGATCGATGAACACCTTCTGCCAGAGCAGAAGGCTAGTAGGACCACGAGCATGGGACGACGAAGCAGGGAACCCACGATATGGTAAACCAGTGACCTCCTTGCGATCGGTGAACACCGAACGCCTTCTTCGAAGCAAGAAGGTTAGTAGGGTCCCGACAAGGACGAACGAAGACACGGGAACCCTGACAGGGTATACCGGTTCCTCCCCCTGATGAGCGGATGACGAACGCCTTCTGCGAAGCCAGAAGACTAGTAGTTCGCAACTGGGGACGAACGGAGATAGGGAATCCCGACGTGGATAAACCTGTTTTTTCTCAGAGTGGGGATGACGAACGTCTCCTGCGAAACCAGGAGACCAGTAATCACGAAACATGGGAAGTACAAAGACCGATAAAAAGACTCCAAAAAAAAAGAGCAAGATATGCTAGACGAACATGGAGCAAGAATGATCTTTATTCTTCGGTTCTTATGACCGGAAAGTTACAAATGTGTAAAGTACAATGTAAAAAATGTAAAGTACAAGGCTATGAGCGGAGAGTCAACGTTGGTTAACGTCCGGAGTTGGAACCTTGAAAGAGACCTGCTTGGCCTTTTCCCTTGCCTCAGCTTCTTCACGCTCCTTACGCTCCCTCAGCAGCTCAAGGGCCCCTTTATGGGCGTCTACCATCAAGGAGTCAAACCCAGCTGCCGCAGGGTCAAAGGGAGCTCCAAAATGACGCTCGAAGACCGGGAGATTCTCTGCCACAAGGCCGACCATACCCTTGAGGTAAGTATCGTCGGCAAGATCATCAAGAAAGCGCTCCCCAGTGGGGATGGCCTGGAGCAGTTTGATGCCATCTAAATAAGAATCCGGACAGGTGGCCAAGAACTCACCGACGAACCTCGGAAGGAACCTCATGGCCATGGTATGAATAGCGCCAGTGTAAGCTTTGGATTTCTGGAACTCAATGGAACCAGACTCCTTGATCTTAGCAACATCGGCCTCATAGATGGGAACAGGATTATCCACACCCGTACGGCGGATTTCCACTTTCGCCTGCTCTACGGCCCACATCCGGCTACGGAGGTCCACAAGCTCAGCCTCCTGCCTCCTGAGGAGCTCCTTCTGGGAAGCGTTCTCCTGGACGAGCTTGTCGTAGGCATCGGCTTTCTCTTGGAGCGTTCCGGCCCTACCTTTGGCGTTCCTCAGAAGGGCATCACATTCAGCCCGTACTCTAGCCATCTCCTTACCCTGATGCTCAAAGGCCATCCGAGCCCTGTGGAAGTAGAGCCCGGCCTTATCCAGGGTGCTCTGCCCACACTCCAGAAGGTCCTCGGGGGCCTCATGAGCAGCGAAGTCTTGGGGGACCTTGAGGTTGAGGCCACACCAGATGGAAGATGCGGTCTGGCCAAAAAGCATCATCGACTCCTTGCGAGGGCCAACCCCGGAGAATTCGATAAGGCCAAGAGAGGACCCGTTGGTTTTTGAGGGCGAAGGGGGACGAGCATCGTCAGAACCCTTGGTAACTTGGACATCTTCGTCCCGGAGTCGACGAACCTCAGAGTTCAGCGGAGGAGAAATAGGGGGCTTGTTCCGGGAAGAGGGTTTCCGCTTCAGGGGACTCCCAGGCTCACCATCGGAGTCGTCGGCCACTATAATGGCCTTGGAGGCAGTACCATCAACGCGCGGCCTCTTTGAAGCCCCGGCCTCCGACGCATCGTCTGACCGCCTCCTGCTCGCCCGAGACTCGATCTTGGGGACGAGCGGCTTTCTACCCTTATCCTCATCTTTGTTTTCGCGGCCGTGGGCATGCGAAGCAACGTTGGTACGCCCCATGGATGATGTAGAGGGGAAAACTCCTGCAGAAAGGAAATCAAGACGTTCAGAACCATAACAACGAAAAGGTGATAGAACAATGCAAGTACAAACAGACGCACCTAGTCCGGCCCGAGCTTTGAAAAGCTCGGCCACCAGCGACCGGAGGTTCTGGACGCCAAGTCCAGCTATGCTATTGGCATAGCCAAGCTCCTCATCCGTCATAGGCGGCGGGATGGACTTCACCGGGTAGGCGTTCCACCTATCGGAGAATGGCATCGGGGAGCCTACTTCAGCGAGGAAGAACCGCTCCTCCCAGCCGTCCGGGTTCCCGGCGTTGTTTGAGAACAGAACCATGGACGGACGCGCAATCAGGGTTAAATACCCCGTACGTCCGAAGGGGTATAACCGGAAGAAGTGGTGCAACAAGTCTACGGTGGGGGTCACGCCAACACTGTGACATCTAATTATAAAACCCGCGATGAGCCTGTAAGCAGCAGGGACGAACTGAGCAGGCGTCACTTTGAGGCTCCTAAAAAGCTGTGGAGGGGGAAAAGAAGGCCGGCTATAACGGAGTCTAGATGGACCACCACATAGCCGGGCAGATGGCGCATTGGGTTGCGCAGGCGACGGTCGTCGTAAACCGTTGGAGGGAGGAACCATTGGCTTATCAACCGACGGTCCGCATTCAACAGACGCTGGCGCTGGCGACGAACACCGGAGAAATTCAGATGATGGCGGGGGGGCCGAGGTGGCATACCCCGCTCATAGAACTCTAGATCATCGCCAGAGGAGCACCCGTCGTCGAACCTATCCCCGGCGGACGACGAGCTGCTTCGGGTCCTTGAATCAATGTTTTTGGTTTCTAACCTAGACAGAGACATGACGACGTTCGGTACCTACGGGAGTTGGAGCCTGAGGCAATGCAAAGGAAACCTAGAGAGAGAAAGTAGTTGTGCAGCACAAGGGCTAGAGATGAAGCGAATGAGGAACCCGCGGGATTTTGGGTACTTATAGACAGCACCGCGGGATCGCGCCAATCGCGGCGGAACACGTGGCGCCTGGATACCGGTACCTACCACGGTATTAAAGGCGCCTCGATGTTACCACCCCACAGTCACCGCGAAGGAACCCGGTTTGGTGCCACGAACGTCCTCCATAGAGGCGCACGGAGACCGCATCCACCGGCTGAGTTCAAAATCGACAACTGACGAGAGACGTGCGTATCCACGGAATGCGTTCATATTCCCATGCTTCGCACCACCGCAAACACGCGGCCAGACGAACGCCCATGAACGAAATCTGGGTTGAGCTCACGACATAAAAGGTTATGCTACTCCTGACGCGACGAACGTCTCTATCAATGCATTGTCTCTGAGGAGTGCGTCCGTATCCCCACATCTAGTTAGACAGACGAACGTCGCCCCGCGGAGTTTAAGTTGGGCACGCACAGCCTGGATAATTATGCTTGTACCCACGTGACGGACGTCTCAACCAACTTTGATCCTGAGAAATACGTTCGCGTCCCCGCACGTAGGATTGAATACGTACAGCGCGGGAGGTGGTTTACACGTATGCGACGAACCCCAGGCGATATGTTCGTATCTCGAAAGATCGGAATGCAAAAATGAAATATGGACATGAACGTCCTCGCAAACTTGAGCAATATTCCAAAAAATCGAAACACTACTAACAATGAAAGGAAACAAGAAGAGTTCATGAACGTAGAGACAATGATGGGGCAAAAAGAGTTGTGTATTCCTCAGCTCTACTGGCCGGATATTACAGAATCAGAACAAAGAGATTACAATTTACATCAGACAAAGTTCGGGGAAACAGGCCGGGACCCCCCAGGAATGGGTTCTTCTTCCTCTTCGGGCTCGGGCTCGGGGGTTGGGGGCTCCGGGACCTCACCTCTGGCCTTGGCCTCTTCCCGCCGGGCATCTCTCTCCAACTTGCCCACCGCTCGAATCAGCTCCGGGTCCGCGGTGTGCTGGGCCAGGTCGAATCCGGGGCCCTGAAGGGCGGCGAATACCGGCAGCGTGGCTTTCACCCCCTCATTATAGCCGATGACGAAGGAGCTGTCTCCAACGTCATACATGAACTTCTCGGCCAGGGGAGCACTCTCCAGAACTTGGACCCCGAACTTGAGCCGGTCCTTCGGCGCACGCTTCTGCAGTTCGGCGTCAAATACATCGCCAAAGGCGCCCCCAAGGTACCTCTGGGCGGCGATCATGAAGGCCCTAGAGTTGTGATACCCAGAGTCGTCGACGAGCCATTCGGGGGCCTCGTCCTTGGGGGCGGGGAGAGTCGGGACGAGCTTGAATCCGGCCTTCTCCAGGGCCACAAGCTTCGCGGAAGATTCGCGAGCTACCTTCAGAGCGGCCTGCAGCTCCTTATCCTTGGCTGCCGTCTCCTTCTCCTGAAGACGAACGGCCTCCCTCGCCTTCTTCAAGGCCGCATCCGCCTTGTTCTTGGCCTGGAGGGCGTCAGCATCCCGAGCAGCCTCGGCTTGCAGAGTGGAGAGCCCGACCTACAAAACAGACACAGAGGATGAGACCTCAAGTCAACAGAATACGGTAATCAACCACCCGGCAAAGGGCGAAGTCTCACCTGAAGAGCGGCGGCCAGAACCGCATTGGAGGCCTCCGAAGACGTCCGGGGAGGCACTTCCACGCCGACCAGGGAAGCAATCTCTTGCCAGACGTCATGAGCCGGACGTCCAAGGGAAGGAAGGATCAACTCTTGCTCTTCAGGGGCCGAAGAGGAAGCCCCCCGGGGTCTTTTGGACTTCTTGTCATTCGCCTTCTCCCCGTCATGGGGATGGACGGTCTGCAGGGGCGCTACGACTTCGGAAGCGCCAGAATTAGGGATTGGGGCCTGGGACCCCTGCGCCATCACTGTGGCGATGAGGTGCTGCTCCGCCTCCACCGTGCGTCGGTCGGCCTGAGAGGCGGAAGAGTTGGAATCGGCCGTTTGGATGGCCTTGGCCTTGGCAAGAGCGGCGTGGGCGGCAGCACCCTTGCCTTTCCTTGTCTTGAGGAGCTTCTCGTGATTCATTTGCTCCTGAGTTGGGGGGAGACCTGAAATAATGGGAAATGACAATGTTAGAAGGACGAACATCGGGAATAACTCGGAACACTCACCTCAGAGGTCAGGACCGCCCAGTACCCCGAGACGAGCGTAGGAGGGGGGAAGTCCAAGAGCATGGGCGGTAACTATTCCTGCCGCGGCGAGTGCCTCGAAAGTGAGGAAGTCATCTAAGGGCCGGATGCCGCCCGTCGAAATCTTTCTGATGTCTTCCTCCAGATCATCGGACAGAGACGGAGACCCTATCTTGGGCGGATAGCCATTCCACCGCAATGGCAGACGAGCATCCGCATACCGCACGAAGAAGAACCGATTCTTCCAATCGTGGATGGAACTCGGTGCACCGCTGAACAACTTCCGTTTCGGACGAGCTACGATGCTTAGATAACCGTCAGAATTTTGAGGGGTGAGCCGGTAGAAGTAATGGAACAAGTCCAGGGTGGCGATAACCCCATTGTCCTTGCAACGGACCAGGAAGGCGGAGACGAACCGGTATGAATTCGGCATAAGTTGAGCAGGGGCTATTTGATAACAGCAGAAGAACTCCACATAGAACGGGTGGAGAGGAAAACGCAGCCCGGCCTCGATGGAGTCCAGAAGCACCATAACCATTCCCGGGCGTCTCCTCATAATATGGGTTGCGCCATGGAGGCTGTATACGGACGGAGGGGGGAAGAACACCTTGAGCTTGTTGAGGGCCACCGTAGAGAAAATCTGCTCATGACAGAGGACGTTCTTGATCGGGCATAAATGCCGCTCCACGTCCACTTTTAGCCCAAGATCGAACACTTCCATGTCGGAGCCGTCTTGGGCCTCGGCCCCGGAATCATATCCTTCCGGACGACCATCCTCACCAGCGGCCGCCTGTTCCCCAGCGTCAGCCGCAGGATCCACCACATCAAGGGCCATGTTATCTTGACCTCCCAAATCAGCGCCCCTATCACCAGGGATAGTCGCAACAACATCATTTGGGGCTCCTCCGACCTGAACAGTTCCCACGGTAGGGGCCGAGCCGGAGCTACCGGAAGTGCTAGTCTCGCCCGAGGAGCGTGGACCAGAGTCGGAAGAGGAGCCCGAGGAGGAACCCGACGAACCAGAACTAGAGCTTGACGAAACCTCCATCGAGACCATCTCAGGGAGAATTCAAGACAGATAAAAGAAGCAGAGGATGGAAATTACCTTACGAGGAGTTTAGCCGAACTCGGAAGCGGGAAAAGACTTGAAGAACAGCGGAAATTCGAGAGCAAGAGAGCAGAAATTGGGAACCCTAGTCCAGAGGGAAAACCCGGCATTTATAGGAGAAGCACCAGTGAGGGAACCAACGAGAGGTTGACACGTAGCAAGGAGCGTAGTCCGGCCCACGCGCTATGCGTGGGATGGAAGCGTAATGATGGCGTTTCCTCGGAAAATGCATCGTCGCAGGGGCAGCCGTCACCTCGATTCCTGAGCCATCGACAGCTGTTAAGCATCATGACCACGAGCGTACGCCTTTACCGGATGCAACAAACACAAGTAACAGGTCACGAGCGTCTTACCCTCGGGAGAGGTCATACTTCCTTATGTCCTGTGCATGCTCAGAACATCAGAAGTGGGGGACTTGTGTTGGGTTAATGGCCCAAGTTGAGGTTCGGCCCATTTACCCCTACCTCCAGACGTACGTCCAGATAGATCACTAAGCTAGCCTGGCAAGCCCATTTTCTCCAGGAGAGATGAACGTCTGTAGTTGGAGTTTAGGCCCAACGGCCCACCTCGACGAACGTCTATGCATGGACAAGGAGCAGGACCACGGGTCACCGGAATGACAACGAACGTCGTCAGGGCAAGCCCATGGCCATCGGAGGCGGTCCGGTCCACATGGCGAGAATCCACAAGGCCAGGGGGCGAACGGCCAGTGCCCTTTGGAGGCCACCTGGAGCAACCCAGCTTGCTCCCCGGGCGGACGAACGTCCCCACTAATTAGGCGGGAAACCTAGATTCTGGCGGGAAGTGCATTTAATGCTGAAGATTTGGTGGTTGGGACACCAGCGAACCACAGGCTTCCACGTCAGTACAGCCACCTGCCCATTGGCGGGTATAAATAGAAGCATTTATTTCATTGTAAAGGGTTGGCAACTTTCTATTCTTAGCACTCTAGCTATAGCATTCTTACTCGCAGCACTTCTACTGCCCTGTAAGACGAACGGCCGACGGAGCCTTAGCGAAAAGTATTGTATTAGGGAGTCATTAAGAGATAATAATACCTAATCACTTACTTGCTACCTTGTTGTTTCTTGATTCATCTCACTTGTTAGTTGGGCTAGTTAATTCACACATACTCCACTCGAAATCCTTGGGCTTACGTGTTGGACCCGAGGGTTGAAGGAATAAACCTCAAGAGGTACTTAATTGACCCTTACCTTCTTATATCTCTCTCATTTACACAAACATATATTGTATCAATCATACAATTTTTATTTTATTGTTCTTGGTGTTGTTCTTGACAAATTAAAGTTTCAGCAGGTGGGAATTGTATCAATCATACAATTTTTATTTTATTGTTCTTGGTGTTGTTCTTGACAAATTAAAGTTTCAGCAGGTGGGAATTGTAGGAGTACATTTATATTAGGAGCCTGTTTGGAGACCTCTTTTTTCGGCTTATCAGGCTTATCAGTCAGCTTTTTCACCAAACACGTAACTTTTACTTTTGTGTGCTGAATTGTGTAATAAGCAGAAAAAGTAAGGTTGAAGTTACTTTTCTGGCTGTATTGACTGAAGTTACTGTAGAGGACTATTTTAGCTATTTTTACATGTAATTTTTTCTATAATTTATTAATAAAATATATTTTTAAAATATTTTTTTCTTGAATCAGCAGAATCAGCCAAAACAGCCACTTCAGCCAGAATTTCATAAATTTCAGCAGAATCAGCCAAAACAGCCGATTTTCGTGCTACCAAACGGGCTCTAGATTCAAATCCACATTTGATGGGTAAAGCAACGAAAGCAAAAGTAAAGCAGCAGCTCAATATTGAACTTCATTGTGATGTACACACAATTTAAAAACAAAAAGCAAAAGTACGAAGGCCATGTGAGACGACTTTAACTTTAATTAGTAGCAGCCTAGCAGGCCGGCCAGAACAATCTATAAACACATGAGCGAGTTAAATCATCAGATTTCACAAACGAATAATTTCGTATAGTATTTGGGAATATATGGCTTCTCAACTACTATTATTATTATTATTATTATCCCTAAAAAAATGTTTTGGAATGGTTTCGCTCCTGTTTTTACTGCTACTATTAATATTTGGTGCGGAGGTGGCGCAAGGCGGAGTGTGCAGGAAATCATGCGGCGGAATTCCGATAGAATACCCATTGGGCGTGGACGAGGGGTGCGGCAGCCCACGGTACCGGCGCATCATCAGCTGCACAGCCGCCGGCGAGCTCCTGCTCCTGACGCCTTCGGGCAGGTACCCCATCAAGAAGGTCAGCTACTCCGGCGGCGACGCGCACATTGTGCTCACGGACCCCCTCATGTGGAACTGCCAAGACGGCGACCGCTTCCGGCGCCCCACCCGCCCCTTCAGCCTCGACAGCAGCACCCCTTTCGCCCTCTCCCCCCACAACGACTACCTCTTCTTCAACTGCAGCGCCCGGGCCGTCCTCACGGTCCCCTCCAGGCCTCACTTCTGCGACCGCTTCCCGGAGGAGTGCGACTCCGCCTGCGACTCCGGCAGCTTCCTCTGCCGGAACCTGCCCGAGTGCCCCTCCGCGCTGCGCCGAGCCTCTTGCTGCGCCTACTTCCCCCAGGCGGCCGAGTCCTTGAGGATGATGCTGCGCCATTGCGCGTCCTACACCGGCGTTTACTGGAGGAACCTCAGCGCCGAGGATGCGGCAGCTTTCGGTCAGGTGCCGGAGTACGGGGTGAGGGTGGACTTCCAAATCCCGGTGACGGCGGAGTGCGTGCAGTGTGCGCAGGCCGGTGGTGGAGGGACTTGTGGCTTTGATACTCACACGCAGGCTTTCCGGTGCCTCTGCAGTCACCGAGGAAATACCACCACTACTTGCAATGGTACGTATATATATATATATATATGTGTGCATGCCGCCCTACTCATCTATCTTTACTCTTTCTGGTTTATATATAAAAGACAAAGTTTACTCTTAATACATAGACAATGTCTACATATATATGGAGTATAATAACCATAATTATTTTAGTCCCTCTAAATGTAGGAGTAGTATATTTTGTTTTACATTCCTGCAATTTTTTTTTTGTTTTTAGTCCCTGCAATTTATGTTAGTTTTCTTTTTGGTCAATCACCGATGATATATATCAACATCTGTTTGATCTTAAACTAATTTTGGTTAATAGATTTTTCCTAACTCTTTGTCATGTTATTAAAAAAATGTTAGATTTTATTTTTTCAAGGGCCTTTAGTATGTATTTTGAAAATGTGAATACTTAGTTTTACATTATTTTAGCTCACATATGAGCCTCAACAAAATAATAAAAGGATGAATTTAGATATTTCTAGTAGATTTATGCAACAAACAATGATTTTTTTCCTAAATAGAGTGGTTTTGGAATTAGAAAAGGACTAAAATCAAAATATAGCATATTACAGGGATGAAAAACAAAAAAAATGTATTGACTTAAAACAAAGTGTGTCATATTTATAGGGACTAAAAACATACGATAGTATTTAAGCCTTTCTAATATATATTAACAAGTAACTCACATGTCGGAAATTAAACACACCTAGTTATATTAGTAATTGTGCTAAATAAGACTAAATTAATAAAGTAAGAATAAAAGATGAATGTTTTAAATCACGCCGACTTTATCAAATTGGTACGAGACTTTAGCGAGGTTGTGACTAAATATGGAATAATAAACTATTATAGTTTAGAGCCCGTTTGGTAGCATCAAAATCAGCTGTTTTGGCTGATTCTGCTGAAATCAAAGTGGCTGCATTGACTGATTATGCTGATTTAAGAAAAAATTATTTTTAAAATATATATTTATTAATAAAATAAAGAAAACATTATATGTAAAAATAGCTAAAATAGTCATCTACAGTAACTTCAGCCAATATAGCCAGAAAAGTAACTTCAACCTTACTTTTTCTGCTTATTACACAATTCAGCGCGCGCAAGCAAAAGTTATGTGTTTGGTGAAAAAGTTGGCTGATAAGCCTGATAAACCGAAAAACAGCGTTACCAAACGGCCTCTAAGACTTTCTACCAAACTAATCTTTTATCTTTTTTTAGGGAACCCTTTTATTCTACTCGGTATTATGGAACCCGGAACCCCCACCGTAATAAAATTTTGGCATTTGTTTCGTTTTAAAAATACTAATGTACGTTTTACTCGAGGCCAATACAATTTAACTCTTATCCAACTTAATTATTTCAAAGACCAAACGTGTTTGTTGACTTGTTCACCACGTCTAGAATAAAAACAATGGAGCTTCAATTCATATCTATTGATACCCTACAAATTATATGCAGATATTCAGCATAAAAAGGCCTCAAAAGCAGTAGCAGGTAAAGTATACATGCCGCCCTTGTAATTTAATCTCTCTCTCTATATAAATACATATACGAACTACTCCGTATATAGGAGCACATGATATAGGAGCAGGAAGTACATGAAGCACCTCATATTTGAGGTGCTTCGTTCGATCAATTCTTGGTGATTTTTTTTTTTAAATTTTGTGCATATGTTATTCATGAAGTGTAAATATGTTCACAAAGTTTCAACTTAAAATTCAATCAGAAAATCAATTAAACAAATTATTACTCCGTAATAAGCACTGCGTTTCTTATATATTTTGTCGCAATATTTTTCAATAATTCTGGAAAAAAAAATTAGTATGTGTTATAGACTTAGGGAGTGTTTGCAACTGCTTCTGCTTAAAAAAAAGCACTTTAGGAGATGTAAGGAAAAAGTGATTAGTAGTAAAAATTGATAGTGTTTGAGAAAAAAGTGATTTTGAAAAGTAAAAGTTGGTAGTGTTTGGTAAAATAAGTGCTTTTTGTGTAATAGAAAAGGGGAAAACACTTTTCACCCGCAAGCCGAGAAAAAGTAAAAAATTGGTAGTATTTGGTAAATAAGTGCTTTTTAAATCGAAAGCTGAGAAGTGTTTTTTTTTTTTAGATGTTGCAAACACTCCCTTAGGAGTTACAAATAAACTTGTCCGTGGATTTGGCAACACCTAAATTACGTACATGAATGGTTAAAGATAATACAAACGACTTGATACAATTTTTTGTATTATATATAAGGGGCGAGTGAGGAAAAATGATAGTTACGCATGCATTAATTAATTAGGTCATTTTTACAATAATAAAAATTAGGGCGTTTTTTGTATGAATATTATGGATGCAGGTGCATCGATAGCAGTGTCAATATCAGGGGCAGTAGGGATAGGGGCAGGAGTGTGGTACTTACGAAGAGTGAGAGCAAAAGCCCCGATAACACACGGCGTTCAAACAAATGACAACCGCCTTTTCTAGTTGATGATGGCTTGTCGCCCGGCCGGGTACTATCATTCAGAATATATATATAATAATTCAGATGATCGATATTATGCTGTGCGCATGCCGGGTATATATTATCAACAATAATCACTGCAACACACGAGTGTACTTTTAGTCTTATCTTAATATAATAACATATACTACGTATATATATAGAGAGAGTTGAATGTTTTTACATACTCCGTTACTAATTAATATACTCCGATATTTTATAGGTGAGATGCGATGAGATAGTATGGTAAGTATATAAGTTTCACCATTATTATATTATTAAAATGGTGCCTGCTACGGTCAGTGGCGGACCTAGAAAAATAATGTCACGGGGTCCCTACTCTAATATAACTCTAATTAATATTTCCTCTGTCCCGCTAAGATCTTTCTAATAGACTAATACTATCGTATATTTAGGAATCTGCCTAATATATATTTGCGATTCTGCCTAATATATATTTAGGAATCTGTCTAATACTCCCTCCGGATCTTTTTAAACTTCACAGTTTGACTTCACACAGATTAAGAAAATAAAATTGACTTTACTTTAGAGTACACTGTTGAGACACTGTTTACCACTGTTTGGCACTGTTGAAACACTGTTTGGCACTGTTGAAACACTGTTTGTCACTGTTTAGCACTGTTTAACACTTTTTTGAAGTTGATTTCTTTGCCAAATAAGGAAATAAGGAAGTGTGAAGTTTATTTTGGACCGTCCTAAAAAGGAAAGTGTGAAGTTTATTTAGAACCGGAGGGAGTATCTATTTAGGAATACTTTCTATTTTGACAACTCTTCTATTATAAATATATGTGTCAGAACTTCTATTGGAGTACCTCTTTCCCATTATTTCACACTTTCTGCTTTCCTTTTTTACCCGTCCCAAAATGATCTTCTCATTTCCCTAAATGGAAAGTTATACTACATCAAAACAATGCAAAACAGTGTCAAACAGTGTCGAAACAATGTACTCTACAGTAAAGTCAAATTTATTTCCTAAATATGTGTGTAGATCAATGTAGGAAGTTCTTAGCGGGACGGAGGGAGTATAACGCTAATTAATATTACATTAGCTATATTATTTTTTTAGTCAATAATAGCAGATTTTGGACAATGACTTTAATCATTATATTTATATTTAATTTATAAATATTATATTTTTATGAAATTGTTTCAAATAAAGAACATTTTGACATATTTTTCATATTCAAAATAATCTCTTTTTAAAAAATATCATTGGTCAAAATTAATTGTCACTGATATGCGGACTGTGGTTTGGGATTTTTTTAAAAAGCCAATACATCGTAGTTTTGATATTTTAGAATAATAAATATGGAAAATAACTTTACATAATACCAATTATCTTCCATAAACCAAGAATAATACATACTTTAGAAATAACTTTCAACAATACCAACTATTTTAGTGTAGAACAGAAATAAGTAGGAGTCACTTTTTTATAGGAAATCTAGTCATTTAAGCCATAAAAACTAATATCAACAATAAATAAATAAAATTTGAAAATATGGTGACTTATTTGATATTTTGTTACTAGTTTTTGATGAATTAAATGACTGATTTTTTAGTGGAAATTTGATATATACGTATTACTGTTGGTATATATTCAAATAGTTAGTATTAGTAAAAATTGCTATTTATCTAAATGGGACTAAAACTTTATCAAAGTACATAAATAAGACTACATGTTTATAATTCCCTAAATATGACTTATTTGATCCTATTAATATAATAAAACATCATCAATTATGAGTCTATGAGTCCTATTTAACAGTGTCGATCTTATTTGTGCAATTTGTCAATGTTTTAGTGTTATTCAAGGACTTTACTCCTTTAAAAATTATTTCTAATAAAAGTCTTTTTCCCTAATAAATCTAAAAAAAAAAGGAGCATCCAGGGATCCGAACCCCTTACCTCCGCCATCGAGTAGGATTAACTTCAAGGATACTACCATTACTCCATAACATCTATCACAACGTGAACTAGCTTTTAACGTATGTATACATTGTTTTATTAATTTATATAAAATATACATATAATATATATATAGGTATTTTTTTTTTGAAGTCCACGGGGTCCCGGGACCCCATGGGACCCTTAGTGGGTCCGCCTATGGCTACGGTACCAGTGTCGGAGCCACTATAGTTCAAGGGTGTTCAGTTGAACACCTAAAATTTTAAAAAAACATATTAGTATATATAGATGTATAAATTTAATTTAATTATTTATTGTTCTTTCAAATTTTAACTATACAAAAAATGAACACCCAAAGTTTGTTACATAAATCCGCCACTGTACGGTACATTTGCAATTTTAGAGGTACCATACCTTTGCTTTAGTGGCACGCACCATTATTATTATTCACTTTCCCTTTTACGGAAAACATTACGGATTTACAGAGTATGTTTTTCTTTATGTACATAATGAGAATGTGGTTGAAATCCAAATAATTAATGAATAATTATTACTTAATTAATCTATAATTAATAACAATCAAGGATTAATTATAAATATAATTAATATTCATAAGATATAAGTAAATGTTAGAAAATTAAGAATAAAGACTAAAAATATAAATAAAACAATTACAAAAACATTGGAAACTTAAAATGCAGGATTAATTAATTGGCGTAGCAAAATAAAGTTATATTATAAAAATTAAATGTTCCAATTTAAAGTATAAAAATATGTAGTTTTTTTTTTACATATTTTAAAAGTATTTATAAAAAAGAAGATGTTAGAGGTATTAATTTTCTTAACACCTTTTGTGCAATATTTTAATAGGGTAATTATTAGGAATATTTTTTTAAGTAAAAGTAATATTATTATTTTGATTACGGAAATTAGTCTGAGTAATATTCCGTATATACTATCGTGCATTCTTAATTTTCTACAAAAAAATAAAATTTTCATTTCCACTTACTGATACGCGTGTAATTTCTGTGTATATGTTTGTGTTTTTAGTTAGTTTTGGTTGTTTAATATTTCGGAAATTACACACTTTTGGTGTAATAGTTATGTTTGTTATTTAGTTGTAATTCATTTAGATTAGGATCATTCTGAGCTTAAACGGGTCCAAGATCAATCAAATGATCATTGATGAAGGAAGGTGCAAGAGTACAAGACAAAAAGAAGGAAAGTTCCTGATTTTGACCTGTACCCGGTCGAGTATAACCCCTTACTCGATCGGGTACCAATTGGATTCTCAATCAGATCAACCAGGAAACAAAGGGACGTGCAGGGGAAGATTTGACCACGATCAGTTGTCATACCCGATTGGGTACACCGACACACCCGATCGGGTATACCTATAATTTATACCCTGATTTCGATCGAGTATGGTTCGGATTTAGGTTTCTACATATACTCGATCGGGTACCTATACATACCCGATCGGGTATACCTTCTATTTTACCCCAGAATCGATCGAGTATACCTCAAAACTAAGGTTTTTACACATACCCGATCGGGTACCTTATTTGTACTCGATCGGGTACCCGAGCCACACTCCCAAAAGCCTATAAATACACCCCCCTTCCTTCACAATTAGATTACCAATTCCTATATACTTCTAAGCTCAGTTTAGACAAGTTATTTCTTTATATTTTCTTCATGTTTAGTCTCCAAATGAGGAATTAAACTCTTCCATCTTGGTTTTGCTACTTTGAAGCTTAATGAATTTGTAAGTTGTGAGTTATTCTCTTTAATCTTCTTCCTTGAATATTAATTCTTCTTTTAAATACTATTTCTATATCAATGTTGGGGAGTGTTTGACGTGCACTTTGTCGTGAGTGCACTCAAAATAAATTCAATACTAACACTTATACGTAGTATAGGTGAAGTAGAGTTCGTATCCACAGGGAAAGGAATAATTTATCTTTTTAACGAAAGGAGTAAATAAAGGGGGGTTTTGGGTTGAATGATTTAATTAAATTAAACACGAAGATGAACGAGTTATATGTGATTTAATTCAAAGATAAAAAGGACTTGGCATTGCTACTTTCCACTTGTTGATATATTTCAGTCGATCATTGTTATTGTCACGCCCCGGCCTGGCCGGACGCGCTAACAACCGCCGCATAATCCGATTAAGGCAACCGCAGTTCACCCTACTCGAACCATGCAAGGCGTACATGAATACCATTCACACTAGTACATCCATAAACAATCATAAATAAAGCATTTCAAATATACGCAGCGGAATACAAATACTTTTAAAAAGTAAAAGGCCACACAGGGCGAACATGAGCACGCAGGCTCCCAAATCATTTATAATTTAAAAATAGTCCATGAGCATTATTTTATTTATATCAAAATAGAACTGGAAGAAGCACGAACCACGTCTTCTCTCCATGGATCACCCGAAGCAACGGGAACAGGAAGCAAGCTCTAGCTTCTACCTGAAACTGTGAGGTGGCCTCCCCCGTGAAGGGGAGGTCAGTACTTGGAAGCATTTGACAAGTACAATGACAACTATACTGAATATAATTCATGTTTCAAACACAAGACCCTCAAAATAGGGTGATACTATATTATGGGCATAACCTACAGCTACCCCATTTCAAATCACTTGTATAGAATATATATATACCAAGTCAAATAGCCGACCCGTAGGTCCATTTGTATTTCAAAACAATTCCCCTTGTACAGCCCTTGGCCTATTCTTGCATATAGCAATATCGAGAGGTTATCCCACCCCTAGTCTAAACCCAACTCCATCGAGAGGGTTACACAATTTATCATTTGTACTCGTCCACGCTGGACTTACCCACCCTATGGGTGTATTCATTCATTTTGGGCTTACACCCCCAGCATTATATCTTTGATTCATTTAGGGCTTACACACCCCGTATATTCTTAGTTTGTGTAGGGCTTACACACCCCGTATAATACTTTACTCATTTAGGGCTTACACACCCCGCGTAATACTTTACTCATTTAGGGCTTACACACCCCGCGTAATACTTTATCATGTAGGGCTTACACACCCCGTATAATACTTCATTCATTAGGGCTTACACACCCCGCGTAATACTTTATTCATTAGGGCTTACACACCCCGCGTAATGCTTTATTCGTGTAGGGCTTACACACCCCGCGTAATATCCTTTATCTCGTTAGGGCTTACACACCCCGTATATATATCCTCGTATACTCATTGTACACGAGCAATCATAATCTATCAACCTCGGGCTAGTCTTCATCAAGACTCCCCGGGCTGCCTTCATATAGTCTAGGTAGACTCCACCATTTCCTTTGAGTGTGACCATAGTCCATCACTCATTCTAAGTTCATGCCTATCTAATTCAATACTATAGATAGCACATACAATTAATCACTACGGATTTATATCACTTTGATCATGTCAATAACTCAAGTATTCCTTACTTCACATTTAATCATTTTGCCTATCCACATAGGTATCCATATATCCCTTTTAAGATCTTATGGAATCACACATTTATCAACATTTGTCTATATCATGCTAATCCTCTATATCAATTCAATAATTAATATATTTCAAGGATTTCTCCCCTCATGCATAATGCCTTTGCTTATCCACCTTAGTGATATCATGTATCAATTTGTATGACCACATAGCAACACATTTATTCACATTGGAGTATATCATTTAATTCCATCAAAATCATAATTTGATTACTTAGGTAATCTCATGCTCAACTCACGAGTTATAGACAATATAGTCAGCCATCCTCACCTTAAATATGTCCAGCAAGGTTTCCTATCGAAGCCCCGTCGTTAAACCTTCGATCGGGAATGATCTGAATCCATCTTGGCTGGCAGAGGACAAAAGCCGCCCGGCTTTTGCAAAAGCTGCCCGGCTTTCGGGTTCTGCTGCACGAAAACAGCACCTAGAAGTGGCGGTTTCCGGCGATTTCGATTCCTATCGATTCAACAACTCTTCTAAGTTAATTACCAACACTTTATATCATATTTCTACACTTTAAAACGTGTAGAACATCCCCTATAATCCATCATATGATTTCTATAAAATCATATACGAAAAATATATTAATTGGAAGAACAAGAACCATGGTTAAGGGATTCTTACTTCTAGGACTAGTTCTTGCCTTGGATTCCTCCTCTTCTTGGCTTTCTTCTTCCTTGATGTTGTGATGAGTGTAGGGAGCTCTTCAAGACCCCTCTCCCTTATGTCTTACGTATCACCTCTCACATGAGAGGATGAGGAGACTCCCCCCCTTCTTATCTTCTATTTTTAGAAATTGGGTCTACTTTATCGGGCTCGGTTCATGGACTGCTACTTTAATTTAATCTAACCCAAAGCTACCTATAAATTAATCCCCCCATTATTATGGGTTATATTTTATACTGGATACACCGAATTAAAGTGTAGGAAGCCCTTCACTCTCATACTCGCTATTTTCGGTAAGTTGGGAATGAATGTCACTTTGTTTACTCGGTCTATCTTGGTCCGACCCAAATGACTTTTATCCATTTATTTATATTATTTTAGGCTAGTAGACCTTAATAGGCCAGTCCTAAAATGTGTTGGATAGTCCTCTCCAACATCTCGGGCTCAACCCATTTATATTTCTATTATTAATAAGTAGACTCAAATAGTCTCCCGTCTTATTTCTTTACCTTTTATTCGGCCCAAACCATTATATTTCACATACTTCTTTATCCTTGGACTTATTGTTCAATTTACCGAGGTCCAAGAATATGTAATAGTTAGTCCCTCCCCATGTTTGGGGTCCGACTCACAATTTATTTAATCGGTAACAATTTAATCAATTAATCATTTCTAGTATGATCGATATACTTGTAACTAGTTTTCAAAGTGAATATATATTCATGACATTAACTAGTTATCCTTATCGAATTTAGTATTTGTACTTTCACTCAGATTTTAGTATCAATGGATTAATAAATCCAAGTTTAAATTGGGAGCGGTGTTACAAGTTCACCCCCCCTTAACAGGAATTTCGTCCCCGAAATTCACGTCGCAGTTTCATTTTAACCGGCGTCACTCTATTCTTAGAGTACATACTTTTTCAAGTTTCTTCGTTGACTTGATCATTTTATAACATAGCTTAACCATTTTATCATTGTTGTCCTTAGACATTTTCATTCATATTGACGCACCCTTTTGGTTTATTTCATTTAGATGCTACTCCATCTAACTACAGAATAACAAGTCCTTCCCCACTTGGGCGTCAATTCTTTCTAGAATTCTCAAGTGGCCTTAACTAGTTTGGGTTTAGTTCTTTGGCATGTGAATCTGACAATTCACACCAAAGGTTCTTAATAACATTTTTCTCTAACCTTCGACTTGAAGGTTCCCTAGTATGCTAGACAACATATCCCGCTGTAAAACTTACTCGCATACCGTTATGCCGTTGGCCCGTTAGCCCGTGTTCATGTTTCATTTCATTCATCGTTAGCACGACACCGCCCGTAGGTCTTATCATCCTTTACGAGATTCGTCACCGCTATCCGAGGCCTCGTCGGGCCCTCGGGCCGGAGTCCAACATCCCGCCCCTGGACTCATACCTATCATCCCGTAGGAAGGTAAGGCCCATTAGGGGTCCTATCTTATGTGTTACCGCTGTCGGAGCCTCGTGAGGTCTCCGATTCGGATTCCACCCTTACACGTGACCACACTGCAAGTCCATGCTATCCAACCCCGCTCTCTAGAGTCGGGAAGGGCCATGGTCCTTACTCATTACCATAATTCAACTGGCTATCCTCAAGGACTACCAGAAACACCCGAAGGTCCATCCTATATCTAGGATCAATTTATTATTCACTTTTATCTTGGGTATCCCTTAAGGCCTACCCCTAGTATAACTTAAAGTTATACATGTCCACCTTAGCATCTCTTAAGACTACTTAGGGTTCAATATCTCACTATGCGAATCCTTAGGATTAATCCTACCATTATTCGTATTTACCTCCCGGCTAGTATTTTCATACTAGTTGGGTAGATCAAGGATAATCGAGTCCTCAATTCATGTCGTCTTCCAATACCTCATCAAGATACAAACCATAGACGAGCCTTAAGTCTATGTCGATACCTCGGTCTAGTCACCCTGGTTCCTCCCTTAAGGACTGCCCGAAGCATGACCCGAATTTCATTTCCTTACAGTAGAGTGGGAGCGACTTAATACTCGTTCGGTATCTATTGTTACATGATAGACTCCCGCGTATCACGTATCAGTCCCAACACCCATGGAATTTTGAAAATAGGTAACCATCCTTGACTCTAAATCTGTCTCACATACCCGTGCTGCCCACTCATAAGTGGATGGATATAAGTCATATAACACTAAACTTCCATTTAGTTTATCATATTCTGGTTATCCCCCTGCGAGTTCCTGATACTCATACAATAATGTGTAACATATAAGGCGAAACAGTTTGGTGTCGCGTCCATCATATTGGTCTTATTTGTACCGAACTATATTACTCGGTGATAGTCAACCACCGGTTACACCCCATTGCTTAAGCCTTACATAGACTCCTCATTAACAACTTCCTACGTCGACCCAAATGCTCGATTCATATGTTATATACAATTCACGGTTCTTCTTACGGATGATAGCGCCCCCTTTAGGGTAACACATGTCTACTCAACTTGCTTGTTTACAACTCGGGGCGTAGGCCATGCCCTTATTTCCCCCGAGTTCTCAATCTCCCACTTAATAGCCATTCTTGCACCATGCTTCTCAATTCATTCTTTATCGCAGTTATTTCCTATTGGGTTCAATCGTACTCAGCGATATTAGAACTCACATTCAATTTCCTTCATTCATTACTATCGTCATGTAATAGTGTGTGTCGACCGTCATATCGTTTCGGTTTACAAGTGCCCTTACACACTTACCCAATACGCCTCCGCATCAAGGATGATTTTATCATCCTCCCGCTCAACTTTAGTGTTCTTACACCCCAAACCAATGCAAGTCCCACTTTCCTTTGTAATGGTACGTTTCAAGGCTCGAAAGACGTACCGGGCTCGAGATATACGAAAGCCATCCGACCTTTCCATAAACTGCCCGGTTTTCTAGCTTGGAGTCTGATTTTCCAAAAGTTACCCAAACGCCGGCCGGTTTCCGTGAAAGCCGGCCGGTTCTCGTACCCAATTCCAGGTTCCGATTTGTTTCCCCGTAAGCCGGCCGGTTTCCATGAAAGCCGGCCGGGGTTTGGCAGCGTAGCTTTAATCCCAAAATTTAATCCAAAAGCCGGCCGGTTTCTGTGAAAGCCGGCCGGTTTTCATCCCCCGAAGTTTAATTAAACTTATTCAATCCAAAAGCCGGCCGGTCTTCGTCAAAAGCCGGCCGGTTTTCCTTGCCGCAGCTTAACTCGTTTTTATTCATCCTCAAAACCGGCCGGGCTTTGCCAAAGCCGTGCGGTTTTGAGTGTTTACAAAACTTCACAAACCCCGTAAGCCGGCCGGTCTTTACAAAAGCCGGCCGGGTTTCGCCGCCGTAGCTTAATTCCACTTTATTTAATCCCAAAGCCGGCCGGGTTTCACCCAAGCCGCCCGGTTTTTGCCATTTCAAAAATGTTTTTCGTTTTCCTTGCCAAAACCGGCCAGTATTTTCCTTGGCCGGCCGGAAATTGACCCCTGGAACCCCCATAACTTAAATATTCATTTAAATGAAGTTTCTAATAAGGATTACCTGTACGGTGGTCGCGTCCATGCAAGAATTTGCCTCCTTCCCCGTGTGAACTCATCGTTGAGTTCTTCTTTGATTCCCGGAGTGTATGTTGCTCACATTATCCCCTCTATGTCGTGTGCTCGCTTGAGACGGCCCCGCTAGGTTCATATCCCCCATGGTTCCTTCATTAGCTCCCGAAGTAGTGTTACTTCCCCGTTGAGGACAATGGAACTTCATGTGTCCCGTATCCCCACAAAAGAAACACCTCTTTGGTTCACGACAAGTCCCGTAGTGGTACTTATCGCAATTATCACATCTTCGCACCCTAGAACTAAAGGATTTCCCTCCTTGGGTCACGGACCCTTGATTGTACGTTGACGGTGGCATAGGCATTTTAAAGCTTCCCTCCACCCCGATATTTTGTCTTTTGCTTCGATCATGGGAATCATTGATTTCCCACATCCTCTTTCTAGCCTCCTCGGCATCTTTAGCCTTTCTTTCTTCCCACAACTCTTCTCCAATAAGGCCTCGTGTCACCACCTCGTTAAAAGTCATGTTCTTTTGGTACGCCGCCCTCTCACGCACCTCCAAATTCAACGCGTTCCAGAAGTGGTCGACCATACGGTCCTCATTCTCTGCATATTCAGGAAGATATCTAGCCAAGTCTCGGAACTTTTGTTCCAATTGTTTGACGGTGTACTCATCACCTTGTTTGATGGTAGTGTACTCCCTCCTCTTTTGATTTACTTCAAAGGAAGAGTAGTATTGTCTATAGAATTCAAGCTCGAAGTTGTCCCACGTGACGTCTCCGTGGTATTTCCCCTTGACACCATCCCACCATGTTGAAGCTAATCCCTCCAACATCCTAGTGGCAACTCTCATTGTAACACTTGAGATTTAATATAAACGGATTAATAGTACTACTCATACAAACAGAGGTGCATCTCCTTTTAAGGGAGCTCATTACCCAAGAACTCCAAAGTTAAGCGTGCTTGCACGGGAGTAGTCTTGGGATGGGTGACCCCCTGGGAAGTTTCTCAAGGCGCGCATGAGTGAGGACAAAGTGCGCGGTAAAGGCTAGTGGCGGTTTGTGAGGACAGTACTATTGGTCCGGAGTAACTACCTCGGGTCCCACGGGGCCGGGGTGTTACAGGTGGTATCAGAGCAACCCCGCGACAGTGTGATGACCCGTTGGATATCGGGCGGGCACGTAGCGGGGGAAGATTCTGGGATTTGATTGAGATTTGAGATTGGTTCAAGGGCGCAACGAGGACGTTGCGATCCTAAGTGGGGGTGATTGTAACACTTGAGATTTAATATAAACGGATTAATAGTACTACTCATACAAACAGAGGTGCATCTCCTTTTAAGGGAGCTCATTACCCAAGAACTCCAAAGTTAAGCGTGCTTGCACGGGAGTAGTCTTGGGATGGGTGACCCCCTGGGAAGTTTCTCAAGGCGCGCATGAGTGAGGACAAAGTGCGCGGTAAAGGCTAGTGGCGGTTTGTGAGGACAGTACTATTGGTCCGGAGTAACTACCTCGGGTCCCACGGGGCCGGGGTGTTACACTCATCTTTAGGTTAGGTGTCAATTGCATATCATCGGCTGCCTCATTAAGCCTCTTAACCCAATCATCGGCCTCAGATATATCCCCCGTTCCATCGAACGGTTTACATCCGAGCGCCCTTGCCTCTTTAAGATATTTAGAGACCCTTATAATGGGACTCTCGGTACTTGGATTTCTAGTACCCTCTCTATGTGCCCCGCACGCATCACGACTGCCCCTCTTGGGAGCCACCTGCTCAACTCGCCTCTCTTGGCGTTGGTTCTTCCTTAGTTCACGTTCACGTTGGTATTTTTCAAATACCTGACTAATTCCATCCAAGGAGACATCATTGTCCTCCTCACCAATAGATTCATCACTCTCATCATATGAAGTTTCAGAAGGTTCTGTTTCGGGTTTATACGTTGAGTCTTCTTCGGACTCCCAAGACCTATACTCGGTCTCAAACTGTGCGTTATCCCTCATTTGGATCCCTTGGCCTCCTCGGCCTCTCCCTTTTCCTCTAGATACTCTAGAGTTTCCCCGGTTGACATGCCCAGTTTCTCCCGGTGCACGCCTTATCCGATCATTCCTAGTCATCATGCCTCCACCTCGCATTTCTGAAAGAAATTTTTGGAATGAGTCATCAGACTCGCTTCAATGTCAACTGACAGATAAGTACTTAAGACACCACTTGGCTCAAATCACCGCCATACCAATTGTTAAGGGACCCGTCTTAACAATTAGAGACTTTGCAACTCAAGTACCAAAGGCTCTTTCAGCACAAAACTTTTATGCTCATGGTTTCAAAAATCATTTTGAAGAAAACGCTTTTGAGGAACTTCATTATGAAGTTTATGGACTAAGGGCTCTGATACCATTTAATTGTCACGCCCCGGCCTGGCCGGACGCGCTAACAACCGCCGCATAATCCGATTAAGGCAACCGCAGTTCACCCTACTCGAACCATGCAAGGCGTACATGAATACCATTCACACTAGTACATCCATAAACAATCATAAATAAAGCATTTCAAATATACGCAGCGGAATACAAATACTTTTAAAAAGTAAAAGGCCACACAGGGCGAACATGAGCACGCAGGCTCCCAAATCATTTATAATTTAAAAATAGTCCATGAGCATTATTTTATTTATATCAAAATAGAACTGGAAGAAGCACGAACCACGTCTTCTCTCCATGGATCACCCGAAGCAACGGGAACAGGAAGCAAGCTCTAGCTTCTACCTGAAACTGTGAGGTGGCCTCCCCCGTGAAGGGGAGGTCAGTACTTGGAAGCATTTGACAAGTACAATGACAACTATACTGAATATAATTCATGTTTCAAACACAAGACCCTCAAAATAGGGTGATACTATATTATGGGCATAACCTACAGCTACCACATTTCAAATCACTTGTATAGAATATATATATACCAAGTCAAATAGCCGACCCGTAGGTCCATTTGTATTTCAAAACAATTCCCCTTGTACAGCCCTTGGCCTATTCTTGCATATAGCAATATCGAGAGGTTATCCCACCCCTAGTCTAAACCCAACTCCATCGAGAGGGTTACACAATTTATCATTTGTACTCGTCCACGCTGGACTTACCCACCCTATGGGTGTATTCATTCATTTTGGGCTTACACCCCCAGCATTATATCTTTGATTCATTTAGGGCTTACACACCCCGTATATTCTTAGTTTGTGTAGGGCTTACACACCCCGTATAATACTTTACTCATTTAGGGCTTACACACCCCGCGTAATACTTTACTCATTTAGGGCTTACACACCCCGCGTAATACTTTATCATGTAGGGCTTACACACCCCGTATAATACTTCATTCATTAGGGCTTACACACCCCGCGTAATACTTTATTCATTAGGGCTTACACACCCCGCGTAATGCTTTATTCGTGTAGGGCTTACACACCCCGCGTAATATCCTTTATCTCGTTAGGGCTTACACACCCCGTATATATATCCCCGTATACTCATTGTACACGAGCAATCATAATCTATCAACCTCGGGCTAGTCTTCATCAAGACTCCCCGGGCTGCCTTCATATAGTCTAGGTAGACTCCACCATTTCCTTTGAGTGTGACCATAGTCCATCACTCATTCTAAGTTCATGCCTATCTAATTCAATACTATAGATAGCACATACAATTAATCACTACGGATTTATATCACTTTGATCATGTCAATAACTCAAGTATTCCTTACTTCACATTTAATCATTTTGCCTATCCACATAGGTATCCATATATCCCTTTTAAGATCTTATGGAATCACACATTTATCAACATTTGTCTATATCATGCTAATCCTCTATATCAATTCAATAATTAATATATTTCAAGGATTTCTCCCCTCATGCATAATGCCTTTGCTTATCCACCTTAGTGATATCATGTATCAATTTGTATGACCACATAGCAACACATTTATTCACATTGGAGTATATCATTTAATTCCATCAAAATCATAATTTGATTACTTAGGTAATCTCATGCTCAACTCACGAGTTATAGACAATATAGTCAGCCATCCTCACCTTAAATATGTCCAGCAAGGTTGCCTATCGAAGCCCCGTCGTTAAACCTTCGATCGGGAATGATCTGAATCCATCTTGGCTGGCAGAGGACAAAAGCCGCCCGGCTTTTGCAAAAGCTGCCCGGCTTTCGGGTTCTGCTGCACGAAAACAGCACCTAGAAGTGGCGGTTTCCGGCGATTTCGATTCCTATCGATTCAACAACTCTTCTAAGTTAATTACCAACACTTTATATCATATTTCTACACTTTAAAACGTGTAGAACATCCCCTATAATCCATCATATGATTTCTATAAAATCATATACGAAAAATATATTAATTGGAAGAACAAGAACCATGGTTAAGGGATTCTTACTTCTAGGACTAGTTCTTGCCTTGGATTCCTCCTCTTCTTGGCTTTCTTCTTCCTTGATGTTGTGATGAGTGTAGGGAGCTCTTCAAGACCCCTCTCCCTTATGTCTTACGTATCACCTCTCAAATGAGAGGATGAGGAGACTCCCCCCTTCTTATCTTCTATTTTTAGAAATTGGGTCTACTTTATCGGGCTCGGTTCATGGACTGCTACTTTAATTTAATCTAGCCCAAAGCTACCTATAAATTAATCCCCCCATTATTATGGGTTATATTTTATACTGGATACACCGAATTAAAGTGTAGGAAGCCCTTCACCCTCATACTCGCTATTTTCGGTAAGTTGGGAATGAATGTCACTTTGTTTACTCGGTCTATCTTGGTCCGACCCAAATGACTTTTATCCATTTATTTATATTATTTTAGGCTAGTAGACCTTAATAGGCCAGTCCTAAAATGTGTTGGATAGTCCTCTCCAACATCTCGGGCTCAACCCATTTATATTTCTATTATTAATAAGTAGACTCAAATAGTCTCCCGTCTTATTTCTTTACCTTTTATTCGGCCCAAACCATTATATTTCACATACTTCTTTATCCTTGGACTTATTGTTCAATTTACCGAGGTCCAAGAATATGTAATAGTTAGTCCCTCCCCATGTTTGGGGTCCGACTCACAATTTATTTAATCGGTAACAATTTAATCAATTAATCATTTCTAGTATGATCGATATACTTGTAACTAGTTTTCAAAGTGAATATATATTCATGACATTAACTAGTTATCCTTATCGAATTTAGTATTTGTACTTTCACTCAGATTTTAGTATCAATGGATTAATAAATCCAAGTTTAAATTGGGAGCGGTGTTACAGTTATATCTATAACTTATCTCCTCTCGAATACTCAATCGAGGAGTATATCCAATTCATCGAGGAAAGTTATTAACAACGACCGTTCATTAATAACCCTTACTATTAGTCAAGTATAGAACAACGCCATATACCTACTTGATAGTAGCATTTAATCTCTTAACTCCTTGATGAAATCAATTGAGATTGATAACCTCAACACAACGGTTTCGGTTTAACCAACAAAATTAATTCCTCTTAAGTTTACTAACCACGACCGTGCATTAATAAACCGAAGTTACTTACTTGTGAAACCATCAACGATTAACCATCGGTTCGTTGATCGTTTCTAGTAATAATTAATATTTGAAACAAAACTAGTTGATCCTTTAAGTAATGTTCAAAAATATTAATATGAAATATGAATAGGAATTAATTAATACTCAAGGAAGAATATTAAGGAAAATGAATCCTACTATAGTTAATATCAAGATGTTAACTAATTGTCATCTTAGTAACACTCCCCAATATTAACATAGAGGAAGGAATAGCTATTACTAAGACCAATGTCAAGATGTTAACTAATTGTCATCTTAGCAACACTCCCCAACATTGATATAGAAATAGTATTTAAGAGAAGCATTAATATTCAAGGAAAGAAGTTAAGAAAATAACTCACAACTTTAATAATCAACAAACTTCAAGAGCAACACCAAGAAATGGAAGTTTAGCTCCTCATTTGGAGACTAAACATGCTATAAAAATATAAAAGAAATACTATTCTAAACTGAGCTTAAGAGTATGGAAGAAGGAGAGATCTTATTGTGAAGGAAAAGGGGTGTATTTATAGGTGTTTGGAGGTAGCAGGGTGGTGTACCCGACCGGGTATATAGGGTATATAGGGCGAGTACCCTATATACCCGGTCGGGTACACCACCCTGCTACCTCCAAACACCTATAAATACACCCCTTTTCCTTCACAATAAGATCACTCCTTCTTCCATACTCTTAAGCTCAGTTTAGAATAGTAGTTCTTTTATATTTTTATAGCATGTTTAGTCTCCAAATGAGGAGCTAAACTTCCATTTCTTGGTGTTGCTCTTGAAGCTTGTTGATTATTAAAGTTGTGAGTTATTTTCTTACTTTCTCCTCTTGATTATTAATTCTTCCCTTAATCTCATTCTATATTAATGTTGGAGGGTGGCTAAGTGACGATTAGTTAACGTTCCGACATTGATTATTACTAGGAACGATCAACGAACCGATGGTTAAACGTTGATGGTTTCACAAGTAAGTAACTTCGGTTTATTAATGCACGGTCGTGGTTAATAAACTTAAGAGGGATTAATTTTGTTGGTTAAACCGAAACCATTGTGTTGAGGTTATCAATCTCAATTGATTTCATCAAGGAGTTAAAGAGGTTAAATGCTACTATTAAACCGGTATACGGCGTTGTTCTATATTTGGTTAATAGTAAGGGTTATTAATGAACGGTCGTTGTTAATAACTACCCTCGATGAATTGGATATACTCCTCGATTGAGTATTCGAGAGGGGATAAGTTATAGATATAACAATGATCGACTAAAATATATCAACAAGTGGAAAGTAGCAAGATCAAGTCCCTTTTATTCTTGAATTTAATCCCATATAACTCGTTCATCTTCGTGTTTTAAATCACTCAACAATCAAAACCCCCCTTTTATTTACTATTTACATAAAAAGAAAGTTATTCCTTTCCATGTGGATACGAACTCTACTTCACCTATACTACGTATAAGTGATAGTCTCCAATTTTGATAGATTTTGATGATGCCACTATACTAAACAAATGTACATTGAGTCTTATTTTCAGAAGTAACATTTAAATTTAAATCATAAGTGACAAAAATAAATGTACAATCTTTAAGATTAATGATATATTACCGGATACATAAAAATGCAATAAGGTAACTTTTTACCTTCATAGGATATTTAAATCCTACCGGCATATATCATTTTACTCAAAGATTAAATATAGGTCACATTTGAGATGCTCGAATACATTGAATATTGATTGGAAGACAAAAGTTGACCAGCATTAAATACACGGTCCTACAGCATGGGAGGACTTCTTGGAGTGAAGCTGCAGCGGCTGAAGACACACCCATACCGCAGCCCAATCATTCAAGACAGAAAACAAAAAGATTAAAAGCTCCTGCACAAGAAGACAAATGTACAATTCGTCCTAGCCAGACCCTCAACGCACAAGATTAATCCATCTCAACCAACGGATGAGATTAATCAACCATGAAGACCTATAAATATAGGTAGAAGCATGAGTTCTAAACAAGCTTGAGCATCCTAAGTAGAGAAATACCTTCATCAAAAGCATATTCGAGCTATCTAGCAAAAGAGAAAGTGCAAAACTCAACTTTACTCTCTGCTTAGCCTCATGCTTCACTAAGCTCTTAGATTAGATCAACACTTTCATATTTTTAGAGCTTAGTTCATAGTTGGAGATTAGAACTTTATTGTAATATTTCACAAGTGGTTGTAAACACTTAGGAGAACAGTTGTTCGGATCCTAAAGTGTAGTTAGTTAGATAGAGTACCTTTTGATCCCCACTGGATCATTAGAGAAAAGTCTAAGGACTGAGTAACTTTGAGTGGTGTCATACTCATTGTGAAAAACCTTCGATCTAGACCTAAGTGTTGTAAAGGCTAGATTATCACTAAGTGTATTGGGCTTAATACTTTAGTGGAAATCCATCTGAAATAGGATGGGACTGGACGTAGGAGGATTACACCACCTCTGAACCAGGATACATCGTGTGTTGATCTACATTCATTCAACAAAGCACACACCAAACACTTCTCACTAAAAGAATCGTAGTTTGCCAGCAGCATCCTAAGCAGTAGTCTTAATTGACTTTACTGCTTATCCTACTGCTTAATAACTCACTTTTCCTTGAGACAACTGCTTCACACTAGCTTTGAATATCACTACTAAAAGGTGTGGTTTGTCAGTCCTCAAAGATATTTCATTCATACGCAGCAGACGGCTTAGCAGTTTCCTGGGTTCACCCTACTGCTCAGACCCCTGCTCAGTCAAAACATCTTATTTTCTCCATCTCTACACATGTTCAGTTAGCCCTCATCACTCTGTACAAGGCTATATAATCATCTCTTTCAAACTACTGTTTTCCACTAGCAGTTACCTCAACAGTTCCCTGTTATCTAAGCCAACTGCCAAGCTAACTGCCAAGCCAACTGCTAGCTATCTAAGTCCAATCTTCCCAAATTAGAAAGTTGTCAAACTCTTATTATATAAAGGGTAAAGACTTCCGCTGTGCATCTATTAATCTCTCAAAAGATTATAGATCAATTCATCTGGAGGGAAAAAAAACTTCAAAAAGTTGAAAAAGATTTAAAAGTCTATTCACCCCCCCTCTAGACTTTTACCCTATCTAGGACCATCAAGTGGTATCAGAGCGGAGTGTTCCTAGAGTCAGTTTCTGACTAATTTGAACTAAAGATCCAAACCACTCTACCTCCTAAACACTTTCAAAAAAAAATGGACAGTCAGTTAGCCAAGAATCTTCTGTTCAACTTGAACAAATTTGATGACTGAAAAATACGGATGAAAGCACATCTCAGTGCCTTACATGATGAGATGCTTGAAGTAATTACTGATGGACCTATCAAAATAATGAAGGTCATCACATCCAGAACCACAGAAGGGACAGATGATGTGTACATTCCAAAACCCAAAATGGAATGGACAACTGAGGACAGGAAGAGAAACAATCTTGACAACATTGCCAAGGACATTCTCTTCAAATCTGTTGATGAATCTATATTTCCCAGAATCAGGAAATGCGAAACTGCCAAAGATGTCTCGGATGAGCTAACAAAGATTGGAGCAGGGGATGAACAGGAGAAGGACAATAAACTGACCATAGCCCTCAAAAAATTTGAGGATTTCAAAATGCTGTCATCTGAATCTATTCATGAGATGGAATCCAGATTCCTGAAGATTGTGGCAGAGGTCTCTGACCTTGGGAAAGAACTTTCTCAAAAGGAAATTTCCCTTAAAATCTTGAGAGGCCTGCCATCAAAATGGGACATGAAGGTAACTGCTATGAGAGATAGCAGAGATCTCAGAACTCTGTCAACTGACAAACTCTTCAGTGATCTCAAGGCCTATGAATTTGAAATGAAGGAGATCAAAGAAGAGAAGGAAGATGAATACAAGACACTAGCTCTAGTGTCTGAGCCAAGCACTTCAAAATCTGCTGAAAAATCCCTCAATAATCTCCTCACTGACGAGCAGTTTGCTATGTTTGTGAGGAAATTTAAAAGATTCATGAAGAAGGAGGGAACTGCTCCAAAGAAAGCATACAACCTGCCACCTAGAAGACAAGGGAGACCTCAATCCAGTGAGGAAACTGTTCTGTGCTACAACTGTAGACAGCCAGGACATTACAAAAATGAATGCCCTCTGCCCTTAGCCCAGAAGCATCAAGGGCAGCAGGGGACTGGTCCCAAAGCTAGTTACAAGAGGGACTTCAAAAGCAAAAGACAAGCAGGTGAAAAGAAAAAGGAGGAACCCCAATCTGAAGATGAAAGCAGCTCAAGTGATGAAAGCTCTTCATCTGAAAGCTCAGAGGAAGCACTTCTATGCCTGGGATCCTGGCAGGTGGCTGAAAAAGGCGGCAGCTGGCTCACTGGAGAAAGCAGCAGATGGCTCAGTGAAGATGATGAATACAGCTCCCCTAAATGCCTAATGGCCAAAAACCACTACAATGATGTTGAGGTAACATCCTGCTCTTCTTATAGCTCTAGTGATTCTGGACCAACCAATATTACACTGGAATCTTTATTACAAGATTTCCAAAAAGTCCAAAATCACCATGTTCTCTTAAGATCAAAAAATGATAGATTAAAACAAGACATTAAGGCTATTCATACTAAATTGTTAGATGCCTTAACCAAAAACAATGTCTTAGAAGAAGAGAACAAAGAGCTGAAAGACAAAATGAATAACTTCAGCATGGACAGTAAAACTTGTGACTCTACTGCTGAAGTTGTTCTAAATAGGGCAAGAAGAGGGCTCGGATATGTATCCCCCACCAGACTCACTCAAAACTCACCCTCCACAAGCCACCAACAAAATACAAGAAAGCTAATCTACCAAAAATCCCATTCTCAGAATATTCCCATAAGAAGGAACCTGCCTGCTCCCAAATCAAAATCCAATCTCCTGTATAAACAAAAACTTCCCTACCATCAAAACCCAAGAACCCGTTGGCAATCAACCAATAAGACCAACCACAGTCAAAACTTTAAGCAGTCTCCTCCAAAAGCCAATAATCCATTTTCCACTTCAAGAAGAAAAAGGATTAACAAATACATAGCCATCCCCTATGATTATAATACTTCAAATGGCTATAGACCAATCTGCTTAGAACTAAGTGGTTCTAGATGGGCATGGATGCCCAAACTTGTACAAAGGAAGTTGCCCACTAACTTGTGGGCTACTGCTCAACAATGATGAATACAGGAAGGTGCTGGAGCAGTTGACTCACAAACATGGTACATAGATTCAGGCTGCTCCAGGCACATGACAGGCAGCAGACGGCTCCTGTCCAACTATATGGCAAGAGAAGGACCCAAAGTGACTTTTGGGAATGTGGAAAAACAAGGAGAGACCAAAGGAGCTGGAGACCTATCCATCAATGGACTTACGATCCAAAACATATCTTATGTTAAAGGATTAAAGTTCAATCTCATAAGCACAAGCCAGCTCTGTGACAATGGCTATAATGTTACATTCTCCAAAGACATCTGCTTGATTAGAGATGTCAAAAATGACAAAACTGTGCTCACTGGTAGAAGGAAGAAGGACATGTACATTGTTGATTGGAGCTCAGCTAAGGAAGGGATCTGCTTGGTGACAAAGGCAGATTCAAATTTGAGTTGGGAATGGCACAACAAATTAAGCCATCTCAACTTCAAAACAATCAACAAATTGTCCAGAAAAGGATTGGTGAAAGGACTTCCTGAGATCAATTTCAAGAGGGACCATCTCTGTGATGCTTGCCAAAAAGGGAAACAAACCAAGGTATCTTTCAAATCAAAGGAACTGGAATCATCAACTAGGCCCTTAAGCCTACTACACCTTGACTTGTTTGGACCAGTTGAACCAACAAGTTTAAGTGGTAGAAGATACACACTGGTGATAGTTGATGATTATTCTAGTTACACTTGGACCGTATTCTTAAAGAAAAAGAATGAAACAGAGAAGAAACTTCCAGAACTGATGAAACTAATTCAAAATGAGAAAAGTCTCTCAATCCAGAAGATCCGGTCAGATAGAGGTACTGAATTCCTCAACTCCATAGTAATTCAGTACTGTAAAGAAAATGGAATCCATCACCAAACTTCAGCTGCAAGAACACCTCAACAAAATGGTGTTGCTGAGAGAAGGAATAGGACACTCAAGGAAGCCGGAAGGACTATCTTAGAAGCAGCCGGTTTGCCCAAAAGATTTTGGGCAGAAGCAATCAACACTGCTTGCTACACCCAGAATAGAAGTCTCATTCATAAGACTTACAAAAAGACTCCATATGAACTATGGAAAGAAAGGAAGCCTAATGTTAGTCATTTCCATGTGTTTGGATCCAAATGCTTCATTCTAAACAATGGAAAAGACTATCTCAAGCCATTTGATCCCAAATCTGATGAAGGGATCTTCCTGGGCTACTCAGCAACAAGCAAGGCATTCCGGATCCTCAACAAAAGAACTCATGTGGTAGAAGAATCAATCCATGTGATTTTTGAAAACCACTCCACTGCTCAATCAAAAGAAGAAGGTGGGTCATCCAACTCAAAGAAGGACACTGGAAAGGCTCCAAGCTGCCTTCCAGGAAATAATAAAGAAAAAATAGCTGAATCTAATGTCAGCCCACTGCCAGCAGGTGACTCACCAACAAACATCCCTCCAGACCTTCATGAAATTCCTAATCACCCTACTCTACCAGAAGATAGTGACAAAGAAGAAGATGAGGATAACAAACAACGTCAAAGCAAAACAACCTCATCTGACATTAGATGGTTGAACAAACATCCTCCACACCAAATCATTGGAAACATCCATGAAGGGGTTCGTACAAGGTCAGCAATTCAAAAAGAAGCACTATTCTCATGCTTCATCTCACAAATTGAACCCAAGAAAATTGAAGAAGCCCTACTTGACTCTGACTGGATACAGGCCATGCAAGAAGAACTCAACCAGTTTGAAAGAAATAATGTATGGGAGCTCGTATCCAGACCCTATCATCAACATGTGATAGGAACTAAATGGGTATTCAGAAATAAAATGGATGAGGAAGGCACCATTGTCAAGAACAAGGCAAGACTGGTAGCCAAAGGCTACTGCCAGGAAGAAGGTATAGATTTTGATGAAACCTTTGCTCCTGTTGCCAGATTAGAAGCAATAAGAATATTCTTGGCGTATGCTGCTCACAAGAAATTCACAGTCTATCAAATGGATGTGAAAAGTGCCTTCCTAAACGGTCTACTAGAAGAGGAGGTCTATGTGGAGCAACCTCCTGGTTTTGAAATCAATAGAGAGAAGGATCAAGTCTACAAGTTACACAAAGCTCTATACGGACTCAAGCAGGCCCCAAGAGCATGGTATGACACTCTCTCTGAGTACTTAGTGAATAATGGATTCACTAAGGGCAAAGTAGACAAGACTTTATTCAAAATCGAAGAAGGTCCCCACATATTGCTTGTTCAAATCTATGTTGACGACATAATTTTTGGAAGTTCAAATCAAGCATTGTGTGAGAAATTTTCAACTCTCATGCAAAGCAAGTTTGAAATGAGCATGATGGGAGAGTTGAATTATTTTCTGGGACTACAAGTGAAGCAGACTCTTCAAGGTATCTTCATCAACCAAGCCAAATATACAAGAGATCTCATGAAAAAGTTCAAGATCGAAAACAAGTCAACTGTGAAAATACCCATGAATACATCCCAAGGTCTAAGTCAGGATGAAGATGGCAAAGATGTTGATCCCACCCTTTACAGAGGTCTGATTGGCTCCTTGTTATATCTCACCACTAGTAGGCTAGATATCTCCTACTCAGTGGGTATATGTGCAAGGTTTCAATCAAAACCTAAGGAAAGCCATCTTCTAGCTGCTAAGAAGATTTTGAGGTATCTAAAAGGCAATCCTAACTCTGGATTATGGTACCCAACAAATGGAGGTTTTGAACTCTATGGTTATTCAGACTCTGACTTTGCCGGATGCAAAATTGATAGAAAAAGCACCTCAGGAACTTGTCAATTAATTGGTGGAAGACTTGTCTCTTGGTTCAGCAAGAAACAAAACTCAATTGCTACTAGCACTGCTGAAGCTGAATATATAGCTGCAGGCAGCTGCTGTGCTCAAGTACTTTGGATGAAACAGCAATTAAAGGATTATGGAGAAGAAACAAAGGAGATTAGCATACTATGTGATAACACTAGTGCTATTGCTATCACTCATAATCCTGTCTTTCATTCAAGAACCAAACACATTGAGATCAGGCATCACTTTATCAGAGAGCATGTTGAGAAGAAAACCATCAAGCTTGAATACATCCCCACGGAAAAACAGCTGGCTGACATCTTCACCAAGCCATTGAATGAAGCAAGATTCAACCAACTAAGGCAAGAGCTTGGAATGTTAGATGATCTAGATCAAGCGAAGGAATAACCCTGCATTTATTCAGGGGGAATCAAATTCCATAATCAAGGGGGAACTCCTAGCCATCTGTTGAGGGGGAACTAACAGAGGTAGCCATCTCGGCTACTCCCAATCCAAAAGGAATGAAGCATCAAGGTCCAAGAAAGTCTATCTCAGACTTTCAAAAGAAAGAAGAAGTCAAAATTCAAGGAGTAGGCTCAGCAGGTGACTGTTCAAAACAGCAGTAGGGTCAGCAGGCAGCTGACCAACTAGACCACTGCTACATGTGTAATAAGAGGACTTGAATTAATACTTTCATAAAGAAGAGTACAAGCTTGGAACAAGAAAGGAACAATGGAGGTACAGACACTGGTTCACAAAATTCGAACAGATGTCTGCAAACAGGTGTCTGCCTCAGAAGCAGGCCACTGTCTGAGATCAGCAGTTGGCTCAAATTACTGCAAATGTACATGGAATCTCAGCACGTGGCACAAATATTCTTGATCCTCACATATCAAGGAACCTCAAAAGGTAACTTTTGCTCTCAAACATAGAGCACTCTGTTACCAGTGTAAACACAATTAAACCAGCCGTAGTCTCCAACGGCTATATCCTAACGGCTAGTTTCCGATAATGAATAAATACCTCCTCCGTACAATTCCTTTACACTTTTACCTTGCAATCTCTCTCAAACCTCTCTCTAAACCTCAAACGCTCTCAAAGCCCTCAAATAACAAACTCTTGTACTCACCATTTCATCCGCACTCCATATTTCACCCATACTCTTTCTACTCCTCAAACAAACAAGAATGGCATCTCTTAAACTCATGGCTAAGAAAATCTACACCGGATCCATTCTTGATACATCCATAATACTGAAGAAAGCTAACAACAGTGATCTTATGAAAGATCTTCTGAGAAAGCTTGACAGCACAGGTCCCCTAAAGATGGCTACCTACCCATATCCATGCTTCTATCCCGAGGTAGCTGCAGAGTTCTACCTCAACTCTACCAAGGACACTCTCAAATCCTGGATAAGGGGCAGACCTGTGGAGATTGAAGAAGGAGATATCAGAACACTGCTCTCCCTCCCTGGAGATGAAGCTCCACCAGTTGAAGACTTTGAACTCAACGAACAGGAATTCAAAGAGTTGGCGTTAATACCAAGTGCACGCAACACACAAACTCTCAATCTCAAGACCAACAAGATGGTGTATGAGTATGCTCTTCTGCTAAGCATACTATACAAGTGCATAGACGCCAAAAACACTGCTCTTGATGAAATAAATCACAAGAGAGCAACTCCATTAGCAGCAATCATCTCAGGGTCACCTTTCAACTGGACAAAGTATGTCTTCAACAACCTGCTAGCATATGTGAAGAAATACCACGAAAGACCAAACAACACCATGCCCTGGCTAGGGTATGGTTTTCTTATTGGTGAAATCTTAAGAAGAAAGGGAGCTCGAAGCAACATCAAAGAAGCAACTACCTGGAGAAAGTTTCTGTCTCTCAAATCCAATCAAGGAGCCCCAGAACTACCTAAGGCAGAAGACACCTTCCTCTCAAACGAGCCCATCCAAACCGAATTCAAGAAGATCAAAACCAAGTCACTAAAGAGGCCTCGTTCTGACAATGAAGAAGTCCAATCACACAAGTCTAAAAGGAAAACTCCTACAACAAGGAATCTGCAGGATGAACTAGAAGCAGAAGCCTCCTCTCCAGAACTCAATCATGTCCACTTACAAACCACAACTCACCCCCTATCCACTGTTCCTGAAGAAAGTGGAGGTTCCCAACCCAGTGAAGAACAGCAGGCTACTTCCTCATCAAGTATTGTTATCTCTGCAACTCCACTCACAATGAATATTCAAGAGGTGACAACTCAGGAAGAAGAACTGGAAGCTCCACCTTCACCAACTAACTACTCACCCACTCCTCTGCAAAAACTAGATGCTGAATGGGCTCGAGTCAAGGAGTGGAGGAAATGGAAGATGTCTCGAATCCTAACCCAAGCCAAGACCCTTTCCAAATTCATCACGGAAGAGTACTTTGCCCTAAACTGGTTAGGTACTGAAGACATTACTATAGCAACAAATCTTCACCAGATGAATCTGGTCTATCTCTCAAAGAAGAAGCAGCTGACTGATAATCTCCAAGAGGAGCACTCTACGGACAATGATGATGATGATCTTGATGATGATGACGATCATTCTGGTCCAAATGGCCCTTCACCGAATAGAGGTAAGCAAATCATTTCTTCTTCCTCCTCCAGTGATAAAACACTTCAAATGGTTCTAGAGAAATCTAGATTTGAGACTAGAGGAGGAGGAGAAACCTCCAAAGCAATGGAGGAAGTAGCTCAAAAGTCAACTGAGCAGCATACTGCCACCATTCCACTCCAGCCCACTGCTGATCAAGAGCAGAAGTCTAGTGCCCACTCTCAAGACTCTACTCAACAAATAGAGCAGCACTCTCCCACATTCATTCTCAACCCCGAGGATGATGAAGAGGACACTGCAACCATGGCAGATGTCTTCATCAGAGAAAGAAGGGCTACAACACAGTTCATCAGCCGCGCAGAGGTCAGACTACACAAGAGACTCATCAAAATGAAGAAGCAACTGGAAGAAAGGCTAGACATCAAATTTGGAGAAGTCCACAGCCATATCAGAAAAGATTCCATGATCCAACAAGTGTTCAATGCTGAGCAGAGAGCTCTACTCAAAACCAAAACCTCTCAACAGTCTGCTCTGACCAATGAAATAAAGCAGGAAATTGCTAAACTCAAAGCCAAGAATGAAGAGCTAGAAAACAAAATTCTTGCATTCCAAAGGCTGCAGCCGGCTCAGCCTACTGTAGCAGGACCATCTAATCAGGTACCTTCCCTAACTTCTCCTCCACCTAACCTCGATCAGGCTCTTAAACAGGTTCAGGAACATGAAGAGTACCTCCTGAAACTAAGGAATGAGGAGTTCCCTGCCATGTTCAAGCTCTCTCAGAAATTCCTTATGGACCAGCAGACTCATGCTAGAGCCTATGAACAGCTCACTAAAGATGTTGCTCACAACTTTCAAGTTCTTCAAAAGGCTACTCAGGACACCTTTTGGAAGCAAGGGTCTGACTTTCAGAAGCTAGGTCAGAGCCTAGTAGCTACACAGGACAAGCTTCAAAGATTAGAGAATGAAGTCAAAGATGAAGTCAAAACAGATCTTTTTGACATCAATAATCATATCAAGGCCCTGTCCATTGAAGTATATGGTCTGGATCCATCAAGGAGGCAAATTGAAGATCCTGACTCTGACCCAGAAATAGAAGCACTCTTCAAAGAGAGTGAGACCCCTGCTGATGATGCCAAAAAGGGGGAAAGGACAACTCAAGCAGGTCCCTCTTCCTCCAGATCAGCAGCAGCAAGGAAAGCAGCTGCAACAAGAAGGAAGAACAAGCTGCTCCAAGAAGAAGCAGAGATCAGAAAAAGGAAAGCAGAAGAAGCCAAGAAAAAGCTGGAAGAAATCAACAAAAGTAGACTTCAAGAAAAGTCTGAAAGTGACTAAAAACTATTGTACTTTAGACTATAGACCAATGTATAATATTCTCAATGCAAATCAATAAAAACAGTTGTTTCTTGTGTTGTATAGTTTTGGCATCATCAAAAAGGGGGAAATTGTTAGTCTCCAATTTTGATAGATTTTGATGATGCCACTATACTAAACAAATGTACATTGAGTCTTATTTTCAGAAGTAACATTTAAATTTAAATCATAAGTGACAAAAATAAATGTACAATCTTTAAGATTAATGATATATTACCGGATACATAAAAATGCAATAAGGTAACTTTTTACCTTCATAGGATATTTAAATCCTACCGGCATATATCATTTTACTCAAAGATTAAATATAGGTCACATTTGAGATGCTCGAATACATTGAATATTGATTGGAAGATAAAAGTTGACCAGCATTAAATACACGGTCCTACAGCATGGGAGGACTTCTTGGAGTGAAGCTGCAGCGGCTGAAGACACACCCATACCGCAGCCCAATCATTCAAGACAGAAAACAAAAAGATTAAAAGCTCCTGCACAAGAAGACAAATGTACAATTCGTCCTAGCCAGACCCTCAACGCACAAGATTAATCCATCTCAACCAACGGATGAGATTAATCAACCATGAAGACCTATAAATATAGGTAGAAGCATGAGTTCTAAACAAGCTTGAGCATCCTAAGTAGAGAAATACCTTCATCAAAAGCATATTCGAGCTATCTAGCAAAAGAGAAAGTGCAAAACTCAACTTTACTCTCTGCTTAGCCTCATGCTTCACTAAGCTCTTAGATTAGATCAACACTTTCATATTTTTAGAGCTTAGTTCATAGTTGGAGATTAGAACTTTATTGTAATATTTCACAAGTGGTTGTAAACACTTAGGAGAACAGTTGTTCGGATCCTAAAGTGTAGTTAGTTAGATAGAGTACCTTTTGATCCCCACTGGATCATTAGAGAAAAGTCTAAGGACTGAGTAACTTTGAGTGGTGTCATACTCATTGTGAAAAACCTTCGATCTAGACCTAAGTGTTGTAAAGGCTAGATTATCACTAAGTGTATTGGGCTTAATACTTTAGTGGAAATCCATCTGAAATAGGATGGGACTGGACGTAGGAGGATTACACCACCTCTGAACCAGGATACATCGTGTGTTGATCTACATTCATTCAACAAAGCACACACCAAACACTTCTCACTAAAAGAATCGTAGTTTGCCAGCAGCATCCTAAGCAGTAGTCTTAATTGACTTTACTGCTTATCCTACTGCTTAATAACTCACTTTTCCTTGAGACAACTGCTTCACACTAGCTTTGAATATCACTACTAAAAGGTGTGGTTTGTCAGTCCTCAAAGATATTTCATTCATACGCAGCAGACGGCTTAGCAGTTTCCTGGGTTCACCCTACTGCTCAGACCCCTGCTCAGTCAAAACATCTTATTTTCTCCATCTCTACACATGTTCAGTTAGCCCTCATCACTCTGTACAAGGCTATATAATCATCTCTTTCAAACTACTGTTTTCCACTAGCAGTTACCTCAACAGTTCCCTGTTATCTAAGCCAACTGCCAAGCTAACTGCCAAGCCAACTGCTAGCTATCTAAGTCCAATCTTCCCAAATTAGAAAGTTGTCAAACTCTTATTATATAAAGGGTAAAGACTTCCGCTGTGCATCTATTAATCTCTCAAAAGATTATAGATCAATTCATCTGGAGGGAAAAAAACTTCAAAAAGTTGAAAAAGATTTAAAAGTCTATTCACCCCCCCTCTAGACTTTTACCCTATCTAGGACCATCAATAAGTGTTAGTATCGATTTATTTTGAGTGCACTCACGACAAAGTGCACGTCAAATTTGGCGCCGTTGCCGGGGAAAGGCAATTAATTTTCTTTTTATTTTATCTCATAAAAAAAAAAAAAAAAAAACTTACTCTTCTATTTTCTGAGCTTACATGAGTTATGAGTGTATGGATACCAACATTTCATCCTTAGAGAGTCAAATTTCCTTCTTGACTTCTCTAATGAATGAATTTATCTTAAGCTCAAAAGCTCAAGATGCCAAGACATGCAACATTTGCATGTCTCACAGGCATCTTACGGATTTCTGCCCAAAGCTCCAAGATGAATACCTTGAACAAATTGTTGATGTTGGTTACGAAAGGGATGTACCTCACATGAGGTATGATCCGTTCTCCAACTCTAACATGTCTACGGAGGATATGGTCTGGGCTATTGCTACCAACATGACCACCATGCAGAACAACATGGTGCAATTCCAAAATGAGACCAAGTCTAGCATTTCAAACTTGGAAACTCAAATGATTCAAATAGCTGGAGCCGTGAGTAGACTTGAAGCAAGAGATTTGGAAAAACTTCCTTCTCAAATAGAAGGTGATCCTAAACAGCAAACTTTTGCAATCACATTGACAAATGAAAAGGAAATGCAAAAGGAGATCCAGAATCCAGAAGAAGTAGAAGAAGAAAAAGACACGGAGCTCCAACTGGTCCAAGAAGAGGATAAGCCGAGCTTCAAATTTGAATTTTTGTCATTGTCATCCTTTGAGGTATCTCCATCATCTCTGGAAGCTTTAAGAGAAACTCGTAAACTTGAAAAGGACAATGACATTTCCAAAATCTTCTTCAAAATTAAGGGATCGAAAAACTTTTCATTGACCATGCTAAACGATAATTTCTTCCCCTTCCTCCCACCACATGAATCAATGAAAATCTGGATATTTGATCCTTGAAAGATTTCCAAAGTGAAGAATCGAGAAATTGAGCATTCCTATGGAAGTCCTAGGAGTGAAAGTGTGAAGAAGATAAATTATCACGATCCGAGTTTGAACGATTGAACACAATGACGGCGTCGTGCCGCGACGTTAAACGAGGCGCTTCTTGGGAGGCATTGTTGGAAAATGTGTTAGTAAATTGCATTAAATGGTCATTTTGGGGGCAATTTTTTGAGTGGGGTCCACTTCCGATTTGGGTCGGGTCAAAGTGGTTTCGGATTGTCCTTGCTTAGGGCTACAATTCGATATATGGTACGCTCAAAACGGATAACGGGTGAATGAGAAATCGCTTTTCGAAGTTTACCCGTTGGAATGGAGAAAACTAGGAAAATGATGGGTTTCTAGTGTGGTTTTTCCCACACCGGAAAACCCAAGGGAATTTGAACCCTTTATAAAGGGAAACCCCCCTTGAGGAGTTAAGATTCCTTAGGGTAAAGGCTCTCTCCACGCGCGCAGGGGGGGTGCGAATCAAATCCCGAAACCGGAGAACAAAAAGCCCGACTTGCGTGTGCGGGCGACCTGCGGACACGAATGTCGTCCGAAAATTCTATCTTCTAAAGATAAACGTTAATTTTTGTTCCTCCGATAGTTTCCTAATTTTTGCTCCATGTTGGAGCAGGCCACTGCTACGTCCGCAGTGGGCTCGGCAGCAGGCTACTGCTCTGTGCGAGCAGTTGGCTCGGCAGCAGGCTACTGCTCTGTGCGAGCAGTTGGCTCCGCAGCAGGCTGCTGCTCCGTGCGAGCAGTTGGCTCCACAGCAGGCAGCTGCTGAGGCGTTACAACGCCATAAATGCCCAACATTCCTTTGCAATAAATGGACGGTTTTTTGGACGAATCAATGCCAACGAGCTGGACATTGATTGCCAACGTTCATATCCATTAAACCTCCATTAACACACCTCCAAATCCTTCCTATAAATAGCTGGCAGGTGATTTGCAACAAGACACCACTCACAAACGTACTCACACAGTTTTGAGCTCTAGAAAAACACCTCCAGTTTCCGAAATTCCTTCTGTGTTCTAAGCCTTGTTCTCGTTCGTTGGAACTTTAGTTTTAGTGCTAAACTATTGTTCGAAGTCATCGTATCCTGGGAAACGATCGTTGCAACGCTCCTAGCACCCCGGGAGGCAACGAATACGTTTTAAGGAAATCGTGCTTGGCACGAGCTTTGGCTTATTATGCTTCATCTCATTTCTCGTTTTTCCTTTAAGTCATTTTATTTATTTAATTAATTTTATTAATTATTTCTTAGTTTTTCGAAACACACCCAACAAACTTAAAACGTATTCGGTGATTGTTCTACTGCGGTAAACAATCTTACACTTGTAGTTTGTCACCTTGGTGAACGAACTTGTTTCTGTGTTTCCGAAGAACGTAAGAAACGGAAAAATGACTTCTCAAGAAAATGAAAATGTTGTTGGGCAGAACGCTTTGAACGGTTTGAACGATAATCACTCTGAAAGCGGAGCTCCGGTGAACAATAGTTCACAACGCGGTGCATCTGCTTTGGTTAACCAAAGGGCTATCCCTATGGTGACCGTGCCGAGCAACTCTGTGGAGAAACCCGAAAAATTTAACGGGTTGAACTTCAAGAGGTGGCAGCAAAAGATGCTCTTTTACCTCACTACCCTCGGCTTGGCAAGGTTCTTGACCGAGGACGCTCCGGTTGTAACCGGGGGTGAGGTGGATGTGCAATCTTTCAATGCGGTTGAAGCAAGGAAGCATTCTGACTTCCTTTGCCGAAACTATGTGTTGAATGGGCTGCACGATGCTTTGTACGATGTGTATAGCAAATTAGCTACGGCTAAGGAGCTATGGAATGCTTTGGACCACAAATATAAAAGTGAGGATGCCGGCGCAAAGAAATTTGTTGTCGGTCGATTCCTTCACTACTACATTTTCGGGTCTTTTGTAACGGCAAAATTCGTGACCTTTGGTCCAAAAAACTGTTACATTGGACTTATTGTAATAGTTTCTCGCCGTTACATTCGCTCGCGTTGCATTTGCTCTAACGTAACGGCTTGTAACGAAAGTTATGACCAACTGTAATGGTCAATCACAACATGGCATAAATGTTACAACAGATTGAGTACAAATGTAACAGTTTTAATCATGCACAGGGGTAACGGTTTTGAAAATATGTTGTCGCTGATTAATTATGTAATGTAACGGTTTATGTATTTGCACATATGTTGCTAGGATATATTTCCAAACCTGCCTATTTAATTATAATTACATACAAAAGTGAAACAAATGTTGGCCCAACCATCAAATCCATTACATTACAAACCAAGCAACTTAAGTTGTACAAAAGCATTCAAAAGTAAAAAATCCATCAAGTTCAAAACAATTCCAATGTAACCAAAGTAGCAAAAGACTCTTTGACAGAGACATGAGTTTGATAAGTAGCAAAATGTTGAACATCATGTTCACAAAGCGAAAGATTGTTTATCACTACTACTAAGAAAAGCTCGGGTGACAAATCATGGATATGCATCATTCATCATTTGATTCCATTCCATCTTCATCTTCATGTGAATCCCTCACCTGTAAATTAAAACAAACATTTCAAATAATTAAGCACCCATGTTATATATTTATATATAATCAGTTCATTTGTTTTTGAGAATAAGACTCATCTAAATATTATTTTGGAAATTAAATCATTACTATAATGCATTTATTTATAAGGATTTGAGCAACTGAGTATGGGAACTCATATTCACATATGAACTACAGTGTATAATGCTAAATGTATGATAACTAATTAACACACAAGCTTAACAACGATGAACATGAACATGAACAAATAAAAATCTGAGCGCAGGATATGGAAATAATCTCATATTCTTATTCAAGGTTTAAATATGATGTTTCAACAGTTAGAACGCTACCCATTTCACATTTGAATTAAATGCATAAAATTAGACCTGCAACAAATTAGAAATTGTGTGCTAGCAAATCACTTCAATATGCAATTATGATTTAAGGTTTACAAAATAAGGGCATTGCAGCATTTCCTCGACTTTGATTAATTTTGGTACTAATCATGTAAGAAAGAAAATAAACATCGTATGCTTAGAATTAAGTTCAATTTTTTTAACTTAATGACAAGATGGCTTTTTGAGGAAGGACTCTGGAGGGTACAACAACATTGCTTGTATCGAGAAACCACATTTTCTTCACTATAAATTTCCATTTTGGGAATGAGTCTTGCTATCTTAAAATCACCACTTGCTCTTGTCGGCAAAATAGCTTTCATAAGATTTTTATAAATTAAGATAGATTTTATGCATTCAACTTGTATGTCTGAGGAACACACTAGATTGTTTAATAACCCAGCCATAACCATTTATCTGAAAACATAAATCTTAAAAAAAATAGAAACATAAAAAGGGAAATGAGAAATACCTCATCGACATCCATCCATCTCAAGCCAATTCAGGGCTTTTACAATTAAATCCAACTTAATTTGATGAACTTTTTTGGATTCTTCAGCTTCTCCGTGATGTATCTGCCAAAACGTTCAAGATAGTTTCACTAGTGAAATTCCTTTATTTGTAAAATAGGGGCAAGGGGCAGTTCCTACATTTGAGCTAACTCTTCTTTAGTAACCTCTGATAAACTTGAAGCTCTCGCTTCTCCAGGAACAATTCAACACCAGACCTCAAGAACCTAATAATAGGGTAGGATATATTTTTACTTAAGCACAATTCAGCATTATTATAGGATTAAAAGAAGATCAACTGCAAGTAAACATAATAATAGGGCAGAAGTGGGGCAAACCTGGGAGTCATATTATTGACCCTTACACCTACCCTGGCTTCTCTGAAGAAGGGGGCGCTGAACCTGATCGTCCCTCCATGGTTCCGCCAGTGCTTCCAAATACGGAAAGAGATTAGGATCACGTCCAGTAGTTTAAATCTCTGGATCTAAGTGTAAATTTCATTTCGAACCATTTAGTTTAATACCTCTAGCATATTCTAGAGAATGATGTTCCATGTCATTCAATTCTAATGGACGAAATTTACAGAAACTATCACAGAAACTTGCATGTGGCAAAATGAACAATTCCGCAAATTCAAAAACATATTTACTATGTCTTTTATTCACATGTCAATTTAATAAATGCAATAAAAGTCTATGAGAAATTATTTACATCAATATTCATTCATGAAAGTGTATTATCACTCAAACTATATAACTTTTATAATTTTTGTTTCTTTGAGCATACATATATACATACCAATCAGAGAGTTTGTGAACATATATCTAGCGGTTGATGGGGGGCCTTTTGGAAAACTGATTCATTCAACGGTCAAGAGAATGTAAACCAAATCCCACAAAATGACTGAAGTAAGCCAGAAGGGACAAGCCTTTAGCATCAATCTATCATTCATTCTAAGAGAAAATTTACATTACGTTAATAATTAAATAATGTAAGGAGTTAAGCAGCCAAGCAGCAAGTCATAGGAAGTTAAGGTAGGTTGGCAAATCCGGTAAGCAATTTTTTTGATAATCTCATAATCAATAATTATCAATTCATCATTCAAATTACAAGAAAACTGGAATTAGGTTACAAGTAAACAAATGTAGGGATTGGGAAATTAAACAAACATGGGAAAGCAAGAGGGATGAGGGAGAGGGAAAAAAATGATGCGAAGCAACAAGGTGGAGGGAGATTTACCTGAATCGGTGAATGATGAATTCTTTCATGAGCTCCGTCGGTTAGGAAGAGTTATCCAGTTCAAGAAGATGCAATTGGTGCGAGCCGTCTGGATTAGCGGCGGTAGCAGAAGGCGTAATAGCTCTGGAGTGTGGCCGGTGGACAGAAGACATACGAGTGGCGGCAAACCAAGTAGCAGCCAAGGTTATTCTCTTGTGTAAGTTATTACGTACACAAAAGCGGATTTATCCAATGTGCACTCATGGTCGTATTTGAGCCTCCGATATTTGGATTGGTAAAAATTTCACCATCAAATATAGATTACAAATACTTCCCCTCCATAAGACAATTGCATACAATATTATCAAGACTAACATAAGCATTTTATCAAACAGCTTCTATGCATCACACATGTATGCCCATAAGAAATTCACACATATACAATTTAACTATTCAAGAGTGTTATATTAAATCAACACCAACTATATAATCAATTATAATCCATTAGCCAGCATACCAGCACATGAAGAAAGAAAAGTAAATGAGGACAAGGAGATGGCTGGAGATATACATATATAGTATCAAGTGTCATCATACATTTTAACAAACAGTTTCTATGCATTACTAACAATAACAAGAAATCCACACTTGTAAACTTCATTATTGCTATATTAGAGAAGAGGAATTGGGGTTTTAGAAGTAAAGTAGATTGGGAGAAGATGAGAACTTGTTTGGCCAGAGCGAGAGAGTCGATATGGCCACAGACAGAGTGGAAAGCGAAAGAGACGTACTTCTCTGCAGGTGAAGACCGTGAATTGAGCTCAGGAAGAAGACAAATTAGCATGTGTGCGCCGGAGAATGAACTATCGAAGTATAATTCAGCAGACAGCGGTGGAGATGGAAAATAGCAGAGCGCGGTCGGCAGTAGCAGCGGACAGCGGTGGATGGGATGAATGGTGGGGAAGCTCCAAAGAAGGTTGCATTCCTAAGAGAGCTTGTGTGCGGCAGAGCTTGTGTGAGAAGAATTAGGTTTTGTTTATTACGTAGGGATTTAGGTTTTGTTTTGTGTAATACGGATATAAATTAATGCTTGGTGCTTATTATTAGTTTTTCCACTTTTGATATACGAGTATTACATTAGCTTCACTATACGTAACACATGTGAAAAGAATGTAACGGTATATATGTTACATTATGGACATACTAAATGTAACAATTTCTGAGATAATGTAACGATACATTCAATACTATTACAATAGACTAGTCTTAGGTAACACTTTTAACAAGTGTTACAATTTTAATGTTACATTAGACTCGAAAATGTAGTAGTGCTTGATTTTAAAATGGTGGATTCGAAGACGGTCTTGAGTCAAGTTGAGGAGATGATGCAAATGATCTTCAACGAAATTCGAGATGAAGGAATGACGGTTAGCGAGTCGTTCCAAGTGGCGTCAATTATTCATTTATTGCCGCCGGCTTGGAAGGATTTCAAAAACTACCTTAAGCATAAGCGAAAGGAAATGAACTTGGAGCAATTGATCCTCCGTCTTCGGATTGAAGAGGATAACCGGAAGAGCGATGGGAAACTCCCAATTGTTCATGGCGCCAAGGCCAACGTGGTGGAGCATGCAAAAGGCTCCAAAAATAAAGGCAATGGGAAGAGCAAGCTCGGTCCCAAAGGAGGCGTTTCCAAACCCAAGTTTAATGGAAAATGCTTCAATTGCAACAAGAACGGACACTAGTCCTCGGATTGCAAGGTACCAAGGAAGAAGAAAGACTCCCAAGTCAACTTGGTGCAAGGTGGGCAAAAGGATGAAGACATCATTCTTGCGGCCGTGGTGACCGAGGTCAACCTCGTTGGATCCAATTCCAAGGAGTGGTTCGTGGACACCGGTGCAACCCGGCATATTTGCTCTAACCGGGAGCTATTCACGACCTTTGAGCCATCAAACGGTGAGAAGGTGTGGATGGGAAATTCTGCTCACTCCGAGGTGGAAGGCGTGGGCAAGGTGGTCCTGAAGATGACTTCGGGCAAGGAGCTGTGTAACACTTAAGATTTAATATAAACGGATTAATAGTACTACTCATACCAACAGAGGTGCATCTCCTTTTAAGGGAGCTCATCACCCAAGAACTCCCAAGTTAAGCGTGCTTGCACGGGAGTAGTCTTGGGATGGGTGACCCCCTGGGAAGTTTCTCAGGGCGCGCATGAGTGAGGACGAAGTGCGCGGTAAAGGCTCGTGGTGGTTTGTGGGGACAGTACTATTGGTCCAGAGTAACTACCTCGGGTCCTGCGGGCCCGGGGTGTTACAAGATGGTATCAGAGCAACCCTGCGACAGTGTGCTGACCCGTTGGATATCGGGCGGGCACTTAGCGGGGGTAGATTCTGGGATTTGATTGAGATTTAAGATTGGTTTATGGGCGCAACGAGGACGTTGCGTTCCTAAGTGGGGGTGATTGTAACACTTAAGATTTAATATAAACGGATTAATAGTACTACTCATACCAACAGAGGTGCATCTCCTTTTAAGGGAGCTCATCACCCAAGAACTCCCAAGTTAAGCGTGCTTGCACGGGAGTAGTCTTGGGATGGGTGACCCCCTGGGAAGTTTCTCAGGGCGCGCATGAGTGAGGACGAAGTGCGCGGTAAAGGCTCGTGGTGGTTTGTGGGGACAGTACTATTGGTCCAGAGTAACTACCTCGGGTCCTGCGGGCCCGGGGTGTTACAAGCTGACTCTCAACAATGTGTTGTATGTCCCGGAGATACGCAAAAACCTGATCTCGGGCTCTTTGTTGAACAAGCATGGCTTCCGCATGGTCTTTGAGTCGGACAAACTAGTTTTGTCTAAATCGGGAATGTATGTGGGAAAGGGGTATGCAGTTGATGGGCTGTTTAAGCTCAATGTAATGACTATTATTAATAATAATAATAAAATCTCTTCTGCTTACTTGCTTGAGTCTTCCAATGTGTGACATGGTAGACTAGGACATGTTAATTTTAATTCTATACGTAGATTAATTAACATGGAACACATTCCTAAATTCACAATTGATCTGAAGCACAAATGTGATGTTTGTGTCGAGGCAAAACTAACGAAAACGTCTTTCAAATCGGTTGAAAGAAAAACGGAACCACTAGAATTAATTCATAGTGACGTTTGTGATTTTAAATCAATACAAACACGTGGCGGTAATAAGTATTTTATTACTTTTATCGATGATAGCACTCGCTATAGCTATGTTTATTTATTAAAAAATAAACACGAAGCAATCGATAAGTTCGTTCTTTATAAGAATGAAGTGGAGAACCAACTTAATCGACGGATTAAAACGGTTAGGAGTGATCGAGGTGGTGAGTATGAAGCACCAATTGGTGACTTTTGTGCTAGTGTAGGTATAGTACATGAACGTACCGCACCCTACTCACCTCAATCGAACGGTGTTGCCGAACGAAAGAATCGCACATTGAAAGATATGATGAATGCAATGCTAGTAAGTTCGGGCCTGCCACAAAATATGTGGGGTGAAGCGATCTTAACAAGCAATTACCTTTTAAATAAGGTTCCCCGGAAAAAATTTGATAAAACTCCGTACGAGTTGTGGAAAGGTAGACGACCTTCCTATCAATATTTGAAAGTGTGGGGGTGTCTTGCTAAGGTGCTTGTACCAACACCTAAGAAAATAAAAATAGGTCCAAAAACGGTGGATTGTATTTTTATTGGGTATGCACAAAATAGTAGTGCTTATCGGTTTTTAGTGTACGATTCGAATAATCCGGATGTACATAAAAATACAATAATTGAGTCAAGTAATGCATCATTCTTTGAAGACGTATTTCCATGCAAGTCCAACGATGGACCTAGCACGTCAAAACGAACATTTGACGTAGCTATGGAAAATACTAGCGAGGGATCCGGTGAAGAAGCCGAACCCCGACGTAGCAAACGTGCTAGAGTTGAAAAATCCTTTGGACCGGATTTTCTCACATACTTGTTAGAATTCGATTCGAATATTCTAACTTGTATGGTAGAAAATGAACTGGATTTTCTAACTTGTTTGATAGAAAATGAGCCACGGACTTATACGGAAGCCGTAACGTCTACCGAAGGACCAATGTGGAAAGAAGCCATCAAAAGTGAGGTGGATTCTATCCTAAAAAATCACACATGGGAATTGGTTGATCTCCCTCCGGGATGTAAACCTTTGGGATCCAAGTGGATTTTTAAACGTAAAATGAAACCGGACGGTTCCATTGACAAGTATAAGGCCAGACTTATAATCAAGGGATACAAGCAACGTGAGGGCCACGATTACTTTGACACATATTCTCCTGTGACGAGAATAAACTCCATTAGGATGATACTAGCAATTGCCGCTTTGCGGAATTTGGAAGTTCATCAAATGGACGTAAAAACTGCTTTTCTAAACGGCGATATAGACGAAGAAATCTATATGGAACAACCCGAGGGTTTTCGTGTTCCTGGCCAAGAAAGGAAAGTCTGTAAATTAATTAAATCATTGTACGGATTGAAACAAGCCCCTAAACAGTGGCACGAAAAGTTCGATCATGCAATGTTAATTAATGGGTTTAAAATAAACGAAAGTGACAAATGCGTCTATGTGAAAAGCACGATAGACGGCTATGTCATTTTATGTTTATACGTGGATGATATACTCATCGTGGGTAGCAATAATCTAATGATTAATTCTACCAAAAACATGTTAAATTCTAAATTTGACATGAAGGATATGGGGCTGGCCGATTTAATCCTGGGGATTAAAATAATTAGAGGACCTGACGGTCTTACGCTAAGCCAATCTCATTACGTTGATAAAATCCTTGACAAATTTAATAAGGATGATTATCAAGAGGCAAGGACGCCGTTAGATAAAAACGTACACCTGACCAAAAATCGTGGAGAGTGTATTTCTCAAGTAAAATACGCTAGGATTATTGGCAGTTTAATGTATCTAATGAGTTGTACCAGGCCTGATATTGCCTTTGTGGTTAGTAAGCTAAGTAGATATACTAGCAACCCCGGTGATGAACACTGGAAGGCAATAGTAAGAGTTTTGAGGTATTTACGAAAAACCCAAAACCTTGGACTGCACTATGGAAGATATCCAGCTGTACTTGAAGGGTATAGCGACGCTAGTTGGATATCTGACATTAAGGACTCAAAGTCCACGAGTGGATATATTTTCACTTTGGCGGGTGCAGCCGTTTCATGGAAGTCCTCGAAACAAACGTTAATAGCTAGATCCACGATGGAATCTGAGCTAATAGCCTTGGATAAGTGCACTGAAGAGGCTGAATGGCTACGCCATTTTCTCGAGGATATTCCAAGTTGGGAGAAGCTTATCCCTCCAATATGTATACATTGCGATTGTCAAGCGGCAATTGGAAGGGCACAGAGCAATCTCTACAATGGTAAGTCTAGACACGCTCGTCGTAGACATAACACCATTAAACAACTCCTCACAACGGGTGTTATCACTGTTGACTACGTAAAGTCGAAGGATAACATAGCGGATCCGCTAACCAAGGCATTGGATAGAGAATTGTTGGAGAAGTTGTCACGAGGAATGGGATTAAAGCCCGTGAATTAAAAAGTTCTATAGTGGATACCCAACCTAGTTGGTCCTAGGTTCAAATGGGACAACTAAATTATAGAGCGAAGGATGGTCACTGTGGGGGTCCCGGACTCCTAGCCACTCCTCGTTGAAACAGTGACTCCCGCACGAGGTTAGCAAAAACGTTTGCTTTAATGATTCTAAAATGTTGATCTACTCGATAACATTGGAAGAGTATGCGGGATACTCGTGAAAAAATCACCTATGTGAGAGAGAAGAGGGCCGCTTCAAAGGAGAACTGTAAAGGCTCAGTTCTTTAGAAACTCTTGCAGAACCAGGACGGTGACCCATGGCCAAAACGGGCACACCCATGAGAACGGAACAAAGTTGGAAGGTTCTTGTGTAAAGATAAGTCAATGTTTACACGACGGCAGTATAGTTCAAAGACATCGAGTCTACTAGACAGCCAGTAAATAAACGAGTCTTTACATCGGAAGGTTCAAAGGATTAAACCTACCTCTCCGTATACAAGGATCATCCGGTGAACACAACGTGTCCTCCTATCTTCGTGTCTTTTTTAAGTCTCGAAAATCAATTTTCATTCATGTGGGGGATTGTTGGAAAATGTGTTAGTAAATTGCATTAAATGGTCATTTTGGGGGCAATTTTTTGAGTGGGGTCCACTTCCGATTTGGGTCGGGTCAAAGTGGTTTCGGATTGTCCTTGCTTAGGGCTACAATTCGATATATGGTACGCTCAAAACGGATAACGGGTGAATGAGAAATCGCTTTTCGAAGTTTACCCGTTGGAATGGAGAAAACTAGGAAAATGATGGGTTTCTAGTGTGGTTTTTCCCACACCGGAAAACCCAAGGGAATTTGAACCCTTTATAAAGGGAAACCCCCCTTGAGGAGTTAAGATTCCTTAGGGTAAAGGCTCTCTCCACGCGCGCAGGGGGGGGGGGGGGTGCGAATCAAATCCCGAAACCGGAGAACAAAAAGCCCGACTTGCGTGTGCGGGCGACCTGCGGACACAAATGTCGTCCGAAAATTCTATCTTCTAAAGATAAACGTTAATTTTTGTTCCTCCGATAGTTTCCTAATTTTTGCTCCATGTTGGAGCAGGCCACTGCTACGTCCGCAGTGGGCTCGGCAGCAGGCTACTGCTCTGTGCGAGCAGTTGGCTCGGCAGCAGGCTACTGCTCTGTGCGAGCAGTTGGCTCCGCAGCAGGCTGCTGCTCCGTGCGAGCAGTTGGCTCTACAGCAGGCAGCTGCTGAGGCGTTACAACGCCATAAATGTCCAACGTTCCTTTGCAATAAATGGACGGTTTTTTGGACGAATCAATGCCAACGAGCTGGACATTGATTGCCAACGTTCATATCCATTAAACCTCCATTAACACACCTCCAAATCCTTCCTATAAATAGCTGGCAGGTGATTTGCAACAAGACACCACTCACAAACGTACTCACACAGTTTTGAGCTCTAGAAAAACACCTCCAGTTTCCGAAATTCCTTCTGTGTTCTAAGCCTTGTTCTCGTTCGTTGGAACTTTAGTTTTAGTGCTAAACTATTGTTCGAAGTCATCGTATCCTGGGAAACGATCGTTGCAACGCTCCTAGCACCCCGGGAGGCAACGAATACGTTTTAAGGAAATCGTGCTTGGCACGAGCTTTGGCTTATTATGCTTCATCTCATTTCTCGTTTTTCCTTTAAGTCATTTTATTTATTTAATTAATTTTATTAATTATTTCTTAGTTTTTCGAAACACACCCAACAGGCAACCCATGCAAGGTATGTTTACTTATTTTATTTTATTTTTGCACTTTTCAAAAAAAATTGTATCACCCCATTCGAACCCAACACCCCAAACCCTCCATAGTTACAATTTCACACTTTCATATCTTCTTCATACATCCACCAAATCAACAAACTAAACTCATATTCTTCTTATCCTCCCCACAATTTTCATTTCTATACCAACAAAACCCACCAAATAATCCAAAATCCGAATTCCCTAACTCCACCTACACCAAGTCCGAATTCTCCTTTTCTATGACGTCTTGAAGATGAGCACTAGGGACAGTGCTTTGACTAGCTTGGGGGAAGAGTTTCATGGAATACTCACTCTCATACTCTTTATTCTTGTTTAAAAAAAAGCAAAAAAAAACATAAAAAAAGCTAGTTAGGTTGAAAACCCAAATGGGCAATCTAAGCAATAAAAGCAAAAAAAAAAATTGAGTGAGTAGGGGAGAAAGAAAAAAAATGAGAGGCTAGGATAAATTAAAAAAAAAGATCCTAGGCAAAATGAGAGAAATGAGAGAAATTATTTTTACAGGGATGTGGTGATACAATGATGAAGAGGAACATGGAAGGCATAGAAGACAAGTAAACCCAATATCATGAAGTGTGTAGTGCATAAGTGGAATCATTTCACTTTGTAAAACACATTTTAAACATTACTTGGTTGTCTTTTGCTTGTTCATGATTGTTTAAAGTGTTGATGAAACATTGACTTTACTCGAGGACGAGTAAAGAAACTAAGCATGGGGGAGTTGATAGAGTTGTATTTTTATCATGTATTATTTCTATTTTAACTAGTTTTATTTGTTGTTGTTTGGAAAATTACACACTTTTGGTGTAATTAGTTAATTTTCTTAGATAGATGTAATTTGTCTAGATTAGGATTATTCTGAGCTTAAAACAGGTCAAGATCATCCAAAGGATCAAGTTTGGACCCCAAAAGATCAAGGAAAGTGCAAGGGGACAAGATCAAAAGAAGATTGAAAAAATATTTCATATACCCGGTCGGGTATAGGCAATACCCGATCGGGTATTGAGTTGATTCGGGTGTCAAAATCAGAATCTGGAGAGATCCGGAGAGACAAAAAAACGTGCAGGATTTTGAAGATTTGGCTCATACCCGATCGGGTATGACTTCATACCCGATAGGGTATGTCTAGAAAAGTGATTTTCCGGGAAACTGCCTAAAATACCTGATCGAGTACCCTATATACCCGGTCGGGTACACCACCCTGCTACCTCCAAACACCTATAAATACACCCCTTTTCCTTCACAATAAGATCACTCCTTCTTCCATACTCTTAAGCTCAATTTAGAATAGTATTTCTTTTATATTTTTATAGCATGTTTAGTCTCCAAATGAGGAGCTAAACTTCCATTTCTTGGTGTTGCTCTTGAAGCTTGTTGATTATTAAAGTTGTGAGTTATTTTCTTACTTTCTCCTCTTGATTATTAATTCTTCCCTTAATCTCATTCTATATTAATGTTGGAGGGTGGCTAAGTGACGATTAGTTAACGTTCCGACATTGATTATTACTAGGAACGATCAACGAACCGATGGTTAAACGTTGATGGTTTCACAAGTAAGTAACTTCGGTTTATTAATGCACGGTCGTGGTTAATAAACTTAAGAGGGATTAATTTTGTTGGTTAAACCGAAACCGTTGTGTTGAGGTTATCAATCTCAATTGATTTCATCAAGGAGTTAAAGAGGTTAAATGCTACTATTAAACCGGTATACGGCGTTGTTCTATATTTGGTTAATAGTAAGGGTTATTAATGAACGGTCGTTGTTAATAACTACCCTCGATGAATTGGATATACTCCTCGATTGAGTATTCGAGAGGGGATAAGTTATAGATATAACAATGATCGACTAAAATATATCAACAAGTGGAAAGTAGCAAGACCAAGTCCCTTTTATTCTTGAATTTAATCCCATATAACTCGTTCATCTTCGTGTTTTAAATCACTCAACAATCAAAACCCCCCTTTTATTTACTATTTACATAAAAAGAAAGTTATTCCTTTCCCTGTGGATACGAACTCTACTTCACCTATACTACGTATAAGTGTTAGTATCGATTTATTTTGAGTGCACTCACGACAAAGTGCACGTCAGTGTTACTAAGATGCCAATTAGTTAAGATCTTGACATTAGTTATAGTAATAGTTAATGCTTCCTCTACATTAATATTGGGGAGTGTTACTAAGATGACAATTAGTTAACATCTTGATATTAACTATAGTAGGATTCATCTTCTTTAATATTCTTCCTTGAGTATTAATTAATTACTATTCATATTTCATATTAATATTTCGAACATTACTTAAAGGATCAACTAGTTTTGTTTCATATATTAATTATTATTAGAATCGATCGATGAATACGCTTGTTAATCGATCGATCGTTTCACGGTAGTAAACTTGGGTTATTAATGCATGCGTTTCATGGTTAATAAACCAAGGGGAATTAATTATGTTGATTAAACCAATAAACCGCTTGTGTTGAGGTTATCAATCTCAATCGTTTGCATCTTGATTTTATTGCTACTATCGGGTTAATATACGACGCATGTTCTATATTAACTCGGTAGTAAGTTTTATTAATGAACGCGTCTCGTTATTAATAACTACCCTCGATGAATTGGATATACTCCTCGATTGAGTATTCGAGAGGAAGATAGTTAAAGATATAACCGGGATCGACGAACATTTTATTACGTGGATAAAAACAAAGCCAAATCTCCTTCTCATTAATTAAACCACATAACTCGTTCATCTTCGTGCTTAACTATAATTTAAGTTCATCAACCAAATATAAAAAACCCCAGTTGTTACTTATCTATTTCTATAAAAAGAGAAGTGTTCCTTTCCCTGTGGATACGAACCTTACTACACTATACTACGTATCAGTGTTGTATTGTATTATTACTTTGAGTGCACACTACGACAAAGTGCACGTCACTTACATTTACCCTTTTAATTGTAGTCCTTATAATGCATATGGTGATGGATGAAGCGAGAGATTTTGGATCAAATAAAAAAGAAAATGTAAATGTGTAAAATGAGAATGATTTTCGTGCTCTGAATTTTAGATTTTATGGCTCTAAAAGCGTCAACAATGTAGAAGATTGGCTTTAAAATACGATGACATTTTCGTAAACAAGTGGTCGTTTTTACCACCCTGATGAAACACATTAGTAAACCTGAAAGTGCAGTGAAGTTAAAGTGAAATTTGACTCTTTTTACATTACACACCCTTTTTACTTGAATCGCACCCTATTATAAAGTAAATATTTTAACCATTCGATGAGACATATTTATAAATTATAAATCATGATGATAAATGATAGTACAAAATAATACATAGAATAGTCGTCTTAATAGACATCGTTATTATCAATAAATAATATGAATTATTGTGAGATGGAGGGAGCATTAATTAATACTCCATTTGTCTCAGTTTAAGCTTCTTGCTTGCCTCTTTGAACATTCCAACTAAAACTTCGAATTTCTGTTTCAGGAAATAATTAGCATTCTTTAATATTAAAAATAGAGGTGGTATATCTCTAACAATTACCATTTACGTACTTGTAATACAATTTTCATCATGTTTTGATTTTTAATTTATACAATAAGTATGTATATTCACATTACTAATGAAATGAATTGCGCTGCTTTCAGAAATAAAATAGAGCATTTTGATAACACTGAAAATGGGTTCGATCGGTTGAAATTTATGAAGTAGTTACTGAAACAATTGAATTGGTGGGATCTCTTGGATTATGAAAAAAATAAAATATTCGTACTTTATTAACAAAATAAAAAAGGTTATATGAAAAATAACTAAAATAGTCACCTTTCGCAAATTCTTTCAAGTCAATCACAACAGTAACTTAAACCTTACTTGTTTTTATTATTGCATTAAAAATTAAATATTTTACAAAAAATGATTCATAATAAAGAAGTGATTGAAGCGGTGAAATGTGTATAAGTAATGATGGAGGTTTGTATACTAAAGAGTTGATATGGAGTTGATTGATGTGAAACCATTAATTGGTTCAGAAGATCATGTGCTGTTCTTTTTCATTAGCCAATTTTGTGTCCCAAAGGGGTTTTTTTGCTAAAGGTTTTACGGTATTTTGTGGTTTTTAAAGAATGAGAAAAATTCATAACATCTGGAATACTATTATCCTCTAAAAGAGTGGTTCTAATATTAGTTCGGAAGATAGTACCCTGAAGGTCTTAATTGGTCCTTGTGAGATCGAACAATTTATTGGTCCGGAAGACCATATGCAACTGTACTCTTTTTCCTTAACCAAGTTGTGTCCCGTAGAGTTTTCTTGTTCAAAGGTTTTAACGAGACAGTTTGTGATTTTCAAATAACATATTTTGATACATAAAATTTGGAGTATTATTTTTCTCTAGAAGAGTCAATTCAAATGTAATCCAAAAGATTAGGCCCCGAAGGCCAATGAGTGTACTCTTTACCTTTACTAAGTTTTTCCCACATGGTTTTCTTAGTTAAAGGTTTTTAATGAGACAATCTCAACACATCGTTTTACATATATTATGTACTCTTATCCTTGATTGGATTATTTCCAAAGGGGTTTTCCCACAAGGTTTTTAATGAGCCATACAGATAGTGCAATTTTTGGAACAAGGAACAGATTATATTGGATCCTACAAGAAGTTTTGAAGTGATACAGTCAACAAAGGGAGTATATATATATACGCGCTGCACTTTTTTCCCCTAACCAAGGTTTTGTCCCACTGGGTTTTCCTTGGCAAGGTTTTTAACGAAGCATCATCACCTACGCGTATAAAGGGAATATTGTTTCATATTATATTTGTTTGTAATACTTTTATCTAGCAATGTACATTCAAGGAGTGTTATGTAATATATGGATGTCCATTACCCCAGCTCGTACATATGATTGGCATCCATCTCATTATTACATGTAGCCTTGGTTCATTGTCTCCTTGTATATATATGTGTGATGTTATATGTGAATGAGATTAAGCTTTTGGATCCGGCTCATAGCAATTTTGAAAATTTGAGATATATTATGTTCTTTCTCCATGATATGTGTGCAACCAATCTATACTTTTTGGAATTGTAAGAGTTCTTCAAGCATTTAGTTTAACACATAATTGTCGAACCATGAGTGTGGTGAATTTTTTAAAGTAGTGGGAGAATGTGAATTTAATTTTGACGATTATGTGTTCGCTATAAAAAAATCTAAAGGACAATGAAATGTTTCTCAAGAATCTATAGAAGTCCCGATGTTTCTAAGGGCTGGCTCAATAGATTAGGAGTCCCAATGTAAATCACATAAAATAGACCTTATATTAAATATATGTAATATCACAAAGGGTAATTCTAAATACAACCACACATTTTCCATTCACACCCCAGATTTTAAATTAATTAATTATTAGTTAATTAAATATAAATAGAATGTCTATTATATCCCTACACTGTGCCCACTTAATTTCACACCAAGTACCAACGCCTCATCTTATTATCCAAGTATCACCCCTTCCCCCATCAACCTAGTTACCTCAATATCTCAATTGAAAGAGTTGGTTTCCCATTACCACGCCATGGTATGTGATAGACAAACTCCAGAAGGTGCTCTCGGGATGGCCGTAACTTCGCAGAACTCAAGCGGCGACACTATTTCCAGAAAACTAGATTCATAAACCCGGGGTTGATAGGCTGGATATGAAATGAAATTGGACTCAGAACCTAATTATCCCCAAAGCCTCGCCATCTGTGTGGCCTCTGGTGCAATTGTCAAGCTCTTCCCCCACTTCGTCGAAGTTGTTGCTAGTATATGGAATTCCGTCTGCTCTGTTACTAAACCTAATCCATGGGAGAAAGTATTTTAATTTGTTCCTGCTTTGACTTATTGAGTAAGCAAATTGTTTGTTTTGAAATATATACATGTGTGTGGTGTAAAAAAAGTTGGTGATAAAAGTGAACAAAGCTAACCAACAGTTTAAAACCAATGAAAAGAGAGCATATGTGAACATCTCTGCTAAATATCAGGTTATAATGAAGTTAGATAACTTCTGACCGGGTCTTGGTTTACCGGTGGAAAAGAAAAATATTGTTAGAAATGGTAAATATGTAAAAGTAACCAGTTTTTTTAAACGAAATTAAACCAGAGGTTGTGTTTAGTAAGAAGTGGGTTGTAATGAGAATCACCCTATCACAAATCATATTTCAAAGAATAACCTAAAAAAAGATTACGATCAAATGTGAGATTGTTTTTGGAAGGGGGCTTAAATTGATATCACAACATTCAGATACGGAGTGAAACGACAAAACGACCACAGGCAACCGTCAGCCCTCAAACTAGACTTATAGACAATCACCTTCAAAAAAGCAGTATGACTCATTGATTCTATAATGGGAATAAATGAGTCAACGACGGTTAAAGCATGTCTCCCATCACCCAATCCTAATGCAAGAGTCTTACAACAATAAAAGAAACCAACAGAAAAACAAACAGTCCGATCATGAAAAATAAATAGCAAACAAACAGTAAAATTAAAATGCTGCTTCCAAACCCTAGACTCTCTTGCACTCCATGGCGGCGGTTCAGGAGGGGGATGGTCCAACAGTAGTGTAGCTTCTTCCTCTCCCTGCCTCTTAATATTTATCATGTTCTCTATCAAGCCTCCTCTGTCGCCTAACAGGGATTAACTCGAATACAGATTTGTTCCCGTCCCTAGCCCCACGCTTCGTCCATGACCTTCTAATCTCAACCCTGAATGACATCCTCAAAATTCTTAACCCACTACTAGGTGTGCACAACCTTTAGCTGCCATATAGTCATTGCGGCTTGCCGAAGAAGAAAGCTTCACACATGACTGATGAAAGCTGCAAGAAAGTTGCACTTCGTCGAAGATGAAAGTGGAGAATAAGACCCCTAACCCTGGGGGAGACGGCCGCTGGCCTCTTTTTAGTCCAAATTAAAAACTCGTTTTATTTTTGTCTAAAAAGGCTGGTAGTCTTCGATCAAATGTGAGATTGATTGAATATGAACGACCAAAATCGGTAAAAAAGAACTAAAATCGAAAACAAGTTAGTTAAAATCATGAACTAAGAAATAGTATAGAAAGTGGAAATTTTACATTTGATTGGATGACTAGAATAGTTGAACATTTGAGCAAATCAATAATCAAATATTTTGATGAGTTAAATAGCTGAATTTTTAGTAAAAAAAATTGGTCTATATCACTTTTGGTCTATATTTAAATAGTTGGTAGGAAAAATAACTTTAAATAATACAAACTATCTTCCGCGTTTTGACCAAAAAAAACTATCTTCCGTGAACCAAGAATAATGCATACTTTGAAAATAAGTTTTAATAATACCAACTAGTTAAATATAGACCAAAAGTGATATAGAGCATTTTTTTACTAAAAATTCAACCATTTAAATCATCAAAAACTTGTATCAAAATATCTAATTAGTGAATATATTTCCAAATATCATTTATTTGATGGGTTGTCATTAGCTTTTGATTTCTTAAATGATCGATTTTTTTTTTCAAAAAATGACTCCGTATTATTTTTGTTTTACATTTAAATAGTTGGTATTATTAAAAATCATTTTCGAAGTTTGTATTATTATTGGTTCATTAATGATAGTTGGTATTATTTAAAGTTATTTTCCCTAGTTGGTATTATTGAAACTTATTTCTAAAGTAGATATTATTCTTGGTTCATAGAAAATAATTTGTATTATTTAAAGTTATTTTCCCTTAATTTTTTTGGTTTTAATAAGTGTTGAAATAAAATTCTCAAAATGACCATCCTGATCTATTTGAATTTAAACATTTAAAACTAAAAACTGAAAGAGGAGAAGAAATATTTAAAATCGTTTAACTATTTTATATGAAAACCTTTATCTAAAATGTATACAACACCAATTTTACCATATGATATACTCCATATTTAATATCTCGTGCATCGCACGGGTACTATCCTAGTTAGGCCTATCAATGGATCGGGTCCGGGCCGGAACATAGTGTTCCAGACCCGGACCCACTAAGTTAATAAAGGATCCAGGCCCGACTCGTATACCCGGCAGCGGGTTTGAAAATTTTGACCTAGACCTGACCAAACGGATCTCAGAACTGGGTCGGGTAGACCCGCCAAGCTAGTATGATATGCATAAAATTATAAATTTTGTGAAAATAATAATACATGTTTATGAAATGTAAAGCAAAATGCGCAAATTTAAAAATAAAAATATCTTAACTTTTCAAAAAAACATCAAAGTTTCTCATAAAAAATCAGTACTTTTATTCAATAAAGTATCAGTTGTCGTAGAGGTGTATAACTCCGCACTCTCTGTCTCCTTTTCTCACATAGAAAGCTCGTAGATTAGACTATAAGATAGGTTACAAAAAGGTCTGTTGGACTACTGAGAGTATAAAAACATATTATATATGATAATGTATTAATAATAAATAATGAGCTTTGCCTACTGAGCCCAATACACAATTTATCGGTATATATAAATGACCAAAATGGGTATTAGTTCTAGAGTATCTCGCTATCTTGGCCAGTACCATTTATACAATAAGTATGTATTAGTGTCTATAATTAAAGAATTATAACTAATAATGTTATGTATTAGTAATATATGTGTATCTATATATATCTTAATTAGTTTGTATTTTTTTATATTTAAAGTATTATAACCAATCACTTTATGTATTAGTGTGTGTGTGTGTGAATCACGCGTCGGAATCATATGTACCATACCCGATCCATTTATTAAAAATAATAATGGGTCCGAGTTAGGGTCCGGATAAACAAAATAAAATACAAACTCATACCCGTTAAAAACAGTTGCGTCCAGGTCTAGACCCGACCCATTGACAGGCCTAATCCTAGTTATAGTTTAATATAGTTTAATATAGTTTACTTTAATTTATTTATTTGTGAACTACTACTTTTTAATAAACAAAAATGTTTTAGCCGATCCACTTCGGCCGCATAAGCCAGAAGGTAACTCGCCTCCGGCGTGCCTCACATCTCTTGTACTCTTCACTTCTTCCCCATGGTCTTAAAGAGCACAAACGACACATCCATGTAGGTAGCGAATTTCATGGTTTGTTCTATGTAGTGGAGATTCTTGGTACTGGTATGACTCTTCTTTTCTGGTTGTGTTTGTTCTGGGTTTTGGCGGTTATTTCCCGGGCACTAGCTCTCCGCGTTATTTTGTCTCCCTCGATGAGGGAAGTTGTTTTGATGTCTCAACCAGCTTCGTAGATAATGGTAGAGCTCCTCCTCCTCCTCTGGAACTACCTCCGTGCCAGGAAGAATTTATTTCTTGTAGAACTTCGTAGATTTTATTTCAATTTTATTATTTCTTCAGTAGTACTTATTTTTATTTTACTCCAAGTAAGTTTGGTTTGAATCTTTGGATTTCTAGAATACTTTTGATAGACAGTGTTTCAATTCTGATTGCTTTAGGCTTAAATTTGTACGTTTTGTGTCTAGCGAATCAAGTTGCGTTATAGGAGGTGACTGATTCTATGTTTATTCTCAGGGCTTACGATCGACTTTGGCATATCTTTTTGGAGATTGTTTTGTATGATTTCTTGATATTAATATAAAAAGTAGCTCTTATTTTTTTTAAAAGGGTTTTGGCTAAAATCGAAAAAAACAAATGAAACCAAACCGAGGTTTCAGTTTTTTCAACACGAAACTGAATTGAACCAAATTGAACTTTTTTACTTTAGTTGTGCATTTTGTTTTAAATGAAGAGACTGTTTGGTTATCAGGTTTATCAGACAATATTTTCATCAAACACCTAACTTTTGATTTTGTGCGATGAAATGTGTAATAATAAGAAAAGTAAGGTTCAAGTTACTTTCTGACTGTATTGACTGAAGCTAATTGTAGATGATAATTTTATCTATTTTTCATATGATTTTTTCTTTATTTTATTAATAACATATATTTTAAATGTAATTGTTTTATACATCAAAAGAATCAATCAACACAATCAGCGAATGCAGCAGTAATTTTATTAAGAGCCCCGGACCGCATCCGTGCCATATAGACAACCGCCGTACAACCCAATAAGAACAACATAGTTCATCCTTATTAAATCATACAAGGCGTCCGATAGATTCTATTGCCAAACCGATTAGTAAACCCATACAATCAACATCAATACATTAATCAAACAAATGCGGAAATAAAATATGTTTGATACTTAGCCACACGTGGCGAACATGAGCACGCAAGCCCTTCAATAGTTTAATAGAAAATAGTGTTTAAATATCCATGAGCAATTACATAGTTTCGAATAAGAACGGAAGCACGAACCATGTCTTCCTTATTTGATGATCACCCTAGGCAAAGGTGCAGGTAATAGGACCCTAGCCTTAACCTGAAAAATGCGAGGCCCACGAAGGGGTCAGTACTCCATAGAAAGTACTAATGACAAGCAGACTATATGAGGAATAACTAATGTTTTAGACACGAGACCCAAAAATAGGGTGATACATATATGTACAGGTGTAACCATCGTTACCCCATCCACAAGATGATACATACCGTATATACGTGTAAAATACTTGACATGTAAGTCATTTTCATTTAAAGAGTCTTTTAGAGATAAGATACTTATCCGACCTTTCTCATCCATTCCTGAATGCCTAGCTCACAAGCTACATTCTACGTTCATAATATCATACCGAGTTTTAGGATAATTTACCGTCTCGGGGATACTCAACCCCAACCGAGTTTCAGGATCATTTACCGTCCCGGGGATACTCAACCCCAACCGAGTTTTAGGATCATTTACCGTCCCGTGGATACTCAACCCCAACCGAGTTTGAGGATCATTTACCATCCCGGGGATACTCAACCCCAACCGAGTTTTAGGATCATTTATCGTCCCGGAGATACTCAACCCCAACCGAGTTTCAGGATCATTTACCGTCCCGGGGATACTCAATCCCAACCTTATTCCTTACCAAACCCTAACCTGGATATGGCTAACCTTTTATTCCTTTAACTATGGACAATACCTAGCCCTATAGTCACATACCAATCCTTACTAATCAACGTGGACGGGTCCCACCCGAGCGACCCATGTTATACTCATTCAAAACTGACCGTTTGGGTGTAAAATCCAATGCCCGGTCGAGTAGCCACCTATACCCAGTTGGGTATAGAAGGCAGTAGCCCCTGGGGCTATTTTTCAGTTAATACCCGGTCGGGTATTTACCAATACCCAGTCGGGTATTTACTAATACCCGGTCGGGTACAACAGTTGACTTGGCGGTCAACGCCCGTTTGACTGCCCAAACGAAGTCTGATTACCGTGAAATTTTACATGCATGTACTTCTTGACGTCCTTAATCCAAAAATTCCTATTTGGGCCCTTGGAACATCATGCACATCAATTTATAATATTTTCACTAATCAAACTTACATATCATGCCTTTTAACAATGTTATATTCTTTAATATGACATATCACATGCTTTAATACCATTAATCAATTCATAAAACATATTCTTGATCAATTTAGGTAATCTCATGCCTCACGCAAAATTTATAAAGCATATAGATGTCTTCTCACCTTAATGAAGCTTATGGAGTTCTAGCCTTTCTTATTGAGCTCCGACGAAACTCCGACAAACTTCAACGAACTCCGGCGACAACTCCGGTGACTCTTTCGACTACATGAAAGTTCTTGAAATACCTTATACAAGCTAATAACAAGGTTTTATCATCATAAACCCCATATCAACACAAATAACCTCTAAAAGGTTATTTTCCGACGAACCCGTCAGCTTTGTTCTCTAAGTCCGTTCTTGGACTTAGAACTTCCTTTCAAACCCCATTCCACACCTTTAAACGTGTAGAACTTTCCTAGGAGTATGAAATGTGATTAAAGAGAAGAAATGAGATTAATGAAGTCATTACCTTGTTAACCACAAGTTTTCACACCCGAAGTTCCTCTTTTCTCTTCTCTTTTCTCCTCCTTCTTTCTTAGCTTGGTGCGTGTATGGTGGATGAGAATGGAGTATTTCCAGACCTTATCTCTCCTCTTTGAGTGGTTTGGCCGAGCCGATGGGTTTAGGGGTGATGGAGATATTCATTTTGGCTTATTCACCAATAATATGGGGAGAGACCCCTTTCTCTTCTCATTTTGTCTCCTCACCATCACCTTGCTGTTTCCTTGACTCAAAATGAGGCACTCCATATTATTTGCAAGACCCAAAAACGTGGGGTGGCCCCCACTCATGTGGGAGGTCATCCCTTTGTGCCCCAAAATGTATATTCGGCCCTGAGAGTTGTGTTTTCTGGACTGTTTTAAGTATATTTCATTTTATTGGGCCAAATAAAATATGTACCGTTCTTCCAATTATTATGTTATGAATGGGTAAGGCACTCACTTGGTATCAACACTTGGACAGAGATATAACATCACTAAATTGGGATCAGTTTATGGGGGTAATTTCTGCTATATTTGAAGGTCTTAGGACTTCAACAGTTATTGAAGAGTTTAATAAGCTAAAAATGGGCCCTGATTATGAATCTTATGTGGAAAAATTTGAGGAGCTACGGTCTTGTATGCAAATGTTACACAAAGGGGCACTTACTGAGCAATATTTCATATCCAGTTTCATTAGTGGGCTCAATGATGAATTGAAGGATTTTGTCAGAATGTTCAATCCTACCACCTTGGATTCAATTATTGAGCTGGTCAAAAATCAATTAAGAGCTATAGACTCCCTCTCAAAGAAAATCAAAATGGGAGTAAAGCCTATTTAAGGTTCAACCCAAGGGCCTAGTAGGCAGGAGAATGCCTACAACAACCAAAATAATTCAAAAAACAATACTATATCATCACAAACCCCTTTTAAACTACTCACTCAAACTGAAATGGCGGCTAAAAGGGAGAAAGGGTTATGCTTTAATTGTGATGAAAGGTTTTCACCTGGACACAGATGCAAGCAGAGACATGTGTATGTATTAATGGCTGATGATGAATCAAATTTTGGCCCAGGAAATCAGGATCAGTTTGAAACAAACACATGCCAGATTGAAGAGATGGAAGAAGTATTGTTGAATCTGGATACTGCCACCTGCAAACAAGGACCCACCACTATGACCCTCAAAGGAAAGGCTGGAAAACAGACTATTAACATATTAATAGATTCAGGTGCATCATTGAGTTTCATAAGCACCTCTACAGCTTATAAATTAGGGTGTAAGCTTGATCAGGCCACTCCTATAAGAATCACAGCCGCAGGGGGACACAAGTTGATTAGCAATTCACAAGTAACAGATTTCAAGTGGCAGATACAACAACATACATTCAATCACACCTTCAGGGTGCTCCAGGGGACAGAGTTTGACTTAATCTTAGGAGGGGACTGGTTGAAAGAATTAACTCCAGTTCAATTTGATTACAAAAAGATGAGTGTGACAGTCACTCAAGGAAACACTGGTGTGGAAATAAAATGTCAAGAAAAGTGCCCCATTATTTACTGTCAGACCCTATACAAGATGATCTATGAAGAAAATCCTAGCTCTGTTGAGGAGGTTTATTGGGTTACTGACAAGAAGACATGTGCTGAAGCCCCTAAGGAATTGGATGAATTATTGAAGGAGTTTGAGGATGTTTTTGCAGAACCACAATGCCTACCTCCAAACAGGGGTATTGAGCATCAAATAGTACTTAAGGAAGGAATCTTACCTAAACAACAATATCCTTATAGAGTTTCTCATAGCCAAAAAACTGAAGTGGAGAAGATAGTAACAGAACTACTGAAGACAGGGGAGATTCAGCCCAGCAAAAGTCCATTTTCATCTCCAGTTCTTTTGGTTAAGAAGAAGGATGGCAGTTGGAGGATGTGTGTAGATTATAGATATCTGAACAGCCTTACTATCAAGCATGACTATCCTATACCTGTTATTGATGAACTCCTTGATGAATTGAAAGGGGCCAAGTTCTTTTCTAAGATTGATTTGCGCTCAGGATATTTTCAGATACTAATGGCTCCTGAGCACAGGTATCTAACAGCTTTCAGAACCCATAATGGTCACTATGAATTCCTAGTTATGCCATTTGGCTTGTGTAATGCTCCAGCCACGTTTCAGTCATTAATGAATCAAGTCTTCAGGGAATTATTAAGAAAATCTGTGTTGGTGTTTTTTGATGATATTCTGGTCTTCAGCCCTGATTGGAATCAACATTTGTAGGATCTAAGGGAAGTTCTATCTAGACTGAGGTCTAACCAACTCTATGCCAAGAAAAGCAAGTGTAATTTTGGGCAGACTTCTATATCATACCTTGGACATATAATTGATCAGCAAGGGGTGGCTACAGATCCAGAGAAAATAAACTATATGGTAAATTGGCCTACACCAACTACTCTCAAGGAGCTGAGAGGTTTTTTGGGACTTACTGGATATTATAGGAAGTTTGTCAAAGGGTATGGAATTATCAGTAGACCAATTACTGCCCTCCTGAAAAAAGGGGCATTTGTGTGGAATTTTGAGGCTGATCAGGCTTTTAAGGAGCTAAAAATTGCAATGACTACCACTCCAGTCCTAATACTATCAGATTTCTCCAGACCTTTTACCCTCAAAACAGATGCCAGTGGTGGGGGAATAGGGGCAGTATTGATGCAAGAGGGGAGACCCATTGCCTATTTGAGTAAAAAATTGGGTCCCAAGCAATTGGGTTTGTCTATCTACGAAAAGGAGTTCCTGGCTGTACTCTTAGCCGTTCAAAAATGGAGAAATTATTTGCAGGGGAATAAGTTCATCGTTAAGACTGATCAGCAAGCACTGAAATATTTATTGAATCAGAAGATCACCACCCCATTGCAGCAGAAATGGATCACTAAGTCACTGGGATTGAATTATGAAATACAATACAAAAGGGGGACTGAAAATAAGGTTGCAGATGCTCTATCTAGAAGAGAAAAGGTTGATGAGGAATGTTGGTCATTATCAGTGGTTAAACCAAAATGGATGCATCAAGTAATAGAAAGCTATGAACAGGATGAGTTCATTTCCAAATTACTGAAGGAGAAGGAAGAGGATCCTACATCATATCCAGAGTTTGAGGTCTTAGATGGAATTGTGAGATACAAGGGAAGGGTGACCGTAGGAGCAACAACAGAATTGAGGCACACAATTTTCAAGGAACTGCATGCCTCAGCCGTTGGAGGGCATTCAGGCATACATGGCACCTTTATGAGGATCAGGAGGATTTTTTATTGGCCAAAACTGAAGAGGGATATAACACTCTGGGTCAAAGAGTGTGAGGTCTGTGCAAAAATCAAACCTGAAGGTGGAGCTTATCCTGGACTGCTGCAGCCCTTGCCTATACCTGATCAGGCTTGGAGTCATATAAGTATGGACTTTGTGGAGGGCCTACCTAAGTCACATGGAAAGGATGTGATTTTAGTGGTGGTTGACAGATTAACCAAGTTTGGGCACTTCATTCCCCTTTCACATCCCTATACAGCCACTACAGTAGCTAGATTGTTCCTAGACAACATATTTAAATTACATGGACAACCCATGGACATATTAACAGACAGGGATGTGGTTTTTGTCAGTGGGTTTTGGAAGGAACTGTTCAAACTCATGGGGACACACTTGAGTTTCACATCTGCCTATCGCCCTCAGACCGATGGGCAGACTGAAAGATTAAATCAGTGTGTGGAGACTTATCTGAGAGCTATGACTCATCAACATCCAAAGCAGTGGGTTATTGGCTATCTATGGCAGAGTATTGGTATAATACGAATTATCACACCAGTCTCAAGACTACCCCTTTTGAGGCTCTGTACGACTATTATATTCTCCCCCAACCTTATCACTACCAACTCCACCAACCTTCACTAACTCAGAGGCAAGAGAACTCAATGACCAGAGGCAGAGAATGAAGCAAGAATTAAAGGAGAATCTCAGACTCGCACAAGAACGGATGAGACATTATGCTGACTCTCACAGGATAGACAGAGAATTTAAAGAGGGAGATAAGGTATACCTTAAATTGCAGCCATACTGCCAACAATCTATACAACAAAGGAAGAATCAGAAGTTAGCAGCTCGCTACTATGGGCCATTTACCATTTTGGAGCGCATCGGCAAGGTACCCTACTGTTTGGATTTGCCAGAAGGATCAAAGATTCACCCCGTTTTCCATGTTTCTCTCCTGAAAGGTTGCATCAGCCCAAGAGCAGTGATTTCTCCATCCCTGCCTTCTGTGAACGAAGACGGTATCCTCAGTGTGATGACCGATTCACATGTATCTGGTATCCTTGAGGACAATGATCTCAAAAAAGGGAAGGGTATTGTTAAGAATGGGAAGAGACGGGTTGGTCAAGAAGGTAAGAATGCTAACTTGGCCGGTCAAGGAGGGGACAGATTAATTCAGAAGTAGCAGAGGAAATTGCTGAAGCGGGAAAATTTAATTAAATGGGCCAGAGCATATTTGATTGGGTCGAAATACATAAATATACTATTTTATTATACTTGTTATTTGGGCTTGTTTGTAATAGCACACTTTATTAAATGAGGGAAAATTGATGAGAAAAGGCAGAAAAGTATTATCTACAATCTTCTTCCTATCTATTCTCTCTCTTCCTTTCTAAATCTGTTCTTTCTCTAACTACCACTCCAACTATTACGGTGATCATTACAGTGATCATTACATATTATTGGCTATTAGAATGATTATATATATTCCTCAACTTTTAATTTAGTGGTCTCCACTCTCCATAATTTATTATGGTCTTTATCTGTCAGTACTCCGATACCGATAGATGGACCTTATAAGCACAATTGGCCAACTCACATAGTTTCTATAGCCCAAAATGGATATCCACCATCATGTAAATATTATCTAGACCCAGATGAATATAATATGTGGTCCCGAGGATATCGGGTGCCCCCACCTCTGGTGTCGGCCCCACGTGAATTTTACTATTCACGCAAAAGAAATGATAAAAATTTACAATCACGTAAAATGCGTTTATTCATTTCTCATGGTTCAATACATAATTTGATAAAGTACAAATACTTGGGGGCGGTGTTACAAGTTCTACCCTCCTTATTTGGGATTTCGTCCCCGAAATCCACGTGTCTTGTCAAACAAAAATGAATATTGTTAAATGAATATTGTTCCCTTATCAGGGTCACCACTTCCCAAGTTTTCTTCTCGACCCGATCACTTTTCCAAAGTACTTTTACCATCGGTACCTCCTTGCTTCTTAGCTTCTTTACCTGTCGGTCTATGATCCTTACCGGTTGCACTGCATAATGTAGATCTTCTCAGACTTCTACTGGCGGTTTCTCAAGAATATGTGACGGGTCCCGTACATACTTCTTGAGCATAAAAACATGAAACACATTATGAATCTTTTCCAACTCTGGAGTTAACTGAAGTCGGTACGCTACGACCCCAATTCTTTCAATGATTTTGAATGGGCTTAAGCTTACCCCGACTGAGGAATCTGATGATCCCTTTCCAAGATGACACCCTCAGAAATACCTCATCGCTGACCTCAAACTCCAACGTCCCCCGACATTTATCTGCATAGCTCTTCTGCCGATCTTGGGCAGCCTTGAGTCTATCCTGAATAACCTTCACCTTCTCCTTGGTGATCTCAACTAGCTCGATGCTCTCAAGCTTAACCTCGCCTACCCCATCCCAACACAAAGGTGTCTGAAATTTCCTCCCATACAATGCCTCGTATGGGGGCATGCCTATACTTGCCTGATAACTGTTGTAATAGGCGAATTCCTTGGAACTCAAGGGCACATGCCCTCAACATGTCCTCCAAAATCTGAATCACCCGTTCAGACTGTCCATCCGTTTGAGGATGAAATGCTGTGCTAAACCTCAGCTTTGTACCCATAGATTCCTGGAACTTAGGCCAAAACCGTGATGTGAACCGTGGGTCTCTATCCGATACTATAATAACTGGAACCCCATGCAGTCTCACGATCTCGTCAGTGTACAACTTGGCCAGTCGCTCAAGCGTATATGTAGTGTTGATAGGTATGAAATGAGCACTCTTGGTCAGCCTATCAACTACCACCCATACCGCGTCATAGTTCCTAACCGTCCGTGGCAGACCCACCACGAAATCCATAGTAATATGCCCCCACTTCCATTCTGGAATGGTAAGTGGCTGTAGTAACCCCGCTGGGTGTTGGTGCTCTGCCTTAACCTGCTGACAGGTAAGACAACGGCTCACGTATTCTGCAATCTCTCTCTTCATCCCCGACCACCAGTAATTTTCTTTCAAGTCCCGATACATCTTTGTACCGCCTGGGTGCATGACATACGCGGATGAGTGAGCCTCCTCAGGGATAGATTTACGGAGCTCCTCATCCGATGGCACACACACCTGTTCCTTGAATAGTAAGAGTCCATCTTCTCTCTCACGGAAACCCTCGACGGGCCCCACAAACATCCGATCCCGGATTTCCTGAAATTCCTCGTCATTGCCTTGACACATTCTGATTTGCGTCTAATAAGGTGGGTCTCACCTCAAATCTGGCCAATAAGGCCCCATTCGTGGATACCTCCACGTGTGCCCTCAATACTCGTAAGCACGTGAGTAAAACCCCTGATGAACTCTTCCTACTAAGAGCTACCACATTAGCCTTACCTGGATGATAATCAACAATCAAGTTGTAATCCTTGATCAACTCCATCCATCTTCTTTGCCTCATGTTCAACTCTCTCTGAGTGAACACGTACTTCAAACTCTTGTGATCAGTATAGATGTGACACAATTCACCGTAGAGGTAGTGCCTCCAAATCTTCAAAGAAAACACCACAGCTCCTAGCTCTAGGTCATGTGTGGGGTAATTTATTTCATGCTTCCTCAGCTGCCGAGAAGCATAAGCAATTACCTTACCCCCGATTGCATCAGTACACACCCAAGCCCCTGGATGCTAGCATCGCTATAAATGTCATACCCTAACCCCTGCCTGGCTAGAGCAAGTACTGGTGCTTCAGTCAACCGTTTCTTTAGCTCAAGAAACCCCTTCTCACACTTGTCATCCCACACAAACTTAGCCCCCATTTTAGCGAGCTTCATGAGTGAAGACGTTATTACTGATAACTTCTCCACGAACTTGCTGTAATACTCCGTTAAACCAAGAAAACTCCTTATTTCCTTCACATTCCTGGGCATCTCCCAATTAGTGATTGCTTCAATATCGAGTTATCAACTGAAATGCCCGAGCCCGATACCACATGCCCGAGAAAACCGATCTCCCCAAGCCAAAATTCACATTTAGAGAATTTGGCAAAGAGTTGCTTCTCCTGCACTGTTTCAAGCACAAACCTTAGATGTCTCTCGTGTTCTTCTTCATTCATGGAATATATCAAGATGTCATCAATGAACTCTATGACGAATTGGTCCAAGTATTGATGAAATACTCGGCTCATGAGGTCCATGAATGCTGCGGGGAAAAGAGACGAACGGGGAAAAGAGACGAACGGGGAAAAGAGAGAGGCGAAGTGCATGTTACTTTTTTGTCCAGAGAAATAATGGTCATATTTTTGTCTATCTAAACTGTCCAAGTAATATTCTTGCCATTCTTTCTTTTACATACTCCGTATAATTTTTTCTCTATATTATTAATAAAATATATTTTAAAAATAATTTTTTCTTAAATTAGCAGAACCAACCAATAATGCAGCCACTTCAGTCAGAACTTCATAAATTTCAGCAGGATCAGTCAAATCAGCCGATTTTCGTGCTATCAAAAGGACTTTATGAAAATTAATCAAAGAGCCTGTTTGGTAGCACGAAAATCGGCTGATTTGGTTGATTCTGCTGAAATTTATGAAGTTCTGGCTTAAGTGGCTGCGTTGGTTGATTCTGCTAATTTAAGAAAAAATATTTTTAAAATATATTTTACTAAATAAAATAAAGAAAAAATTATATGTAAGAATAGCTAAAATGATCATCTACGGTAACTCTAGTCAATACGTCCAGAAAAGTAACTCCAATCTTACTTTTTCTACTTATTACACAATTCAGTGCGCGAAAGCAAAATTACGTGTTTGTTGAAAAAGTTGGCTGATAAGCTGAAAAACAGTGTTGCCAAATGGCCTCTAAGTTATTACCAAACACGCTCCAAGTTATTACCAAACGCGCTCGAAAACCGAAGTGTTTGAACTGTACCCACCTCTATTATCTATTACTTCTGGTACTTTTCTCTGGACTATTGTACCAACAAAAACTGTTTGTACCCACTCTTATACTCACTTTTGTACTCACTATGTCTGGGAGGAGTTTTTTTGTTTGTGAATATCGGTTACATACAAAATATACCTATGCAAATTATTTTGTCTGTGAATCAAATTCACAGACAAAAAACTCATCACAGATATGGTGGGTATAAGGCGAGTACTAGGAAGAAGCTATGGTTGTACCAACTACCAAACCCCAATGAGAAATGAGAATAATCAAAAGCCTAGGGTAACTGATTGTCAAAATGCAAGGTTAAACTAGTAAATATAACCAAAGCGTGAAATCCGCTGTCCGATTCGATGCCGTCCTCGCTCATCCAACGGACTTTATCTTCTCACATACTCCAAAGCTTGCATCCCTGCGTAGCGTTGAACTTAACTCGCTGCGAATATATGTACTCTTCATCTAAACTGTTCCTCGCTCCTTGTTGATCAGCGCCAACAGTCTCTCTCTCTGGTACCTCTCTCTCTCTACATCCATTCGCAAGTCAAGCATTTAGAATTGAACGAGAATGTGCTATCAATCCTTAGTTCCGGTTGATGCAGCATCTAGCATTTCAAAATTTTGGAAGATTTCTTAGACTCTTAGCTATGTGGTTGAAGAAATGATAGATATTTAATTGACCGTAATAGTTTTTTTCTCTGATAAAAAAGGGCTGTTTCTTTCTTATGGAGTTAGGAGTTGCCCCTCGACTCACTTTTACAACTTTTGGCGTGGTTCCGTTTGGATTTCTTTTTACATATGCAATTCTGTATGCTCGTACCTCTTTAAACAGTTTTGTGAATGATCTTATCTATCACTATGGTATTAATAATTAACAATTACTCATTATAGGGTGGAATTGATTCAATATCACTAACATGGCTGAAGCTGCTGCACCCGTGGTTCCAAGTGATGAGTTGTTGGAGTGGGCAAAGAAAGATAAGCGCAGGTTGCTGCATGTTGTATATCGCGTTGGTGACCTTGATCGCACTATCAAGTATGCATTTTAAAGGGAAACGGTATGGCTTCTAAATCAGCTTGTTAACTATTTGTTGCTAATTGAAATTGTATTCTGTCATTAGGTTTTACACGGAGTGCTTTGGTATGAAGTTATTGAGGAAGAGAGATGTCCCAGAGGAGAAATATGCAAATGCTTTTCTTGGTTTTGGCCCTGAAGAGTCTCACTTTGTCGTGGAACTGACATACAGTACGTTTTGGCTTTTGTTTCCAGACGAATGTGATTTTATTGTTTGTTTGCGCTTACTGATGTCAGGACACTGTTCAACCTCATAAGTTTCATACTTTCATCACAAACTTAAGGCCCATTTGTTAGTGTTATTTGGCTGAAATGGCTATCTGCTGAAGTTTTGGAAAGGAAGTCTCTAGTAACTTCTGTTTTAACCAAATAAGGGAGTGTTTGTGATTACTTCCGTTTTCAAAAAGTGATTTTTTTGAAGTGATTAGAGAAAGTGCTTAAAAGCACAAGTTGGCAGTGCTTTAGAATAGAAGTGATAAAATTGAAAAAGTTAAGTCGGACTGCTTGGCAAAAAAGTTATTTTTTATGTAATATTTTGTTAAACTACAAAAATGCCCTTGCACAAAGTCACAAACCATTTTTGAGCATCTATATAGGGCAAGCTTTAATGCCAATCTGGTCTTTCGAAGCTGGGAGATGTGGCTACATCTCTCCTGCAATTACATCGTCTAATCCAACTGAAATTCCGGTCTCGAAAATCGCAGCTTTGAAGGCAGAAGGCGCCATCTCGGAAAACCCTGAGCGTGTCCCCTGCAATGGCCGCTAGAAATATGATGCCGATGAAAGACATCACGGCAAACATCACTATGTAGTGAGTGCAATTTGAAAGCCGTATGTGCATCATCATGTGGCGGCGGTGGGTGGTGTCGTTCACGCTGGCAGCAGGCGTCACCATCCTTGTATTCCTTCCGTGTTCACACACACATGTGTGTGTATTATATGTGTGTGGAAGGACAAGGTAGAAAGGACAGACACAAGAGAGGTCTGACGCGGGAGGGTATTGACACAGAGATGGGGCCATGGGGGTGCTTTTGGTGTAAACTAAATAAATTTACCATTATAGTTATCCCTAAAGTTTGAATTATTTACAGAACCAAGAAACAGTTAGAAGCACCCCTACACCAACTCCAACTTCTAGCTTTTAAGTGCTTAATTGAATTAGAAGTAGATAATTTAAAAAAGGGATAAGGGTCAGATAGGGCCTCGAACTTGAAAAAAAATGTCAAATAAGGCCATATTTAGGATGCTCTGTCCGGCCGATGCCATTTGGGGCAGTTCCCGGTAGAATTTTTTGATGAAATTTTTTGAGAATCTTATTCATTAAGTCTATTTTACTCATATCAAATTTGAACTAAAACTTCAATCGGGAAGGCATTCAAATGAATTCTTGAAAATAACTGTGCAGTTAAAAGCGCAGTTATCTTCAAGAATTCATTTGAATGCCTTCCCGATTGAATTTTTAGTTCAAATTTGATATGAGTAAACTAGACTTAATGAATAAGATTCTCAAAAAATTCCAGCGGGAACCGCCCCAAATGACGTCAGCCGGACATAGCATCCTAAATATGGCCTTATTTGACATTTTTTTCCAAGTTCGAGGCCCTATCTGACCCTTATCCCTTTAAAAAACTAATTTCATCTTTTTTAAGTAAAAGATGAAAAGTGCTTTATTAAAGTTGTTGCAAATGCTCCTTTAGTAAGTCAAAAGTGATAGATCAATCCAGGAATATTGAAAATTACAGAAATTATATCAAGAAACTAATGCACACTTTATTGATGAAGAACAAGAAACAATGGCCGAAGCCCCCAAAGAGAGAGAGGATTAGTCTCTAACTTCCCAGTCCAAGACAAAAGTCTAAACAACCTACTTGACCTCTCCCAGCTTATTCTATTTATACTAATCTGGTACACTTATATCATTATTATTAGTCTATTAGGCCCGACTCCTATCAATACTCCCCCTAAACATCCACCTTGCCCTCAAGGTGGGTGATAGGAAACAACCAAAATCTTCTTCTTTTCCTTCATCCTAGCACCCCTCCCTTTCCAATACTTGATTGATTGCTAGACCTTTAGCTTTGCTACTTCCATCTTCTTCCATATGTATTTCACAGCAAAGTTACACAGATGCCAGAACATTTTATCCAGAAATTTGATTCCTTCAGATTCTGCATAGCCTGCTACAACACAGAGGACAACAACTTCTTGCTTTTGAACACTTTCTTCTTCAATATCAGTAGATAACCCATGATAGTTCAGCAATTTTCCTTCTCCATTCTTATTTACCAGTCTCTTCATCTCCTTATAAGTTCCCAGTTGACTTAATGAAGGATCTCCTTGTATAATTACCTCTCGCCCATGTACCTCCCATTTGATGGTCTGATTTTGGAAGTTAATCTCCGTATCTCCTACGCTTATCAGCCATTCCATGCCCAACACCGTATCTGTTCCTCCCCATTCTAGAATATAGAAAGGTTGCTGTATTTTCAGTCCCTGTAGTTTCAATTTCAACCCTTCACATCTGCCATAGTTTGTTATTTGATTTCCATTACCTATCTGCACAGAATATCCATCTATCGTATGGTATGGTAACTCCAATTTTCTCACTAACTCTTGAGAAATGAAGTTATGGGTTGCACCATTATCAATAGAACTTCAACCTTCTGTTCTCCATACTCCCACTTCAATACTCCTTTCATCTTGAAGGTTTGAATGCTTGGAATCTCTTCCTTACTCCTTGAGTACAATTGCATAGTTTTGAATTCCATTTCATTTCCCTCTTCCTCCTTTGTAAGTTTGTATCCTTCGTGCCAGATTCAGACTCTTCTTCTCCTTCAGAATCCTCCATAAGAACAAATTTGTAGTGCTTCATTTTGCAAATATGATCTCGGTTCCAATTTTCCCCACATTTGAAACATTACCCTTTCCTACTCATCTCATGCAATTCATTTTGTGTTAATTTGGGACTTATCTTCTTTTGAACCGAGTTAGCTGATTCCTCCACCTTATTGTCATCAACTGAATTCTTCTCAGACCGATTCTTAGTTGTAGGATTAAAATTTCCTCTACTGCCATCTCCCCATTTGTTATAATTGTGTCCCCCTGTCAGATTACTCTTCCAACTCTTCTTCCCTTCTTCCTTATGCCTCCTGGACATTTTTTCATAGTTTTTGTTTTCAATCAACAAAGCAGTGTCCATGATCTCAGCCAGGTCTTTAGTTTTATACAGTTTTAGTTCAGCTCTTATGTCTTTCTTCAGCCCATTCAGAAAGATGCCCTTCATTACCTTTCTGTCCAGATTTTCTTGAGAAACAAATCAAGCAATGTCCATTTCAAATTGCTCCCTGTACTCCTTAATCGTATTCTTCTGTTTCAGATTCAGTAAGGTATCCAAGGAATTCTGAACCATCTCCGGTTGGAAACGCCTAGTTAGAGCCTTCTTCAACCTTTCCTAGGTTCTTTCCCGAGCTTGTTTCTCCCACCATTGAAACCAGCTGAGAGCCTTATCCTCCATAGCTACCACCTCCACTTCAATTTTATCTTCTTCTTCTTCTTCTTCTATATTATTTAGTCGGAAGTATCGATCGATCCTGAGCAGCCAGCCATAAGTATAATCACCATTGAATAAAGGTAAATCTACCTTTCTTCCGGTCCGATGATGATTTCCGTGTTCCCGCTTGCAATGGTGATGTCGATGAGTAGATGAGTAATCGGAATCCCCTTCCGATTCATCTAGACTCGCTGAATGTCTCATAGAATGATGATGAGATGTGCGATGATGATTTCCGTGTTCCCGCTTGCGATGGTGATGAGTAGCTGAGTAATCGGAATCCCCTTCCGATTCATCTGGACTCACTGGATGACTCGTAGAATGATGATGGTGCGAAGTTCAATGCGATGCGGAGGAGGCATGCGATCTACTTCGCGAACGACCTTGATCTCTCGCATCCAATCTGATGAGAATCGCTGTCAACTTATCCGTCGTTTGTTGCTGATTCCTATCTACCTTCTCATCCAGTCGGTTTTGGTTATTTTCCAACTCATTCATCCGCAAATCCGTCTTCGTCCGCGTCCAGACCATCCATAGAATCTACGTGCTCTGATACCACTGATAGATCAATCCAGGAATATTGAAAATTACAGAAATTATATCAAGAAACTACTGCACACGTTATTGATGAAGAACAAGAAACAATGGCCGAAGCCCCTAAAGAGAGAGGATTAGTCTTTAACTTCCCAGTCCAAGACAAAAGTCTAAACAGCCTACTTGACCTCTCCCAGCTTATTCTATTTATACTAATCTGGTACACTTATTATTATTATTATTATTATTATTATTATTATTATTATTATTATTATTATTATTATTATTATTATTATTATTATTATTATTATTATTATTATTATTATTATTATTATTATTAGTCTATTAGGCCCGAATCCTATCAAAAAGCTTCTTATTCGGTTTATTTCATACACAAGGAAAATAAGCCTGCTACTGAGCGCCTCAATCATCTTTACAAAAGCCATCTTAAAAAAAAGCCATCTATCACCACTCCTACTTCGTACCTAATTTGGAACTTGTAAACAATGAGGAATTACGAGTTGGGCAGTTATACTGTAATTGCATGATATGATTTTTGCAAACTTGAGAGTAAAATGGTTTGGCGGGAATGCTCTCAAAGCCAATGTTACATGTCCGAAGTCCCAACCTACCTGAGAGGATAGATCTCAACATAACTATGATCACACACTCTTTTAATTATATCAAAATGTGTAGGGTGCTCAAAATTGTAAAATTTAATAGTTTCATCAACTATTTATCAGATTATGGAGTCGACAAGTATGACATTGGAACAGGCTTTGGACACTTTGCTATTGCAACAGAAGATGTAAGTGCTTATTTTCTAAAGTTTAGGGGGGGGGGGACTATTTTTCTCATATGAATCTTTTTTCTAATGTATGATTTTTATTTTAAGGTTTATAAATTGGTTGAAGACATCAAGGCAAAGGGTGGAACCATAACTCGTGAACCCGGACCTGTCAAAGGTGGATCGACTGTTATTGCTTTCGCGAAAGATCCTGATGGCTACCTCTTTGAGCTTATTCAGCGAGGCTCTACTCCAGAACCACTCTGTCAAGTAATGCTCCGTGTGGGTGACCTGGAACGTTCTATCAAGTTCTATGAAAAGGTAATTTGTTTATTTATTAATAATTTCTTGGAAAATTGTTTTATTTGATGAATTATAGGGACCTGGGCAGAAAAGTGCTAATTTATAATAATAGCAGTATATAAATTGTGAGGAATAAGAGTTGGGAAAAACTCTGTTAGGCTTGGGCTTGGGAGAGAGAGGCACTCTGAAAAATGGTCTCTAGTTGCTTCTTCTTCCTTATTATGCTGGTTACAGCTTTCTTTGTATGCTGGATAATGATTTTCACCATTGTATTTGACTTCCTACTTGATATACATAAACTGTCTAGTTCCTAACTTTGGTATCAAAGCACTCGATCCTCGAGGAACGAGAGTCTCAAAAAACCATTGGGTGATAATTCCAAAGAGCAGATGGAGAATTGATTGAAACATTTGAAACGGACGATTGCTGAGACACGATCGATGATGGTTGAGACGATTGCTGAGACACGATCGATGATGGTTGAGACGATTGCTGAGACACAATCGAGGATGGTCGAACTACATAACTGGCTGATGGACCAAAATCATTGGCGATCTAGAGGATGAGGAGGACGATAGACGTCGTCAACAGTCTGAAAGCCGGGGTCATCCTCATCGTGAGCAGATCTTACCAGTTCGCAGGCGGCGTCGCTAGCCGATTATTCCAGTTCGCCGATTTCATCGCAAACCGCTTCTCACTGTCGCAAACTCTATCGTTCCATCAGGAGTCTGCAACAACCTTCCTCTGAAGATAATTTTACCGATGGTGTGACAATGAACACAAGGAGCAAGCATCGGTTGCCGTGGTACCTCAAGCTTGCGCAATTGCTTGATTTCTCACTCGTAATGTTTCCTTCCAGTACATTTTCATCAAGTCAGACTTGGAACCCAATCTGTTCAAGCTCATGGAACGCCGAGAGAGCTGCGAGTTGGTGGTCGCTCCAATGCGCAACACTGACAGGGAAATGTTGAACAAGATCTTCATCAATGGGCTGAAGGAAGAAAAAATGTGTGTTATGTATGTGGACATTGTTTTATTGACAACTGATGTGAGAGGAAGTAAGGGTTCTGGACTAGACATCTTGATATGTATATAGTTGATATTAAAAAAGGGAAAAAGTACATATATACCCCTATAGTATAGGTGCAGGAACAAATATACTCATGTTCTATTTTTCGGAACAAATATACCCCTGGACTTTGAAAAAGGTGCAAAAATATCCCTCATGTTTTTATAAAGGAGCAAATTAATCCTTATTAACTTTAAAGTAACAAAATAAATTTCGAAAAACACCAAAAAATTCGAAATTAAAATATAAAAAAATTAAAAAATTAAATATTTTTAGTATAAAATATTATTTCAAAAATTTACTATATATTTAAGATTCTTTCGAAAATGTGCTAACATATGTGTTGCAATGTAAAAAAATTATTTTTGCATTTTTTGCACTCTAAAATTACATATTTTGTATGATGATAAATAGCCCAAAAATTCCAAAATACTGAATTTATATACTAAAAATATTTAATTGTGATACAAAAACGAAAAGGGAGAATTGGACACAATTACATTTTTAAATTTTTTTATATTTTAATTTTGAATTTTTAATTTATTGGTGTTTTTTGAAATTAATTCTATTAATTTAAAGTCAATAAGAATTAATTTGCTAATTTATAAGAACATGAGGGATATTTTTGCACCTTTTTCAAAGTTCAAGGGTATATTTGTTTCGAAAAATAGAACAAGGGTATATTTGTTCCTGCACCTATACTATAGGGGTATATATGTACCTTTTCCTATTAAAAAATGTGGATCAAGTAGTAGCTAAGATGAACATATTCATCGTTGGTCTATCTTTTATTTTCCCCTCATTCTTTCCTTCCAATTTTCCAAAATGTGCTTCTTCGTGTCTTCTTTCCCTAGTATTCCTTGATCAAATAGACCCTAAGAGATTTGAGAATTTATCTGTTCACGTGTGTGTTCTAACCTGTATCTGTGTAGTAGTTGAGCTAGCTCATCTTTGAAACAATACCTGCTCTTAAAATGTACACAGTGAATGCAAATTTATGTGGTTTTCCCGTGCAGGCATTAGGAATGCAACTTCTGAAGAAAACAGACAGGCCAGAACAGAAGGTAACTAAGTTAGTTTTCCTCATCCATAAGTGAATTGTGTGTACTAACATATGAGTATCATTATGATGTTATCTATGGTTTGAACTACTACACAGTATACCATAGCAATGATGGGATATGCTCCGGAATATGAGACTACAGTTCTAGAATTGACGTACAATTACGGCGTTACTGAATACACCAAAGGAAATGCCTATGCACAGGTTCGTTTCACTTCTTCATCGTCATCTTTAATGTTCATTAATGAAGTTGGCCTTATTAGTGTTCTTCTCTACTCTAGTCAAGTAAAAAACATAAAGGTGTGTTTACGCCAAATGTTCTTTCTGTCTCAATCTTCTCCCAAAGGACTAGTGAGATGAAATTTGAAGCATTATCATGAATATATCCATTTTATGAAAATTATTAGAGAAGTCGGTTGGTAAGTTGAAACTTGACCCCCCCACCCCCCAAAAATTATTGTGTCACCACATCTCCATCTCCAAAATAGAGTCAGGTCTGATAAAATTAAGCTCCTTTGTTATGTAGTAACAACATCCAAGCCTTAGTCCCAAAAGATTTGTAATGTAATGTGCCAAAAAAGTCACAAACAAGTTAGGTATGGTAATTTAGTCAAGCCAACGAATAAATATAAAAAACTTGATTATGATTCATGATTTGTGTCAGGTGTACCTTAAAAATGTAAAAGTTGTACATCGGTCAAATATAACTGTTTTTCGGGATAATAGTTGTGATATAATCATGTTCCATTGTAAGATCAATATTGTAAAGTCAACTTGCAAATAAAGGAACATGACCTTGTCAGGTTCGTTTCCCTAATTGGTTTTTTTAGTACTACTTGTTATTTGTGTGGCTTACTACAAATTTCATGCTCTATCTAGGTTGCCATTGGCACCGATGATGTATACAAAAGCGCAGAGGTTGTTAACCTTGTGACCCAAGAGCTTGGCGGGAAAATCACTCGACAAGCTGGTCCCATTCCAGGGATCAAAACCAAAATCACTTCTTTCGTCGACCCTGATGGATGGAAGACAGTAAGTTTCCTTACTATATTCTTAGATTTTCTTTGGATGGAGGGGTTTTGTGGGTGAAAGCTTTGGAAGGCTAATATGGCATATCTTGATATCATTTGAGATTTTATAAAAAGTGAAAGGTTAGCACATTATGTGTTCGTATATGGGAAAACTATCAAATAGGCCCTCATAGTATAGTAAAAAACTAAAAACAGCAATTAAACTTTTGTACCATTTAAACACCCAATTATTGACATAGCTGCACACGTGGCTTTATTTTTGTTGCTGGGAAACCATTTCCTGTTCTACTTGCAACCAGAGAGTAATATACAAAGAATCATACAAGATAGATGGAAGCTTCATTAAACTTATAATCCTTGGAGATCTCTTGTTCTCTTGACCTGGAATCCTATTTGGTTGAAGTCCATCCGTCATTAATGGAGATTGAAGAATCTGTGTCCACCGGCACAGTGGCACTGTCCGGAGTAAGTCCAACGTGAGAAAGAGGATACTTGTGTGTTTGATTGTCCGAGCTATTGTTCTATTTGTAGTGATAATCCTCATCATAGTCGCCATCCCCGGTTTTAAAGCCAAAAAGCAAATCGCCACTGTTGATTCCGTTGATACTCTCCACGTAGGTGTCCACCTCAACCTAATGGCCGTGCGTTTCCATGTAGAACCCAAAGCAATTTATTCCAGATTTATTGAATAGCTCAGTGTTTCCATCTGCCCAACTTCCCGCATCTCGTCGCCTCCCTCCTGCGCCCAGCTTCTGCTTTCCCCGGCAACGTCCAAGCCACTGCCACTGCTGCCGCTGCCATGGCAGAGCTTCATCCTTTGAGCTCGTCTTCATTGGTGAGTCCTTTTTACAAGAAGATTTACTGAAGCCTTGGAAAAAACACCGAAGGTTAATGACAAAAAAATGAAATAAAAAATAAAATATTGCTCACTCAGGCTAAGATTGATAGGTTGACCAAGAAAAGAAATAAAATAATGCCACATAGACAGGCAGACAGCCACACAAGCTCTTCACATGCTAACAGATTGCTGACCGGTTAAACCTCTTTTTTATTGGGTGTTCTTTGAAAGTTTGGGGGGTATGATTAGGTGTTTATATAGTACGAGGACTTAATTGCCATTTTTGCTATACTACCAGGGCCTATTTGACAGTTTCCTTTAAAACATTCCATTCACCTTTCATTCATTTTACGAAACGTGATAAGCGATCAGTGATGGTATAGCCTTCCCCCTCCTAACCCCTCCATCAAACATACGGTCAAAACAGTTGGAAACCCGAAACCCTAATTATACTATGCATGATGCAAACACTTACATACGAGATAGAACCTGTATACACTTATCTCTCTACCTGTGGAGGCAGCTAAATAATGAACCTCCGTCTGCATGCATGGCTATGCAAAATGCAGGCTAAGGTCATATGTAAAAAAATTGGTTAAGCATCATCAATTACTGTTAAACCGGCGGTATTTTGTTAATTAGGTTCTGGTTGACAATGAAGATTTTCTGAAGGAGCTGCAGTAACCACCACCACGTGGATGCTTTGTCTCAAACTCATCTTTCGATAAGAATGAGTTACCTATCTCCTTCCGTAGTCTGAATATTCTATGTAATTTTCAACTCTTTTAGTTACAAAACATAATACTCCAGTCCCTATAAAATTGTTCTCGTTGAGAGCATGGTGTATGTTTTTTTTTATTTTTGGATTAAGAGCATGGTCTATGTTATATTATCTTATAATATATACTTTCTTATATTAAGCATGCAAAAGCTGTAGTCTAAAGAGTAAAGAATACAACCCCTCACAACCAACTGTGTTCCTGAAAGTGAGGAACTCGACATTATGCAAATGGGATGGTGGTATTGTGGTCTCCCACTCTTCCCCTATACCCACCCGAGATCAATGGGGCCGGCAGTGAAGTGGCATACTGGCATCTGGGGTTAGGGGTGGACCATGGTTTTAGTCCCTGAAAATTAGAACCTTAATCGAAATCGACAAGCAATCATTCTTTAGATTTTAAAGGTGGTTTAAGTTTTGATTCTGATAGTGGTTTAGATTACTACTACACTAATACTTTCATGAGAGTTTATGTCCCGGTCTTCCATTTGATAGAATTCGAGGTGAAGCCTTCTATATCACGGTTTGGTGCTGGTTCCCACCCCCAATTTAAGCAGAACTAGAGCCCCATGAGATAGAACCAATTCGTTTTACGAGCATTCAAGAACACTAGTTATATCACTCATGTGTTGCACTATATTTGATTTTCTCGATCATGTTAGATAACTTTAGAAAGACATAATGATTGCACATCACAACATGTTGGATGAATATGGTTTTAATATAGCAAAAACCAAGGATTCGTTTCCCTTCATAGTGTGCTCATCAGTTACACAACACCAATCCACCTTCATCTTAGTATTTGGAGAATTGGAGGTGCCCATCGTTTCCGCTTAACTGCTTAAGTGTACGCTGACATTTATTTTTCATTTGAGAGTAATTCAGTTTGCTGATGAACATAAAGCATATTCCAATTCAGATATTCTCATCTCAGAAAAGCTCTTCCCTACCCCAGCCATTCTAAAACCTTATCTACACTTCTACAGTTCTACTTTTACAATTAGACATGGACCGGTTCCTAGGGTTGTAAACGAATCAAATAATTTGTGCTTGATTCGCGATTCAAATTCGTATGAGACGATTCGAATTCGGAAAATTCAAATACAAATTCAAATACGAATATTAAATTTGATTCGAGTTGTTATCAAATACAAATAAGAATATTAGTGTATTCAATTCGAATATTAATCAAATATATTTGATTAATAGTAATGGTAATATTAATATCAATGTATTAATATATTCGATTAATATTAATATTAATATTAATAGTGGTATAGTAATAACACTACAATAACTTTTAAAAGATAGCAATACTCTCAAAGTGTAGCCCATATATACTCCAAGCCCATTTAATAAGCCAGAATATAAATACGAATACAAATCATTTTTTTGGGTTCAAATGCCTTTCAAATACAATACAAATAATTATGTATTGGATTTAAAGAATAAAGTTAGAGTTGTTTGACTTTGGTATATACAATTATCAACTTTATCACACATTATAAGTATAATTTCTAATACGTGTGTGTTAGTGTTTATTTTAAAAAGTTTGAAATAGATTTATATTTATTAATCATAAAATTAATTCACTTTAGTATATATATTGTGCACCATCAAAAATGCAATAATCTAGAGAATTTACCCTAAATATGACTAAAAACGTTTGTAAATTCCAAAATGGGATTGCCATGTTTTTAATTTCCAAAATGGGACTTATTACTGTCATGTTTTGGCAATACCAGACTTTAAACATGGCAGTATTTTCCAAACTTGACAGTAATTACTCCTATTTTGGGAATAAAAACATGATAGTCCTATTTTGGAATTTACAAACGTTTTTGGTCCCATTTCAGGAACTTTCCCAATAATCTATTAAATTTAAATTCTAAAAACACATATTAAGCCATATCATGCATTTACAACATAAGCAATATGGAGTATAAGAAAATTTATTTTGAAGTGATATTTCACTAACATTTAACATATGCTCAAATCGATTCGATATTCGTATATGATTCGTTAAGTATTCCTATTGTTAAACAAATACAAATCGAAATTACTATTCGTTTCATATTTGAATTCGAATTCGTATTCGAAAAAACTAAACAAATACAAATACAAAATATCATTATTCGACTCGATTCGATTCGTTTACAACCCTACCCCTACCGGTCCCGGTCCGGTCCTGGGCGGACCTTTTGGGTTTGGCTTTGGGCCCGGGTTTCCACCGGGTCCAGGACGGTCCCCGGGTTTCTTCCTTTTTTTTTGCTTTTCTAATTACCCCCCCACCCCCCACCCCCCCAAACACCCAACCGATCCCGGGAAAAACAAAAAAAAAATTGAAAAACAAAAAAAAGACCCGAACCGGGCTCGGCTGGGCCGGTTCCTATTTTGGGTGACTTGAGCCCGCCCTGTGTAACCCTCGGGCCGGGCCTACTCGGACCGGTCTCTGGTCGGGCCACCGGACCGGACCGGTTCCAAACAATGCTGGGTCGGGCCACGGGCCGGTCGGCCCGGAACCGATCCACCACTATTTACAATTACTTTGCTATCAATATCACATACTCCTTCCACCTTAAAACCACCTTCATCACCCACCCTTAGTGATGGACCCGGGTCGGGCCTAGGCCCGGTCGGGCTTTAGAAGTTGGGAGGTAGGCCCGGAACCGGCCCGGGTAACCCCCGGGTCGGGCCTCGGGCCAAATTCATTTTTTTCCCACTTAAACCCTGACCCCCCCCCCCCCCCTCTCTCACCCAACCCCCCAAACCACCCCAAATGGCTCAAAATACCCAGCCCGACCCGGGAATTCAAAAAAACATTGGAAAAAAATATATGGCCCGAACCGGGCCGGTTCCTTATTTTCCTGACCCGAGCCCGCACCGGAAAACCCCTCGGGCCGGGCCTACCCGGACTAGTCCTTGGCCGGGCCACCGGGTTGGGCCGGGCCTAACAGTACAAGGCCGGATCCGGTTCCGGGTCGGGCCACCCTGCCCGAGTCCACCACTACTCACCCTTAGGCTTAAACCCACTATTAGGTAGGCAACGTAACTTCTGTAAGATGCTTACAACTAAGTCGATCAGTTCCTCTGGTCATTATAAGGGTTACTTAACTCTTAGCTTTGGTTTGTGGTCCAGTTTTTTTAGAATGCCAATTCCAAAAATTAGATAAATAACCTCTATTTTTAGAATTTTTAAAAAGATGTTATAGAATATAGACTACTGTCAAGTGACAACAATTTTTTCAACACGAAAATGAACTAGATATGTTTACTACATCACTCGTTTTAAAGGGACTATGGTTTATTAGTACTATTACTCCGTATTTCTTTACTTGAAAAAGACATGGAATTGACGAAAGGGAAATTTCACTTCTGGGTATAAGTTCCATTGCATGGTTGTGTTTGAAATGATGCATATATGATGCATAAATAATAAATTAGTTTGTAGGTATTTAGTAAATGTAATCTTAGAACTTAGAAGTATGGATACCAAAGTCATTAAAACTTAGGGAAAAATTCTTGAGTAAAAAGGTTTGAAAATTCAAAAATGGGACTACCATATTTTTACTATTGGTTTGGATCCATTGTCGCCTAAAGTCCAAGTGATTTGCAATATGTTGCTCTAGAGACCTTTATGGAGAATGAATATGATGTCTATTTGATTTTCTTTGACTTCTTGATTCATGTTAGCATTTATATTTACATGAAATTACAACGCAGCTCTTGAAACTAAAATTTTATGCAATATCAAATGGTTTTTAGATAACACTTGGTAGATGCTTGAATGAAGTTAATAATTTTCTAACCACATTCAAGAAAGAATTAAGTTGGTTTTAGACAATTGAAAAACCAAGGCTTCATTATCACCTGTACTCACTCATTTAAAAATATATACAAACATATTACTCCGTATACACTAACTGTCAACCTAACTATACAATTCACTATTTTTTTTAAATATGTTTTTACACAATATTGATTGTATATTCACATGTTTTGTTATGGAAGCAATTCTTACCACATTTGCCAAATGATATTGCATGCAGTTTCAAACAATTCAACTACACTACCATAAGCATTTCAAAACAATTGTGCATTTTCTCTCGCGCATCACACGTTTCAAAACTAGTTGATTAATTTAGATAAGTAGATATATACAAAGATTATGACCCGATCAGACCTACTCGTACCATGTATGGATCACAATTCTAAAAACCCGATGTTGAGTTATAATTTTTCAAAGCAATATAAAGGTTAAAAAAGACATTATATTGTTGGAACTAATAATTTAAAATCAAAATATATGTGAATGTTTCAATTTGCACTATTGATATCATTTGCAATTTAATTATATTTTCAGACAATCATGACCTGGAAAAGTATTTATTCTATAACTTAATTAAAGTACACCTCTGATTTGTTTGAAAAGAAAGATTAAGGAAGAAAATTACTCAAAAATCAATATAGAATCGTGAAAGAGAAAAATAGTATAAAAGAATGTCAATACAGAGACTCATGGTTAGTACTTGGTGATCCCTAAGGATGAATAATAAAGTAGAGAATGAATTTGTGGACGCATTTATGAGAGAAAATGATTTTGTAAATTATAACTTATAAATGCATTATCTTTTCATTTTTGGGACGCAAAACATTATTGGGAGAAGAATTCTCCCTTTACTATAACTTTATATTTATATTTGCATTAATTAATAATAATATGCGCTTTCGAAATAATTTTTAATAATATAAATTATTAATTATTTGAATATATATTAAAAATATTATGATGCCGCTTTTTTTTCCTATAAATTCTGTTATTTGAGACATAAAAATTTGACATTAATTTTTTATGAGTTAAATATTAAAAAAAAACTTGATTTATGAGTTATATAATAAATTATTGAGTTTCTGGTTGTAGTAGCTCTATATAACTTTTGTTATATTTTTGTATCGTTGAACATTATTTTCAAAGTATGCATTATACCAGAATTAGGTAAGCTGCCTCGATCTTATGTGGCACTCGCGAGAGCATGTCTCCCGATAACTCGTCCACTTTCGAACTCTTGGGTGTCCGTCCCTATACGCGGTGATAGTGAGGGAAAGATCGACCATTATATTACCACCAGGATGCCTCCGGAGTGACCCCAACTCTCCGGGGCAGAAACGAACGCAACAGCCACCTTGCACCGAACTATAGACAACTATGAGCCGATAGGAGTTCCACATGAAGTGCGTGTGGACCACCTCGTAGCGGAAGAAGACCTGAACAAAGAATGGGTGGAGCTGGAAGCGCAACTCGATATCCACCGAATCCACATGGACCATCCTCATGCCTTGGCGGCGACACATGGGATGAACTCCACCATGAAGACTTTATACGGCGCGACAAGAGAATGGATATCAAGGTCATGTAAGATGTTTTTACTTGGAATGTTTTCAGTTCCATACCAGACCAGATCAGACCACTTCTGACCAGACCTCACTTCCATAGTTATAAAACACACAGAGACCAGACATTTACCAGACCAGTTCAGACCAGACCAAAAAGTTTCAGTCCAAGTAAAAACATTCGTAGTGGTAGAAAATGAAATGTTCGCATCCCCGGACATTACCAGAGAAAGCCCCAGCCCTGGAGTCGTTCCTGCCGCCAGGGTCGCCCTGCGCTGCCTCTTCCCGGGGGGCAACGTCACTGACGTCCTCGCGTACCACATCATTAAGTCTGGCCCAAGATGAATGCCCTAGTTCCCCTAAAGATTGAGGATCCGACCAGTGTTTCGTAGAAATAGATATCAGAGAAGAACATGATTAATAGAAGAGGATGATACATGTTTCTTCCGGAGAAGATGGTTGACGGTGGACTTTCGACGTAGAGAGTAGGAGCAAGCTAGAGAGTGCATATTTCGGAAATCGTGATTCAAGACCCCAAGCAGATTTCCAATCACAGCCATTCACAGGGCAGCACGTGGTGAAAAGCGTCTCCGGGAACACGTGTCACACGGAGACAAAGAATTAGGTCATCATGGCGAAAACATTGGGAACCGAATTGCTGGTCATAACCATCACCTTAGCAACTTGGGAAAGTCCTAGAGAGCTGTCATTGAGGAGCGTCGAGACCGCACGACTCAAGACTCTATCTCTACTTCTTCATGTCCCGCACACGCTCAATACATCAGAAGTGGGAGGCTTGTGTTGGGGTACATTCCCCATCACGGGACAGACCCAATACGCTTGCGAGTAAACGAATCCAGAAGGTTTGCGAAGGGCTAGACCTGGGCGGCACTGCCCGCAACGCATGGGCCGCACGGCAAGAATGAGCTCTTGGCTCGCTACCCCAGGATATTTTTGCGAAAAGCGCATTTAATGCAACATAAATGGAAGATTTTATGGTTGAGTGCTGGCCACTCAGGGCTCGCCACATCATCACCACCATCTACTACCTTGGTAATAGCCTCTCTCTTTAGTTCTTTTGTATTCAATAGCATTCGCTTAATTATACTTTAGAATGAAATTGGCAAGTTCTAGTGTGACTAGAATTTTTATAATAACACACATTAAAAATTTCCAAAATTTATTAAGAATAAAGTTGAAAAGTTATAATTTGACTATAATTCAAGTAGATACATGCGAGTATGTGACATGTGGGTAATAAAATATACCGTACACCCGGTTGTACGGTGCTCACCGTACAACCGGGTATTTTTTAAATTAATTACAATTCAGGCAGTAAAGATTAGGGATGAAGAAGGCGCCGGAGAGTTTTGTTTGTTGCGCGCTGATATCCTAGGAATCGACGGAGGAGGTGCCGATGTTTGGCCTGCTTCATTTCACATCTTCGTCCACCTTACGTTTTTTTTGTCTTTCTTTTCTTCCTTTCTTGCTTTAACTTGTTTCCTTCTTTCTTTTTTCTTTCGTTTTTTTTTTATTATTCAATCAAAAATAATATACGTAGTATGTATTAATGTTTTGCATTTATATAACTCATTTTGTAAGTTATGAATGCTCATTTGATATCGGTTGTATGCTAATTTTAAAATATCATTTCGATACTCATTTCATAAGTTATCTATAATCATTTGATATTGGTATAATACTCATTTTAAAATAAGCATTACACCATACATTTTAAAATGTCATATTCATGCATATTGGTGTAATGCTCATTTTAATTTTTTTCGATACTTATTTTATTGGTTATGCATTCTCATTTACTATTTGAGCATACTAGAGATTTTAAGTGAGTTTTTTGAATTTTTTTCGATACTCGTTTTGTAAGTATGTATGCTCATTTTATCTTGGTACAATACTCATGTTGTAAGTTACTATGCTCATTTGATATTGACGTTATGCGCGTTTTAAAAGTGTTATATCAATGCATATTTCAAAACTATCACATTACATTAGATTTACATACAAAAATTCATAAGAGTTGAATGTAGATATAATTTAATAAATTTTTATTAAAGAAAAACAAGAAAAAGAAAGTGAAATAAAAGATATGAAGCAAGAATCATGTTGCTCATTATTAGGGTTTTAATACTCAACATAATACCTCTGTTGCTCACTAAAAATGCATTAATACTCATTTTGCGATAGTCGCGACTTTTGCATAAATTACTAAAATGCCACACTATACAGTGTTGACTGTATAGACGGCTGTACCATATAAGAACTCGTGACATGTGTGCGTATTTCAAAATTTGCCTAATTTTTATACAATAAAATTGATGCGTTCTAGTGGTACAAGAATTCGAATAAACACACGCACATATAATTCGAAAATTGCCTAAATTTACTCGGAATAAAGTCATAACTCATAAGTTTTAGTTTAACTATAATTCTAACGTGAATAAAATTGACTAGTTCTAGACTTCTAACGTGAATAGAATTTAAATAAACACACACATATAATTCAAAACATTGCCAAACTTTATTAGGAATAAAATTGGCAAGTTTTAGTATGCCCAAAATTCAAATGGATACCTGTATTTGTGTTTTTTTTCGTAAATTTCGTAATTTTTTTGTGAATGAAGTTGAAAACTTTAAGTACCACTAAAATTGAATGCGTATAGGCATATATTACATTCGAAAGCTGTCTAATTTTATCATAAATAAAATAGACATATTTCGAGTATATATGTGTATAACGAAATGGGTTGGAATGTCTGTACAATAAAGAAATAAAAGACCCCCAGCAGTTTGTGATTCTGGTCGGAATGTCTGTGAAAACTGTCCAGCACCGGCGGCAGGGGTTGCATATCCCACCCAACAGCCTTTAAGGTTCATCACTTTGAGCTGAGCCACCCGTTCATGGAGGAGCATCCATCGGGTAGCATCCGAGGACACGAATGAATCTCGCAATTTCCTGCGGAACACAAACTCACAACTATCTTAACCTTCGCATGGCAGGAAAAAGTGCTCAGTAAGAATAACCCGAATTATGGTTCAAAAATTCGGTTGACCAAGCCGAATTAACCCAAAGCAAAACCCAACATGTGAACTTCAGCATATATTTGGTATTTTTCTCAAAACGACAAAACCATATTAAACGGAGCTGAATCGACAAAAGATCAGAATAAAAATTCAAAACCCCAAACTGATCCAAATCTACTTTTAATTTAGCAATCATTTCTCAAATGCATTTTAAACTTAAGAAGAAAAAAATTGAACTCCAAATGCCTGCCGCGCTAGGTTTTTACAAAGATGGTCCATATTGATTGGGAAGATGATAAAATTACTCTAAATAAATCAATCTAGGGCGTCTATGTAACAACACCATTGTGAAATTAAATACTAGAATCATGACAGATATATAGAAGGAATAAATTAAAGTAAACGTCATTCCCAACGTTCCCATTTCACAGCAAACTGAAGGTCTCTATTATTTTGGGAAACTAATACCACATACATCACCTAAGTCATTCTTCTAAAAGTGTCACACATATTCGTTTACTCTATAAATTGTCAATTAAGTTTAACCAACCTTATACAGCAGGTCAGTGGTTTTTTTCTTTTTTTCCTTTTCTTTTTTACTTAAAGCTTCTCCTTTTTTCTTCTTTTTTTCCTTTCTTTTTCTTCATTTAATTTTCCCAACCTCACTGTGGCCACTTCGACTGAAGTAATTTTCTTCCTTTTCCCCTTTTAATCATAGTTGAATTTTGGAGTTGCAAATTCGTGTGAATATCTTCTTC